>FR997788.1:3747616-4996821 GCA_905475315.1 Autographa pulchrina | reverse complement strand
AAGCCATGAAACTATTAACGGCTGGCTTACGAAGCATGTCATCTATATCCTTCCAGTTTTCATTCACGAACTTCTGAACTACTTTAACTGAAAACATAATATAAATCATTAAAAATATAATATAGTTAACTTTCCAATGCAAGTTTAGTTAAAAATTAAAGGGAATTTCGACCCCACGTGTTATAGATTAAAATTCACATAGAAAACAGTTGCTCCTCAACCAATTTGTTAATAGTTATTATAGTCTTTTGACTGGTAAGAATATATAAAACAATGTATTAAGTGTTCTTAAATATAAAACTTTTCAAGCGACTAGGACAAAATTAAGCTTGGAACCTTACAACGGACTTACCATTGTGACATTTGTCTGATACACAAACATAAAGGTGTTTTAAAATCTAAATCAAATCTAAGTAGAGGTGTTAGATGCGCCTTTGGTTTGAATGCTTTTAAGAAAACCCACCAAACATGAATTGAATCCCCAAGTGCGGGAATCGTTCAAACTTAAATACCTAACCTTAATTGGTTAAAAAAATGTTCCTTACAATCTGAAGTTGAACCATCGTAGTCATTTTTGAAGTCCAGCACTAGATTCCCATTGGCCTTGGCGTCTACTTCATAGTTTATGATATGTATGTGTTTCTTGCCGTTTTCGTCGAAAATCCTTTCAAAGTCTCCCGAAAACTTGTAAATGTAATCGTCTGGAAGAAATTACTTATCACTTATTTTCTAATGTAACTTGTTTGCGACATAAAAAGTTAATTCTATAGGAATGCAAGAGAAGCAAAATTTACTTGGTAGTCTGTATATCGGTTTCGATTTCCATTTTTTTTTAACTGATCTTGGGCTGAAAATTAATCTTACTACAAAGACTTATTCGTTGACTTACCTACCTTCATACCTTTATTTATAAACTACTATTGACGGTAGCAATGAATTTTTACATAAGTTTCTTTACCTGCAGTGATAGTACATGAGCCTTTGACATCGACATTAAAGCCAGCTATGTCCCCTTTCACTTCATGATCAGCTTTGATTACAATGTGAGGGCATTCCACGTAATAATCAAACTTCTTGTTATCTACGTTATAACTGAAAATAAAAAAAATTTCGTGGTTTAAAAAAATATCTCAGAAATGACCGATATGTCTCCACATATCTTTGACGACCTCCGTGGTCGAGTGGCGTACGCTTCGGTTTCAGAGTGTCGCTAGCTCTGACAATGTAGAAAAATCACTTTTCCACATTGTCTCGGGTCTGGGTTGTATGTGGTACCTTCGTTGTATCTGAATTCTATAACACAAGTGCTTAAGGTACGTACTTTGGGTTCAGAGCAAAGTACGTGATGTTGTCCGAATTTATTTATTTAAAATTATTATACCGGTCTAGTTTCCACTACACACATCGGGAAAATTTGTAAATGTTGCACAGTGTCGACAAAATATATACAAAATTTTAATTCAAAATTATTTTGACGGATCTACAACGGATGTACCAGTGATAAACAGATTGATAGCTTAATACAAATTCAATAATTCAGTTACAGTTTAGAAGAATCAGAACCATTTTTTAATTTAATTGAGAACCAATGGTTTTTAACCGACTTCAAAAAAGGAGGAGCTACTCAATTCGAATGTATTTTGTTACCTCATAACTTTCGAACCGATTTTGACAATTCTTTTTTATTCAAAAGCATAAAGTATGGTCCTATTTTAATCGTCCCAATTCGGTCCACTTTTGACAGAGGGATCCATAAGATGAAGTCGGTTTTTTTTTGTAAGAATTATTTCTTTTGGTTTAGCTACATATTATGTTTATTTTATTGTTTACACTTACATCAGTTTGGTGACACTACAATCTTTCATTCCGGTTAGAACAGCATTTCTTAGGACGTATTTCAAGGTCGAAAATTCCGCTTCAATTAGGTCCCTTTTTAGAGGGTCCGAAGATCCAATATTAGTTGCACCTTCTGCAAATGCTGGGTAGATTACATTTGCCCACCTTATCAAGCAATCTGAATCTTTTAAATCACAATCTTTACCTGAAATCAAAAATATATTAAGTATGTATTATTTTAAGTTGCCCTGATCTTATTTAATTATTGGAGTATATTAGAAGAAACAATAGTGAGATACGATTATACAGGGTTAAAAAAAATCTTTTGAGCCCTAATGAGCACTTGGAGACTAAATTAATGTTATACACTATTTGAGCATTCTATATTATTATCTATTTAAAATAATCGTAACGTATGTATATGATAGTGCAAACAATTGTAATCGATCAGAAAATACAAATTTAAAAAAGTTATAAAGGACTTACATAGCACTGAATTAACTGACAGTAAAACGACAAAAATACCCCACGTATAATCCATTTTGGCAGAATCAAAGTAACTGATGACCAAATCTAGGATTGCAGCCTATTTTATAGTAATACAACCTTCAAGTACATAATTATTACCTACAGCAAAAAGTATTAATAGAAACATGTGAAATTAAATACATTGTATTCATTAAGTTTTTTTTTTCAAATGCCGTTTATCCATACATAGATAATTTTATGCAGTTAAGATGATTTAATACTAGCTGATCCCCGCGACTTCGTCCGCGTCAATTTCTGTTATTATGACCGCGATTAAGAAGTTTAAAAAAAAAGTATTTCTGCGTAAATGATAATTTTAGTTAATATTATGTTGATAAAACTCTGTAGCAAATAATTGGCAATAATGCATTAATTTCGACCAAATGATTACCTTAAAATTGGTTATAGTGAGTCAATCTTAAAAGATAGACAAATACTGTCGCAGACATTTTTTTAAATCATTTAAAGAGGAACAATTCTTTCATACATATATTTTGGGTAACTCGAACCGTTTACGCAGCGCACGCAACGGAAGCTTTCAAGGATGAATATTTTTCCCCGTTTTTGTGACATTTTTCACTGCTGCTTAGCTCCTATTGGTCGCAGCGTAATGTTATATATCCTAAAGACTTCCTCGATAAATGGACTATCTAACACAAAAAGATTTTTTCAAGTCTAACCAGTAGTTCCTAAGATTAGCGCGTTCAACCAAACAAACAAACAAATTTTTCAGCTTTATAATATTATATAAGTATAGATTAATAGAAGAATATAATAATAGACTTTGCAGAGAAAACGCACATCCGACATTTGGTAAGAATGCTTAGGTACGGAATTATTGTGAAAAATTACAGTGTAGAATAACCAGAAGATTATAAACTGTTTAGAAAGTAAATCAGAAGAATGTTAATACTAAGTGTACACGGTAAGTTAATTTAGTCCTCGTGAATAAAGTAACCTGACTAAGTTGGGGTGCGTAATGATATTGATGTAGAAATACCGGTCCTTAGGGGTAGTTCATGATTTTACAATGTTACGTTACAGGGGATTTCTGAACGTCAATTTACGGATCATTCCGTGCTGCTTTTATATGGCCACGATCCCTCCAATATACAAACAATTGAGAAACAAAACAAATTTTATGAAACTTTGGATAATCTTAATCAAAACCATACGAAGAAGAATAACTTAATGAGTCTTCCACAGTGATACCAATGTCAGGACCTGGAGTAGTGTTAACTGGGGAAGATGTGAGATATGCTGCTACATACGGAAATCCTTATCTCAGAGGCAGTGCTCCGATGCGTAAGTCTACACTATATATTATATACATATATCTAAATTAATTGATGTTCTAAGTACTTTCATCAGTCTTGAAAGGCATTTTAATGAGCGACACGAGGATGGATGAACTAACTGGACTCCTACCGAAAACAAAAAATAATTGGAGTCTAGTGAAGGATAATACGTTCGTAGAAAAGAAAAGGGCTTTTAACAAGCAGTGGGACAATAAGTCATTAAAGGACATCATCCGATCTCTATACATTTTTGGTTCAAATTTGAACGAGAAGGCCAAAAAAAAAATTTTATATTCTGACAGAGCTTGTCCTCCTAAGCATTTCTTAATATGGCACCAAAGATGATTTTATTTTAGTAACGAACGATTCATTATCATTTATCGATTATAATCTCTTAATTGGAATCATGATTGTAATTTCAACCTTTTGTATGAATGTGTAGTATCATACATAGAAATTTATTTTTAGGATTTTTACCATACATAAACCATCTGACTAAAATATTGTGAGCAAAACTTGCACTAGTTATTTAAATAAATATATTTCCAACAGCGTACGTGGCACAAATGAGCACTAATCCAGTTGGGAAGTCAGCACCACCACCTTATTATTCTGTTAGAAACTCTAACCATCAACCAGCAGGTAATTATGAAACAAAATCCTTCTTTTATCTATTTTTTCTTGCATTATGGATTGTAACTATTATAATGTTTTTAACCTAACAATAAACTCATTGCTGTTATTGTTTTCGATGCCAATCAATTAATAGTGGATGTTATGTAATTTTTGATGCAAATGGTTTCCTACTCAAAGGCACTTAATTAGAAGTCTTATTCTGTGTCTGTCACTTTAAGATTTAACGTAAGGAAAGATATTTCTTTAAGAACGTTTTACAGTTTAGCTAATTTGAGCATTTAGGTGTAATTTCTTCTAATTTTATTAAAACTTCATTAATATCTGCTTCAATGTATTTAACGTGTATTTCTTAATTAGTGCCATCAGTGATATCTCCGTCATCATCATCATCGTCAAGACCAGTCACCAGTCCAATGGCTTCATCATCATCAAATAATAGTGGCGCTCAGCCCCAAGTAAGTATTGCAACTAGTAATTTTGTTACTGTGTCTACTGTAAGTGTAAGTTGAAAAAGCACACGGTTTACTGATTTCCAAATTAAAAATTCTGTGTGTGAAATATCAATCATCGTATTCACACAGCCGATACACAAACTTACACGGATGTTAGAAAGGGATGGATTTTGTAAAAATGATATTACAAGGCAAGGTTACAAAGAATCGAATAACGAAGAAGTAGAAAATAAGATTAAATTATAAAGAATATGAGCCCAAACACTACATGCAGACAGAAGAAGACTATTTTTATAGCCAAAATAATATATTATATCCAGTTAACCAACTATCAGCTTGTGTCAAAAACTGTTAGAATAGTGAGTTTTAACTATTTTAATATCCAAACAGGTGCCTAAATCGTCATCACAGTCATCGGGGGCATTGTACATTCTTCCGCCGTCCAGTCAAGGCAACTTGCAATCCAATCAAATTATAACCAAAGGTAAGTTCAACCAATATCATAAACATACATACATAGTTTCATAATATATATCATATTATATGTAGTATTTGTGTGTATGTCTATTAGTTTGTTGTACACTTCTGTCTGCCTCACAACTTGTTTGAATCATTATTTTCACTTTCACTCAAAGGTTTGCTGGAAGAAAACTCAATTTTGAGTTAAGCTCGCCTCTGTACATCGACTTTTATTAATGTATATGTTATGGACCAAGTGATAAATTGAGCAGTATACATAATGCCCGGTCATTATGAAAAATGGCCAATATGAGAGTGCAATTTGACAATAATTATTCAAATAATCAAATTGACCGGGCACTATACATATTGCCCATCACCTTTTGGGCAGAGTAATACAAACATATTTAATTACTATTTTTTTATTGTTATTGTCATTTAACTTAAAATAAAATAAATATTAAACCACTTAAATAATCAGACTCATTATTTGGATTAATAACGAAGGACTTCTACCTTAAAAATCCACTAGTTTTTGCATTTAAAACTTAAGGAAAGTCATATTAAAAATATAACATAAAATATAATTAAATTTAAAACAAAAATTTCACAAATTATCTTTGTTTTATAGAAATAAACATACGATCACACCTGTATCCCCGAAGGGTTAGGCAGAGGTGTACCAATGTACACCTACAGTTCGCCGGTATGTTTAGGTCCCATGTAATAGGGGGCGAGCCTATTGCCACTAACCGGGCACAAATCCAAACTCCGACCTGCTACTGAGAATTTCATAGAAAAACCCAATAACACCTTGGTCGACTTGGGAATCGAACCCAAGACCTCTAGCGTAGCAGTCGTTAGAAATGACTTATTTATTATAAAACATAAAATAAACTAAAGTTTAAGCAATCAGACTCATTATTTGGCATAATTAGCATCTTCTCTTAATAAAAGTCAAATGAAAATATAAGTAAAATAGAATAATCATACAATATGTAGCAAGTAACAGGTTTATTTATTAGAACAACTGCCACTGTGATGGCAGTTTGAGGTACACAACTTTTTGGCTTTGCGACAACTACGTTTATCAGACTTGCTACCACATTTACAACCTCCTTTACAACCACCTTTACAACACCTCTAAACCGGTCTCTGATTGGTCAAAGCGTGTCACGCCATGCGTACTTCACTCCCCGCCCTCGCACCACGTTAAATATAGCTTTATTATCAAATTGCCCAACTATCATGTAGCAATATAATAATGACCGTGCAATGTGATAAATAATGAAGTTAAGATAGTAATTAATCACTTAGCCCGATAAAGCTAGACATTATTCATAATGCTCGTGCATTATAAATAATGCCCGCATTAATCACCTGGTCCATAACATATATATTTTTAAATGTTTATGTGTACAATAAAGAATTATGAATTATGAATACATACATATAATCACGCCTCTTTCCCTTGTAGGGGTAGGCAGAGACCACTTCTTTCCACTTGCTACGATCCTTACACACTTTTTTCGCTTTGTCCACTTTCATTATTCCCTTCATACATGCTGTTCGGTTTATGGTACTCTTGACCTGGCCTTTTTTCATTCACACTCGTCTTATACACTTTTTTTGTCAATCGTTCTTCATTCATTTTCTCAACATAGCCTAACCATGTCAGCATACCTTTCTTTATTTTTGTCTCAACATCCATCATCTGACATACTTCATACACATATCCATTCCTTGCATTCAACGTAGCGAAACGGCTCTCCGTGGGCAACTTTTCGCACCCGCGAGGAACGAGACGTGTTATATAATTTATTTTCTGGTATTAGAAATTTTGAGCACCGTTGTGTACTTAGGCCCTTCGTACACTTATCGGAGACTTGAGTGGTCGTATACAAAGGGCATTAGATTGTTGGATGTTCAATAAAATAAATGGATGATTTACAGTTCATGACATATATTTTAATAGTAGGTATAAGTAATTAATTATATTCCGAAGTTTTTATATCTCAGAAAAAAGGATAAATTAAGAATATTTATTGTTAGCTTCTTTCATAAATTTAAGCGCAACGACAAAAAAAAAGTTTTTATATTCTATAATTGACGTCATTGCTTGTCTAGATAATGTTATCTTAAATCTAATGCACTTTGTTATTTAACTATAAATCTATTTGGTTCTATTTGGTTACAAAAACAATGAACAAATTGAACAAATTATAAATAAAAGTCAACTTTTACGTCATTCACACGACAAATAAAAAAGGTTTTAATAAGGTATTTATTTCAAAATTATGCAATCTTGTCTATTTTGGTCTTAACCTTGAAAAATTATCTGTATTTAAATGATGATGATTTTACCGAAAGGGAAAATCTACCCAAAAGAGATGAAGATTATTGGAGATTCAGAATAAAGTAAGTTTTCAAAATTTTAGCTCAATATAAGTAATAAATATTTTTTTTTTTTTTTTTTTTTTTTTAATTTATTAATGAAGAACTTTGTCGCTTAGCGACAACATCGTTCTATAGATTTCCAATTTTTCGCGTTAGTTATTTGATACTTAAAATCATAACAATACTACTGGTGCGATGTACGTTACCATTTAGCTAGTGACGTAATAAGATATTGACCTTTGAAGTGTGGTGACACGTTTATTATTTTTCGTGTCAGAAAAAATAACACGGAAAATTGGATACCAGTTATTACAGTAACTCATTTTGAGCTGAAATTTTGCAATCTGACTCTATACCAGATGTACTCTTCACCCCTTTTGGATAGATATACCCTTTCGGTAACACTTTGTATACAGGGTGTTAAGAAAACCCTGTCCGACCCGAAAGGGTGATATAAGGTTCACAATCAAAGGCCCAAACAAAATATCAAACTTGGAAAATTCATGATAGGAACCATAATAATGAATTTTGAAATAACCTTTTTTTGCCCCGAAATTCCCTTGAAATGATATTAAAACAAAAACTACAACACCAATTTCGTCGGTATTTTTGGGGGCCTTTTGTTTGGTAATTAGGTAGCATCTGTGACGACGCCGACTCTCTCTCTCGACTTTTAAGAAAAATATATTTTTTTGGTTATAACTTTTTTTTCTTTTTTTCCATTTTTGTAATCAGATATCGATACCTAACAACACCTTCACGGATCGGACAGGGTTTTCTTAACAGCCTGTATAATAAATTGTCAGATGTATTTTTACGATTTCTTCTATTAATATAAAACTTTTGTTACAGGTAATGGTGTCCATGTAACTGCAGGAACTCATGTTTAATTAAATCTCGAGTAGTTAGGAGAAATACATATTATGAAATGTAAAAAAAGGTTTTAACATGAAATTATTACGTAAGCTTATATCAGCCAAGTGTCGAAGGCACTTTGTACATTTTATTAAATATTTTGCACTAACGATAACTAAGGAAAATGTAGTTATTTTAACTAAAAAAAATTAAGATAATTTACTTATTCTGGTTTTTTTTATTCTTATTGACAGTCACTATTTGTTCAGTATTTTCTTAAGAAATTTTAATTTTGTCTAAAAAAATTACTTTCAATTTTCAAGCCATATTTTCAGTGTTTATTAATTAAAATTTTTATATAATTTCTTATCTTCATAGATGCTTTTCGTCAATATTTTTTAGTAAATTTGGTTGCCATTGATCGTGGTGAAAGGATCAGCCAATCTGCGTTACCGACTAAGCTGTCCACGCAGATTGCCCAGGGTGCGCCGGGCGTATGGGCGTATAAACTTCCTCCCGGCCATAGTTTACCCTGGCCGACGTGGAAGTCTTTAAATAGACTCCGGACCCAAGTCGGCCGGTGTAATGAAAATATGTGCCGGTGGGGTTACAGCACACCTGAGCCGTGTGAGTGTGGCATCCTCCCCCAAACCATGGCTCACTTAATGAGTTGCCCAGCGTGCCCTGCCACCTGCACACGCGAGGACCTGTATGAGGCGACGGACAATGCCGTGTGCGTGGCTGAATACTGGTCGGGAAAAATTTAACTGCCATCGATCGACTCGATAAGAAGAAGTAAATTTGGTTTCACAATATCTTTAAAGTTTTTAAAGATCTTTTTTTATTCTGTGTTACATACATCATGGTAAGTCATCTTAACATAATAAATTTCCTATTTAATTATCTAAATAATTTTATATGATTAAAAAAAACAATGATTTTTGGAAAGAAAAAAATCAGTTACTTAGAAAATAAATATTGTTTTCATGTAACAGCGTTTTTAAAGTACTATTACTTGGGATGCTTCAGTTATCATTAGTGCATAAATTAAATTAAAAAAGTTTATTAGTATACTTTCCTTGGCTTTAATCACGTCCAATGACAAACAAGCCTAAAATTAAAAAAAAAGCTTTAAGTGTTCATGTCAAAGAAAAACCTAGTTTAGCTATTTTTGTTTTTAAATATAAATTAAATCTAAAATTAGTCATCATTTTGTACTGTAGATTTTAATAATTTTAAATAAAATGTGTTTTAATATAATTTTATAATTATAGAATAGATTTTAAATACTGAATATTGTTTTATAATTATATTTATAAATGTCAATTTAGTCGTCAATATTATTTTTAATATTTTAACCTCGAAAAAACGATTTTAAATATCTTTAAGATTAAGAATTAACATTTCAATATATTGTATTATTGCTAAAACAGTTTGATGTAATGTAGTTCATGTAAATATTCTGAACTAGCTCCTAATTGAGACTGAAAATTAATTTAGCTATTTATGTAAATAATATCTTCTAATTAGATATTAATTTTAATAAATTTTAAGTTTAAATATAACATTTCATATTATTTTATTAAGTTGTAATTTCTGTACCAAAATTTTAATAAAAATATCGAATGTATGCGCTAATTATGTTGTGAATGTAATATTTAATTATTTTTATTTAATAATTTACATTTTATAATTAAGAAAATAATATATAGTCCAAAGGTTTAACGTAGTTTACTTTACAGAAATGTTTTTTGTCTGTAATAATTAATTTAGAATTTTAATGATAATATTAATGTTGAAGTTGGTAATGCCACTGATGAAACATGAATAATAAAAGATTTGAATAATAAAAGTGTATTATAATTTATAATTAATAATAATGTAAAAAAAACTGCTTTTACTAAACAAAAAAAAACAGTTGCTCTATAGAACAAATCACGTCATTTCGTTTTGACATTCCAAACGAATCGATCAAATTTAAAAAAAAAAAGTTTTTTAAAAAGAAGATTTGACTCATTTTGAAATTGGTAAGAAAACACAACTCAAATTAAAACCTCTGAACAAAAACATTTAATTCAAAGAAGACAAAAAACGTTTAAATACAGATTCAAAAACAACTCTAAAAATAAAACATTGTCAAAAAGTCGTATGAAGTAAACAATTCGTAACGCCTACAGGAACTTAGAGAAATTACTAAAGCATAGAGGGAGCGAACAAAATAGACACAAATTACGATGAATCTAAGCTCCTCTCTCTTATGGTGCAGATTATATATATAAAAGAGACAAACATATATGGACTCATATATGCTTAAAGCTAAATGGACGCTCCGATATTGTCAAACGGTCATCTTTGGTCTCTTACTACACGACCAATTAAAAGAGCACATAGTTGCTTAGTAGAACCTTTTCTACACGGTAAATTGTACAAAGTATTTGATTTAGTCGTATCATACGTTGTGAATGTCAGTCGTTGCTGGTCATTGTTTATTTTACAAATTATATTATTTTTTAGCATAATATAAGCAACTTGATTGTGTACAAAAGGTGCAAAGGACAGATAAATAAGCGTTTAATATGGCTTGTTTTGTTTTATCGTGTAAATCATATTCATCTCGGAAAGATATCAATGAATATGTAAGTGTTCAACGGTAAGTGTTTTTTTTGCAATTTTCTAATAATATCATGCGTATCTTTTGTATGCGATCACTTATAACATACACATTAGATTGATACTGATCCCTTCAGACTATCTTTTTTACTAATTATATCGTGTAAGCGAATTAATCTTTAAAAAAGTAATTTGTTTATTTGAGAGGTTATGTTATGCTAGTGAAGTAGATATTTTTCATCGATATTATTCGATACGATAATGTCTTTTTATTTTACAGTATGCCTCCAAATGATTGAAAAACTGGTGTAAAGTGCTTGCAAGAGCCAGAAATTGTTGGACTAAGCATAGACGTAAGAAAATGTCTTCGTCTCAGCCCCGAATAACAGAATAACTACAAAGACATCGTGAACGACACTTCACGGTACTCACGCGGGTGACAACGCGGTGAACAGATAGATTATAAAAAAAAAATGTTTATTTTATTGTTTTTATTTATTAAAAATTTACTAAAGTTATGTATTTTTCGACTTTTACTCCCAGTTTCTAAAGGCCGATCAACATAAAGCCATTCATTTATGAAATGTTTCATATCAAGTTCTGTGATTGGCTGAGTTGTGTTGCAATAAATCTTTGTCAACCCATTACGTATTTGTTTTATTTTAAACCCTTGATAATTCGTAAATTTGAGACCAAATTTATCTTGATGCCTTGGTGATGTATGTTTTATAAAGATGTAAAATGAAAATAATGTACATTAAATTCAATAGAAGTACATTTTCTGTCAAGAACTAAATTTATTTCGATACCTCTACCAAATACGGCACATCACTATCGAGGCAAAAATAGTGGACAATATTGCTGCAGGCAACCCTTATAACTATATATCTATCCTTGTTTTTCACAGTGAATGGGTCCTAGGTTAAAAGAGTACAACTATAGTAAAATTTAACGCTCCCTCTATGCTTTAGTAATTACTCTAAGTACAGGAAACAAACCAGAGATTTACCTATTTATACCTATATACAAATAAATACAATTAAAGTGATTGTTTGCAATTTCAATTTAATAGCCTTTCACTTTTATTACAGAATACATACGGGACAAACACATGAAAAAAAAACTTTTTTTAACTGTTTGTGTGTTTTTCTGTAGGTATGTTTGTTCCTATTGTGCTAATCTCTTAAAAGTCAGGACCGATTTTGACAGGACTTTGACTTGCAGATAGCCCGAGTCATAAAGAGTACCTTAGCCAACTATTTTATATTTTTTTTTCTTAATAGGACCATGTGTGATGATGAAGGTGGTGTGATGATCTAGTCAGTTATGCGGGGCGCACGTAGACAGAAAACGCCAAGAACAGAGAGGTTTGGAAGAAGAAAGGGGAGGCCTTTGCCCAGCAGTGGGACCTAATTTAGGCTAATAAAAAAAAAAATAGGACCATAGGTATTTGCAACTAAAACCGCGGTTCACGCCTAGTATCTGATAAAATATTATCAAAAGGCATCTCAAGATGGCGTCTATCTACTCTTATCTATAAAGGCAGCATCGGGCAATACGAAACAATGGACGCCCTTCGTTGCCACTTGTGCACTTTTGTGCCTAAAGAGCCCTCTGGTCTTTTGTGAACTGAATGCGATGAAATTGTTGAGAAGAATAGGATTTGATGAAAGTAGAAGGTAGATTCTTGATACTTTTAGAAAATTCTACTGAAATGGTAATGTGGCCAAAAATCTGTATAAGATATCAGGTAAGTTTTTTTATAGGTTAAAACAAATTTGAAGAAATCGATCTAATATATTATAATAATAATAATAAAAAGCATTTGTTATCGGTAATATATAAGTTTTAAGCGTTTAGTTGATCGCTTTTGATTTTAGTGTATAATTTGGGAGCTCCTTATGAGCTGAATTTCGGAGCTGATTTTTTTGCTTTGTTTGCAATTAAACCGTGCGTACCTTATTTAATACTCTACACTTTAAAAAATATTACCGACACTTAATCGTCCACGAATTACCTCATAAAAGTCACTTCAGACAACACATTTACAAAAATTTTCTGAAGAAATTCCTTCAATTTCTTCACGACTTGACCTAATTTATATCATAGCATACGTGTAGGCTAACCCAAAGCAATCTAGCCGATGTTTACCTTCAATCTAGACCGGTACGCCACAGGCAATAATTGTAATGAAAATAACATTATCAATCACTGCCTTTGTTTTGGGTTGGACCTATTTTTGAATCTATTTAGTCTTGATATTCTTGTATGTTTGTAGAACTATGATAATTATTATGGATAATAATTTCAATATTCCATTGGCACATTTTGAAGAATAGGTTACTAGTAACAGTAGGTTTACTGGATATAAAATTATTTCGATCATGATTTGATGTGACGTATCTAATGTACCATAAATAAATAAGGTGTTTATAGACATGATAAATATTCCTCATAAGCCAGTAAATATACGAAAAATAATAAGCACTAATGTACAATTAAAATTAACTGCCCATGACAATAACAATCATAATTATCCCCAACAATAAACAAAATGTAACTGCATTTAAAACTTCCTACCACTGAATTACAGCAGAAAATTAGCATTAAAACAATATTAGTGAAACAACCATAGATTTAGGTTATGAACTATTTTGTTTCCACATTCGCAACACTATCTACAGGAAGCGGATGTAACAACACTATTCCGAAACCGGAAATGCTGTGTTTGCTACCACTTCCTGTCGTTCGGATGTGCTGTGTAGTGTTTGACAAAAAATGGCCGACTGTATGATGTATGAGAAGTATATTCATAGCTTAAAGATGGAAATATTGCAGCTAGATAAATGACAGTAGCTAGATAAGTGATCATTTTAGATCTGAAATATAGTAGTTTTTGAAAAGTGAGTAAAAAAATTGTATTCTATCGATTGCCTAGATGAACTGATAAGCTGATGAATAAAATTACAGTAGTTCTACAAGCGTTAACTAATGGAAGGTAAGTACTTAGGTAAGTAACAGTTTTGAAATATTATAGGCATTACAGTAGTATAATTCAACGGGAATTAGCGCAAGAAATGCCTAGGTATATAAGTATATTATGCATATTGTGTGCAAAAAAAGTTTTTTGGCTTGACATTTCGACCAGGTTATACCGGCCGTGGTCGCAAGCGGACTAAAAATCAGTGGCGTGAATACCACCGAACTATCCTTAAATATTACAATTTAAATAAAATAAGTCAGTCGACACTCATCATATATTATAATAATTAAATAACTTATTACCAATAATAATAACCATTTCAATAACAATCAAATAAATAGTGACGTCACATAAGTTACATTCAAATTCATTCTTTCAACAAAAATCTACTTTTCACATGATTACGCACACTTCAAAATAAGAAAATAATACGCCGCCATTTTGTTATTTATCATTAGACAAAAACAAAAATCACAAAATATTATTTACTTGTAAATTATACATATATTACAATATTGTTTAATTAAAACAATATTGTAATACAATTATTAATGTGATTTTTTTTTTAGTTTCAATTATTTTTTTAGTTATGTGTTGTTACTTGCTCGTTTTTTCGATATTTATTATCTGTGGCAGATTGTTTATAATTTTTTGAATTCTGAACGCACGCGCGTTTTCGTCTTTTCTTTCGCAACTAGTTTATATTTATTGTGATTTTGTGAAGTGGCTGTAGTTTGATAAACAGGAATAGCTGTGTGTATACATGTTAAGATAGTGGTGAAAATTAATTAAGTATGTGTGAAAAGCAAACGTGCACAGTTACAAACTTACAATACAAACCATTGTCATCAGATGGGGTTTGTTGACAAAACTTAAAAGGTAAGGATTTTTGTCATTTTAAAACGCAAATTACTCTTGATTATCGGTGTGCTGCCGGTCAAGTTGTTTTTTTTTGTGTAAGTCGTCGCTTGTTGATTGTTAAACACGAAATTGTTGCATGAATTGATACCTACGAGAATAACTACGACGGAAATTTGTTGATGTTTTGATTTTCTGTAAATGATGATATTGAATGATTGTTTGTAGTTAACATCTTATTAACATGAGAGTAATTTGAATATACAATTAATAGGATACCTTGTTTCTTTTTTTTTTAATTACAAATGTAGGTAGGTAAAATGTTGGTCTCGAATCATCATGGCCGCTACACTTTGCGCGGCGGCGGAGTTGCGGAGTCGGCTGCTGCTCGCAATTAGCTTTACAAAGATTATTTTATATAAAATTATAACAACAAGTTGAAATAGAGATTCTATATTGAAATTGGTTTGTAGATATACCGATATACCTACCTAAAATTATTATAATTTATTAGTTTATTAGATCGCACACCACGCTTGTGTAGGTATATGAATTAAACTTTATTTACTGTAAAGTTGCTCCACGTACCAGCCTGCTTACCAGGGCCGAAAACCAATGCACGCCACTTTAGATGCGGTGTCCCAATGATTTTAATGTTAGGTATGGTAAGGAACCTTAGATATCTACACGGCGAACAAAGTTCACTTTCAGTATAATATAAGGGTGCGTCCAAATCTGCCGAACGAGCACCGAACGAGCATAACTCGAGCTGCTCACAAGCACCGCGCGAACGCAATCAATTATGCCGTCCGTCAGACGTGCGTGTGCCGCTCGCGAGTTGTTCGTGTAATGCTCGTATGTTATTTGAGAAGAAGTTTAACCCAGCAAGCAGCAACGATGATTGCGAATTGGTTTTTGAGGCATCAGCTTACTTGACGAAAATCTTAAAAATTTCAGGGCTTACCTATGAATTGTGTGAACAAACCGGTCATTATGGATATGGCTAACCGGTTATTGATTTTTTTATTATTTTATATAGGCATGTAACCAAAGGCTTTATAACGCTAAGGGACAAGGAGGAAAACTTTAAACATTTTTTGATATAACCTACTTATACCTATATGATATTCAGCACCTAGTAACATAATATATTTACAAAGTTATATTTTACAAACTTCCCTTCTATTACATAAAACATTAGAACTTTAGCTCAAGTACTTCCGCAGACTTTCCTCAAACAGGTATAACGATATACAAGACAAACTTAACCAAAAATTCAAGCAAGTAAATGACCTAATTAACTTTATCTATCATAATCCTTTAGCTCATAACTCAAGAATCCCTTATATTTTGAGCTTTTCCAAGATTTTCATAAGAACAAAGGTATTTTAGGCGTACACGTAAATCAGTGGAGCCATGATCGGCGTAAACAGAGACATTGTAGCCAGCCAATCTCAGTCGCTGTTTGGCATTAATCTGACTATTGTGCCAGTGACAATGGACCGAGTAGGGCTAGGTTGTACTGTGAGCGGAGCGGGTATTATCGCAGTGAGGTTAGGTATGTTCATTTAGGCGGAAACAACACAACTCATAGATAAAAAATAAATGTGGTCATGTCATGTTTATTGTAGGAGAATATTCATCAAATCTAGATATTGAAATGTGATTAAATCTTGAAACCCTTGGCTTTGGACTAGAATGACCAAAAATAAATAATAATAAAAATCATTGTTTGACTGTTGTCCAGTTCACTTAATTCCAAAAAATAGGTTCATGGTTTATTTTATTGTACACGATATTAAACTCGTTCCGCCTAAAAGACATAGATGGGCGTAACATATAGGTTATAAGTTCAGTATTTTATTGCATTTATTGTAACAGTAGAGCGCTTTAAAAATTGCTTGCAAAATATTTTCTGAAACAATGACGTAAATGAGAAATATTGCATACAAAATGCGGTGACTTTTGCAATGAAAATTAATTAGAAAATAAAACAAAACTAGTATGTACACACGGCCAATCCCAATAGTTGTTTGGTATCAGTCTGTGTATTGTAGCCAGGACAATAGACTGAGAAGTTAGGGTTAGGTCATACGTAAAGTGTAGCGATTAGAAAATATCATGTAGCGGTCATTTTATTCTATAAACGTAATAGTTTTAAAATATAACATTGACATTGTTCCGATTGAATAAGATAAAAAATAAGACGTAAATTAATATTAAGTTTATTATTATTAATTTCTAGTATATCCTTAAAAATGTGGGTCAATCAATAACAATAATTGATGAATGATGACAAAAAAATATGTGTTCTTTGTTACCCATGGTGCTTTAGACTTTTTACTTACTTCGAATATAAAATATAATTGAATAAAAACTGTTTTCATTCTACTGTTTTAATTTAATTAACATGATAAACCGATTTTTAAACTATATATGCAGTATTAGTTTTCATACAAAATCATAAGAAATAAAATTTTGTCACAACCTGTACCCGCTTTCAGTGGCACCTCGGCCTTACCACCCTGCCTAGTATTACTATTTGATATACCGTCTTGATTGCAACGAGACAATGTTTAATTAAAAAACTGAGTGCCACCAGTATTCCGTACACCACTTGGTAAGAAATAGGTCGATTGATTCTTTACGAATACGTCAGAATGCTTTTATTGGGATTTGAGTGCACTACATTTTGTTTGGTAAAGGTAATTAATAAAAAGTAGCCGTTTTTGCGGAACTGCTCCCGTAGATAAGCCACATTTTTACAAGCTTAAGGGTGCGTCCACATCTGACGAACGAGCATTATACTAACAGCTCACGAGCCGTCGCATGCCGTGCGAGCAATGGCGAGCATGCGGTGAGCATGCCGCGAACGCACTAGTGTCAATAACAGCGTCCGCCGGACGGGCGCGCGCCGCTCGCGAGCTGCTCGTGTAATGCTTGTTCGGTGCAAGAGATTGAAATTGTTATAATGTATGGAGATATTTAGTTTTGGAAGATACGTACGATTAACTGTTTTAATACATTTGAGGGGTTTAATTAGTGTTAAGCTAAGCAAAATAAAGGGTTTTTTTAGGTAATCGATGCAAGATTATATTTTTTTTATTAAGTACATTAATATTCATTTTAATTTTGATACGGATAGATGCACAACACAATTTTGACAATATTTTTTGAGACGACTAGATACATTTTTTTTTATTTTAGTTTAGCTATACCACAGAGTAATAAATACCATGTTAATGTAATTTTTTAGTTTTTTATAAAAGTACCAAATTTAACATGATGTATAACAATTACTTATCTTCTTTAATACATAAGTTATATATAAGTAATATCTGTCCTATCGAACCTTTACAAAACTGAGTGCCCCATAAGCCCAGTAAATCAACGTACAAAACAACCTTAAGCTAACCTAATAAGCGGTGCATACGATGCAAAATAAACTTTACTTACATGAGAATTAGGTCGAAAACATTAATTAAATTGACACATTGCCTTGGGAATAAGAGCCAGAGCAATGTGAGGTAAGAAAGTTTATAGAAATAATGCATGTTACAGTTAGGTTACATAGACTTTGCAAGGAAAGTTACATCAGAAAATGGTTGACTGTTTTCTTACTTTTTAACCAACCTTAAAAAAAGGTGGAGGTACTCAAATCGACTGATTTTTTTTTTATGTTGGTTACCACATTACTTTTGACTGGGTGAACCGACTTTGATGAGTCTTTTTTATGTGAAAGCTGGTGGTTTCCGTGTCCCATTTTATTTTGGTCCAGTTATGACAGTGGGATCCATAAGAAATAAATATAAGACTTATTTTGAAGTCGGTTTTTTTGTAAGAATTATAAATTATTAGGGGCTGACTTTTCTAACGACAGATAATCATATCCGAATAATAATTTTGAATCTTTGACAGTTCTTCAATATAAACGAAATCTGCCAGACATTATTGATAATTTTGAATAAAAATGATACCTATCTATCATAACTAATTTGACGGGCCTGTTGGTCTAGTGGTTAGTGACCCTGACTGCTATAACGGAGTTCGTGGGTTCGATTCCCACCCAGGACAAATGTTTGTGTGATGAGCACGATCATTTGTTCTGGTTGTCTGGGTGTAATTTATCTATAATATGTATGTATTTAGAAATATATAAGTATGTTTATCAGTTGTCTGGTTACCATAACACAAGCTCTGCTTAGCTTGGGATCAGATAACCGTGTGTGAGTTGTCCCGGAATATTATTATTATTATAATTTATGTAGGTAGTTAATAAAAAATATATATAAAATTAAATTTTGGGTTTTCGAACAAATCTTACCAAGTAAAGGAATAGAATTTAATACATAACATTACATTTATATTTTCGTATTAAGGTACGAAAAATCGGGATGTTTAGGATAATATAATGTACTCCGGTTTTCCCTTGTATAAATTTTTGCCTATAAACTTCAAAGTAAAAACTAATTTAAAACTCTTAGCTTAACAGTAGTACTTCTAATACCATAAATATAAAAGTTTATGGTCCACAAACTGACGTACTAATGAATTTCTACCAACGATTCGTAGAAAGCCACTGTACAGTTTTTGTATACAAGTTAGATAAGCATGATTTTCCCATGGATACAGTTAGAAATAAAAAAAAGATCATTCACTACACGCATTGTCTGTTCCTATTTGGTAGATGGGTTATGCATACGACCAATGTAGGTGCGACAATGAAGTGCTGTTTTAGGTTTGAAGCCCACAATTGGGGACTTTGTAAAAAAAATATCGAAATTTCTTGCCGGCTCTTCTCCATAAGAAGGACACTTTGGAACCGGGCTACTAGAGTCAGTAGATTTTAACGTAACGTTTCTTAAGCGCCTTTTTTTATGAGGAATAAAAACATTTTGTGTTTTTTTTTTAATCGTATTGTTTTTAAATAACTATCTTTCAGTGAATTGTCTTGATTTATAGCATATTTACGTCAAAAGACAAACAAAACATAAATTTTATAGTTAATTAATCAAACACTTTGAAATACCTGCGTCATCACAATAAAAACTGACATTAAAAAGTTTATAAAAAAACAAAAGTGAAATCTACATAGGTATATAATAACAGCAACAGTTTTATATATAACTATCATTTTTGCACGCGTGGCTATCGATTACAGCAACAAAAACGCTTCTTCTTCCTTGTCGGGATCACTCTTGACAGAGTGGTCGTGGTCATCGCTTCAGGGGCCCGATGCCGCTATTTTAAGTCAGTGAGTGGTGGGTTAATAAACGTTCCAGTGTACTTGTTATTGTGCCTAATTTTCGTATTCAGATAATTTTAGTTCAATGACAAATGTACACCTGCTTGCCACTGTTGTCATTGTAGGATTGCAAGTGACTGTTCTTATCTGAATACGAAAATTAGGCACAATAACAAGTACACTGGAACTTTTTTTAACCTGCCACTCACCGACATAAAATAGCGGCCTCGGGCCCCAGGTGTTGGTGGCAAGCTTCACAACACGCTGCCACTCTTCTCTGAAGGCCGCCTTCCTCGTGCATTCATGTAGTGATGATGAGCCATTTACTACCGCTTTTATTTGGTCAGTCCACCTCATAGGCAATCTTCCTCGTGGCCTGGTACCCTCAACCTTTCTCTGGACCACAAGTCGCTCAATAGCCACCTCACCTCTGCGGCATACGTGACCAAAAAAGGTGGGGATACGAGACTGTACCTAAGATGATAGACGCTGCTTGATGCCGAGTTCTCAAAAACGCTTAATCCATACCAAATTCCATCAAAATCGGTTAAGCGGTTTAGCCGTAAAAGCATCACAGACAAAATTACTTTCGCATTTATAACATTGAAGCATGAATATTCCCCCACTGCAAAACTACTGTATTTCTTTATACCTCATTTTATGTTGCATTAACAGCTATAAGCTTGCAATACAATGGGTCGTATAAACATTACCGATAGTATAGCAACAATAGTCACTTCCTATAGTTAATCGGAAATTATGATTTAATCATTGTTCAGGTGTTTTAGCTGTTTTTAGTCGTGTTAGTTAGATTATGATACTTTGCAAGGTTGTTATAAGAAGTAGAATCATCTTAGTATTTACAATGGTTTTGCCTGTGACCTTATTCACTTTATGAGGTAAACTATCACATTAATGTGTGTATCACCCTAAATGATAAGATTATTGTAGTTATTAGACTATATAAAGACGGGTCATCGCAGCATTGGTTTGAACTTTGTCTAATATGTACCAATCTTTTATTTTAATTTGTTATAGGTAGGTTATTAAAATATTATTACCAGGGGTAAGTACTAGAGAGGAACCTGTGTCATGGCAACCAGACAATGAATAATATAATATATAATAATAATAATAATAATATTCCGGGACAACTCACACACGGTTATCTGATCCCAAGCTAAGCAGAGCTTGTGTTATGGTAACCAGGCAACTGATAAACATACTTATAAATTTCTAAATACATACATATTATAGATAAATTACACCCAGACAACCAGAACAAATGATTGTGCTCATCACACAAACATTTGTCCTGGGTGGGAATCGAACCCACGACCTCCGGTATAGCAGTCAGGGTCACTAACCACTAGACCAACAGGCCCGTCAAACAACATACAAACCTACTTCCTATATTTCTAGATTCATACACATACACGGAACAAATCAACATACCTACCCATTCCATTAAGATTTGTCCGGGGTGGGATCGGAAACTAGCAGTTTAGTAGTCAGGGTCATTAACCACTAGACCAACTGGCTTATCATCAGTAAAAAACAACAATTAATCTTACATAACACCAACGTACTTACATAAATTAATTCTGACCCAGTTCAATGACCGACCATCAAGATGACCTCGAGACTAACCTAACTTTTATCATACAATTTAGGTTCGTAAGAGAATTACCTAAATATTTTATTACAAGGGATAATTCAATTTACGGAAGACTAGTGTTAAAATAGGATCGGACTCAAGGCGATTAGATGTAAAAGTATTTTTATAAGGGCGCGTTCCCACTATGTCGTAACGATTAATTTATCGTTGGACGACTGTCGTCTCTAGCTGTTCCCATTATAACGTTTTTTGTCGTCATACATTTTAATCGTTTAGCAACTGTCGTATCTAGCCGTTCCCTCTGGATCGCGACGACATTTTATAGAGTCGCCGTCACGATTTACGCGTAACGATTTTTTATCGTTTTACGACTGTCGTGCTAGCCGTTCCCACTGTCATGACAATCTGTCGTCACTGCAAAACCTGTCGTAGACGACAGTTAGTCGTGTCGTTCTATATGTGAACACTTCCATTTAAACATATAAGCCACGATACTTAAAGCTACACGATTATCTGTCGTCACGACAAAGTGGGAACGCGCCCTAAAGATCAGGAAAAATGTCAAGTTCTTGTAATAAAATAAAAGAATGGTAGGAGGCTGTATTTTTAGATGTCGATTGTAATGGCTTTTTAGGCAATTGGGTATTTGACTAGTATTATTTATTTAGATTTAATGTTTCTAATAATAGTTATACACACAGCAACACTCCGATATACCAACATAACAGCGAAAAATAATATACGATTAGTAAGGTGTTAAGCTTTTACAATTAGTACCTAAATGACCTCTTTCTCTTTTTTTTACTAAAAGATCTCTTTTTCGAATTGTAGATTTGACTTATTTATGAAAAAATAATAGAAGTGTAGTGTTTTTGGTATAGTTATGGTTTCCTTATTTCAGTGTGGACTTATAGATTTAGATTCCTTTACCAGACCTTAATGATATAAAAAACATAACATAACATACCATCACGCCTGTATCTCAAAGGGTTAGGCAGAGGTGTACCAATGTACACCCACAGTTCGCCGGTATGTTTCGGTCCCATGTAATAGGGGGCGAGCCTATTGCCACTAACCGGGCACAAATCCAAACTCCGACCTGCTACTGAGAATTTTATAGAAAAACCCAATAACACCTTGGTCGACTTGGGAATCGAACCCAAGACCTCTAGCGTAGCAGTCCCGCTTAGAACCACTAGGCCAACGAGGCAGTTCAATTATATACACGTAATTTAATCAAGTACATTTAATCATAATGGGTAGTGGTCATTCAAATATAGCGTTTGGAGCGCAATGAAGTAAATACAGCTCTTAGTCTATAGTTTCGCACATTTGGAAGCCGCATTAGTAGGTCCCTAAGATCTTAATGGCGAAACTTTAGCATTTATAGCTAACAGTAATGAAAAACTTATTCTAGTAACTAAACTAAGGCCGCGGACGGACAGACGGACTACTTGAAGGATTTCGATAGCTTGGGTTTCGACGGTTTTCAAAATTGAAAATGAAAAAACAAAACTAAAGGATCGATTTTGATAACATTTTAATGAGACCATCGCCGAAGTACCTAGACCAGCGAAGAAAAAAAATATTGAAAAGCTCCTCTTTTTGAAGTCGTTCAAAAAGTAAGGCGAACGTGACGCGCGAGAGCGGTCGACATCTCGCGTAGTCCGCGTACGATGATCACTGACTGCTGTTCATGTATACAGCACATTTACAGTCGTTGATTACTTGCTTTAAAACAATAGCTAAAACACGTCTCAATCACACAGCTATAAAACCATCGAGCAACGCGAATAGACTCCATTAATCGATTTTAAATCGATATAAACTAAAGTTAAATCGTAAATTAGGGTACTGCACAATCGTAAATTCAATCGTAAAAACAAATCGAATCGCGATTTGATGTTCTAAACTGTGATTGGTTAAACTCGTAACGGTCTGTATTTTGGATATTTGAAATTCGAATGTAATGGAATGTAATGTTCGATTTAGTTTGAATTTAATGTAATTATTCTGCATGACGGTTAATTGTTAGAGACTAAATTAGAGGGTAAAATAGTATCGGTATAATATAATATATTTATAAGCTAATTAATACTACGCTTCAAAAACAGATAGAAACTGACCAGTTAGAAAGTCAAATGCATTTTTTTTATGTAGCATAGTCAACCTTAACGTCATTAATTTTGTTTATACCTCAAATAAAGCAGTTAAGACAAGTACAAAGAATTGGTATTTTCTTTCTTTTTTGTATAGTAATCATAAAGCAAATTACATTAACCCTTTCCCTGTCCCGTGAGTCACATATGAACATTTCCATTGTTTAACTATTATGTCTACTAGCGGGACAGTTAACCTGTTAACGTAAAGTACCTACTTGCTTAGATGTCATGTCATAAGTAGATATTTATATTAGCAGTAAAGAGCACTAGCAATGTTTATTTTTAATCAAAATACTCTACAAAAACAGTACAAATAAACACAAAAATAAACAAGTGATAAAAAAAACAAACCCGTACCTTTACAAAAGCTAATCCATGTACCCAGCACGCAATGCGGCTTATATTGACATAACACGGTACTGACTCAAATAAGCAGATTACAAAATCTTCAAACCCGACTACAAACAGAATCCCTCCCCTAAATTTTACGCTAGCGAAATTACTTAACACATAATTTAAAGCATGTGCTTCCAAAAAAAAAGCAATATTTTTCAAGTCGACAATTCTTTTAATTCAGCCAAGTCCCAAAAGTTTGGCTCATAAAGCTTTCAGAGCATTTGATTAAGCTTTTCAGAGGGTTAGATAAACATGAAATGAGAAAACTTTTGTAAACAAGTACAAATTACTTGAGCGGTGGACATTCAGTGAAACAAAGGGCAACATTCAAGTTATAATTCCATTTCGTCTTGATGGAGAAGTTATTGTAAGGTATCTTGTGTTGACGGCGTTCTGTTCTAGGATTTTGGAGTAATGGTTCCTGTAGCCCTATGGCCAAGAGGGAAAGGAGTAGCTTTTAGGGATGGAGGTTTATGTAAATGTTACTTATGTTGTTATCTTATATATAAAATTCTCGTGTCACAATGTTAGTTACCATACTCCTCCGAAACGGCTTGACTGATTTTTATGAAATTGTATACGCATATTCAGTAGGTCTCAGAATCGGCTACTATCTATTTTTCATACCCCTAAGTGGTAGGCAGGTACTAGGTAGAAAAAATTGCTTTGCAACGCATGCCGGGTACAGCTAGTAATATATATTAGGCACTTAGTTATCATCATTGTTCATTGCGGTCGCTGAGCTATCGTGGCTAGGCGGGCGAGAAGAATTAAGAACAGCGAAACTCCACCGAACACGTCTTGCTTCAATGCGGAGCCAGCAGATTCCTCTTCATCCGACGGCCGCGAGCAAAAGAGCCCGGAGTTGCGTCAGTGTCAAGAAACTTCGACCCGCTTGTCATATTTCAGCAGTTCCTTTTCACGTTTCTTAACGCTAAAAATATCGAAGCGCCGATAAATATATATATATAATCCAGCCTATAAACGTTTCACTACTGGGCACAGGCCTCTTCCCATATAGAGAAGTTACAAGCATTGATCACCACGCTTGCTCACTTGCGGATTGGCGATTTTAGAATTCCAAGTAGTGTTGTTAAATACTTAAAATGTAACAGTAATGTGATTGGTCAGAAGAAATGCTAAAGTGGATTGCCTATTTTCATAAGTGTATTGGGCCCAGAACGGACACTGAAATTTCGTTCATTAGATGTGTTTTTAAGAATTATTACGTGTGTAAAAATAATATAAGAAATCTACTGTTTTTTTGGTAATCTTTCGCGATCCCTATTGTATCAGTTTTAAACTGTCGCTTTTAAGGAAAAACAGATAAAAAGTAAATAAACAGAAAAAAATGTGACACAAATTGTACTGTTAATGTTTATAAGATTTACAGTTTTTTTTTTACCGTATCGTATTATCTATCAATCAAGAAAGCAGAAATTAAATTTTTTTGCCCTCTTTGATATCCATTCTATCTTTCTTATTTACTTAAGTAAGTATAAGCTTTTTTATTTATTTATAGAATCTCAGAGGACAACATTCCTTATGTTTAGCAAGAGACTTTAATATGCAAACCTCGAAGGAAACACATGTTCTTTAATATCCTGTAACCTTTAAAGTTATGTTTGTTGTTTGAGATACATAAGATTATTATCACAATATTTTATACTAGCTTCCGCACGCGGCTTTGCTCACGTGAATGTTGGTTATCGTGGCAAAAAGTTGTCTACGTCCTTTCTTGGAGTTCAAGCAAACTCAATACCAAATATCATCACAATCGGCTGTGTAGTTTAGCCGTGAAAGCGTAATAGACAGACAATGTTACTTTTAAATTTATTATATTCATATGGATACCCGTCAGGTCATCATCTCCCGAGCCTTTTTCCCAACTATGTTGGGGTCGGCTACCAGTCTTACCGGATTCAGCTGAATAACGTATTTTACATGGAGCGACTGCCTATCTGACCTCCACAACCCATTTTACTGGGTATTAACACAGTATCCTATGGTAAGACTGGTTGTCAGAATTGACTTAACGACTGCCAAAGGTCATAGTATGACAGTCGGGACCTACGGCTTAACGTGCTATCCGAGGCATGGAGGGGTCTCGGTATGTTTAGAAAACGGTCGCCCATCCACGGACCAACCGCGGCGAGCGCGGCTTAACCTATATTATCGGTCAAACCGTGCGGCTTACACTTAGCCTCGAGCCCCTCAATGCCTCACGAAACTAAAAGCCAAATAAAAAACATAATACCCATACATTTAATATTAAAATCATTCAAAATCCTTCGACCAACAAATGAAAATTCAAGAGTAACATTATCCGAAGTTTAAGCGAATTTTATATAATTTAATTACTATACCTGTTACTAATTAAGGGAGTCAATATAACATCTACAAGCGGTGTCAACTCAAACCTAATTAACGAATCCTAGTCTGTTTTGAGTCTAGAATTTTAGCCACAATTTAGCTAACTACCCAAGAGAGGCATCGTTTAATTAGATTCTAGGTTAAGATTTTGTTGTTTTACGTTTCGTAAAATTCTTAGTTTACTGTAAATTGGTTAGACTAACTAGACTTTATTTTGGTTTTTTTTTTTCATTATTTTATCTGCTTGTTTTTTAAACTAACGTAAACAGAGAGGTTTATAAGTAAATACGTCTATATTAAGTCCGCCATTGCATATTTTTCATGTATATATTTTAATTATTTTGCTTTGGAGTGACTGGGTCATCTGTCTGTGTCACCGTACCTTACAAATAGATAAACTGATTTTGATTACTATATTTGCGGTTGTTAATCGACAGTGATTTTGACTATGTTTAAAAATATATTCACCAGCTAAAAAAATATTATCTTTTAAGATTTTTTAAAGCATGAATGTAGGTACTTTAAAAAATCTGCACAAACATACATTAATTATTATATCTACATATAAAATATTTCAACCGGCCCGGATATCTGACCCGGGTAAAGCATACCCGGAATATCCGTAAATACCGGGAGCAGCTTGAAACTGCACCAGAGTGCAGCTATAGTAAATACAAACGACATTGATTACAACGTTCACACCGTTGGATCGGTTTATGGAAGAGGTGACAATTTTTTAAATTAAATTATTTTTCAAGAAAGGGACTCCTTTGCCCTGCAGTGGGACGATAATGGCTGAAAATAAATAATAAAATTATTTTTGTGTTAAAATTACGTGTTTTTTTTAAGTCGGATTTTGCTTACTGGGACAGTAAATGCTTGAAAATATCTTATTAAATAGTCGAGAAAGATTAAATTTAGTGACTGAATTGAAACACAAAGAACATGCAATTAATCCTAACGTAACTAATACAGCTGTTTAGATATATCAGTAGGTTCCGCTAGATAATTAATCCCCAGTAATTGGCAAGCTAGGTCTGTTCTCCATAACAAAATTTAAATCATGGCAAAATGTTACCAAACATAAAAGAAAAGTTAAGCTTTGCTGTTATAAAAATGTATTAAAGGTAGGTAGTTCATGTTCAGATAATTATCTGTAAATATTACATGTTATCTCACCAACTGGATTAACATACAAATAGCGTTAAATTTAACGCAAGCTTGAAATAATTGTGCACGCTAGAAGTGTCTGGAACTGCAGTAAACTGTAGCTAATACAAACAATAGTAATATAACAACGTCTACACTATGTAAAGGGAGGTTTATGTGGAATATAACAATTTATTATACAACACCTTTGGTGTCTCCCGTATTGGTTGTATTAAAACGGTAATCTTGTCCGATAATTTTATTACACACACTTCGGACACACATGCAAAAAAAAACCACTCACAATCTACATATTTTTGACTGCCGTTCTTAAAATATAATAAAGCGCTTCTGTGATGAACCAAATTGACCGGTATTGATTTAGATTAATTATTGACCTTAAAACACGTAGGTATTTTTGTAAACTTGTAAATATTCCAATGTCAAATTCTCTGAAATAATGAGAAAAGAGTTATCAAATACTTTTACTTAGTTTTCAAAAGTCACTAGACGTAAATAAGAATTCAATCAACAAGCAAAAACAAAACCGTCACTCCATTCAAAAACAATATATTTTTATTTTAATACATTTTAACCGTAGCTAAAAAAATAGACTCTTACTGCATAACACCATCCCCAGCTACACAAACAGGCAAGGCACCGCTTCAACAAATATTAATTGTATTAAACCGAACGCAAATATTCCGGGCGGAAACGCATTACTCGGCTTCAATCGATTCCACCATTAATTCATTTTATGCTTTACACTAATCGCTGAATAATTTTGAGTAATGTTTAATGATAACACATAAATGTACAAAGATCTTCAATGAAAAATTAAATGGGACCACTTGTGTCTACGCTATGATAAAAGAGTTTTTTTTGGAGAAAGGAGATATCGTGACATAAATATATAAAATAAACAAACTTTCGAATCGAGCACTGAATCCTTATGAAGTCAGTTAAAGTGACTGTGTCCATCTTTTTATCTGTAACGCTTTTACAGTATCTACAATTATAAAGCAGTCCCAGATTTATGTGACGTTTGGGTACCTAGGTAATAATTTGAACAAGCCTATATTATTATAATAACAAAAAGTTTCTATATATTATGTCGCAGGCAAATTGTATGATTCCGCCGTTTACATACGGCGTCGTCAGTTTAAAAACGTTCACAGTTATGTAATATGCCGAAGGCAAAATGAAAAGTCATTCAATCGTTATACTTTCGACGTTAGTTTAAGTTTAGGGTGGCCAATGACCATGCTCATTAAAATCCCGAGACAAATTTTGAATTACATACGCCGTCGCTCGCTTCGCTCGCTCTGTTGCAAGGTCACAATATCTAACCTTTTTTTTTTTTTTTTTTTTTTTTTTTCGGGGGGAAATCCTCATGGACTTCCTCCGCCTGGGGAGAGGCGGAGGGGCGTGCCGGACTCTTACCGGCTAAAACCCCCCGGTGTCTCCTCCTCGCACGTGCGCGTGGGGCCGCGGGAATCCGGATTCTTCCGCAGCCCCACACTGGTGCCGGCCCGGTCTGTCCGGGCCTCAGCTCCTGCACGGGGTAGTGAGGTGTACAACTACCCCGTGCACCGCCTCAGGGGCGCGCGCCGACACCCGCGCGCGCCTCCGCCTCGGGTCCATCGAATAGGGGGCGGGGACTTCCCCAAGTCCCTCGCCCCTGGACCCATTCATGGGGGGCGGAGAAGGGCGTTGTCCGCCCTTCCCCTGCGCCCGGTGCGTCTTCTGCGGCCGGGGAAGGGAGTCGAGATCTCCCTCTCCCGTTCCGCAGTCTCCTTCTGCGACATCACGTCCTCGCAGAAGGACACCACCGCGTCCCACGACTCTGCGCTACCGACCATACTCCGCACTACGGCCGGCAGCGACAGGTCGCCTCCTACTTCATTTGTGAGGACACGGCGCTGCTCCTCCCAAGCTACGCACTCGGCGAGCGTGTGTTGCGCCGTGTCCTCCCCGCAATGGACGCAGTGGTGGCACCGAGCGTCCGGCTCCCTGTCTATGCGACACAGGTACTTGCCGAAGCATCCATGCCCCGACAGCACCTGCGTCACCCTAAACGACAGGGAGCCGTGCCTTCTCCCGAGCCAGTCGTCGAGTACTGGCCGGATCGCCTCGACGGTAGCGAGGCCGGCGGCAGGGCGCAAAAGCCTTTGCCGCCATTCCGCCACCAAGACCTGACGGAGCTCTCCCCGGCGCAGCTCGATCTGCCGCTGCACCGGCATCGAGCCCCGTGCCCGCTCTTCCTCGCGCCATCGGTACAATGACGCGAGTACTTTCGCCTCCAGGTCCCAGGGCGGAGATCCGGCCAGGACACAAGCCGCCTCGTGGGAAATCGTGCGGTACCCGCGGACGACTCTGACGGCCATCGCCCTCTGCGGCCTGCGCAGAATGGCGAGAGTGCTGGCCGTCAGGTCGAGCGCCCATACAGGAGCCCCGTATAGGGCCATGGACCGCACGATTCCCACGTACAACCGCCTACAGGCGGCGCTCGGGCCCCCCATGTTGGGAAGCAACGTTGAAAGCGCGCCCGCCGCGCCCATGAGCTTGGGCGCTAGCCGCCGGAAGTGAGGCCCGAATTCCCAACGGCTGTCGAGCACCAATCCTAGGTACTTCATGGTGAACCCGACAGCTATCCGAGCCCCACCGACCACGATGTGTGATCCCGGCGCCGGCGCCCGCCGGGGGCCATGAAACACCATGGCCTCCGACTTGTTCAGGGCCACCTCCAGGCCCAGGCGCCGGATGCGGCTCACCACCTGTGACACCGCAGCCGTGGCTATCAACGTCGCTTCCCTGTGCGAGCTCCCCCGGGCAGTGACAAGCGTGTCGTCCGCATAACACGTCAAGTCTGCGCCCGACGGGAGCTCGCCTCTCAGCACCCAGTCGTAGCCGATGTTCCACAGGAGCGGTCCTAAGACCGATCCCTGTGGAACACCGCACGACATGGACAATATCTAACCTAACCTAACCTATTGATCTCTGTCACAAAGTCGAACCTAACCAAGCAATGGATTTCTGGGCCTATGAATATATGAATATTCAATAAAATACATGTTTTTTGGACCAATAATACTCTGCAGGAGTCCTTCGCGACCCAGAGTCTATGGATACCTTAGCATTTTTTAGGTGCCGGATAACCTCAAAAACTAAATACTTCAATTTGCCGCGGCATTATGTACATGGCGTTTAAATTGTCGATGAAATGTTGGCATATTAAAAAGTGACACGGCAATATACATTTTGCCTTCGGCATATTACATAACTGCGAACGTTTTTAAACTGACGACGCCGTATGTAAACGGCTGAATCATACAATTTGCCTGCGATATATACATGGTATTAACTTAATAGATATCGCTCAAATGTATGTAAAAGACACATTTTCTTTTCCATGGGTTTTGGGCGATTTGATCAGTCGCTTGTAGAAATGTCACTTTTCTGACTACTCACTTCGAAAACTAAAATTGTGAATGATCTTTGGTAGACGTCATAAAAGTCATTACTTGCCTAAAACTCTCATTTTTACTAAAACGATGTAATAAAATAGAATTTAGCCCCGAGACCTTAATTAGGCTTCGTTGACTGACTTTAATAGAATTTTATGCTTTTGTTATTTTGCTAAGAAAAACTAAAATGAACAAAAGTTATTTTAATTATAGAGGTTCAATATCAGTTTTATCAATGTCGTGGTGGCCTAGCGGTTAAATGAACGGAATTGTACCACAAGGTTGCAGGTTCGAACCCCTTTTTCAAAGTTATATGTACTTTCTTAATTATTCTGAGACACTTCTGACAAACGGTGAAGGAAAACATCGTGAGGAAACCTGGATTCCAAAATTTGGGATCTGAAATCTTCAATCCGCAGAGAGCAAGCGTGGTGATCAATGCTCGTGCCTTCTCTATATGGGAAGAGGCCTGTGCCCAGCAGTGGAACGTTTATAGGCTGGATTATTACAATATCAGTTTATTTATGGATGTTTTACTAGAGTACTCGTATGTACTGAACAAATTTGGCAAATATTTGACATACATTTTATTATATTGGCATAATTTATAATCATGTTTCTTCATTGTTTCGCTTTTAGCAAAATAATAAACATAACGTAGTTGACTTTGTGTCAGTCAATAAACTCATAATGAATTTTATCTATACTAATATTCTAAATGTGAAAATAACTCTGTCTGTAGCGCTTTGAATGCTAAACCAATAAACCGATTTTGACAAAACTTTGAATGGCGTAAGCCTGGCTCCCATGAAAGAATAAGGCTACTTTTACACTATAACCGACACATAAGCAAGTGGATCCGCGGGCTATATATTATAGCAACATAAAGCAGAAAACACGGCCCGAATGCAAGTGAACTAATTTGCATATAAATAAAAACTTTTATCAGGACTCTGTCAATGAATGTTTGTGCAGAAGTATTTTACATTGTACAGGAGACTGCATGATAAAATGTAGGTTTTAAAGTAGGTCTACGATTAATAACGTAGTGACAACGCATTTTTACTTTTCCTTCGTTTTTACATATTTATAAAAAAAAGGAAAATTTGTCTAAACAGGTCAAAATTAAAATGTAAAAAACGTTATTAATTTTATGTTTTGAGGGCATTTTTTTTTATGTTACTTATTTTTTGCTTAAATGCTTTCATAATCATTGTGTCTTGAAGCCGTGCAGTATATCGTAATTTCATCGCTATAAATTGATAATTCATTTTATTTAGAGGTCAATATTGATATAAATATCTTATAGATTACCAACTACCGTTTATCACATAGTAGAATATCATGTTTGTCCGTTGGGTATTAAAATACTATGCTCAGTTCTGTAATACGCATTTTTACCTCTTTGCAGTAAACTTTGAAATCCATATTCAATTTCAGAATGATCATCACACAATCATAGCTGCTTCCATTTTCAATTTGAAAACACAGGCCATTAAAAAACCAAAACCTCAATAAAAAAAAACATTTAAATACCCAGTTTTGAGAACACAAATATAACGGCCATATTAAAAAGGTTCAATTTAGGCGCCCCATTTTACACGGTTCAATTAAGACCTGCCAAACGTGCGAAAATAACTGAACTTTTCAAATATGATCCGTAAAAGTACCTTCATACCTTAGAGGATAGATAAGAAACTACAGAGTGCACATCAGGGTATGAACCGTGAGCTCTAGGTATGAACTAGTTCCGTCGTAAAAATAGTATCAAAATGTCGCGCTGTTTTAATCAAACTATCTTAAACCTAATATTATCATAATAATATCGGCACCATCGATGTTTTCGCGTAAACCTCTGTCATTTCACGGCAAATAACTTACTTTGCAAGCACATTTTTCACGTATTACATACAGCAAAAAATGTGCTTACGCACTGCACAATGGACTATTAGTTATAAATGCACTCTACAATTTTTACTACTCTATGCTTGATACCTTAAAGGTTGGACGTGGGATATCCCGGTTTTATCTGGCGGCCATTTTGTCCCACCTGATCGTAAAAAATAATTGAATGGCGCGGGAAACGGTCCGTAATACCTGCTACCTTCTATGATGGTTATAGTTAGGCCCGAATTGGGTCCACTGTTTCAATTAGATTCACTGTTTTCTGATTCATTTTAGATCCGATAAAAAGTTTTGCATAATATAAGTGTTTTGGGCGGATAGTGTTTTGTAAACCGTTTAAAGGTTGTTATTTATTCGACAATGGGGCAAGGTCTCAGGATCAATTCTCGTACGGATAATAATAAGAATAAAATCACTTATCTACATTGTCACGGTTCTGGGTGTATTAATAATACTTATTTCCTGCCTAATTATTGTATTTTCCTGTTATACTTTTTTTTATTTAAAATTCTTATGAGCTGGAATAAAAAAGTGTGCTTAAATTTCTGTGAGATACGTTACTTGAGGGATTATTAATCGGTATAGAGCTAAATTAGCAAACTCTCTCTGCCACACTTGGACAGGTTTCTAGATAAGTTGTAACTAGTAATAGTACCTTTTTGTACTATTATGTCACGATGGATTTAATGTTTTTTATCTGTTTCATTAAGATATTATATTATTATGATCGTAGCAAAAACAAAAAAAGAGGTCTCGAAATTAAAAAAAAAAAAAAAATGAAATCGGTCCAGGCGTCTTTGAGAAATCGAGTAACAATCATAAAAAAAAAAAAATACAGCCGAATTGAGAATCTTTTTTTTGAAATCGGTTGAAAAGATCAAAATACGTACAAATTAAAAAAAAAGATCAAAATACGTAATGTCTGTTCGAGAACAATACAATAATATTTACTTTCAAGTGTTAATCAATACTTAAATCTAATACAAGAACAAACAAAGACTAAAATTAAATCTTATATAGATAAATAAAACTAACACGCGTCAAAATACTCATCGTCATCCTTGTCAATGGCGGGAAAGGTGCCCAGAAGGCTGGCAGCATTGCCACGTTGGATGGCTATGCCGATTCTCTGTGCAAGGAACAAACCAGCTCTCTGATCACGAGTAGAGTCTACCAAACGTTTTGACAGTTCTTTAAAAAGATTTCGTGCACTCGGAAAGTGTTAATGCAAAACTTTAAAACATAATAATAAGCAGATTTAAGAAAACTAAAAGAACACTTGAACTAAAACGAGAGATTTAAGGAAAAAGATTGTCAAGAGTCAGTTAAGAGCTCATAAGAACTAGTATTCCACAAGTTGGTTACTTCCGATAATAACAGTTAAATTAACTTTTTATCTTTGAACCGAGTTCTGACTGTTTTAAAGACTAACTTACTGGCTCGATATCATATTATTAAGATCGATTTAACTTGTGGAAGAAAGCGATCAGTAATCTTTAAGAAATAATTATGATTCATTTCTATTTACTTTCAAATAATATATATATTTAATTCAGCCCATACAACCCACTGCTGGGCACAAGCCTCTTCCCATATAGAGAAGGCACGAGCATTGATCACCACGCTTGCTCTCTGCGGATTGGCGATTTCAGATGCCAAATTTTTGGAATCCAGGTTTCTTCACGATATTTTCCTTCACCGTCAGAAGTGTCTTAGAATAATTAAGAAAGTACATATAACTTTGAAAAAGCCACATTGGTACTTGCTTGGGTTCGAACCTGCAACCTTGTGCATACAAATCCGTTCATTGAACCGCTAGGCCACCACGACATTTTTTCAAATAATAAAGTACGGTATTTTTATTTGATTGATTTTTAATTCACACAACAATTAAACAGTCACTTAACTCCGGTGTTATGTATAATATTATATAAGAATTAGCAAATCACCTGCTAAATCTCATGTTCAGCGCAAATCTCGTGTTAGACTTTCGCTCAACCAATCAGATTCGTGATCAGTTGATTTGACAACAGATTAAGTTGATCAGCCTTTTAAAAATCGGGGATTAGTGAGTCACAGAATGGTTAAAAGTAATCTATCTTCGGAAAGGGCTATTTTTAAGAAATTCTGCATACCTTGTTTATTTTTGTACTTTTGATGTGCAATATCTCCTACACTTGTGATTTAACACAATTTTTTTATTTGGCATCTAATGTTTACGTCAAAATCTTGTACCTTAACCCACACCCTTATAACAAAGTAGGCGCAAAACACGCAATCCTAGCCAGGCCAAAATTACCTGCGTTACAAGGAAAGTCACTCTGCCAAATTCCCTCCAGCCATTCCCCTCAATTAGACAGTTTTAATGGAAAATTGTGGACAAACGTGGAAACGTCTTTAATTGACACGTTTTGGGGAAATTAGGACAAGGGACAGTCGATTATTGGGAGTGAAATATCAGATTGTGGAAGAACTAGTTTTGGTTCGCGGGTTGGTCTGTGCGAATTTAGGTTATTAAGGCAAAAAGTAGCATGTGTGAGTAATTTTAGATAGCGTATTTTTTATCTCTACATGAAAAGAGACCTGTACCCAGCAGTGGGACATTTGTGGGCTGGTCTTATATTGTACTCGCAACCCGCCCCGGCTTAGCAAGGCAAAGCAATAATAGTTAGGGATAGCGTAGCATTGTAATTGTGTAATTTTTTTTTAATTCAGTTCATCAGTTTCTGAGTTTATTCGTTACAAACACACAACCAATAAAAGTCATTCCTCTTTACATTATTTGTATAGGATTAAAAAAGATGATAAACATGAAACATAGCATCCAAAATGACTTTATTGTCCAAAAATCCAGGCCTAAAATAAACTCAATCATAATCGATCTAAATACTCCTTCCAATAAAAAATAACCAATCACTAAACCATTTACGATCAAATCACATCTCCAATTTATTTTTAATAACCAGCTCGGTCTAGGGAAATGTAAAGTAAACTTTCAATTTGATTTTTTTTATATGGCAAGGCGTGCCAAGCGGTTTTCTAAGAAAATTAATGTTTGTTTTATGAAATTAAAAACGGTATGTGCGTATGTAAACGAAGCCAGGTAATAACTGTTAGCTTATATTGTTTGTATAAAAACAGTGTGTTTAAGGTCTTAAATAAAAAACTTATGGCATGTAATTTTCTGAGAATTATAATAAGTAAACTAGGTTTTTCAGAGATCTCTTTAGAGAGGTCTTTATAAGGGAAGCTAATATAAATTAGCCTATGTCCTCTCTTGGGATTCAAGCATGTTGCATACCATGTTCCATCAAAATCAGTTTAGTGGTTTAGTCGCGAAAGCGTAACATAAAGAATTACAGCAAAACACACAGAGTTCACTTTTACATTTATAATATAAGTATAAAAGTATAAATTATTCATCTCGGTCAAGTTAAAATGTCTTTGAACTTTGAACCTTATAATCTTAACTTAAAGGTTAAACAAAGATGACGAAATACAAAAATCTAATTTGCTAAGCACCTATATAAAGTTTGACATCAAAAGGCTTTGGAAGTCGACAAACGAAGTTTTTCTTTTGAGGAAAAAAATGAGATTTTGAAACATGGCGGAGATATTTGAATTATATTATTACATGTGCTTTTTTTCTTTTCCGGATTTAATTGAGATGTTTAAGGGGTTTTCAGCGGAAATATAAAATCCTTTTTACAAATGCCTGTGTTTACAATGCAGGCTTAATAAATAAAACAAATCGGTGGTGTCAACGCAACTGAATCTCATTCCTAAAAACCAATACTTACATCAATAATTCAATCTTGAGAATAATGCACAGTAAGTAGTAACGTAGTTTAATAAGCAGTGCATATAAGTACATAGTATATCACTATCGATATTTGAAATTGGCGAACACTTTAAATGTCGAATAGCAGACTTTCGAAAAAAAAACTACTTGACCAAAATCACTTTATCGATATAATTTAGAGGCAGCAAAAAATCTAATGATAAACATTATTATCAGTTTTCAAACACCAACTTTCTACTTAACCAAAATCATTTGTGAATAGCATATTACCATCAGTGCCAAAATTGTGTGAGTTGTACCAAGTATTAAAACTAATCACACATGTTTTGTTAAATTATCGACATTCTAAATTCAGTGTACACTAATTGCACCCATCTAATTTAGACACTTCCCAACACACGCTAAATTAATTTAGCATATTAACAGAAGCAATATCAACTCCGTTTATAACACTGCGATCGGTCAGAATATAATTATACTCATAAATATTTAACAACAGTGCATAATTCATGAGGTTTCTATGAATTTGTGCGATAAAATTTATTGACCAAATACATAACGGTCGGTATTGTTAAATTACGTGGAATATTGACAAAACAAATTATAATTGATATGAGGGCTTTAGTCAGGCATGAGGGAATAATTAAGAGTAATTAAATTAATTTAATATTCAATGCGGCGTAGTCTGTGTAAAAATTGTTTTGTAATTGGTGATCGATTTTGTTTTGTTTGTGATTTGTGGGTTATTAAAGTTGTTTGGTTGAGATTTTTGTATCATACTGCCGCATTTTTACAGGGATCGATATACGTAAGCAACTTCCTCCAGAAAGTTGCCTTACTTAAATAACCTTAAGTATTCATTATCGTATCTAAGCGCAGCAGATACGAGTATAGTTTAGTTTACCTTGGTAAGTATACTAATTTTCTGCAGTTGAGCTGTGCGTTTTCATTATTATATGCTTTAGTATCGGAATATGTTTTCCTTGTATTTTCGATACATACGAGGCATCCTTAGATATACACACCTACCTCTGACAAATTTATATATCTATCGCTATATATTTACATGTCACAACAAGTCAGTAGCTTTGTTATAGTCGTGTCGAGACATCTTTCTACATACAATTCTCTAAACTGCCTCGTTGGCCTAGTGATTCTAAGCGGGACTGCTACACTAGAGGTCTTGGGTTTGATTTTCAAGTCGACCAAGGTGTTATTGGGTTTTTCTATGAAATTCTCAGTAGCAGGTCGGAGTTTGGATTTGTGCCCGGTTAGTGGCAATTTGCTCGCCCCCTATTACATGGGACCTAAACATACCGGCGAACTGTGGGTGTACATTGGTACACCTCTGCCTAACCCTTGGGGGAATACAGGCGTGATGGTATGTTATGTTAATTCTCTAAACTTATAACCAGGTAATTGTCCACAGAAAAATATTTTAACTTATTCGAATCTCTACAGTACTCGTCAAAACAGAGTAAAAACAGTGGTACATACACTTTACACCAGTGAACACAATGTTAAACTTCAGAACTATTCAGAAGCAGTTCTTGAAACAGCCAACTTATGCTGCGGGCGTGAAAGATTTCTCTATGGAAAGCGAGTTGACACATTTTATGAGTGAACATCTTGTGAAATCTTTTGAAAAAGTTTAATGTTTGTCTATTTTTTAAGTTTGTTATACGGTAGCACAGCGTCAACATTAAAAAATAATTGCAAATATCGACCTGCTATGAAATGAAATGAAATGAAATGAAATGAAATGAAATGAAATGAAATGAAATGAAATGAAATGAAATGAAATGAAATAATGAAATGAAATGAAATATTTTATTCTTGTAAGTAGGACTATATAAATCACTTTTACAATGTCTTCCTAAGCTAGATGAAGTCGACATTTCCTAACTGACTACCCTGAGAAGAAATGTCGAAACAAACTCAGGGGTCTTAGTCTCTTTTATAGTCCAAATAATACAATAGGTAATAAATTTATAAATTTGTGTAAACAAATGCAGTGTATTTACTGGACTGGTCTTTGGAAGAAAGAACCAGATCGATCTGAGCAAGCCTGTGCCAGCAGACGGCAAGCATGCCCCGAATAGCTCATGCAGCTCAACCATTTTTGAGGGAGCTGCACAACCCGGTACACAACAATACCGCCAGTGGCACCATAAAAATATGTGGGGCAACAACTCACTCAGATCGCCAGCCTAATAATAACTATAAACTATAATATCAATAAATATAAACTATAATGATATACCTGCATAATGTTTACACTTACAATGGATACAAGGTTAGAGCAAGGAAATTAAAAAAAAATAGAAAAACAAAATAATAATAACATAAACGTTATTGAATGTCAAAGTGTAAAATATTATATGCAAAAGCACAAAACATGTCAGTAATGTAGAAAAAAAAAATGAATATGCAATAAGCACAAACATGTCAATAGAATATAAAAAATGCATATGCAAAAGCACAAAACATGTCAGTTTGTAAATATGTACAACATGCAAAAAAAAAAAAAAAAAAAACAAGGAAAAAATACTTGAAAAAATAAACACAAGCGATTATATGACTGCAAGTGACCATTCTACTAGCGTTGAACAATGTTAGAAATCATTCAAATGTATGGAAATGAAATGTCTTATCAATATGCTACGTTGTGACTAGGTCTATAGAAAGAGATTATACATGAAAAATGAAAAAAAAAAAAAAAATGAAAAATAGTTTATTCACAGAAATCCATATTCAATAACATAAATATTACCTCTGCCAAACTGCAAAGCAGTTTGTTGGCATATTATAGCTTGTAGTTTAATCATCGGATATGATTTCATATTAATGGAAGCAAAGGTGTAAACAAAATGCGGTATGCGCAATAAGTTTTTTATAGTCTAGTATCGATTTTGTGAAACATAGCAAAAAAGTCGTGGTGGCCTAGCGGTTCTATGAACGAATTTGTATGCACAAAGTTGCAGATTCGAACCCAGACAAATACCAATGTGACTTTTTCAAAGTTATATGTAATTTTATAATTATTATTCTAAGACACTACTGGCAAATGGTGAAGGAAAACATCGTTAGGAAACCTGGATTCCAAAATTTGTGATCTGAAATCGCCAATCGGCGAATAAGCAAGCGTGGCGATCAATGCTCGTGCCTTCTCTATATGGGAAGAGGCCTGTGCCCAGCAGTGGGACGTTTAAAGGCTTTATTATTTAGCAAAAAGCCGAACCCAACAGTAAGTAAATTAGTTTCACAGGGTATGTAATGCCTACATTGCATACCATGTGAAACTAATTGAGAGACCTATCTCTCAATTATTTTTCTCACTTACTGTAATTTCTTAAGCAAATCAGCATAACAACCTTTTCTAATAATCCAAAAACAAATAATGCTACCCGATATTTATATATTCCAAAGATCCCCCATCATGACATTTATCAAACGTATAATCATCTGATTAATTCGAACCATAGACCATTCAGAGGCAAACGATTTCCCATTGACAAAAGAAAAAAAACAGCCAATTTATCGTTGCGCTCTCAATTTACATAAAACCTTAAATTCTGAAGGCTAAAGGTAAATTGATTCTCCTCTTTAATAAGATGAAAAATTGTTTGTCAATTGGCACCCCCTTTCTTAGTCCGGTATTGAAATACGGGAACGCACAGCATTGTCGAAATTTCTAAAGATTGGGGATTCTTTTTTATTACAATTTTAACTCAAGTGGGGGCGAAGGTTGTTTATTGAAATTAGATATTTGAATTTGTGATTTGGGTAATTGTTTTTAATTTTTAACGAAGTTAATTTGAATGAGCCTTATTGGGCTACGTAATGCAGTAAAATGGATACTGAAGTTTTAAATTTAAATTTTATATTCATTTACACAAGAGTCAGAACTCACTGTTAACCACTATTCTCTGGTTAAAACATACAGACAGTATGTTTCCTTTAACTTGAGCGTATCTTGCTTTAAAATATGTAATTTTATCAAAATTTTTTTCTTTACAGACGTCCTTATTAACGTATTTTTCCCCTATTCAATACAGTCAAAGCGAAATCACCACACACATTTTACCAAATAAACAAAAAGAAACCAGACTCAAAAATCTAAAAAGCCCTCAGGTACATACCATCCTACACATAAAAAAAAAACCTAAAATCTACAGACACAAAAGTCGCAAATCCCCAGATTCGCACTTGACATTGTAACAATCAAAGAACACAAGTACATATTCTTTGACTCCCCAAAAAACTTGTGAAGCAAGATTCGGGGGAAAAAAATTAAGAGGATAACAGCTTCGAACAGATTCTCATCCTCCCCTTTTGAGTACCCTTCAAGTTTGAGTACGTAACCATTGTTCTATGGCATAATAGGACACCATTTTGTGTAGGCCATAATGTTGGCAGTTTTTGCTTCGTAATACCGTTTTTATGGGCTAGTTCCTTCATAGCGTTATACTCATGAATGATGTATATGTCTTTAGTGTCGTTCTCATTTTATGGTATATGTTTCGTGTGAACGCATTTTTGTGTTGTGTTTATTGTATGGTGAATGTTTTTGCGGTTGTGCGGAATGGAAGGGATTTAAAAGGTGAGTGAAGTGCTTTAGTTATAATTTTTTTTTTTGGGATGTGTATGATGTTTTAGATCGGTTATTGATTCTTGGGTTGGGATGGTAATCCTAGCATATAATGACATGTGTTACATAATGCACAAAATTTAACACAACGATTTTGTTTTATTTTGTCTCGGCCACAGAGTATGTGCCACGAAAACTTACAATTACAATAAAGAGTGCTTCATTTTCGCCACAGTATGAACTCTCTTTGAGTTGATATTTGACAAAATCTGTGCACTTTTAGTAATCAGTAATTTGAAAATTAGTAGGATCATAAAATATACCGTAAATGAAATATGGCCTAAAGTTTAATTAAACAAACAAATCAGGACTCACAATTTCATATTTTCTTGTTTTTCAAACTAGACATACCTACTTACATAATGATATATTATATATATTTTCGTGTACACTGAACGAATTTACACGGGCCGCCTATTGTTTATTTAGTTAAGTTGTATGTCTTATTTTTTTTAAGCTAATGTTTTATGTGGATTTTTGTTTTTGATATTATTATTATTATTTTTTTTTTGCATTGGCTATTGAATTAGGTTGTAACCTGTAATAATAGTTGTATGTGTGGATGTAAATAAATAAATAAATAAAATAAATAAATAAAAAATAATTACTTAAAAACATATCTAAGCCTTAAAATATCAGGTCTTCCTTCATTCCCGATGGAAACGAAAAGAGTTTTCCTGGAAATAATAAAGTGAATCCTAATCGCCTTAGCTAGTGACGTACAGGGGCTTAAAACTATTGTTTGGAACATTTCCAACGAAAACTTCTGTTATTTTTGTTGAAATTTAATTTCGCGAATGTCACAATATATCTCGAAAGGTACTACGGAATGAAACGTGCAGTTGTAAAATAAAAAGTCAGACTGTTATGAATTTAAAACGTACTTTAAAGAGCGCTGAGAAGGAGCTTATAAAGTATGCAATATAATTATCAGGGATGAAAAGAAGAATATTTCTGACATTACTGTTAATGAGGATTCTCGTTTTTAACGAATAATATTTCTCGGGAAAATGTTGGATTTGACTTGGTTTAGGTTTTGTATATTACGAATACTGATATAATATTTTTGCTGTAGAAATCATATTTTTACTTAGCATCTACCGTTATTCTTGTATTGTAGTTTTTAGACTCAAATTACAACCTCTATATTCTAACACCGACGTCATGATTATTCATATTTGCATAGAAATGAAGACAATTTTTATGCGCTTACTTTGATATACTAAATTTACAAAAATAGCTATGTCTGTCTTTTTGTCTCTCTGACACACTTTCACGTCTAAACCGCTTAACCGATTTTGATGATTGGTATAAGGTCTGTTAGGAAAAACGACACCCACGTACCTAAGCGGTACCGCGTGTAAAATCTATATTGTATATTACTCTGCAAGGCTTCTACTTTTGCTCTACATTTTCCACTTTTCAACAAAATATGGATGTCCATTACAAATTACATCCAGCTAATGTCTCACGGTGACAACGACTCGACTGCGATTTATCACGTATCGCTATACTAGCTACTAGCTGCACGATACACAGTGATTTATAACCGTTACGATGTTACAGTGACCTGTTACTTTGTCACTGCGTTCGCGATGCACTTTTTACTTTTATACAACTTGATTTTTTTGAGCTTTTTCATGTCGTGACAGTGTTCTGTTTGAGTTTTTAGTGTTTGGATTTTACGTGTCGTGTGATTTGGGTTTTCTGAATGTGTTAAATTTATGTGTTTTTGACTTGTAATTTTAAAGGAATATACAGTACAGCATTATAAATAAACTCTTTATATTTACATTAAAAATTTGTTCGATGCAGTCTTGCTGTCATTATTTATAAGTTTTATAATTATATTTTTAAGGCTTATTAACAAATTGTCAACATTATAAGGTTGGATGGATAAGTTTTTTTATGCATCTTTTCACCGCATCATTATGGATACTGCAACTCTAAGGCAGCATAAAAACTCTCTTACTAAGTAAATGTATCTATCCAAAATCAAAGGATCTCAACGAACATTTTCTAAAACTAGGCACCTAAACCTTTTCTAAATGAATTTCACCGAATTCAATTGACATAAATGAGTCCCATATACAGAGAAAACCAATCGAAATTTCACGTTTCAAAATAAAATGTTCTCGCGCCGTCTTATCGTAAGTGCCTTCGAGTCCATTATTTTATACTGATTTCACTCTTATGACGTCATTGGCTTACATTTAGCTCAATACTCATCTAAAAAAAGTGTCTTATTACCAAACCTACGATTTCGAACGGATCCAGCAAATCCGTATCCTGCAATTCCGAATCCAGCAATTCTGGATCCGAATTCTCGACCATTACTCCTCTACGAGAGGAATTGATAACATAATTGTATTATACCATTACTTGAATTGTTATTTCAGTGACGTTATGTAGGCTTGTCGATATTTATGATCGCATAAAAAGTTTTTCCATATTATAGAAGGGATATTTAGTTTCCTCTGAGTTTTTTTTGCTACAGTCACAATTAGAAAAAAAAAACCTTGTTTATCAGCTCCTCACTATTAATTTAAAAGTCACATCGATAATCAAATAAACGAAAGAATTGATGTTTAAATGAGAAACTAAATTTAACTTCTGAGAGTGGGCTTAAATCGATACTAAGGAATCCTTTGAATCGACTTAATTTATCATTATAATCCAGCCTATAAACGTCCCACTGCTGGGCACAGGCCTCTTCCCATATAGAGAAGGCACGAGCATTGATCACCACGCTTGCTCTCTGCGGATTGGCGATTTCAGATCCCAAATTTTGGAATCCAGGTTTCCTCACGATGTTTTCCTTCACCGTTTGTCAGAAGTGTCTTAGAATAATTAAGAAAGTACATATGACTTTGAAAACGCCACATTGGTACTTGCCTGGGTTCGAACCTGCAACCTTGTGCATACAAATCCGTTCATTGAACCGCTAGACCACCACGACATTAATCATTTCACCACGATATATCATTATTTTGTAAAAAATTGTAAGTTTACGATATTTAGATGACTAGTAGCTACGACATAATTACCTACTACAAAAATGATCTGCTGAAATTTTCAGTTTAAAAATTACAACTTCCAAATAATTGCGGATTGTATATTGTAGAGTGCTTTGTACGTAATATATTAACCAAAAAAATACATTTTCACATTCAGAGAACCCAGTAACAGTTATTTAATAATGTTGGCTGGTGGAAGTGAGTTTTCTTGTTATGAATACTATATGAAAATGTAATATTACTCGTCCTACGATCCGTCTAAGGAACATAGATTTATGAACTCTGTCCTAGTGCTAGTGATATTAAATTATTACCTCTGTTTTGACGTGTGTTTGCTGTTCTAAGAGTTAATATGTGATATATAACGAGTCTTAGATTACATAAGAGCAAACTCGTAGAAATGAAAATAGTAAAACGAATAGCCGCGTACTGATTGAGCGAGCAGCCTCGCGAGGCTGCCTCACGAGGCAAATCCTCGGTCGGTCAAGACGTGCCTCACCCTAGGCAAACGCACGCGCTGCCTCGCCCGAACGTGCCGCGGCCCGAGCCGAGCGTTGTCGGTTTTTGTCGATGCTCAAAGGCGCCTCAGTACGTTTGCCGCGCTCACTCAAGACGGTAGTGTTTTGCCTCGCTTATTCGTTGCGTGGTTGGTGGTCTCGGGCAAACTATACGCACGCGCGGTCTCTATTCGACTTCAAGTTAAACTGAGCGTCGATGCTCACGGTGGCTCGGCCTTGCCGCGCGAGGCAGCCTCGGATTAAAAAACTTACAGACCGAGGCCGCCTCGCGCGGCATGCGTACTGCGGCAAATGTCCGAGGCTGCCTCGCGAAGCCGCTCGGTTGGTCAGTACGCGGCTAATGAAGCATAAATTGTGAGATCGGTGCTACGACGTAGCATACACGTAGCAGTGTAGAGCGTAGCGTGGTTAAACGTTATGGTTTGTGATTATACAGTTAACGTTGAATTGTTTGTATTGAATTAGTTGACATAATTGTTATATAATAACTATTTTAAATGCCTGTTTGTTTGTATTGATAAGTAAATTTAAAGTGCTAACAAAAACGATTTATACAAGACGTGGCATGTAAAAAAAAATATTTTTGTGACTAGCCTCCAAATAAAAATACCTACATGATTTCTGTTCAAAACTAAATTAACATAAAAATCTTGCTAACTCATCAAAAGTAACGGACATAAACGTCATAAAAAGCGTTTTCTTAGAAAGTATGAAGTATTCATCCATTCGCGTTAACCCTACCGATGCCGGCGCGACGTCAACTTCTCCTTGGTCAACCCGACCACTCCCCCCGAGTGGCACTGAAAGGGTTAAACTCGCGTCTCGGGAACCGTTATACTTTTACTTTGTAGAACTTTTTCTGTTGTCAAGAAATGTACTTTTTAAGAATTTTTATGAGCTGCTTAAAAAGTTGGCTTAATTAGCTGACATTTGCTTTTTGTGTCATTGGATATGTACCTTAATGTTATTTTATTTTTTTAAAGGCCAATAAAATAAATGAGCACTAAACAAATGTATACTTAAATAAAATACTGAAAGCCGGTTTTTCCAAAAAAGAAATTGACATTTCTTCAGTGCCGAATATGACAGACGTAAATTTTATTTTGCCTCTTAAATAAAAAATATGTGGTGTTGTAAAAACCGGCTTTAAAATCACATATTTATACACTTATCTTACTATATTTTACCTGTGTTCTGTAAATAATATACGTTGTAAACGCTTTCTCTACAACAAAATTCAAAAATATTTTAAACCAGTATATAAATCAACAGGCTGCATCCAAATGAAAGTATCGTTACCCGCTTTCCGCTCACACCAGAACCTGAACTTAGGACTTTTCGATCATCTTTTATGTATACTAGCTAACCAACATCTGTTGCAGGCGATACAGAATGTTTTCCACGTGATGTAGCTGGTAAAATGCGATCAAGTATGCTCTACTTTAAAAGTAGAGCTACTTTTGCTGTGTGGATTTTGTTGTTCAAGTTATGTTGGATGCGTTGAGTTTCTTAACAAATATATTACCTTTACGGTTTTAGAATTAGATTTCATGTAATTGTTATATTTATAACATGTGATAGATCCCATGTCGAAATGAGGTAACAACGTAACATAATTTTGAGGGTGAATGAAAATGTAGTTGAAATATTCAGATAGTAATACATAATCATAATAATCATAATCATTTATTGTGAAACATAGGTAAATTTTACAAAGATGTTACATTATATTACATGTCCACTATGTTCTACCATATACATGGTGTACAAATTTAATAACATTATCAAAAAATACAAATGAAGAATTTACAGTAATACAAATTAAAATACTGAAAATTACAATGAAATGTCAATAAATAATTAAGTAAAGAAGAAATTAGTTGTCAATAATGAATTTACATTTAAATTAAATTTACATGAAATAAACATTTACCACCTCTTAAGTACTATCTCAATCGGATGTCAAAAAGTGGTTCCAATTTAACTTGCAAGCTTTGACCTAAACAAACACACATAAACAGCAAGTAAATGAAAGCTTGTAAAAAGAAAGTCCAGTTGTTGATTGGGTCAAGTATTTTTTAAGCTTGTCAGAACATGGACTTGCCTCCATTTTCCGAAAGGCTGCTCAATGAATTACATCGTCAAGTAAACTGATCACGACTGTTATTGGTTGACCAAAATACTACGAACCAATCACAACGCTTATCATGACGTCTGACAGTTGAATAACAATTTTTTGCTTTTCAAAAACTGGGGGGTAAACTAAAATAAATCCATCCCCATAATATTTTATTTCAGTACTAAACTCAGAAATATTTTCTAGCACATTTCCTCTAAGAGACTAGCATTCTGAACGGGATGTCTACCACGTGAGAATGTTGGTAATATCCGTTCAAATAGCTTAAACCCTGGTGCTGGGTACTTGAAGATTGAGTACGGAAGTACTGGTCTACCTGCCACGTTGGTATCATACTTTAAAGGTAGTCGTAAAATTGTTATGGATTTTTGTAAATGGATTTTAGGTTGCAGGTTAGGTTTGGTGTTTTAGGCTAAGGCCGCACTACGGTTTTTTCCGCAAGCGGTAAGCCGTGAAACCGCAAATCAGTCGCAGAAAATTTGTATTTGTTTTTATTTACGGATTATAAATACATAGATTTGGCTGTTCAAAATTATATTACGCTCGTGCTCGTATAAAAGTTGCATTTATCTGTATGAAAATATGCTTTTGGATAGCAAGACCGATATACTTTGACGACCTCCGTGGTCGAGTGGCGTACGCACCGGTTTCAAGGTGTCGCTATCTCTGAGGTCCCGGGTTCGATCCCCGGACGGGTCAATGTAGAAACAAACTTTTCTACATTGTCTCGGGTCTGGGTGTTTGTTGGTACCTTCGTTGATTCTGAATTCCATAACACAAGTGCTTTAGCTACTTACTTTGGGTTCAGAGCAATGTATGTGATGTTGTCCGCATTTATTTATTTTATTTATAGGTTATATTTATAGTTTATGTTTTCTTGCCTTCTCTTGCTATTCTCATATGCAATTGTAAATTAGTAATAATTGCAAATAGTTGCAAGCAAAATAGTATTTATTTATAACTCCAAGTAACGAAAATCCTTTTTAACTTTAGAAATCAAACCTAAATCTAACTGAGCCACTCTTAAAATACCTTTAAAACCTCCACCCGGGCTTGCACTCTGCAAGTCTTACTCGGTGACAGCTGGGTGACAAAAGATCGACGTGGGGTCGGATATGTCACCCACGTCACCCACAGATTGATAGGTGAACCCAATTCAGAAGAGATTGAAGGTTTCTTTTAGGAAAATCTATTCTGCTATGGTATAAAGGACTTTTACCTTCGTTGTCTGTGATATCATAGCATACGGGCTTTAGTTACTTACTTTTGGTTCAGAACTACGAATTTGATGTCGTCCACATTTATTATTATGTGTGGTGGTGGTGGATTTTATTGAAATAATTTTATATGTTATGGTATTACGTAAATAACGTTAGGCAAATCTGTGGTTTTTATTGTTCTTGAGACTCGACTTTATTTATTAATTTTAAACGAATATAATTTTATGAGCACGTATTTTTATGCAATTTAACCGTCTTCGGTATACGCGTATTAGAAGGTAAAATTATACATTTAGAAAGTACCACATAAAACACTGACCATTTTGAAGGACTACTTTGTTTCAGTTGCTATTCATAAGAAGTACCATTCACTAAGCTACACAGCGCAAACATTTAAATTGAATTTCCGTCTAAAATACACCAATAACATTCAGAAAGTGTTCCATTCACAAGTAAATCGAATTTTAATTGATGTCAACAGACAAAAACAGGAGCAATTCCCTAAAATCACTGATTTCGAACACTGAGCGTTTTCTCCTCACTGCACAGTGTGTCAAATCGAGTGTTCTTTGGAAAAAATAATTGAATACCTCTTAAAGCTTTTAAAGTCATATCTTTGAAAAATTGCAGGCGTTTTATCATTGGTGGTACTTTAATGAATTGAAGGGGAAGTTCTTAGGGTGATGGATTATATGTCACCTTGATTAAGTGTCGCATGAATATAGCCTAGAATGAATAAGGTTACAGTGACCTAGATACGTTAATATGCTTGTGGAATGGAACTGCTTTGATATGTATGCAAATTGGTGGATTTTAATTATTTTTTTGGTGTTTTATTAAAATTGCTTGTTTGTTTTTTGTATGTTAATAATTTGATGGTTTTTAGTTCCGAAATATGATGATGAAAATAATTAGTCGTATCATATTTCTGTGTAGTAATTAGATCATTGTTTTGTGAGTTTGTTGGTTATGTTTTGTTTTTGTAAAGGACTAGCGGCCCGTCCCGGCTTCGCACGGGTATTTATCACATTATTAAAAAGTTAGGATTGAAGGTTTCTGTGTTATTACTACTATTACGCTCTTTATAATATTAGTATAGACACTCCCGTACCTCATCCTCATCATCATCATCCACAGCCTTTGTCTTCCCACTGCTGGGCATAGGCCTCCCCTTTTTCGTGCCATTTTCTACGGTCCTGTGCCAGCCTCATCCAGACTCGACCCGAGACTTTAACTACCCGTACCTCAGTGATGCTTAAATCGCATAGTTAGCCGAGCAGAGTGAGCGACAATCACGCGACTTTTTTCTAATTCTTATATTTTAAACTCGTGATATCTTTCGAAGGGAATGTCCAAAGTGAATAATTCAAAAAGTTACATAAAGGTATTGAAGCAGTCTTGACTATGAAGTAATTTATTTTGATAAGGATCAATACCAAGTAACAAATAAAGAGCCTTTTCTAGCGGCGTCCTTTCAATAATATTTTTTTTTATAAAATATCTCTTATTGTGACCTAACTGTAATAGTTAGACATATGCTGTCGCGACACTTTTTGTAGATAATTATATGTTCTACAAAGACGTAGTACATTATTTTGTTCTATAATCAATAGTTTTCGCAGCGCACGCGATTCAAGAAAGTTTTTTGGTAATTTTTTCACACCTTGGTTTACATTATTGAGGTTTTAGTATGGATCCCTAACTTTTTTGAAAATTTTATATAGCCTATGTTCACCGGAGATAGTGTAGCTTCCCAACAGTGAAAGAATTTTTCAAATCGGTTAAGTAGTTTCGGAGCCTATTCATTTCAAACAAACAAACAAACAAACAAACAAACAAACAAACAATCAAATCTTTCCTCTTTATAATATTAGTGTAGATATCAAATAACAGATAATGTCATTTGTGAATAATTTTATAGTTATAATTTATTTTATTTATCACTGTTTATGATTTAAGTGACTTTAATTACTATTAATCTCTTTCACCAAATAGTGAAATAGTTTGACATGATCAAAGCTACAAAATAATAAGATTACTGCATAGTAATTATACCTAACAGTGCCAGACATAATGTTTAGTTAAACAATAATACGGAACAATGATATCGGCAGCTTATTAGTCTCTGTTACATTCAAATCGATATCGATATCGATAGTTACTAGATATAGTTGTCGTATTATTAGTCAGATACTAATTTAGTACGCAAGTGATTGCTTTATGTGATTGGAGATTGCTATTTACTATAATTATGATAGTTATAGTCAGGATAAAGGACAATGTCAGATGTCCATAGTAACTTAGGCCCAATATTTTTTTTTTCACGGACAGTAAAATTTGTCACGTTTTTTTGTGTAGTTTAATGTTAGAAGCTTTTCTGTGTTTTCCACTTTTGCATAAAACTTCTCAAAAAGAAATTATTCAGACTTTTATAAGCGGGAAACATGATAAATAAAATGATTTCTTATTAAATATAATTTTTTTGGCCAAGTTGTAAATAATAACTAAACATTTTTTAAGAAGTTAGAAATTTATATTTAAATTGTTGTAGGTAAAAGATTTGTGTCCGCGTAAATTTATTGAGTGGGCCGAAATCTGACATTGTAATCCACCAATGTTTAATATTTGAGTTTTTAACAACTAGGCAAATGCCTATCTCTTTAAACATACCTATTACACATATGTCAAAATGAATGTATAATCAAGTAACTAATTGCATTACACGTCACTTCTTTTGAAACTAAAAAAATGGCTACAAATAAATGTTTTCTTTTGCTGCTTTTAATACATTAGTTATAAGATTACTCATTGCTAAATCTACCAAGGTTAAGCAATGTGTAATTGTCATCAAATAAAATCCATATAATCTTTACAAATTATTTATTAAATCAAAGCCCTGTGCGAGGCTCATTAAACCTTTAATTTCATAATTTTCTTATTTTAACGTCAGAAACAAGTAGATTTGAAGTGGCATATTTTAATTGTTTTAATTTAAATTAGATTTTTGACTACAAAATCTCAATTAAGCCCACTATCCATCAATAAACAAGCAAATCGATCCGGTGGATAAATTTTATCCAATCTGTTACCGCTTATCCTAGCCAAGTCGTTGTTTCACTGAATTACTTTCAATCTCTTCGCTGATAATTAGAAGCTGCGTAAATCAATCCGGATGGAGTGGCTACATCTATTTCTTTGGACATACAGAGGTTGTATATAACTAGCTTAGATTTTAACTTAATACCTAATGGAAATTATTAACACATAAATGTTAAAAGGGAATCGATAATTTAGGAAATCGATCTACAATTGCTGTAGTAATCGCGTAACAAACATACAAAAAGAAAATAAAAAAAAATTAGAACCAACTTCCTTTTTAAAATTCAGTTTAAAAACTTTTAAGACCATATAAACCACTTATGCTTGAATTACTTTTTTATGATTACAATAAAAAAATCTGTTATACCCAGTGTCACAGGATCAGGAGGAAACTTTACGACACCTTTCAAGCTAAAATCCATCAAGTTGTTAAGGCATAAGTACCTACATAAGGTTTAAAAATACATCATCATCATCATCATCATCATTCAGCCAATCATAGTCCACTGCTGGACATAGGCCTCTCCCAATTTGCGCCACAACACCCGGTCCTCCGCCCTCCGCATCCAGTCCCCTCCAAAAATACATAGGTAGATATAATATGTAGAGTACATACACTCGAAAAACGTCACCTGCCGTCAGGGACAGGAGGAAATAACTATAAATTAAATATTGCTAATATCTGTCAAAACACTGGACCCAAATTATAACCAAGAAACATCTCCATCACTACAGATTTCAAACAAAAAAAACCGCATCACAATCGGTCCATTTGTTTAGACGCTACGATGCCACACACAGACACAGACCGACACGTCAAAACTTACAACACCTCTTTTTTGCGTCTAGGGTTAAAATCCACGTCACTGACCTCAAAAAACAAAACACTATCAACTAAGAGTTGGCGCGATTTCCCAACAGTGTGTAGCATCGTAAGTTCATTAAGTTCGATACTGAAAGGATTGGTCGTTCATTAATTATAACCCCCACTGTATACCAGTCATTTGTTACAGAATTTACACCTATTATCTTGATTATTTGTTTGAGTGATTTGTGGATTATCGTTTCGAGTTTGTGGATTTACAAGTATTCATTTATTCAATTAATCTTACCTATTCTTTAATTAGACTTTTAAACCCAGAATTTTAAAATTGAACAAATAAAAACTTAAACTGTGCTCTACTTAAATCTCAAATATAGATAAAACTATGTGTCATCAATATGCTATGTAAATTGTAACTATATAGAAAGACAAACTTACCTATATAGGGAATATATCATCGATAAACTATTTTATATTCTTAGCTGACGTCATCTCCTGAGCCTTTTCCAAACTATGTTGGGGTCAGCTACCAGTCTTACCGGATTCAGCTGAATACCGTATTTTACATGGAGCGACTGCCTTTTTTTTTTTTTTTTTGTCAGGTGAAACTCATTTATGAGCCAGCCTTGCATCCCCAGGGGGTTGAGGATGAAAGAGTCCGGGCTTCCAGAGCCTTGAAAAAGGCTCCGACTACTCCGGCAAAACACCTAGTGCCATCCTTCGCCTTAGTGGCGGCGTTACGGGTCCAACCGAAGTCTTAGCACCATAACGCCCCCGGCGACTGCCCGCTTAGTGGCGGGCCCGACATGACCTCCGCCCTATGTAGGAAGGAGGACAGTGGGGGCAGTGCATGGCACTACACCACCCCCACCCAGCAAGGAAGGAGACGCGTGCAATGAAGGCTGAGGGACCCCCATCCCCGCCCTCTGCGTCCCCCTCTGGGCAGATCTGGCTACGGAGGTTCCCGTCCGCGCCCTACCCGCCCGCCGTCGGCGGAGCAATGGAGCGGAAGGGTCAGCCTCCCGCTCGCGCTCCGAGGTCTCTTTCTGCGAAATGACGATCTCGCAGAAATGAGACACTGCCCGCCAGACGCGATCGTCCGCGAGCATGGCATTAACCACACCCGCGAACGAAAGGTCCGGGCCAACAACCCCACGCAGGGCACGGCGCTCCGCCTCGAAGGCAGTGCAGACCTCGAGGGTGTGCTGCGCCGTGTCTTCCACCGCGCCACAATGGTGGCATGCAGAGGATTCCTCCCGCCCGATTCGGTACAGGTACGATCCGAAGCACCCGTGCCCGGACAGCACCTGCACTAGACGGAAGGTCAAGAACCCGTGGCGACGCTCCAGCCATGTCTCAAGGACTGGACCCACAACTTCAGTAACGCGACGTCCGAAGCGGGCGTTGACGAGGTCTGACCGCCAATGGAGGACCATTTCGTCGTAGGCCTCACGCCGCACGGCGTCGCGTTCTTCTGGGGCCAAGCGCTCCCCGAGCGCTTTCCGGGCTGCCGTCTGATGATATACGGCGGCCAGGACCCTTGCCTCTAGCTCCCAGGGGGGAGTGCCGGCGAGAGTGCACGCAGCTGCATGACCCACCGTACAATAGGCCCTCGCAATGCGTTGCGCAATTGCCCGTTGGGGCCTACGCAGGAGGGACACGTTCTCTCTTCTGTACAGGGCGTCTGCCCATATTGGGGCTCCGTAGAGCGCCATGGAGCGCAAGACTCCGGCATAAAGGCGGCGGCAGCTGACCCGTGGTCCCCCCAAGTTAGGAAGGAGCCACGAGAAGGCGTTAGCCGCTTTGAGAAGCCTTGTCGCAAGATCACGAAAGTGGGGGCCGAAATCCCACTTGGCGTCCAGGATTAGGCCCAAGTATTTCATCTGGGCCTTAACATTCACCCTGACGCCAGCCACCACAATGTGCGCGTCAGGGGGCTTACGCTGACGAGGGCCAGGAAAATACAGGGCCTCGGTCTTTTCCAGGGCCACCCCTAGACCCAGGCGAGCCATTCTGCTGGCAACCAGCGTACCACCGACAGAAGCCAGGCGCGCCGCTTCCCCATATGTCTTCCCCCGGGCAGTGACAAGGGTATCGTCTGCATAGCAGAAGATACCCATGCCCGGGAGGAGGGCGCCCCGAAGAACCCAGTTGTAACCTATATTCCACAGGAGTGGCCCAAGGACCGACCCCTGTGGAACCCCAGTGGCCACTCGACGATGCCTGACACTGCCGTCCTTACTTTTAAACAGGACCTCGCGGTCCTGTAGGTAGTCGGCCAGGAGCGCCGCCAGGTATCGCGGTACCCTGTGGTACCTCAGGGCCTCCAAAATTACGGCGTGAGGCAGGGAGTTGAACGCGTTTGCGATATCAAAAGATAGCGCCAACACTCCCTGCCCTCTCTCCTTCGCCTCCCCGCACAGGTGTTTTAGGCCATGGATGGCATCTATAGTGGACCGACCCTCTCGGAAACCGAATTGGGCCTTAGACAGGTCCGGGCCGATCCTGACGAGATGATCCTTCAGGCGGGCTGCAATGATCCGCTCGAAGGTCTTCCCCGCCTCATCCAAAAGGACGATTGGCCTATATCCCGACGGGGAGTCGGCTGGGCGCCCATGCTTCCGAAGAAGGACCAACAAACCCTCCTTCCATGGCTTCGGGAACCTCCCGGTAGGAAAACACCGGTCGAAAAGATCCCGAAACCGTTCCTCCAAATGGGAGGTGGCGATCGCCAGAACTCGCGCTGGTATCCCATCGGGGCCGGGAGCCGTCTTTTTTTGGCTGAGGCACGACACTGCGTCAGCAAACTCCTCCGAGGACAGCAGGGGAATGTCCTCCGATGGACCTATCCCGTACGGGGGATTCATCCTTGGCGGGGTGACATCGGTGGCGCACGGGAACAACGCCTGAACCACCCTGTCCAAGAGATTAGTTGGAAGGGTTTCCGTTAGTGGGGGACCAATGGGGCGCAGTTTGTCGCGCACCATTTTGTACGGTCTCCCCCACGGATCGGCATTGAGTCCCTCCAACATTTCCGACCTGGCTGCGTCCTTAGCTTCCCCAATGGCGGCCTTCAGCGCCTTCTTTGCCTCCTGCCATTGCAGGTGATACCGAGCCTCCCCCTGAAGATCCCGGTTCTGGTGGCGTCGCCGAAGGCGCTGATAGTTTCTTCTGGCGGCCATGCAGCCCTGTCGGAGATCAGCCAGCTCTGCAGACCACCAGTAAACCGCTTTCCTAGGCGGGGGCCGGCGGGACCGAGGCATAGACGAATCACACACCTCGGTCAACAAGTCCCGCATGTGAAAGGCCGCTGCGTCCACATCAGAACTGGTCGGTGGACAGAACCAGTCCTGCACTAAGGCGACCTCGCCTGCCATCTGGCGGTCCAGGTGGGTAACAGCCCACCTCGGGAACGGTGTGCACCCTTGTGTGCCCTGTGCTCGCTGGGAAGAGAACCCTATCCGTATGTAGCGGTGGTCGGATAGGGTTTCCATGAGCTCGACCTGCCATGACGCGACGGTGGCGGCAAGTGCAGGGGTGGCGAAGGTTAAGTCCACCACGGACCCTCCGTGCAGCCTCACACACGTGTGCGTTGACCCTCTATTGAGAAGGGAGAGGTTGGCTGAAACCGCCCACGCCTCCAAAGCACGGCCTCGTGCGTCGTTGGACGGATTGCCCCACGCCACTGACTTCGCATTGAAGTCGCCGAGGACGACCACCTGCCTCGGTGCCAAACGCATCAAAACCCCCGAGAGGGCAGCTAAAAATCGCTCGAATTCCGCCAGTGAGCGGTTAGGAGAGAAGTATACGCCTAAAAGCGCATTCTCTCCCCAAGCGGCGGCAACAAAGCCCGACCCCCTTTCCAAGGACGTCAGGGGAAGGGAGTCCACAGAGGGTCGTGGAATTATGGCCACCAAACCATCCAAATCCCCGAGCCAATTAGGGGGCACGAAGTAGGGCTCCGCGACCACCCCCGCATCGGCACCCCATTCGGCCAATGTCTGAGCGACCAGGTCTTGTGCCGCCCGACAGTGGTTGAGATTCCCCTGGAGGAGTATTTTCTGATTGTGTCTTGACATCACTCCTCCATTTGTAGGGTACCCTCTGCCACCGGCTTAGTGGTGGTGGCGTTGACAGGCTTGGCCTGGACCTGTGCTATGCCTCGTTTTGCAGGGGGGTTGCACTTGGCACCTCCCATGGTATGGTTCGCCGTCTTGCCGCTTGCCGCACATACGGAGCAGTGCGGCTTGCTGTTGCAAGCGTTCGCCTTGTGGTCTGCCTTGCCACAACGGCGACAAAGAGCCGACCGGTCCTCGGGCGACGGGCAGCGGGCTCGCGTGTGTCCGAGTGAGAAACACCTGAAGCAGCGCATAGGCTGGTCCTCAAGTGCCCGGACTACACCCGAACTGAACCCCATCGACAGATGCCCTTTTTTTAAAACGGCCTCCGCAGCCACGACTGGGCACGATAAGCGTATCTCGCCAATCCCCCGACGGCCAGACCGGACCTCTCCGGCCTTAATGGCATCGAGACTGCATCCACCTACAGCCGCTACCGCGTTCACCACCTCGTCCCTGGTGACTGAGTCATCAAGCTCGGAGATCACCAAGGACGTGGACTTGGTTGGCCTGCCCACCACTGCCAAACCAGAGACTGCTGCCTGTAGGGCTGTCGCGAAGAGGTCAGCGTTGGAGTCACGGCTCGCTCCCGAAAACTCGAATAATCGAGCCCCGGTCTGCGTTTGCCGGCACTTGACCTCCTCGATGCCCATTTCTCTGGGTTTAACTGACCGGCGGGCCTTGGTCAGTACCTCCTCGTACGAGACCCCCTTCTCCACAGCCTCTGGCGTGATGGTTAACACCACTGCTGCGGATTTGGGGGGAACCAGTTTAGGGGTCTTTTTGGCCTTGCCACTTTTCCCCTTTTTTGAGGATTTTATTTTAGAGGTCGATGAGGGGGCAGTAGCAGTTGAAGCCTTCACCTTCTTCTTTTGACCCTTTTTCCTCTTGTTCCCGGCTACCTGCCACTCGTTAGCGGCTGTGGTTGCGGGAAGTATGCCGTCTGTGTCAGCTAGACGGCCAGGCGCCGGGAGCCTTGATGGCCCTGGTTTTGCGGCCTCATGCGGGCTACATGTGGTTGCTTTCGAGCGAGAGTCCTTTTTTAGGCCCGATTTGGCTTTGGAAGGTCCAGGGTTTACTCTCTTGGCAGGTGCCGCCGTGGAGGCCACCGACGCATAAGACGCTGAGGCCTCAGTATCCGCCGAGGGCGCCGAAACCTTAGGGGCCGACTTTTTACCTACGCCTTTCCCCTTTACAGGTTTAGGGGCCGGTTGCTCGCCAATCACCTTCTGTTGTTTGTCCGCCGCTAGGGGTGGACGAACGATCTTGGGAGGATTGAGACGGTCCTCAATTCCCGCGAAACATGACCGCACAAAAACTTTCGTCTCCGCGGCATGTTTGAGGAGCATTTCCTCTAATACACTGCGAAGAGAAGTTGCGGGATCCGGCGTGTTCAAGATGGGGGCCACGTCCATCGATAAATTGACCAATTCAACTTGGCGATGTGGAGTGACGCCCTTCAGCTCGGCGATCTTGGCCTCTAAGGTCTCGATGCGCCGGTTCTGTTGCAGCTTCTCCTCTTCCAGGCGGTTTACCGTCGCCTGAAGTCGCTGCACCTCCTCTGTGGCCGAACGTGTCGCCATCGAAGCCAAGATCCTCTTGGCGTTTTCTGCGTGGTCTCGTAAAGCCTTTTGTAGGGTTCCCTTCATGTTGCTAGACTTTCTAGCAATTTCGACGATGCTGCCCATGTCAACATCATGAAGGGACTCCAGCTCAGCTACCGTCTTGTCCGAGTAGTCGGACCAGAGAGAGGCGCCGTAGCCATGTTTTGCCCGTGCGAGATTGGCCTGACGCTCCTGCGCCGCAATCTTCGCCTCGAGCTCTTGAGTGAGCGCCTCTCTCTTCAGTCTATTGGCCTCTCTTTGGGCCTCCGCTAAACCAACATAATGGCCCGTAGTTGGTGGTGGCTTCCGGGGGCGGCCACGTTTGCTAGAGGCCGATTTTGTACTCTTAACAGAGGGAGCGTCGGAGCTGGACCCCTCGGCACCCGCTGATTTGAGGGAGCGCTTGCGCGACGGTTTAAGCTTGCCTGTCTCGCTCAAGCCTCCCACCGAGCTCGCTACCGACGCATCTGTTAGCGTACCCTCCTCGTCCGAAGACAAACATCCCGGGGTCGGGTTGAAAAACTTGCTCCCCGAAAACGAAGAGCAAGAGTTGCGGCTCGAAGGACGCTTGAAGACCTCAGCGTCTGGACGCGCCAGGCGAACCGACGTCCTTCGCATGCCAACCAGGGTTGTAACGGGTGTGAAACCCGCACCCTCAATACCGCGATCCTTCGAGGCGTCACGCTCAACCGAAAGGGAGCCGGACAACCTCTTTTCATCGCAAATCTCCTCCGGGCGAGTGCCCCCCCTTACCAGACCCGGAGCTAACCGCTCAACGGGCTGGGAGGTGGGACCCTCCCCCTGGTCCTGAGAAGGACCTTTTTCATCATTTAATGATAGCATCATAATTAGTCACCAATTTGACTGCCGACAAAATTCAAGCGCACTTTAGCCGCGTGTCCTCTGCTTCTGCGTTACCGAAGTGTCAGAGGACAGCGTTTCCAGGGATCACGATCGTGGACGTAAGCGCTTGGGGGGATCCCCATGGAGCGACTGCCTATCTGACCTCCACAACCCATTTTACTGGGAAACACAGTATCCCATAGTAAGACTGGTTGTCAGAATTGACTTAACGACTGGCAAAGATCTATGTATGACAGCCGGGACCTACTGTTTAACGTGCCTTCCAAAACACGGATCGATCGAGATCGAACGAGAATATTCTTTCATTAATAAATAAAAAGTCTTAAGGAGTTGCTTGAATGTCTTATAGTCTAAAAACTAAACACTTACAAAGATACTATAAAGAAAATTAGACAACAAATAACAAGTGACACGATTTACAAAAACACCTACCTTTTGTTTCTGTTTCAATTTCATCTCGAAACCACTCTAATCTGTGACCTTGAAACAACACCAGTTTCACTTGAAAGCCCTAGCGGTAACAATAAAAGTCCCTCGCTACACAAAGAATGGAATATACATGTACGCCCCTTTGCACACAGACTCTAAATTTTACTTAGTTCTATAATGGGTGTTTGATATAGTTTTACTGGAAGGGACAAAAGGCTCCTCTCCTCAAAATCCTACTATATCTACTAAAACCATCCATTTTATAAAACTATTATTTTATATAATAGTTGTAAAAGTAAATATGTCTAAGAGGGAAGGAAGAGAAGAAGAAGAGAAGAAAAAGAGAGAGGAAGAAGAAAAGGGAGGCCTTTGCCCTGCAGTGGGACAAGACGGGCTTAATAGAATAGAAATCTGTCTGTCTGTCTGTTACTCCTTCACGGCTAAACCACTGAACCGATTTTCATGAAACTTGCTATGGTTTAAGCTTGAATCTTCAAAAAGAATATAGGCTATTTTTCACCGCGATAACCGACACCCACGCGGGCCAAGACTCGGGTAAAGCTAATCTTCTACGATTTAAACATTTTTTCTAAAGGCACAAAAATATGTATTCATAAGAGTGCATTTTTAATCCTATTCTCAGAATATCTTTAACTAGATTACACGTGACTAGAATAAATCTTATCTTAGAAAGGAAGCCAAGACAAATTCTGAGCAAATGGAGTCTGTAAGTGTTGCAGAATTGTAACTAAATGGAATGCTCCGTGCGAAGGAAAGTCGTTGGTACCGACTGGCTTATGTGATGTTATAATATCTTCATTAGTACTTATCCTGGCAATCGCTACTTGGGATTGACAAGTAAGGTGTTACTGCAACCGGTTTTTTAAATAATTTCATCCTATTTGATATAATATGTACCTTATTTGATTCCCCTGTAAAACTTAAAAGCGAGACGAGAGTACTCTCCTTTCAAAAATCTAAAATAAATGCCTAGCCTAAATTACTCCTTATACTAAAAGCTATCGGTCTAGCCGTTTCAGAGATTAGTCCGATCAAACAAACAGAAAAAAAATGTTTTTTTTTGTTTTGGTTTCAATATAGTATATGCTTTCACATGCATTTACTGAAAAGCTGTAAATTTAAAAATTTATACAGACGCTAAAATTTTATTTATATTTGTATAGTATAGATGTCCCTTCTAGCATCTTTAAAGCCTTAACACCGCTTAATAACGTTAGCATGTCAGTTGTTTGACGTTAAAGTGAAACTTTTCTTTCTAAAAACTTACCTCAGGCGTTCGAAATTACTATGAAAAGTATAAACGTGGAACTGGTTATATTATGTGTTTTAACCATGGCTAAATTCGTAGTACTTTTTTTTGTATATAGTATTTTTGTGTCATATGATTAGATTTTTTTTTTTAAAGTTAGTAAACAGTAAAGATAAAGATAAAGATAAAGATAAAGATCATTTATTTGCTAAAACACGTGTACATAAAATACATTGTTTTGATGCATATTATGAGGTCTTAAATTTTGAGTTTGAACCAACATGTTTTACCATTACTGGTGTACAAATATAGAAAAGAAAAAATACAATACCTACATAAACAATTAACTTAGTTTACAATACTTAGTATTATTACTTAACATATATATTAACTTATTTTGAACATGTAAAGTCACTGGCTAACAAAAATAATTTTATTAGTATATTGTTGAAAACAAAAAATACAGATATAGGTAGGCAAGTATTGGAAATTTAGGACCATTCTAACAATAAAATACATTTGGTACTATCACCGAAAATTGTCATTAAGGAAGTCGTTAACATTATAATAGGATTTTTCTGTCAAAAGTTTTTTTAATGTTTTCTTAAATTGTATTAAGTTCATTGATTTTATTTGATTTGGAACTTTGTTATAAATTAGTGGAGCCTTGCATACTACACTTTTGTGTAACAGCGCTGTTCTCGCAGGATGAACACAAAGTCGGTTATTATCACGCCTATTACGAGTCACTTTGTCAGATAGACAGGGAAACAAATGCGGGTTATTTTTTACAAACAGAGCTGTTTCCAGTATGTAAAGAGATGGAAGTGTGAGAATTTTGTATTTAACAAATAGTGACTTACAACTCTCGGTGCTCTGGATCCCAAACATAGCACGGATGCATCGCTTTTGAGCTTTAAATGCCATTTCTTTGTTAGTTGAGTTGGCCCAAAAAATAATACCGTACCTAAGAATAGATTCAACTAGACCATAGTATGCCGAGAGCAACGCATAAGTATTAACTGTTGGGGCTAGTTTATACAATGCATATGATAAAGTACTGACTTTTTTGCACAGTACATTAATGTGCTCCTTCCAATTTAATTTATTGTCAATGATTAAACCAAGAAAACGGGCTGTAGCAACTTCTTTTATAGTATTATTATCGTGAACCAGGGTTATATTTAATGAGTTTTGTAGTCGTTGCCCAAAGTGCATTATATTCGTTTTTAACAAATTAATTTTCAAATTATTATTATCAAGCCATGAAATTATCGATGTCAATGAATTATTTATGTCAAATTTATAAAGATTTATGTCCTTACGAGCAATTGTAACCGTGCTGTCATCAGCAAACAATGTCATAGGATGAGTCGTTGCATTTGGCAAGTCATTAATATATATAATAAACAAGAGAGGCCCTAGGACGCTGCCTTGGGGTACTCCATATGATACACATCGGCTCGTAGAGGCATAAGTTTCTTCAGTGTTAGTATTGGAATGAACAGTTGTAATATGCGTTATTTGTTGACGGTTTGTCAAATAAGATTTTATTAAATCCAAAATATTGCCTCTGATACCATACGCGTCAAGTTTTCTGATTAGTATGTTATGGTCCACATAATCAAAAGCTTGGGACATATCACAATAAATAGCACATATGGGAGAAGATTTATCAACGTGATAGATTACATTTTCTATAAATTCATAAATAGCCATATTTATCGTTTTATTTTGCCTAAAACCTTTTTGTTCGCTACAAAGAAACTCGTTTTTCTCAAAATAGGAGTTTATTTCGCCATATAAATATCTTTCAAAAATTTTTGAGAATATCGATAGTAGCGCAATTGGCCTGTAGTTTTCCATTAGTTGCTTATTATCCTTTTTGAAAATAGGTTTTATGATTGATAATTTTAAATCCTTTGGAAATATCCCTTTTTGTATGCTTAAATTTATTATGTGACTGAGGTGGTGGCATATATCACCATTCACCGTTTTAATTATTTTAGTCGAAATATCATCATATCCAACACTGTTTGTATCTTTTAAATTTTTTATGATTTTATTTATCTGATGTGGTGAGCATGGTGCAAGAAACATTGATTTTGCCCGGTGTTTGATTAAAGTTGTTACTTTTTTCCCCACATTCCTAAGAGGCCTAACTTTATCTATGAAATAGTCATTAAAATTGTTGGCAATTTCTTTTGGATTGCTTATAAGTTCCGTGTCATTAATTTTGATCATATCAATAGTGTCTTTTGGAGTGTTAAATCTTGTTTTGTTGATAATTGTTTAGTAGAAATTACACTTCTTGTTGTCGCTTGTCTATTGATGATTTTTCAAAAAAGAGGTAGAATAAGATTATATTTGCGACATGTTATGCCATCCATCTCCCGAGCCTTCTCCTAACTATGTTGGGGTCGGCTACCAGTCTTACCGGATTCAGCTGAATACCGTATTTTACATGGAGCGACTGCCTATCTGACCTCCACAACCCATTTTACTGGGGAACACAGTATCCCATAGTAAGACTGGTTGTCAGAATTGACTTAACGACTGTCAAAGATCAACGTATGACAGCGACATGTTATGCCATGTCTTTGCTAAACTAAATTAATGATGACCGATTTAAAAATTGATAACATTTATTGTCGGATTTGAAATTACTACTTAAAATACACACATATACAATGAACTAAGAAAAAATCTACTTTACTTATACATATATTATTTTTGGCTTCTTCATATTATACCGAGGTATAAAGTATATTATGTATACAGCTTATAGGTTTATTTTACCCTTATGATTTCATAGGATACACTGTTTTCTTACAACAAACGAATTCACATCAAAAAACGAATTCTCAATTTTTCTAATTCCTAATTATTAGTGAGACGTGAACAGGAATAAAAGTCTATTTCCAGCCAGAATTAGCGCATCCAATCTAAGTCTAGACTGAACGAAATAGCGTAGACCCTGACGAAAGATTTTCAATTTGCTCGCAACTTTAATCCTAATGGTTTGTTTCTGAATCAGGGAAACTCTAAATAGACTTTTTATCAAGTTTTTTGCTTAACTGTTATAAGACGGGGCTTGAAATTTATACTAATATTATGAATGCGAAAATTACTTTGTCTGTCTGTTACGTTTTTACGGCTTAAATGATTTTGATGTAACTTATAATGTGGAAACCTTGGATCCAAAGAAATATCTGAGATACTTTTGCCGCAACCACTGCTATATTACATATAATATTATTATGAATATAGCTAGTATATTATAGGCAGATATTTCGCCTTAACCATCACACCCTGATTCTATTCAAACCCACAATATTTGTATTCAGGATATACCCAAAATATAGAGCAAACGGCTCCCAATCCACGAATCACTTCTAATAAAACCTTAGAAGGCGATAAGGTCGAGATTCCCTTGCGCAAAATCTAATCGGCTCATCAAACAGAACGGCGAGGCTGATTCCGAGCTCAAGCGAAATAACACTTTATGGTACATAAGCTTGTCCATTACTACATTTTATAGGGTTATGCACCGCGTAGTATAATGCAAATTAATGCCACGTATGAGACTCTGTGGAGTAGGGTTGACGCACAGTAAAAACTCATTACGTTCAAGCCCCTGTAAAGATAATGTAATTAAAAAAATGTTCATGCAGTGTACGCTCTCAAAAAGATGTCTTTAATAGAATTATGAAATAAGCATTGCTTGAATATACAATAATTGATGTTTGATAGAAATTACAATGTAATAAAAAACCTATACCGAAATGCTTTTTATAATCAACTTTTTTCAATGTTTCAAATAAAATTACTGCAATAGACAATTTGGCTGTGTTTCTATAAGGCTAAATTACGTGGATGGGGTTCCCTATGAAGTATACACTATAATTCCCGAAATGGTTTCACTTACCTCGTGGATATCGCATAAAAAACAAACCAAAAAAATATACATTCAAATTGACAACCTCCTCTTCTTGAAGTCGGTAAAACCAACAAGTTTTCGCCATCCCTACACCCCAATCGGGCGGACTGTAAGCTCAGAGGGCCTCATGTATCGCTGCCCTTATACGCGATCCAATTAAGCCCAGTCTACACTATGTAAATACTAGTTCACTTTCACTCGACGAGAGTTTCATGGTTTAGTACCGGATGCTGATCTAACTAAGATGTATTACAGTTTCAGTAACTTAACTTCTATATATTTATAAATTGTATTTATAGGTATATAGCTATGTAGATGTATAGTTTCACAGAATATAAAACCATCTATAAATAATCAGAATAATAATATAGTACCTTTTATAAGTGGTAGGCGTAGCAGAGGCTGTTTAACCACAATGTTATGGTATCCCTGAGCTAACTCGTTAATGGTCTAACAACCGATTGAAAATAGCCATAAAAAACATACAAACATCCGAATTGAGAACCTCCTCTTTTTTTTAAAGTCGGTTAATAAAAATAAGAAATCTAGAAATAAGTTATATTATTATAAATGTATTTTTAAATATAAGGTTTTCAATCAGCTAGGCGTTTTAATGTCACTGTGGTGACATAATGTGCAAAATTCATCTCAAGCGGTTATCAGAAGTTTATTTAGCATACAAGATTTGACAGAAATAAATATAACATAACATAACATACCATCACGCCTGTATCCCCGAAGGGTTAGGCAGAGGTGTACCAATGTACACCCACAGTTCGGCGGTATGTTTAAGTCCCATGTTATAGGGGGCGAGCCTATTGCCACTAACCGGGCACAAATCCAAACTCCGACCTGCTACTGAGAATTTCGTAGAAAAACCCAATAACATCTTGGTCGACTTGGGAATCGAACCCAAGACATCTAGCGTAGCAGTCGCGCTTAGCGCCACTAGGCCAACGAGGCAGTCAGGCAGAAATAAATATAAATGATACTTATTATATACACAACAAAATAAGAAATAACTTGTACAAATGTAACAGTTAAAATCAATTTAATTTCAGCTTCTTTAGATTCTACACAGTTTTATTTACTGCCACTTAAAATAACAATAATCTTCAAACTATCAACAAATTACCATTACATCTCCAAACTAAGATTTAAGCTCAACTATAATTTAAGTGAAACAATTAATGAACAGTTAAATTTAACGTAATTATACCATTAAGGTAGAAATCTCTTTGAACAGGTCTCAAAATTTGAGAGTTGAGTTTTCTTAGAATTTAATTAAATGTTTTGCAATAATTTCGAAAGCTCGCAGCCTGTGTAGTGTTATTATTTAGAGAAGGAATTTTGTTAGCTATGCGAATAACTATAAAGGTATCTGTCTACTACACTGCAACATTCTCGTCAAACGAAAGTGTCAGGCAAATAAATAATAATATCCATTGTATTATAATATCCTGAGATAACTCACACGCGTCCGATTCCAAACTAGGCAGGCAGAGCCTGTTCTATGGCAACCAGACAACCGAGAAACATACTTATATATTTATAAATACATACATACAGATAAACACACCCAGGCACAGAATTGTAGCACATGTATGCTTATCACACAGAGATTTATCCTGGGTGGGAAAGCATCCCACGACCTCCGGTTTAGCAGACATGGTCGCTAACCACTAGCGAACAGGCCAGTCATAAAAGACCGTGTTTTGTTTTCTTTCTAGAAATGTTCATAGCAATGTAGTGGGCAGACACCTTTAAAGTCAAATTACGAATAGATGGTGGATTTCAAGTGATTTCTAACTATCTTCAAAAGCCTAATTACTTTGAAGTTTCTGTATTGTTTTGTTTATAAATTCAATTAACAAATTGTTACTATATCTTAACATAAACACTTGACTTAAACATTTTTGTAGCGAGGTATTCTTTTTATATTTAATTGATAAAAGTACGGTCTATCATACCTTACTATAATGATATATACATTATTACCTAATAAAAACCTGGGAAGGCATAAAAAAAACGTCCAAGTCGCGATCGATCAAGTGCCTAAAAGATTTACAACATTGATAAAAAATCTAAAATTGTCTAAATTACTGTATCGAAAATTACTATGAATTAAACTTAAATATTTTCAATAAAGTAAAACTAACTAAAGTACTTGATTAAGAACTAAATTCTATTTTACATCCTTCATTAAGTAAAATTAGTCAGTTCATAAGTGTAATATTAAACTAGTTATATGTTTATTTACGCATTTCTAAAAAACTTAAAAAAGTAACTCACCTTATTGGTTGAACTTTTTAACCAACATCAATCCATTCATTCTTCCAAAATCCAGTCTTTTCAAACCGAAACCTGGTTAACCAACCTACTTAAACAAAGGGATCTTACTTTTTCATCGAATAGGCATTGAATACAGCTTTATCTTCAATGTGAACAATACGTATTGTGCCAGCCGATACGACTATTGTACTCCCTAACAATAAGGTTGTGCACTGAAAATATTCTATAGATAAGCGTCGGGAAGCGCAACTTGCTGGATGCGTTGTACGTGACTTCAGGTGTTTGTGTATGGTGATTGACTTCTTTACTACACAACCCCTCTGGACGAATGACATGTTAACTAAAAACATTTTTAATAAACACGTTACATTTACGTCAAATAAGAAGAATTTTTAACCGACTTCAAAAAACGAGGAGGTACTCAATTCGACTGTTTTTTTTTTATTATTGTTACCACAGAACTTTTGACTGGGTGAACCGATTTTGATGATTCTTTTTTTATTTGAAAGCTGGTACTTTCCTTGTGGTCCCATTTCATTTCGGTCCAGTTTTGACGGTGGGATCCAAAAATTTTGTGAGACACTGTTTAATTCGTAATTTTACTATTATACCAGCGTTAACGATAACATACATCGCTATAATGTTTCAAAGTGATATTCTTTTCGTTAGATCACGTGATGTAGACCTGTCACTTCTATACATTTGACTCGATTAAAGTTGTCAAAATATAAAAGGTCCGTTTTGACATTTGTTGTATCGTAGTTAAAATATATTCTATCATATTATTTAAACGCCAAAAAAAATATGTATCTTTTTAATAACACTTTATGTAATTAATTATTATTTTATTGTTTCTTTCAGTTTCGTTCCAAGTTACATTCTAGGGTCTTTCTCAAATGTCAAAACGGACCTTTTATATTTTGACAACTTTAGTGTCAACGCTTGGAGAAATGTCACTTGTCTCGTCGGAGCAAAAAGTTATTCAAGGCAGCATTGATCACTTGCAGTATGGAGATCGGAGATCGTTTTTGTGAATCCGGGGTTTACTTTACTAATAATCAGTTATATATCAAAGGTGGCATAGAACAAATAAATTATTATTAAGAAAGTATTCAACGAAAAAAGTCACAAAGATACTAGAATGGGTTCAAACCTGCAACGTCATGCAAATTCCGAATAAAATAAGTTAAATTTAACCCTATAATGAAAATCCCAAAGCTGTTAACACTAACCTAAATACTCATTAATCTAGTTAGCTCGAAAATAGTGAGTGTTCTATAAAGTTTGTGACACTAATTAGACTAAATGGGTTTAGCTGCTTTATTAGTGCTGAATTTTGCTTAGTGCTGATAATGCTTATATTCAAAATCTTTTTAGTAGCTTTAATGTTATGTAGTTTATACTATATACACATACCGTATTTGGTTACACATAAATGTATAAAGGAACCAACTGCTATGAAATTTACATGAGATTACCTGAAATTAAGGTATGCTCTCAGGCACTAATTGATGTAAAAAAATGTAAAAAATAATAATAAAAGGATGGATCGATTTTGATAAAATTAATATGAGTACACCTCTTAGGTATAGCACCTGTCGATGAAAAAAGAAAAGATCATTTTTGAAATCGGTCTTAAATTGCAGTAGACATCGCACATACAAAAGAACAGACGAATTGACAACCATCTCTTTTTGTAGTCGGTTGTTCAAAACTTTTGTTTCGCGTAACCTTTCTAGGTATCTTAAATTAAATATACTATTGCAAGTCTTGGTACTATAACGGTAATATAATCAAGTAAACAGACACAACAAAAAAAATATATATTCCATGTAGTAGAAAACAACTTCTGAGAATTATGTTTCTTTAGAATAAGTATTAGATAAGTAGAAGGGATGAAGACAGATGTATGTTTCATTGTTATTCAAAGGATACTTAGTTCACATTCGTCGAATGAATCCTTTAAAGTAAATGTCGTGTAAAATCTACTGGGAATCGATTCACTATGATTTCTCAGTACAATAAAGGTGCACTTACATGGGCAAGTTAAATTGATACAAATTTATCAATCTATATATTTAGGTATGTAAAAATGAATTGCTGTTCGTTAGTCTCGCTAAAACTCGAGAACGGCTGGACCGATTTGGCTAATTTTGGTATTGAAATATTTGTGGTAGCCCAGGGAAGGTTTAAAAGGAGAATAAATATGAAAATGTTCGGAATTAAATAAAAAAAAAACAATTTGTTTTAAGTTTATTTTATACAAAAGTTTAGGCTCTTATTTATCGGTTGAGGCAGTACGAAGTCTGCCGGGTCAGCCAGTTCAATATAAAAATTACGTCACACCCACATTGAGCAATTTACAGTGATATAAAGTAAATCATTAGGTATCATATTTTGAGTAATATAAGGAAACAAGCATTCATTTAAGAGCTAGAAAATGGTAATTGCGGGTAATATTGAACAAATGTAAGAAAACACCTCATACATGAATTTATTTAGGTACATGACGCCACGATTAAGTACATTTTCTACTTAACCGTGATGTCTTGTCAGTACTTATTCAAAAAAGCAAAAATCATAAGTGTATATATTTTTTTATTATATTACTGGAGGAGGGGCTCGTGGCTAAGTGTAAGCCGTACGGTTCGACCGATAATACAGGTTAAGCCGCGCTCGACGCGGTTGGTCCAAAGATGGATGAACATTTCTCTAAACATATCGAGACCCCTCCGTGCCGCGGATAGCACGTTAAGGCGTAGGTCCCGACTGTCATACGTTGATCTTTGGCAGTCGTTAAGTCAAATCTGACAACTAGTCTTACCTTGGGATACTGTGTTCCCCAGTGACATGGGTTGTGGAGGTCAGATAGGCAGTCGCTCCATGTAAAATACGGTATTCAGCTAAATCCGGTAACACTGGTAGCCGACCCCAAAATAGCTTGGGAAAAGGCTCCGGGGGGGGGGGGGGGGATATATTACTGGAGGACTAACTACATTTCATCTTTTCAAATCTATCATAAAGCCTGTTTATTGAAAAAACCTCCAGATTGATCCACTTTTACCAAGTCCCACTCAAATAGTGGCCGTGTTAGCGCTATTAAATTTAAAACACGTTACTTTACGAACAAACGTGACCTTTGTTCGCAAACCTAACATGGAAGCAACAATGTACGGACAATTTGGACATTTTTGTATGGTTGTACCAGGATTTTCGTACATTTTTCTTTTTAGATACTTAACTCTGTGACGGGTTTTCGTAGGTAGTTGGAATTATACTTTGTAATACCGGATTGTTTCATTCTCAGTTGTAGCAATAATGTTTTAGTTTACTTTTTTTACTTTTAATATCTTACTTTAGTACTCAGAGTCATTAATTGTTACCTAAAAGATTTATCTTTATTATTTATAGAAGTATCGATTTAAATGAGCCTAGTATCTGACTTTTAAGAGTTTGCACACTTACATATAAATCGACGCCAAGAATTCCTTTCAAGAGATTTAAAATATAAACAAACAAACTATTTAAATATGAAATGTAAACTTAAAAATATATAAGTAAAGTAATGTTTCTGAGTGTGGGAGTTAGATAAAGAACGACATATGCAATTGTTTAGTACGTTAGGTGCAGCTTGCACGATCAATCTTCTTACCATCCTTGTTGACTGGCCATTCTTTATACCAACTTCTTTTTCTCGAGTAACTATAGATTTATTTACTATCTTTTATAAATTCTGAGAAATAATTGTAGTATAAAAGCAGGAAAAATAAAAACAACGTTGTAAAATTTAACGCTCTCAAATTTCTCTAAACGCAAATAATAATATTCCGGGACAACTCACACACGGTTATCCGTTCCCAAGCTAAGCAGAGCTTGTGTTATATGGTATCCAGACAACTGATATACATACTTATATATTTCTAAATACATACATGTTATAGATAAATTACACCCAGACACAGAACAAATTATCGTGCTCATCACACAAAGATTTGTCCTGGGTGGGAATCGAACCCACGACCTCAGGAATAGCAGTCAGTGTCACTAACCACTAGACCAACAGGCCCGGAATAAATATATTTATCAATATGTACAAGTGCTTAAAAGTCAAGATTGACTCGCATACATAACATAATAATATTTTTTAAAGATTTATCCAAACGTCTGGTTGACACTTCGCGTGACCCAAAGGCTGGCTTCTACCTAGGTCAGCGAATAAGCATTGCCTTACAACGTGGCAATGCTGCCAGCCTTTTGGGCACACTCCCAGTCGACAGCGATGTGGATGAATTTTTTGATGCCTTGTTTTAGTTCTTAGTTTTATTTAGTTTATAATTCTTCTTATTTCTTGTGTAGGCTTAGTTTTTTATTTTTGTAAATATTTTAAGTTTAATTTCATCAATAAATAATATCTCTCTCTATTACGTATTCAAAATAACATGACATGTCATAAAAATAAATAACCTCTTTTTTTATTCATTTAACAAGCAATAACATTTCAAAACTGAAATCAATACGTAACATAATATCGTGCACAAAATAATCTGCATAAAAACACGTACAGTTCAAACTCGGTTTGAAACCTAAAAACTGCACACTGAAAATAATAATTACAGGAAAATCTATTCGACCCACATTCGCAGCGAAACTATAATTTACGTGTCAGCTAAAACCACATACATATTTTTTTGCTGACGACTTGAAACAATCTGAAATAACGATTTAGTGATAAAGGTTGCGAGGTTTTTTTACCGACTTTCAAAGGAGGAGGATATCAATTCGACTGTATTTTTTTTTTTTATTTATTGCGCGATTTTTTGAGAATTCTAGATCAATGTTCAACATTGGTAATATACCTCAGAGCTATTTGTATATATTAAAATGGCTTCTGACGTTTTTCTGTTTGGTTTTATAATCAAAATTATTTGGAAAAAAGTTTACGATATTGTATTAAAAAAAATTCTATAAATAGTATACGTTATTATAATTATAAAATTATCCGTTTTAGTTGACTGAAAGATAATACTAAATTACATAAACGTTTGACTCCTATCTTAAACATATTCTACAAATAAACACAAGACGACCAAAGCCACAGTCGTATGTATAACCATAGGCCTTTATGTATATGTAGAAACTTGGTTATCATCATCGTTCATTGCGATTGCCGAGCTATCGTGGGTAGGCGGGCGAGGAGAATTAAGAACAGCGACACTCCACCGAACACGTTTTGCTTCAATGCGGAGCCACCAGATTCCTCTTCATCCGACGGCCGCGAGCAAAAGAGCCCGGAGTTGCGTCAGTGTCAAGAAACGTCAACTCGCTTGTCATGTTTCAGCAGTTCCTTTTCACGTTTCTTAACACTAGAAATAGCGAAGCGCCTACACGGCCAGACTGACATTCGCACGTCCTCGTGCGACTGCTCTCGCTTCGAGTTATCTGCAAAGACCAAATACAAGTCTGTAGTACCCGTCTCGTCCATCCCTGACTAGCTACTCATTTATGACACCATGGACTTCTATCTTTACCCCTCACATCTGAATAAAACACACTGGGCGGACTACTGACCAGGCGTCCCTTCGACTACCCACCAACTCGCATGGTGCGATAGACCGGACTACCTGTCAGCGTCCCTTCCACCAGTCTTTACCCCTCACATCAGAATGAAACACACTGGGCGGACTACTGACCAGGCGTCCCTTCGACTACCCACCAACTCGCATGGTGCGATAGACCGGACTACCTGTCAGCGTCCCTTCCACCAGTCTTTACCCCTCACATCAGAATGAAACACACTGGGCGGACTACTGACCAAGCGTCCCTTCGACTACCCACCAACTCGCATGGTGCGATAGACCGGACTACCTGTCAGCGTCCCTTCCACCAGTCACACACAGCTGTTGCAATCAACCGGTTGGAAACTCGACCCACATAGGCCGTTTCCATACCAATATATAGCCACCCAGCTCACACCGAAGAACTCACAGTTTGACCGTGGGCGTCGACCCGGTTCAGGCCAGCCCAAGCAATCAACTATGCTACAAACCCCATGGGAAAACGTGATCTGATCAGAGGCATCGACCCAGTTAAGGCCAGCCCCATTTTTCAACCACACTACTCTCAACTACTTAAAACAAAAGAAAGTGGATCACCGGATGATGTAGTCAAGTTGCTCCTTGATGAATGACGATGAGCTCACGGCGAATCCCGTCGTAACATCTTCAGGCATTTCCATCCGCGGAATGCGTTCGATGATGTTCCAAAAGCGCATGGCCGCCTCACTCGCGGTGTCTTTAACACCAACTTGAAAGCGTAGAATGTCATCGACGTAATCTTGTTGCAGCAAAGATCTAGCAAACTTCGCAAGCAATACTTCTTTTATTTAGGGCCACGTCAGTTGCAATGCCTCGCCATCTGGATCGGACTCAATCAGCTACCAGACGTGCGGCGCTTGAAATCTCATACGGCTATTCTCCTATAAATCAAGCCCTCTTTATCCCACTTCTGATGTAGAAACTTGGTTATCATCATCGTTCATTGCGATTGCCGAGCTATCGTGGGTAGGCGGGCGAGGAGAATTAAGAACAGCGACACTCCACCGAACACGTTTTGCTTCAATGCGGAGCCACCAGATTCCTCTTCATCCGACGGCCGCGAGCAAAAGAGCCCGGAGTTGCGTCAGTGTCAAGAAACGTCAACTCGCTTGTCATGTTTCAGCAGTTCCTTTTCACGTTTCTTAACACTAGAAATAGCGAAGCGCCTACATATACATAATAGATGTATATAAATCTATACTTATAATAAATCTGTAGAAGCGAAAATTCTGTACATTGAAAATATCAAAAAAATAAATGGCGGGGCGTGTTACTAGACCAACACCGAACCCAAAAGTGGGGAAAAAAAAATTTTGTCTGTCTGTTTGTTCAGGTATCACGCAAAAACTACCGGTTCGATTACGATGAAACTTGGTATAATTATTCTTTATTATCCTAGGCACCACACTGGGTAGTTTTTATCCCGGAAAAGTATAAACAATAAAAAACAAACTTAATTTTGCAGTTAAAAACTCATTGATAAGTTTCGTTATCCACGCGAACGAAGTCGCAGGCAGAGCTAGTACATACATAATTATATACTACAGATCTAGAATTCCTAAACCTACACACAACAGCCACATTAACATAGTTATATGCTCTGATTAGGACTAGATATAGGCCTGATAAAGGCCTAATCGAGATCCTGATTGTTCCTTGTCTATATGGAAAGTTTTTGGCCAGCTGCAGTGGTGCTTTTACAGGCTATATAATTATATTTTTAACCTGTTACGCTGTTGTGTGATTGACAGTACACTTTTAAACAAAGTGCGAATGTGCGGTTTTTAAACAAAACTGAAGTACCTACTACACATGTTTTGGTACTTTTCGGTAGTACAAGTACCTAGTTTATTATATATTTAAACGAGTGATTAACTAATATTGTTACTTTTTTTCGTAACTTATTTGAACATAGTCAAAACATACTTTTTAATATCATAGAATAATGACTAAAACAGTCCTGAAACAACGCCATTTTATAGAACAACTAAAACAACATACATAATAATAAATTCAACAACACCAAAACACATTCAAGTACACACAAGTTAATACATTTATAAACAGCTACACAAGTCTCTAAAACAAACACTCGAATAATCGAGAAGCACAATCGAGAAGTAGAATCGATTAGAACAATCGTTGTCTCAGCGATTCGGTGTTAACCCGTTATTTACGACCGAGCTACGAGCACAGCTCTATAATTCAGCCGATATTCGATTATCGAGAGATACGTTTCGGATAGTTTTGTATCGATATATTAGCATAATGTATTTTAAATTTTATTTCATTTGATATTTTAATGTTGAATGATGTAGCTCGATTTATATGTGAATTTTTGTCATTCGATTTTAAATTTGTACAAAGAATTGGTCTGATAGAAATATCAAATATTGTTTTTTTTTTTTGTAATATACATCTGGCCATTCTCTTCTATACCATGTTGGGGTCCTCGTTTAGACTCAGTGGATTCACCTTAATAGGTACCAGATTTTTACATAGACCGACTACCTACTTATCTGTAGTTCCATTCTGTAACATTATTTTCATGTCTCGACAGCGGAATCCGCGGTGAGATGTCAAATACGTATTCTCGAATTTGAATTCTAAATAAAGGCTAATTGGGTTCACTTTTGAACTGAGCTTTATTGTCCCTCAGGTGAAGTTCGATACCGAAATTATTTACAGAATAGACATACTGACCTCTTAAACCCTTTTTACTGAGAAATAGAGTATGCGATGACTTATTATATTGTATCAATCTTGTAACTACAACATATCCTTATCTATGTGCAAGAAAAAGTAAACTTGTAAGACATTATCTGATGTACATCTTACAATAATTATAATTACTTCTGTTAAAAGTCAAGGAGCTAGATTCTCAGATACTGTCTTCTGAATTTATCTATTTCAAAAGCGCAAATAGGAACAGTCAAGTTGTTGGTAGTAAACAATGTGTACAGAAAAGACAGGGCTTGGAAAAATGTCTTACATTGCAGACATCGGAATGCGACTCTATACTGTATACAGCATGTAGTATGGAGTGTAGGGTACCTACGTGTATGTGCAGTTCTTGTATTTCAATACTTTATATATTATTTGTCACATTTTGTATGTTTTCAAAGTAATATGAAGGTTAAAGTTTGACACTTGTATCGTGCATTGCACTTTGAAATATGTCACTTTGTCTTAGTAATCTTAAAGTGCAAATAAAGATTATAAAAAAACTTTTTAGCAAAAAACAAAACCGACTTCAAAAATCGATTAAAGCACTAAAAAGTTAAAAATAATACTATAACCTACCTATATTAATAAACCTAACCTAAACTACTATTAACCTATAATACAATTTAACAATTTTTGGAGTCTGTGCCAAGCTAAGTAATGAAACGACTGGTAATTCCTGAGTATATTGATGTGTATTGTGTTTGTAAAAATATATTATTAATATTGTTAAGTGTAAACGTTAGTATCTTTTTTTCTTTGTGTCTTAATATTATGTAATCTGTTATAAAGTATTTTTGTTGTTTTCCGATTAAATATATATTTAGAAGCTAAAAGATTTATATTTTATTTTTTCTGCTCTTAGTCTGTAGGTATATAGTGATTTAAGTTTTGTATATTGCTTGGCACCGACTCCAAAAAATTATTAAATTGTATTATAGGTTAATAGTAGTTTAGGTTAGGTTTATTAATATAGGTAGGTTATAGTATTATTTTTAACTTTTTAGTGCTTTAATCGATTTTTGAAGTCGGTTTTGTTTTTTGCTAAAAAGTTTTTTATTTTTGTATTTTTAGTGACATATTTTTAATCTATACTAATATTATAAAGCTGAAGAGTTTGTTTGTTTGTTTGGTTGAACGCGCTAATCTCAGGAACTACTGGATAGAATTGAAAAAAACTTTTTGTGTTAGATAGTCCATTTATCGAGGAAGGCTTTAGGATATATAACATTACGCTGCGACCAATAGGAGCTAAGCAGCAGTGAAAAATGTCACAAAAACGGGGAAAAATATTCATACTTGAAAGCTTCCGTTGCGTGCGCTGCGTAAACGGTTCGAGCTACCCAAAATATGTGTATGAAAGAATTGTTCCTCTTTAAATGATCTAAAAAAATGTCTACAACAGTATATGTCTATCTTTTAAGATTGACTCACTATAACCTTTTTTAAGGTAATCATTTGGTCGAAATTAATGCATTATTGCCAATTATTTGCTACAGAGTTTTATTAACATAATATTAACTAAAATTATCATTTACGCAGAAATACTTTTTTTTTAAACTTCTTAATCGCGGTCATAATAACAGAAATTGACGCAGACGAAGTCGCGGGGATAAGCTAGTCTTAGATAATACGGGTGGGCCTTCAGCTGACACCCTTTCATCATCCTCATGATAATTTCCATCAAACGAAATCCAGTGCCACGCATCTCACATCCAACGAATTCCCGCTACATTCACGAGGTCATCTTGGCTTCATCATCAGATCAGATAGTAGAATGGTTCTTATTGGACGCAAATGCTTCACTTGTTGTAGAAAATACCAAAATCGCTGTACGTTTTCCTATAAAATTTGAAGAGTTCCCTCGATTTCGCCAAGATTCCATCATCAGATCCCGACTTGGTGCCTATGGGACCATTTGGGAAGTATACCCTTTCCAACAAAGAAAAAATATTTCAAATCGGTTGGAAAGCAACGGAGTTATGCGCGAACAAACATAAAAAAAAATACAAACATCCGAATTGAGAACCTCCTCCTTTTTTTTAAAGTCGGTTAAAAATTAATTGAATACACCTGATATCAATTTTTTTTTTACCTTTTTTTAACCGACTTCAAAAAAGGAGGAGGTACTCAATTCAATTATATTATTTTTTTATGATTGTTACCACGGAACTTTTGGCTGGGTGAACCTATTTTGATGATTATTTTGTATTTGAAAGCTGGTGCTTCCCGTGTGGTTCCATTTTATTTTGGTCCAGTTTTGACAGTGGGATCTATAAGAAATAAATATAAAACTTATTTTGAAGTCTGTTTTTATTGTTAGAATGATTTATCTTTATAAAATAGCAGACAGCATTCAGGATATTTTAGACCTTAATCGTCATAATATAAAAGATAATAAGTTGGTACTAATTAAACAATCAGTAAAAACTTTACTTAACTACCTATTCCTAAGGCCAAAAAACCTTGCATTTGCATAAAAGTAGTGCAAATTCACCTTAAAATCTTTTTTATGTACCCTGCAATGCAATGTCGGGGTAATTTGTGTCTTTTTCGCAATGGTCCACTTTTTATTTCGCCTTGTTATGCCGTTGGGAAATGAGTCATGGGAAAAACAAACGGTTATATACTTTTACAGGTAAATGCGTAATTAAAGTATATTTGTTTCATCATCATCATCTGTCTAGCCTTTTCCTAACTATGTTGGGGTCGGTTTCCAGTCTTACCGGATTCAGCTGAATATCGTTACTGAATATTTTACATGGAGCGACTGCTTATCTGACCTCCACAACCCATTTTACTGGGTAACACAGTATCCCATAGTAAGGCTGGCTGTAGAAATGACTTAACGTCACAAATGGTCACTCATCCATAGACCAACCGCGGCGAGCGCGGCTTAACCTCTATTATCGATCAAACCGTACGGATAACACTTTAGCCACGAGCCCCTCATAAGTATGTTTGTTTAAGTTATGAAAATGTTTAATTATTATCCATGTTTAAATGTGGAGCTGTGGTTAGTAATACATTTATTAAAACAAAAATGTCAAAGTAGATGCAAATACTCGTTTTAAAAGAAAAATATGTTCCACAAACCATAGAAATCGCTCAAATGTATGGAAGTTTTATTAGTTTTGTTTCGATAAGTCACTTACATTAATAATAAGAATATCAATTTAGGAGCTTTGATCAGCAATAAGAAATCAAAACGTCTAGAATAAAAATAAAATTAAATGAAAACATTACTATAAATAATATATAAGGAGAAACGAGAAACCGAGGATAGAACTAAGTGGCGATCAATTGGAGAGGCCTTTGTCCAGCAGTGGACTGCTATAGGCTGATGATTATTACTATAAACTCAGCTTCAAAAAGATTAATTTCATCATTAATCAATAACAACACAATATGATGAACAAAACGGTATTAAATAAACATCCAACAAAGTCTAATGATGATATCAAGTTACACGTTATCAAATCCAGCCAATTAGTGCATGCAATTCTAGTCTAGACTATTTTAGTCTATTGAAACTAAATAATTCAAAGGATTTGAGGTCGTTTGTACGAGACACATGGTTATTATATATTCATTGTACATAATAGGAGTATTTAGATGAGAGATGTTATTGAATTTCATAGGTTAAAAATACATGTATGTATTTTAGAACCAGAAACGATGGTTTAAAATTGTGAATGATAAATCTATAATATAAAATACTAAGGCTGCCCGGCCCCGTCAGAATTTTTGTAGGTCAGATAATCGGGCCGATTATTCCACCGATTCTTAGGACCGATTTTGTGGCCCACTCAACACCTACGTCCGTCACTTTGTCTGTGGCTATCGAGAGAGCAGCACGTCATGGACAAAGAGAATCTCATGAATGTAAGGAGGAAGGTGGATTTACAGCGGAAGGTTTGTCTTTGGCTTTTCAGGAACAGAAGAGAGAAAAGATCGGTCGGGATGAGCCGATTTTATTTCTGACCGACTTTTTCTAGGACGTGTGCGTTGATTTCAGTGTATTCTACGGCAGTGGGAGGGCAGCCTAACGACTATTAAAAATAACTTCTTTTCTGTTAAAAATATTATACCTCGGTATTGGTAAATGAATTTATTCTTACCTGTATATATTATTTTACATACGAATATGATATAAGCATCGAGAACTGGTAACAGTTCTGATAGTAAAAGAATTATAAATTGACACATACTGTTTATTAAACAAACATTCAAATAATAACTAATCAACATCAATCCGTTAACACCTTTCGTCTAACCAAATAAATCAATTAAACTTGGCAACAAGGTCAAAATCTTTTACCTCATATACAGCAGAAATAATATTAATGGATTCTGCCGAACCCATAGCTATATTCTCGGAAGTTAAGCAATTAGGCACCTGATTTATTACGAACGTGTAATATTAAGCACTTGGTACGCTATTATAACTTTTTTTAATATTCACACTTTAGCTAACCCTGTGTCCTTGAAGAGTGAGTTTTGCGAAGCGTTGCTATGCTATGCTTCGCTTTGCTAATATATGTAATATAAGTATTGAATAATTTTTTTAAGTTACATTAAGTATATATTTTTTATTTATGCTACAGAACAAAATTTTGGTTCAGAGGTTAAAGTAAAAGCAGTTTATAATTTTGTCATGTCATATCAGCAAAGGAAAAAAACATAAAATAAATGAAAATGTAAGTTAAAGTTAAAGCATATACAAGATACAAGGGCATTTATTTGTTCAAAACATGAGTTAACATACACAGGGCATGCAAGATGTTACAATAGGTAATAAAGTCCAGTCATGTTTTGCCTTTTCGGCGTACAAATATGGCTTAATCTAACTTATATACTAATAGACTATAACAAAAGTAACAAAAATTATATATATAATTTCTAATGGACGGCAACAATTTACATTTAAGCTAGGCAGAGTTAAAATATTATAGGTAACACTTTTGTTTTAAGAAATTAAATTTTATCATTAAGAAATTCTTCAACACTGTAGAAGGATTTCTCTATTAAATATTTTTTTAAATAAATTCTTAATTTTGTCGCAGTTAATTCTTAAACTTGCAGACAGAAAAAGAATACGTATTTATCTATTTTGCATGGGTTGCCAAGTACGGACTGTTGAGCTGTAAGATAGACGGCTTTATTTCTGTCAGACTGTCTGTTGGCTTTTGCGGCTAAACCGGTGAAACTTGGTATGAGGATAATTAGCGGGAAAAATCTGTAAACCAAAACATTCCGTTGGGCAGACATATTAGGTAGTATGTCCAAAAACAAATATTATTACCATAATATTTAACCTTATTACTTTTTTTATTTACGCTTAATACCAGAAAACATAGCTTCGTACTAGCTTCGCATAACGCCAGGTATGACGTAGTGTAATCTTTATAAGATCATATTTTACCCGGTTTCATACGAAGCTAATGAAAGCGTCTGCACTTCGCGGTGATTTTTCATCCTTCACGTCAATAGATACCTTTTAAGAGTGTTACATAGAAGCGAGCAATATTATCCAAGATATTATACTACATTTATTTATTTGTGTTTATAGTACGCCAAAATAGAAGAGATTAAAATTATTTTATTGATATTTTTTTTATTATGAATTAAATTTAAATATTTACAATTATGTACAAAATAAGCCTACACAAGAAATAAGAAAAATTATAAACTAAATAAATCTAAGAACTAAAATAAGGCATCAAAAAATTCATCCACTTCGCTGTCGACTGGGAGTGTGCCCAAAAGGCTGGCAGCATTGACACGTTGCATGGCAATGCTTATTCGCTGACCTAGGTAGAAGCCAGCCTTTGGGTCACGCGAAGTGTCAACCAGGCGTTTGGATAAATCTTTAAAAAATCTGTGAGCACTCGTACCCCTTGATTAAAATTAAATAATAAGTAAAGTAGTTCTACAAAGGGCGACCTTATTGCACACGCCATTTTCTCAGGCTAGTTCATGAATGGAATTTATGTAAAATATTATAAGTACTGTTTACAAACTTAATATCTAATACAAAACAAGCTAAAGAAGAATAAAAGACCTCGTGAACATTTTACTTGTTTTTTTTTTAAACGTGTCCCTCGTGAAATTAATTTCAGTTTTGCATGGTTGTTGAAGTAATGTATCATAGAGTCTAAAATTTATTTAAAACTCGCTGACCCGGTAGACTTCTTATTGCCTTAATCGATAAATATAAGCCTAAACTTATGTATAAAATAAACTAAAAACAAATTGTTTTGTTTTTATTTAATTCCGAACATTTTCATATTTATTCACCTTTAAAACCTTCCCTGGGCTTCCACAAATCGGTCCAGCCGTTCTCGAGTTTTAGCGAGACTAACGAACAGCAATTCATTTTTATATAATACTAGCTGTACCCTGCATGCGTTGCAATGCAATTTTTTCTACCTACCTACCTGCCTACTACCTACCACCACTTAGGGGTATGAAAAATAAATAGTAGCCGATTCTCAGACCTACTGAATATGCATATAAAAGTTTATAAAAATCGGTCAAGCCGTTTCGGAGGAGTATGGTAACTAACATTGTGACACGAGAATTTTATATATTAGATATAAGATGTTATGACATTTTATTTATTCGTTAGTTGTTATAAAATTATATTTATGAGCGTAATGTGTATGTTTTTTCACTATCACATACGTAAAAGATGTCAACTTTAACTTAACAATAAGTAAGAAGTTTTATGTTTGTTTAACAAATCACTACCTAATTAATTATTGCTATGATTTAATGTGAGAGATTAAATATGTATGATATTAATGTGATGAATTAAAAACATTAAAATAAATTCTTTGAAATATTATGTTACTTAAGATTTATGATAGGTACTTTTTTTACATCATTTTTTTGCAACACCTACGTTTTTCTTTTTTTCATGTTTGTAATAATTATCTAAAAACGGCAGTGAACAAGTAAAGTAAAAATCAATGCTCATTCCTTGTCTATAAGATACCTTTTAAAAATAAACATTCAACAAAATTAGGGCACTAAAATACTGAGTACCTAGACATTTAATTCAGTCCCCGTAGACAAAAAACATTTTAACATTAATAATAATATTCCGGGACAACTCACACACGGTTATCTGATCCCAAGCTAAGCATAGCTTGTGTTATGGTAACCAGACAACTGATAAACATACTATTACTTATATTTCTAAATACATACATATTATAGATAAATTACACCCAGACAACCAGAACAAATGATCGTGCTCATCACACAAACATTTGTCCTGGGTGGGAATCGAACCCACGACCTCCGGTATAGCAGTCAGGGTCACTAACCACTAGACCAACAGGCCCGTCAATTCATTAATGTATGGAAATTACATTACATTGACATAAGTCACGTGACTTAGACTTGTCACTTCCATTTTTTGAGCGATTCGATCAGCGTCAACTCTTTAATCATTTAGCTAAGAGGGCAAAATTGTCTTAAAAAAAAATCTACATGAATCTTCGAAGAATCTTTCTTCTTAGTGCAATAATGTCATAAGAAAGATTTTCAAAATTTCTTTATCTTTCAGCTGCCTGTTGCATGAGTTGCGTCGCTTCGGGCAAGTATTCCAAGATTGTGGCTCTAATTACGTATGAGAGTCATACGACATTCTGTGCAGATATGGTGCTAGAAGAAGAGATAGGTAAGTACTTAAATTTTGTTTTGATGGCAAGTCTAACTAACATTCACATCATGATTTTTTTTTTTATCATAACCAAATTATAAATAAATGCGGACAAAATCACATACATTGCTCTGAACCCAAAGTAAGAAGCTAAAGCACTTCTGTTATGGAATTCAGAAACAACGAAGGTACCACAAACATCCAGACCCGAGACAATGTAGAAAAGTTGGTTTCTACATTGACCCGTCCGGGGATCGAACCCGGGACCTCAGAGCTAGCGACACCTTGAAAACGGTGTGTACGCCACTCGACAACGTAGGTCGTCAACATAGGTGGTAGGTTGTTTTTTATTGAGGTTGTATTCTAAGCAATATTCTATTTATCCGTTTCCATAGACTTCTTTACGTTAGCGTTTTTGGACGAGCCTTAATTTTTCGAGAGATCTTTGCCATACGGGGTCTAAGTTTTTTCTTTAGTAACTAATAAGTACCGTATATATATATAAACATACCAAAAAGAGATGGATGGATTGTGTGAAAGATGATATGAGAAAAAAAGGAGTGAATGCTGAGATGACGAGTTGTAGAGATGAATGGAAGCTTAATACGCAGTGCGCCGACCCGAAATAATTGGGAACAGGGCAGGGAGATGATGATGACCATACCATAAACTAGGAATTTTCATTGTGCAATGCTATAATGTTTTAAGTGCATACGATAACTTTCACATATAATAATTCAACCTATAAACGTCCCACTGCTGGGCACAGGCCTTTTCCCATATAGAGAAGGCACGAGCATTGATCACCACGCTTGCTCTCTGCGAATTGGCGATTTCAGATCCCAATTTTGCAATCCTGGTTTCCTCACGATGTTTTCTTTCACCGTTTGTCAGAAGTGTCTTAGAATAATTAAGAAAGTACATATAACTTTGAAAAAAACATTGGTACTTGCCTGGGTTCGAACCTGCAACCTTGTGCATACAAATCCGTTCATTGAACCGCTAGGCGACCACGACATACCACATTATTTCACATACTGTTGTCAGATTTGTATGTACTATTTTAGCTGTTTTTAACTAATCACTTGACTTGACTTATTTAGGTAAACAATACCGAGATCTTTTGAAGAAGTTAGTTTCACTATAACTTTTGGATAGAACGTTACGCTACGGTGTAAAAGAGGACCTCTCTTATATTTGTTACCTTAAATATATAAAGCATTTTTGCTCAAGTCATCACTTAAAATGATGATGTTAAAAGGATAAAATGTAAGGGATTCAGAAAAAGTGCTTGCATGCCTTTACTAAGTAAAATATTTATAGTGATGTGTCCATTTATAATATTACGAACTTTAAGACGACCTCCGTGGTCGAGTGGCGTACGCACCGGTTTCAAGGTGTCGCTAGCTCTGAGGTCCCAGGTTCGATCCCCGGACGGGTCAATGTAGAAACCAACTTTCCTACATTGTCCCGGGTCTGGGTGTTTGTGGTACCTTCGTTGTTTCTGAATTCCATAACACAAGTGCTTCAGCTACTTACTTTGGGTTCAGAGCAATGTATGTGATGTTGTCCGCATTTATTTATTTAAGTAGAGTACAACTTTGTTTATAATATCGAAGTTTGACAATCAAACTTAAATAAAAACGAATGTAGCTGATAATATTTTGAATTTAGGTACAAAAACATGAAGGCGTTTGGGAATAAAATTTTAAATTGAATGAGTGGTTCCAAAAAGGACCAACGTCACAAAATGTTTTTATAATATGCCTATAATGTAGAAATAACCATTAGTTTATAATAGTACATTATAAGGTACTCACAAAAACTAATTTACAAAATACATATTACAAATATTATCCCCAGGGTTTAAACAGTCCTCATTCTGAAATTAGTTTAGTTTTAAATAAATAAGTTAAATAAATTGTCAATGTTACATCGTAATGTTTGTAGAAACCTCTAGGGGTTTGAAGGCAGATCATTTTGTATGTAAGTTTGTGAACGTAGATGTTAGAAGGTTATATGAGATAGATATAGGTAAAGTTATTTAATACGAAAAATACTAGATCGGTTATTGAAATGATTTGTATTGAAAATTCATCAAACATAATGGGTTAATTCTAGCGTCTAGAATTAAAAAAAAATATTATTCTACTTTCAAAAATAAGAAAATGCATTTATTGACACCAACGAAAACACACATGTTCTTAAAAAACTGGCCAAGTGCGGGTCGGACTCGCGCACGAAGGGTTCCGTACCACCGTCGTATGAGAGCCCCCCTTAAATATTCACTTTATGTGGTTTTTAGTATTTGTTGTTATAGCGGCAACGGAAATACATCATTTGTGAAAATTTCAGCTTTCTAGCTATCACGGTTTATGAGATACAGCCTGGAGACAGACAGACGGACAGACAGACAGCGGAGTCTTAGTAATAGTGTCCCGTTTTACCCTTTGGGTAAGGAACCCTAAAAAGCGTATTTTTTCTAATGAATCAATGTAATAAATACACCTAGAGGTATGTATACATACACACATACATCGACATGTCGAATTTCGTCACAAGCATAATTTAAATTACCTATTTGTTTTTATATTTTTTACTAATTTAATAAGGGTGCAATCGCGCCTACCCTGTTCCACCCTATTATACGTACCCTTTTTCATTTTTATATACAGCGTCACTTATACAGTAACATTCAAAAACAATGCTAGACGTCAAAATACACGAATACATTCGTAGCTCTAAGTTCTTGACAAACGACCTTTAGAAATAGGATAAGGACGACTGTTGACCTTTGACGGAGACAAACCCAGTCTAGGCCTATGAAATATTCACAACCATTGTGTAGTGTGAACTCGGTTCTGATATACAATACCTATTAACGTATTCTTTGTGTTCAATCTTTATAATCACGAGTAGAGTCTACCAAACGTTTTGACAGTTCTTTAAAAAGATTTCGTGCACTCGGACCCCATGACCCCATGACCATGTCCCCATGACCCGAGCGTTTCAACCCGGCTCGAAAATATAATTACCCATGAGGTTATTATACTTTCGCCGTTTAAGGGTCTCCGCAGCTCCAGCAGCAGCGCCAGGAGAGGCCGCCGAACTTAGAACGTGGGATGGCGCAAGGGTGTCGACGCACGTTGCGTCCCACACCAAAGGCCGACCCAATTTCCAAGACAATAATGACATACCGTCAGGTCTCTTACCATCGCTGCGCACCAAACCATTGGGTTCCAAAACAGCTGGTACACCGGCAATGACAAGAGCACGACGAATAATGTCATTAATATTTGCGTGACGGGATATACGTCCTGCGCTCCTGCTGTTCAATCTTAAGTTTAACATATTGACGTTATATCCAGAAAGAAGGTCTTTAACGTGTCTTTTTATTGTTTAGAAATTTGGTCTTGATTAAATTTCAACGTTTTATTTTTATCGTGGCATCAAAATAATATTAATGATGTATGTATGATTCATAAAATGCAAATAAATAAAAATGAGTAATGTTTTTTGAGGAGATTTAAAAATACATCTTTAATGTTGAGTGTCATAAGACAGGTTTTATATTATAAATAAATTTCTATGTTAACACGGTAATGAGATAAACAAGGTTGTTTCCCTGTTTATCTATATTTTTTTTTAAACTCTTTTGGGATCTATAGAAAAAAATTCGACTGCTTCTAATTTCTGGTCTAAATAATAACTATCTGTGTACCAAATTCACTCAAAATTCATTTAAAAAGACGTTCATTTTTGACATGACTAAAAAACTATTTCACATTCCAGTATTAGATTTCATGAAAACTATTATATTTCATACCATAAATGTTCCACCTTAAGAAATATAGCCTAACCACGGTATAAAGGTCTGGTATAGGTCTCAAAGACGGCAGCCAAAAACCTAACCTAACCTACAAACCTTTTTTTACCACCATTACTATTACAATAGGGTTGTCAAACACTAAAGTTCCGTCCGATTAAAGTATGAAAGGGCCTCTCACGTACCTCCTTTAATCTACATAATTGTATCACGTCCCAATATAAATTTTATCTACGTGCTATGTTTACGTAAATAAATAATAATAAATAACTGGGTAATAAGTTTTTGGCGAATTGTCGAATTGTTGTGTGTAGTTGTCGCTGTTTTCATTTGTTTGCAGATGTGTTTATATGTTACTAGTAGTATTATATGAGAAAAGCAGTAAGCAGTTTATAAGTTAGGGTTAACGAAAGTAACGCAAAATAATATTTGGTTAGTGCAAGTTTTAGGTTAAAATATAGAGGTACGTTCAAAGGTTTAAAAGAGATTTTTTTTGCATTTGGTAGATTATTGTTGACCTGCAATGGGAAATATTAGACCACCTTAGGGCAGAGACAATATATTTTTATTCTACTATAGGTAATTATTGTGAACCCTATCCTTAAGGGAGACCTATAATTACATAAAAAAACATAACTCGGATTTCCTCACAAAAAAACCTTAAAAGTATAAAAAACAACATCATATCCTGAGCCTTTTACCAACTATGTTGGGAAAAGGCTAACGGTTAACGGATTCAGCTGAATACCGTATTTTACATGGAGCGACTGCCTATCTCACCTCCACAACCTATTTTACTGGGTAATCCAATATCCCATAGTAAGACTGGTTGTTAGAATTGACTTAACGACTGTCAAAGATCAACGTGTGACAGTCGGGACCTGCGGCTTAACGTGCTATCCGAAACACAGAGGGGTCTCGGTATGTTATAAATGGTCACCCATCCACGGACCAACCGCCGCGAGCGCGGCTTAAGCTGTATTATCGGTCAAACCGTACAGCGTATACTTAGCCACGAGCTTCTCTGTATAAAAAACAACATAAGGTCTACAAAAATGAAATTGCATGGAAAAGCATTTGTCGATATCGTAATCCGGGATTGTTCGATGGACGGTTAAATCCAGTGTAAAAAATAAGCTAGTCAAATCGCAGTATCTGTATATTATCGTGGAATTCCAAATCCAGCCAATAAAATTAGTCCGTTCTTCTGTTCAGTAGTGATGTGGTGGTGTCGATTAAATGGTTTTAAATTGATAAGTGAGTGTTTTTTTCTGAGTCGCATTTTGGTAAAAGTTAGATATTATTTACCTACTTATTATTCTTATATTTATCAACAGTCAGTTTAGCAGGTCTTAAGGTAATATTATACTTTTCATACAAAACTAATTATTTTGTAGGTGCCAATTATTAAAAGCGTATTAAAAGCATATTAGCGTAAAGACAAACTTAAAATACATATTTAATTATAGACCTTCTTCTATTGTAATTAAAGTATGTAAATTTATCACATAGCTTCAAAAATATTTCATACTAAGTACATGAAAAAATACCATAAAATATTTATATTTTTTATAATTCTATCGATACATTTCATCGATACACACCGCATCCTTATTTCTTTATCGGAGCGCAGCCAATCGGCGCAACGTCCCCTTGACGTATTACACTACATTCTTCTAGCTCAAGACGCAGCAACCTATTTATTTTAGACAAGCAAATCCTTGGCTTTTGTCCCCATACGATTATTGTAATTTTGGTTGAATTTCGCAAAAAGGCATTGTTTAGGAGATGTATGGTACTTTTATGGGATTTTGTTGCTACTTTCTTATGTTTTCTGGTGTTATTTATGCGTGATAAGTGTAGTTGTATACGGTTTTTGTTTATTTTGTGTTGTTGAGAAATAAAAACAATGTATATTGTATTTAATGTGGCGACATAATTTATTTTTTTAAACAACTTTTTAAGTACATTTGGTATTTGAACAATATATTTAACAGTTCGGAAGATACTAGGGTCTTAAATAAATTTACAAACATACAAGATATACGCAAAAACACTTCTTACTTTCAAACGACACTACTTTCGAGGCAGTTGTGAAAAAATAAGGTGATTTTTGTAAGATTAAGAAATTACCTGAAAATATAATTTAAAAAAGTACACTATACGTAAGTTTAGAAAAGTGACATTGATACTACCTATATCCATTACAGGCAAGTATCGATAATACTCAAAGACATACACAATATTTTATTTGTTATCTCTTGTTTCACAATTAAGAGAAATTTGTTTAATTTTATTATGTATAAAAAACATTAAAATTTAGCTGTAACCTCAATTTTTTTTTTCTCTTTTTATTAAATTTTGTACACCATTCTCTGGTCAATGATGACGGACAACTTTTTAATTATAATACCATCTTTATGTACTCATTGTTATACAAAATAAATATTTCTTATTCTTAATAATTAATCGAAATTGCCATTGCCAAGACAGAAATCCGTACATTAACTTACTAGGTCAACATGAGACACAATAATTACATTATCAATTCATTAACATTTCACAACTTTTCAAGCATAAAAAAAGACCGCAGTCTTATTCAAGCAGAAATTACATTTTACTAGCGGACAAAGGATTAATACGGTTTTCGGCCCAAACTTGGGTTTTGCCTTAGGGACCATAAAAAACCACAAGCACTAGTCAAAGGGGACGAGGGAAACCAGGGGGAGACGTGAATATTTTAACGTCTAACGCCAGAAATTTATAGGTGAAGAAATGTTTCTGTTTTAATATGTTATGAAGAGCTAGGAATGTGTGGGCAAGTTAAAGAAGTATAGGTATGTCCTTTTTACCCGACTGCGGCGAAAGGAGGGTTACGTTTTTCGACTGTGTGTATGTGTGAATGTTGTAAGGCTAAATGGCTTGATAGAATTTAGCTTATAAGGTATCATTAGATTTAATTTAACGAACAGCACGCGGTATTTAATCCTATTGTAGTTTTAGAGTACCTTAAAATATGAAAATCATAAGATATTGCTAAACTTAATAGAGCTTGCTAGACATAATAGAGCTTTTTAGTTACATTCATATGTACTAGCTTTTGCCCATTATTCCTTCCGTGGATGACAATTATAATATAATAATTGAAAATGAAATGAAAGCTAACGTCCTGATGCCAAGTTTTATCAAGACCGATTAAGCTGTTTGGTCATGAGAGCGTAACAAGCAGAACTACTTTTAGATTTATTATATTAATATGTACATTATATACAAAATGTACATTTATAAATTATTTGACCTCAAAGTTAACTTCACAACAAACCGGCCTAATAAAACCACTTTTAACCTTCAGTTCTTGTTATAAATGACCATTCATTGCGACACACCCCGATAGAATCATTAAGGCGGCCAAATCTTCTGGATCTCAGCAAATATCCAGTGGCTGGTCCCCGATTGATGATCCTCAGACGTCTCCGAACACTCACTGTGGAAATATTGACGCTATTTATTAGGATAATGGTACAAGTCATGGGCGAAAAGAAGAATAGCTTTTAGTCAAAAAAGTATTATTCTCTCGCTTATTTCTTTCTCCAATCTTAAAGTAATTAAAAAAAAATGAGTAATTCTTACAAAAAAATTACAACATCCATACTTTTTTATCAATTGTTGTCAAATTCGCACACTCTACGCCTTTGAAATCATAGCGAAATACGCATTTTTGGAGAGTTCTAGTCCTTTAAATATAATCTAGTCCTTTAAATATAACGTAAATGAAATGCATAGAAATAGCATATTAGCAATTTATATAACTGCCAAATTGCTTAAATTTCAAAAACTAGTGACGAAACAGGCGCAAGCGTTAGTAGAGCGAAAAGATCTCCACTGTTCCTCTAAATTATAATAAAAAGCAAGTTTTTCAATTATCTTTTAATCTTTACTTCTATTTAACTATAGCTGGTGAAATAATTTTCCATAAAAATAAATTAACTCGCTTCCGCTTATGCCTTGAATCGTCCTAAAAAACGCTACGAAAGGGTTATGTAATCCTCAGCGTGTGTGTTTTATTTGATCGCTTGTCACATAGCTTATAGCTTATGTTTTACAAATATCGACGTCACAGGGTAACTCTGACTTTGGGTTATGGATGTTAGATCCACAGCTAAAGGTTCGGCCTTTGAAAAATTGGGTGCTCTGTGTAATTTTTCTTATTCTTTCGAGGTATTTTTTTAGACTGTTGTTCGGTGATATTTCTTTTAAAGGTTTCGTTTGCTTATTTTATGTCCTCTGTGATGTTGAATTTTGATTCTTTTGACTTCCTTGTGTTCAAATATTTTTTTATTCAAATTTAGTATGTAGTGCGCTTCACATAAAAATTAGTTCGTAGTAGGTTTTTGTACAAGCTATAGCCGTGAACAGTACTTAAAAACTGTTCTGTAATAAACTCCGAAATCTATTAAATACCCATTATCTATGCGAAATCATAAACTAAACTATACAAAACATTGTAATTTGTATCTCATTCCCCAAAAAATAACATATTTTATAGAAATATTAACGCGATCCGTATTTCAGTCTCGCCGTTGGCATGGGCTTATAAAATGTAAAATATCGAACAATATTTCACCCCTGATAAACCCCCATTACATTTTACAGCAACTACAAATCCATTTAATATTAATTGTTGCCACAAATTTCTCAGTATCCTAAGTCTTTCGAATATTGACCAAAATGGTGGAGATTTAGTCGGTTTGGGTTGAGATTAATGTGTTGTTGCTATGTAGGTTATAATTATAACGTTGTATTTAGTTACAAATATATGGGCTGTTTACTAAATAATATTGGTAAGATATTTTCTGCTCTACTAATCCTCTAAAGTTGCTGTGAGCTAATTGTTTCAAGGTTTTTTTTTGTTTTTCAGATTATTTATAGAGATTATTTTGTTTTTCAGTTGGATAATTGATTAAAAAAAAACTTAAAGTAAAAAAAAAAACTAGTGTTTCGATTTTTATGAAATTTATATAGGACCACCAGCTCTGAGGTATATCTGATATCTTATTGATAAATAAAATATTTATTGAAATCGGTCCACAATTACCGTAATATTGCGTAACATACGAACAAAAAAACATACAGACAAATTGAGAACCTCCTCTTTTTTAATTCAGTTGAAAAACAAATAAATAAAAATGCTTCATTATCAGGCATCATAGGCTAAAATTTCAACCCGCATTATTTCTGTTTTTATTTCCTTATCATCGGCTCCACTTAATTGGGATGATGACTAATTTTTATTTTTTTGTTCATCTCTTCGATAATAAAAAATATTAGACACGTATTTTGTCGTTTGTCTCGTAAATATAAAATTATGAAAATACAGTGAGTACAAATCTTGCGTGACGTCACGTCTCAGCAAAAAATGTACCAACCCGTGACGTCACAAGCCTCCACTCCTGAACTTTAAAGCGGTTTATCTCCGTATATTGTAATTGATTTGGTAAAAGAAAAAATACGGGTCTATTATATTTTGATTATCTAAATGGTGGACTAAATTGATTTTGCCTTTTCATACCCAGTCATCTACCCTATTCCATCTCCTTTGTTTACGTACTCGCTCTGTGGCCACGACTAATTGTAATGTAATTGCTGAAGAGACCAGCCCTTTGGATCCAGTAAGCAAGGATGCTAGTTGCGGGTTAACCACACGGTTGTAACGGCGACCGGACGTGAATGCTATCGTTGCTTTGTCTCTTGTTGGTTTGTTACTTCATTTAACCAGTTTTGATAGAGGAAGAGACAACTTCGATATGTTCGAATATGCTCTTATCTATATAACTTATCTAAAGAAAAGTTGATATAATAATAATAATATTCCGGGACAACTCACACACGGTTATCTGATCCCACGCTAAGCAGAGCTTGTGTTATGGTAACCAGACAACTGATAAACATACTTATATATTTCTAAATACATACATATTATAGATAAATTACACCCAGAGAACCAGAACAAATGATCGTGCTCATCACACAAACATTTGTCCTGGCTGGGAATCGAACCCACGACCTCCGGTATAGCAGTCAGGGTCACTAACCACTAGACCAACAGGCCCGTCAATATGATGCTAGATTTAATTTTCACGTTTTGTCTCCAGATTGTTTATGTTCATCTGTCTTTTGATATAATAGCATTGAGGGTTTGTGTTAGATTAAACAATTGGTTACATTTTTTGTAGTTGTTTTTTATTGATATCCAAATATTAGAATGATAACAAAAAAAATTGCCCTGGATCAATTATTTTGTATTTTGACAGTAATTTTTATGTAAATTATGTACAAAATAGTTTGAAATTTTGTCAATTTACACAAAAACGTTTAAAAATTGCAAAAATATCCCAAACATCATCATTTGAAAAGGCGTACTTCCAAAACAACCCCTTATTTATAATTATAAATAACAATAAACAAAAACAAGAAAACCATCTCCTAGTACCTACATTGTCCCCTTCAATACTCATCAATATCCTTTTAAGTCAGACAAAAAATAAATTCATAAAGTCGAAGTATCATAACGTCATAGGACAAAGGCCTACCAATCAGGCTGGTAAGGGTTAGTGCAGACTAATTGGTCACGCTTTGCCTCTCGATGTAAGGGCTGTTAGGGTAGGATTTCATGTACGTGGTAAGTGTGTGTGTACACAGCTTTATTTATTGGGGATTTTTTCTTTGAGATCGGTGTTATTTTTAAGATTGGGAACTGTAATAGTTACCTTGAAGAAATTATTGTCACTGTTTTTGTTATAAAGGTCATAATTTTTTCTGCATAATATGTTTATGTATATTATATATTATATGTGTAGGATTGGAACGCGACGGATGCATGAGATATGTGAAAGAGACAGAAGCATAAGTGTGAGTGGGACAAGTGATGTATGCTTGAGATGACGTTAATGTTGATGAAGGAGAGGGAACACAAGAAAAACAGGAGAACGACGGAATGGTGTAAAAGAAGTAGGACGTTTAGAAGCAATTGCTTAAAATAAAATAGGTATATTAAATTACGCATTTTGTTTGACTGATGAACCTGATCCCACATATGTTCTGCATTATAATTATGTTATTTTGTTACGAGTACATGTTAAAAAAAGATCTTGTTCTCAATGTTGTCCTTGCTTTTTTATTTAACAGTACTACTACAAACTGAGAACAGTTTTTAATTCAAGTTGACTGACAAAAAATGCCTAGTGGCATTCAGACTACCTGGTTAACATAAAGTTTTAAATAAATAAGTAATTTATTTGTCTTCCTGCTAAGATTTTTCTAGTTAGTCTGGTGTAGGGATTAAGGTTCGACATGATTATTATTATCGTTATTTTGCATCATAATATATTTAGAAAACAGATATTTTCTAGCGAAATTTTATATTTTACTAGCTGTACCCAGCATGCGTTGCAATGCATTTTTTTCTACCTAGCACCTGCCTACATCCTACCTACTATCACTTAGGGGTATGAAAAATAGATAGTAGCCGATTCTCAGACCTACTGAATATGCATATAAAATTTCATAAAAATCGGTCAAGCCCTTAGAGTATAGATAACAAACTAAAGAGTGAGCCTATCAGTGTATGAACCGTGAGCACTAGTATGAACTAGTTTTATCGTAAATTTTGTATCAAGACGGAGCGCGCCGTTTTAATAAAACTATCTAAAACCCTAATATTATCCTAACAATGTCGAAACCATCGATATTTTCGCATATAAGTCTGTCGTTGCGCGAAAAATAACTTTAAATCAGTAAACGAATGTACTAGATACAGACAAAAAGTGCTCTCGCTTGGCACGAAGGAAAACTAGCGATACTATCGGTCTATAGTTATCTATAGTCTAAAATCAAGCCGTTTCGGAGGAGTATGGTAACTAACATTGTGACACGAGAATTTTATATATAAGATTAATGGCACGTCAACAACGTAAACGCAAACATGAAAACAATAAAAAAATAAGGTTAGTGTTTACATCAATAACAGACATGCACAACATTTGCTTTTCACAGAGTTCTATATAAAAAAAAAATGTTTTTTCGATTATTGCATAATTTTACAATATGAAAGGTCAACACAGATCATGTTAAGAGCATAATAATTAATGCCTAGCGATTCTACAATATTGTCTGGCCTGAAGTGGGTGACTCAATACAAAATCAGTGGAAGTCACGTTTCGATTTGTCATGGGGTAGGAAGAGTCCTTTGCTACTTATAGCCCCAATAATTTCAAGGATCTTGGGTTTTGGTGTAATTTTATAAGCGAAACAGGGTTTTTTTGTTATTTTCGTAAATTTATTTAGTAGTTTATTTATTTATTTAAAGTAAAATATATAAATATAAGCTATAAATATGTACTTTCAAGCCCAAAGATTTTTGAGGCATTTTTCTAGATAAAAATATGACAATGCCAATTTTAAAAAAGATCAGGTTTAGCACTTAGCACTTTTATTTACAAGATTATGAGACATATTCCTGACCGAAAGCAAATTAAATCAAGTGCACTGACACTACCTATCCTTTATATTTTAAACTGTGGTTATATTTCTTTTTTTATTAGTAAATTTAGCATCCGCATTCAGCAGTTGTCTATAATAATATATGTACAGCATAGTTCTAAGATAAATTTGAACAATATACAAAATATAAATAAATAATAAATGCGGACAACATCACATACATTGTTCTGAACCCAAAGTAAGTTGCTAAAGCACGTGTGTTATGGAATTCAGATACAACGAAGGTACCACAAACACTCAGACCCGAGACGATGTAGAAAAGTGATCTTCTACATTGACCCGTCTGGATCGAACCCGGGACCTCAGAGCTAGCGACACCTTGAAACCGGTGCGTACGCCACTCGACCACGGAGGTCGTCAAGTTAAATTAAATATTTATCGCTATTTTTCTCTGCCTTGCGCCTCTCACATCAAAGATCGCTCGTAGAGGATTTTGTTTGCGTTTTCAAGCTATGTCGGCTTTACCACTGATTAGACTGTCAAAATATCCCACAATACCCTTTTTATATGGTTTCCGTAAGTAAATTTTGATTGGTTCGGAAATTTTATATGCTAAAAGATCGAATTTTCTTTTGATCTTGTAAAATTTCCAATTACTTTTTGTATAAAATGTTTTCACTATTAGTTTGTGATAGATAAAGTAACTAATTAAAATAAAAATCAGTTTTTCCACTACTTAGTAAAATAGCTCTTACATAATTTGAATAGAGCTATGTTCTGTAAGGTTTTAATTTCATATTTCGGGAGACAATTCTTTTTAATTAAAGATAAGAGATAAGATTTTACCTATGAAGTTTATTTAAGTTTTATTAAGCCAACATTTTACCCGTGTATTGTCTTGTCAATGCTTCATAAAAAAAACAATTTGGAACACAAATTAATTTAAGAAACATACGTGTTACATAATTATGTTAATTAGTTAACACAAATTTTTAGATTTTTTCTTTATGAAAACCCAAATCATATTTAGATTTGTCACTTCCATACATTTGAGTAATTTGATAAACGATAACTCTATACTAAAGCCAATATGGAAAGAGAATTAAACGTTATTAATAATTACGCAATTATCAACTTTGACAACATGTGTTTAAGTTCATTTTAGAATGACAAATATTACCGAAAAGGGCCTAAAAGTAATTTGAATGCGATGGAAACTGAACTGTTAGTCATTGAATTAAGGTTCATAATCCCAAAGCACGTTCATTATTTCTTTAAAGTGGCTGATGTATAGTAGAATTTCCCTTGTTCAGTGGCCGGTTCTCACCACAACCGCATACCAAATTCCACTCTTGAAACCCATCCCTCTCAGAATAGGCGGTTCCTAATCCACCATCAATCAGAATGGCGAATGTATACATTGTATATTATATTGTATAAATATACAGTATATTGTAAAAATATTCCAAGGGGTCGGTCTATGGAGAAAGGTTTATTGGGAAAGAAAAATACTATTCATAAACTCATAAACAAGTGCCCTAAAATTTTGATATATAGTGCGATGAAAACATACCTAACTGTTCATGTTGTTTGATTCATAGGTGCAATGAAGAGACACTAAAATTATTTCATATTTACAACACAGCTTTTTAAATTAATCCATTTTAGATTAAGAATGACGTCACACAGCTAACCATGCTTTGTCAGCCAAAATTTCAGCACAATCGATTAAAGATATCTGCTTCAAAATTGAGTAGCAAGCTTCCATCTGAACAGACATACAAACATACATTGCAAGTTGAAAAAAACCTGGTAAAAATATTGTTACTTACAAATACATTAATTAACCTCTTACCCTCCCTGACCTAAACTTAAAACGAGGTAGTACTTACAGGTCGCAAGACCTAAGAACGAGTCCTCGAAACTTAACGAAGTTGTCGCAACAACTTAAGACTAAAGGGTCATAACAAACAGGTCTCTAACCGTGTAACTACCCTTATTAACTTTGAGGATGTAAAGTTAAATGAGAAATAACAAATACAAGGTATTTCTAAAATGACGGCTAAATATCACTGAAATTAAAAGAATTGAAAATTAGGAAGCTCGACTAGTAAAAAAACAAAAAAAAAAACATACAAACATTCGAATTGAGAACCTCCTCCTTTTTTTTAAAGTCGGTTAAAAAACGAACTGAACTAGGTGTACTTTTTCATTACACCTTTAAACGGCACTTCACTAAATCACCTAGCTTTTTCACAAGCTGTGTTGGGGTCCGCTGTCATTCTTACCGGATTTTCTAGAATTTTGTATTTTACATAGAGCAACTCTCTATCTGACATTTACTGGGTACACAGCATCCCGTTTTAAGACAGATTTTTAAATTGAAAGAACTTAACGACTGTCAAATATAATAATAATAATAATATCCTGGGACAACTCACACACGGTTATCTGATCCCAAGCTAAGCAGAGCTTGTGTTATGGTAACCAGACAACTGATAAACTTACTTATATATTTCTAAATACATACATATTATAGATAAATTATCAAAGTATGACATGCTGTGTGTGCTTTCCGGGGCACGAAGGGGTCTCGCTAACTTACTAAATGGTCACCCATCCACGGACTAACCGCAGTAAGTGCTGTTCAACCTTTATTATCAGTCAAATGGTGCGGTACACACTTAGCCACGACACCTTTTGCTATACTGCATTAATATCTGCAATAGGTGCATAACCTAATGATATTTAGGTCACAATAATTCAGTCTAGAATTAAAACTAACGTGCTAACTCCTTAAATCTAGGCTTGAACAGTTCCAAGAAAGTTGGTATAAAACAAACTGTGAACAAGGGCATTAAATTTCAATCAGAATAATATGGCGACCTACTTCTGTATACCAAGTTTATCCTTAAAGCCGGCGGTGGAATCACGATTAGTCGCACAGTTGTTTGTTAATCCGTGTGGGTTTACGACAGCTACAGTTATTTTTGGTTGACGGTTAGCCTTAAAAAAATAAACGTATCTAAGTTAAAAATTATTAAGGGCCCGAAAGGAAAGAAATCTGTTAATAATATCATGTAATCAGTTTGGTATGTCATAATTATCATTATTTGTTAGTTTCGCTGGACTCGACATTTCTACTTATCGACTGTTTCTGAGATAAAATATCCAAACAAACTAGTAGCCCATCACATCAACACATTTGTGTTCTCTTTTATTTTAAGCCTATACATTAGGTAACAGTAGGAAGTAAAGTTTGATAAAGAAAAAATCGGGTCAAGAGTAAGTCGCGCAAAAAAAGTGTTTATAAATATTTTAAAAATTATTTATTCTGAAAAAAAGTTATCTATTTAAAGAATAAACTTATTATAACTGGCTAAGTGCGAATCGAAAAAAAAATACGTGTCTAATATTTTTATCCAAAAAACGAGGGCCGAAAAAAAATTGTCTTGTACCTTACTTACCTGGCTTTTAAATATAATAACTCAATACACCAATACATTAATATTAATACCTCACCATTAGTGAACAGGTTGCCTCACCACTATAGTACGTTATAAACTTCGATATTAGTTTTAGAGTGGCGCTCAAAAGTGTCAACCTAGTTGGTAACATGTTATTGTGAAGCTGACATGGGGTGGTAACTTGTCTACTGTTAACCCTCCGACGATAGACTTGTGTTACGAGTCGGTATTTTGGACCGAAGAGAAAGTTTTTTTTTTGGTTGTCAAAAGATTTTTCCAGCAATTATATTTTATTTATTTATTTATTTAATCATTTATGTACACACAACACATTAACAAATAATATTACATATTTAAAACTGATGTACAAAGGTTATCCTGCAAAGGATATCCTTATTCCTCATCCTTCCATTTCCATTCTTATCCTTAATCCTCAATATTGATGTCAATACACTTCTAGACCACCAGGCCTAGAAGATGACTGGATTTGGAGTACAATGTGTCTTTTACAGTTTTTATAATTAATTAAATACACTTTTGTACATTGTGTGTTAAAAAAGTGATGAACTTTCTTATTTATTTAGGGCAATAGTGAGGAAACTTGGATTCCGAAATGGAATCTGGAATCGTCTCGCAAGTGAGTGAGGTGATCAATGATCGTTCCTTCTCTAAACGAAGCATTCGAATCTAAAGCATTGTCAAAACAAAACTGTTAAGACAATATATTGGCTTGAAGTTATGCTATAGTTTGTAGAGTACATAATGAAATATTAAATAGTATTGCACAGATTTGTTCACAGACTTTTTGCTATTTCGCAATCTCTACTTGTCGAGTAAATTAAATAATATAATAATAATAAATAAATATGGACAACATCACATACATTGCTCTGAACCCAAAGTAAGTAGCTATAAAGCACTTGTGTTATGGAATTCAGAAGCAACGAAGGTACCACAAATACCCAGACCCGAGACAATGTAGAAAAGTTTGTTTCTACATTGACCCGTCCGGGGATCGAACCCGGGACCTCAGAGCTAGCGACACCTTGAAACCGGTGCGTACGCCACTCGACCACGGAGGTCATCAAAATTCAAAGATATAAACAAAAATAAAACACGACCGATGTCTTCGCAATAGAGGGTTAGTAAACTTATTTAAGACTGATAGTTAATAATATATTTTATATATGCTCTCAATAATATAGGTAATAGAAGGAAAGCATAAGGCGGTAAGTCCCGACTGCCATACTTTGGTCTCTGGCAGTCGTTAAGTCATTTTTGGCAGGTGGACTAAGGCGGTCACAGAATGGTGGCCAAGGCAAGGCAAAAGAAGCGTCGGTCGTCTGGGAGCAGGATGGGTCGACGACATAGTTAAAGTCTCGGGTCGGGTCTGGATGAGGCTGGCACAGGACCGTAGAAAATGGGACGAAAAAGGAGAGTTCTATGCCCAGCAGTGGGAGGACAAGGGCTGTGGATGATGATGATGATGAAGTCATTCCTAACAATCATTCTTACCATGAGATACTGTGTTACCCCGTAAAATGGGTTGTAGAGGTCAGATAGTCCGTCGCTCTCCATGTAAAATACGGTATTCAGCTGAATCCGATAAGACTGGAAGCCGACCCCAACATAGCTTATAAATAGACTATTTTTATTTATTTAATACTTTTTGTACACTATTGCACAAAGGCGGACTTAATGCCATAAGGCATTCTCTGCCAGTCAATCTTAGGGTGATGCAGAAACAAATCGTGGTAGATGCACAAGTAAAAATGGAAAAGAAAAAGTGTAAATAAATTTGTATACTTACTTAAGACAATAATAATATAATTTATACCCTTAGTACAAGACAGCTTTTAGTACTTAGACAATGTCCAGCAAAACTCTATTTGACACGGTCAATAATATTATTTGTTAATGTGTTGTGTGTACATAAATGATTAAATAAATAAATAAATAAAATGTTAAACATTACTTAATCTCTACCTTACTTAATTTGACGACCTCCGTGGTCAAGTGGCGTACGCACCGGTTTCAAGGTGTCGCTAGCTCTGAGGTCCCGGGTTCGATCCCCGGACTGGTCAATTTAGAAAATCACTTTTCTACTTTGTCTCGGGTCTGAGTGTTTGTGGTACCTTCGTTGTATCTGAATTCCATAACACAAGTGCTTTAGCTACTTACTTTGGGTTCAGCATAATGTATGTGATTAAAAAAAAAAAAAAAAATCTCTATTACATAATTTTTCTTTAATTCAAAATCAAAATCAAAAAGTTTTTATTTCTTATAAACCAAAAAAAAAGGCGCTTAAGAAACGTTACGTTAAAAACTACTGACTCTAGTTGCTCGGTTCCAAAGTGTCTTTCCTATGGAGAAGAGCCGGCAAGAAACTCCATAGGTTACTCTTTTAAAAAATAAATTGTTACAATTTTTGAATTGTTTTCATCACAGTTGCTATTAATTAGTTTAAATAATTGATGATACCTTAATATTAAGTGTCTTGGAACAATAACTAATCTGCCCCGAGCATATTAAGCGATACAATTTATTGGCCGCAAAACCTTCATATTTGACCCTACGATTATTTCGTAATTGGGGTAACATATTATACGTTTAATTGACTTTGATTATGCGATAAACAAAAAGTTATTAATATTATGGTTCAGGTTACGAGTTGTGGGCTGTTTTGGAATAGTTACAGTTCCGAAAATAACAGTATCAGTGACAAACTATTGAAGTACATTTTTGGCCATACCTAACATTAAAATTCGTTTTAGCTTAGAAACAATGAAATTTAGAAGTTTGAAGTTTCTTGAATTAATAAATATTTGCATGAGTCTTGTTTTTATATTATTAAGTCTCTATGAAAGAAAACTGTTTTAATTAAAGGTTTGATTTTGTCGAAATTATATAATTAAGATCAAGAAGCATTAAATTAGTTTTAGTTATATTTAAATTATTTTAAGAAAATATAGAATATTATAATATCGTGTGCCTAATTTAATACGTAACATGCCTACGTTTGGGAATAGTACTCGTATGCATAAAATAGAGACGTGCTTGGCCAACTAATATTTGAAGTTATAGAGGTGAGCTATGACTGATCGAAATGGTTGTAGAGTTTCTCATAATATTCTACATTTTTACCATAAACTTTTAGCAAAAGGTAAAGATTAAGTTACAAATGCAAAACTAAACAACTAATAAATTTATTAATTTGGCATTTCTCTTTTTTTAATTTACGGACATTTACATGTCAGCTCTATTGTTCCTTTTACAAATCTACATAATATTATTTCTAACAAAAAGCAGATTAACAAAACGATACGATCTCTTAGCGGCATCATAATAATATTATGTTAACAGACAACATTCTCCGAAACCATTATTATAAGTTCAAAGTTAAATCTGTTCGTCAGTCGGTCTGTCTATTTGTTTTCACTGCTAAACCACTGAACCAATTTTGACTGAACTTAGTATGGTCTGAATCTATTCCGAAACGCCGATAAAAACTGACGCACACACTTTCAGAAACGCTAGCAAAAATGATTAAACAATTAAATAAACTATCAAAGATAAAGTAATTAGAATATAAAGTAGTTCTAATTACACCATTTACCACAAAATCTAAACCAGTTTAATTACCATACGATTACTAAATTTGAGTCACGTCCTGCGAGCTAATAATCGAGCAACCCAATTGATAACATCGTTTAACACACAAACTATTATCGTTTTGTTTGTGTTATCTCAAATTATTATATCCACGTTTTATTGAGGATGTAGATTGAATGGCTTATAAGGTAATTAAAGTACTTACCTACTTACTTCGTTTAAACGGTATTGGTAGTAAAACTCTCTTAAAGTATAGGAAAAGTGTCTGCTTAGTTTCCTTTAAGGGAAACTACTGTAAGTAATTAAAAGGTTTCACAAAAACAATGTGAAAATTATTAAAATTACATCATGGTCAGGCGGATAGTATGTCACCACGCCAGTTGGACAAGCAATAGAGTGATTTACAAATTTTAATGCTTGTTCCAAGCCATAAGGCAACGCCGTAGCATCTACGAACAGCTTAAAAAGTTGTAGCAATCGTAGCATAATTATATTTCTTATCAGATCTCTTGACATAGCTAATGTTGCCTTGTTTATAAAAGATACCGTAAAAGAGTATTAGGATGACTGATTTGGGGGGGGGGGGTGACATGTGTGACTAACTTTGGGGGGGGTTGACATGAGTGTCTGACTAGGGGGGGTTGACATGAGTGTCTAACTTTGGGGGGGATGACATGAGTGTCTGACTTTGCGGAGGGTTGACATTAGTGTCTGATTTTGGGGGTTGACATGAGTGACTGATGACTGATTTGGTGACATGTGCGACTAACTTTGGGGGGGTTGGAATGAGTGAATGATGACTGATTTGGGGGGGGGGGTGACATGTGTGACTAACTTTGGGGGGGGGGTTGACAGGAGTGTCTGACTTTGTGGGGGGTTGACATGAGTGGATGTGGAGGATGTCAAACTCACATATGTGGAGGATGCCAATCTCACACATGGAGGATTTGATGAGATTGACATCATCCACATAATAATATGTGCGTCGTTATTGATAAGCGTTGATTAGCGTCGGTCTTGATAGGCGTCGTTTTTTATAAGCGTCGCGTCGTTCTTGATAAGCGTCGTTATTGAAAAGCGACGCTTTCTTTTAGCGTCTGTGTCTGATTTAAGGGGCGTTGACATGAGTGAATGATATTGGGGAGGATGTCAATCTCACATTATTATGTGGAGGAGATGAATCTCACGTATATTTTAAACCAAATACAACAGGAATACAAGGAAAACCGCATCCAAAAATCTAAAATAATTATTGCAAACCAGAATTTAAATCACAAAACGAAAATTTTTCGCTCAACTGCTGCCAAAACAACGCCTGAACTAAGCGTTCATATATTTTGACCAATTAAATTTATAGTAGAGCTGCAGGCGTTTTGTACTAAAAAATAGAACCAGATTTACAGGGATATTGGTAAAACGCCTATTTTTTTAGAATTTTATGATTTATGGTTTAGTAAATACGTTTGCATGGAACTCGATTATTGCAAAGGTTATCGTAATGATTATGAAAAGGTTCACAGAAGTCAAAAATTTTAAGAAGGTTTGACAGAAATAAACATATATCTTACAAAAAAAACCGACTTCAAAATAGGTAATGGTTTTCTTATGGATGCGATTGTCATAACTGGAACAAATTAAAATACTTTAATATACCTAATGGAATACCCGTCTCAATTCTGAGCAAGTGTAGTAAAAACTCTTTCTTAAATATAATTATGAACTTAATGAAGATACCACTCAAAAATTTTAATAACCTATTTGTAAACGAAAACATCTTAAAACCTGTATCAGTAATCACCCAGAATAAAGAGATATATCAAAATCTTAAAACGCAAATAGCACAATTAATTCTTCAAACAAATGACCACCATGCACAAAAAAGGCAACAAATAAAAAGTCCAACCCAATTCACAGTTTTTAAACAAACACGCACGTACAATTTTATCGGTACAGAATCCCACATTTCAGGCGAGCAAAGCCTTTTATCAATAAATTTGAACTGTAAGCTTACTTAATCCCTGAAAGCGAGAGTAGTACGGCACTAATTTTCGCCTGAAAACTGTTCTCTGGATATTTAGTTGGCTTACACAATGATTTTATACAATTCTGTAATTGTTGGTATTATTGGTGTTTAGTTTGTAAGATTGTTGTTTATGATCTGTTCATTTGTGATAGTTTTTGGGAGCGAATTTTTGGTATTTAGTATAATTGATTGGCTAGATTCCTTTCTATAATCATAAATGTTGATTGAATAACTTGAAGGTATGAAAGGGACAAGTTTATGTCACTATGCGACTTTTTAGAAATTACATTTCAATACGCGCTTGTCACGTTAAGTCTGTGAATGAGTAAGTAGTAACCATATATTATATTATGTAAAGATACGGGGCCCCCAATATCACGCTACGCTTTGTTGTATTACAACTATATTTCAAAATTTAGGGTCTCAATCTATCATGTAACTTAAACTATTACATAGGAGGCAATGCGTCCTAATGACAAAATTAAATTCCAAAACCATACCTCGATAACAAGATCAACAATTCTCACTCAACAGACAAACAAATCTAAATAAAGCACTCTTTACAACAGCAGCCTAAAACCAAAGGGGAGCCCATTTCCACACGGTATGAAGCCTGCAACAGGATGAGGGGGAAGTGACAACTTCCTACCCTCCCCCCCCTCCTCGTGACTCCTCAGGAATTCCCTCTTCCTATCCTACAGTCGTTAGCATTAGAATGTTTTTATGCAATGTTGTTTTTAGTGGTAGTTAAACTTGGGTTGTGTGTTAGATTTAAATTGATTTTCAAATTTTGTGTACATTTGATAACATTTTATTTTTTTAAATTTGATTCAGGTCTGTTTTTTGATAGTCTTTCGTGGTTAGAATGTCAGGTACCATTATTAGGGAGAAATTACATATGTATGGTATCAATCAGTGTGTCTTATATTAAATGACGATCTGCGCCCTATGGTTGCACTTACCTTGGTCTTCCCTGTTAGCAAGTAACGTAATAAGAGGTACCCTTTAACCTTTCTTAAAAACTGGTCAATCAAATTCAAACGTGTTTGTCAAATCCGACAGGTAATTTCCCAGATTATAGACTCAAGGGATTACAAACAAATAAATGAGAATAAGACCGTTCAAACAAAATATCTATATTGTATTACTATACATACTAGTATTAATATATGATATTTGTGTTCTCAAATATTTTACATACAGCAATACAAATAGGTACTTTAAACATGAATAAACTTCTAAATCACAATGTTCTTCAAACAAAACTTAGCTCATTACTTGAACTCAATGGATCCATCAATAAGGACATATCAAGGGTCGTACAATCGAACTTATAATCACTTAATACGGAGGGTAGAACCATAAACATTCCGATATTATCCTTTTCATAAACCATTCGTTTATCCATAGTTATGGGAATATGAACAAGTTTGCGACCACTTATGTTCGTCCCTAAAATAATTGGGTAAATGGTTTTTGAATTTGTTATCATTCGTTTCGATTTTGTGGTTATATTTTGAGGGAAAAAGGAAGGAAGACTTAGTTTATATTCGATGGAAAATCATTGAAAAACAAATTTTATTGTATTCACTAGCAAGAATGTGTTTGTAGTTTTTACACGACTGCCCAAAAAGGAGTGTTATGTTTTCAGGGTTCATGTATGTATGTATGTATGTAACTTCTAAAAGGCGTAACCGATTTCAATGTTTGTGGTATCATTAGAAGCTTTGAGTTATCCCGACTGACATAGGCTAGGTGGACATTAAAAAATGGTCAAGTGTGAGTCGAAATCGCCTGCAAAGGGTTCCGAACGATTTTTTTTTGTGTTTTAGCGCTCTATAAAATATTACATATACCCTTACGCCTGTATCCCCGAAGGGTTAGGCAGAGGTGTACCAATGTACACCCACAGTTCGCCGGTATGTTTAGGTCCCATGTAATAGGGGGCGAGCCTATTGCCACTAACCGGGCACAAATCCAAACTCCGACCTGCTACTGAGAATTTCATAGAAAAACCCAATAACATCTTGGTCGACTTGGGAATCGAACCCAAGACCTCTAGCGTAGCAGTCGCGCTTAGCGCCTCTACGCCAACGAGGCAGTCCTAATAAAATATTATTTATCACTAAAAGGTATTAAATAAAAAATTATAATAAAAAAAATTAAAAAACGCCTGCCATATCAAAAAAATATTAAAAAGTGAACTAAAAAATTAAAAACAAGTCAAATATTTGCAAACCCCCCTTAAAAAGTTAGACACTAGTGTCAACCCCCCCAAAGTCAGACACTCATGTCTTCCGCCCCAAAGTTAGTCACACATGTCACCCCCCCAAATCTGTCATCAGTCACTCATGTCATCACCCCCAAAGTTAGAAACTAATGTCAACCCTCCACAAAGTCAGACACTCATGTCATCCCCCCATAGTAAGTCACACAAGTCACCCCCAAATCAGTCATCAGTCACTAATTCTAACCCCCCCCAAAGTTAGTCACACATGTCACCAAATCAGTCATCAGTCACTCATGTCAACCCCCCCCCCAAAATCAGACACTAATGTCAACCCTCCACAAAGTCAGACACTTATGTCAACCCCCCCCAAAGTTAGTCACACATGACACTCCCCCCCCCAAAGTCAGACACTCGATCGATCATGTCTTCCCCCCCAAAGTAAGTAACACATGTCACCCCCCCCAAATCAGTCATCAGTCACTCATGTAAACCCCCCCCCAAAATCAGACACTAATGTCAACCCTCCACTAAGTCAGACACTCATGTCAACCCCCCAAAGTTAGTCGCACATGTCACCAAATCAGTCACTCATGTCAACCCCCCCCAAAAGTCAGACCCCCCCCCCACAGTAAGTCACACGTGTCACCCCCCCCCCCCCCAAAGTCAGTCACTCATGTCAACCCCCCCCAAAAGTCAGACACCCCCCCCCCAAAAGTTAGTCACACATATCACACCCCCCCCCCCCCAAAAAGCCAGACACCATCCAAAGTTAATCACACATGTCACCCCCCCAAATCAGACATCAGTCACTCGTGTCATCCCCTCCAAAGTTAGTCACACATGTCACCCCCCCAAATCAGTCATCAGTCACTCGTGTCATCCCCCCCAAAGTCAGACACTCATGTAACACCCCCAAAAGTCAGACACCCCCCACCCAAAAGTAAGTCACACATATCACCCCCCCCCCCCTAAAGCCAGACACCCCCTCCAAAGTTAGTCTCACATGTCACCCCCCCCCCCCCCCCCCCAAAGTTAGTCACACATGTCACCCCCCAAATCAGTCATCAGTCACTCGTGTCATCCCCCCTAAAGTTAGACACTCATGTCAACCCCCTCCAAAAGTCAGTCACCCCCCCCCCACAGTAAGTCACACATGTCACCCCCCCCCCCCAAATCAGACACTAATGTCAACCCCCTCAAAGTCAGACACTCATGTCAACCCCCCCAAAGCAGTCATCAGTCACACATGTCACCCCCAAATCAGTCATCAGTCACTCGTGTCATCCCCCCTAAAGTTAGACACTCAGGTCAACCCCCCCCAAAAGTCAGTCACCCCCCCCCACAGTAAGTCACACATGTCATCCCCCCCCAAAAATCAGACACTAATGTCAACCCCCTCAAAGTCAGACACTCATGTCAACCCCCCCCCAAAATCAGACACCAATGTGAACCCCCTCAAAGCAGTCATCAGTCACTCATGTCAACCCCCCCCAAAAGTCAGACAACCCCCCCCCACAGTAAGTCACACATGTAACCCCCCCCCCAAAGTTAGTCACACATGTCACCCCCCAAATCAGTCATCAGTCACTCATTCCAACACCCCCAAAGTCAGTCACTCATGTCAACCCCCCCCCAAAATCAGACACTAATGTCAACCCCCCAAAGTCAGACACTCATGTCATCCCCCCCAAATCAGTCATCAGTCACTCATGTCAACCCCCCCCAAAAGTCAGTCACCCCCCCCCCACAGTAAGTCACACATGTCACCCCCCCCCCAAAATCAGACACTAATGTCAACCCCCTCAAAGTCAGACACTCATGTCAACCCCCCCCCAAAAATCAGACACTAATGTCAACCCCCCCAAAGCAGTCATCAGTCACACATGTCACCCCCCAAATCAGTCATCAGTCACTCGTGTCATCCCCCCTAAAGTTAGACACTCATGTCAACCCCCCCCAAAAGTCAGTCACTAATGTCAACCCCCTCAAAGTCAGACACTCATGTCAACCCCCCCCCAAAATCAGACACCAATGTCAACCCCCTCAAAGCAGTCATCAGTCACTCATGTCAACCCCCCCCAAAAGTCAAACAACCCCCCCCCAAAGTTAGTCACACATGTCACCCCCCCAAATCAGTCATCAGTCACTCATTCCAACACCCCCAAAGTCAGTCACTCATGTCAACCCTCCCCCCCAAAATCAGACACTAATGTCAACCCCCCAAAGTCAGACACTCATGTCATCCCCCCCAAATCAGTCATCAGTCACTCATGTCAACCCCCCCCAAAAGTCAGACACCCCCCCCCAAAGTTAGTCACACATGTCACACCCCAAACCAGTCATCAGTCACTCATGTCAACCCCCACCAAAAGTCAGACACCCCCCCCCCCCAAGTTAGTACCACATGACACTCCCCCCCCCCCAAAGTCAGACACTCATGTCTTCCCCCCCAAAGTAAGTAACACATGTCACCCCTCCAAATCAGTCATCAGTCACTCATGTCATCCCCCCCAAATCAGTCATCAGTCACTCATGTCAACCCCCCCCCAAAATCAGACACTAATGTCAACCCTCCACAAAGTCAGACACTTATGTCAACCCCCCCCAAAGTTAGTCACACATGACACTCCCCCCCCCCAAAGTCAGACACTCGATCGATCATGTCTTCCCCCCCAAAGTAAGTAACACATGTCACCCCCCCAAATCAGTCATCAGTCACTCATGTAAACCCCCACCCAAAATCAGACACTAATGTCAACCCTCCACTAAGTCAGACACTCATGTCAACCCCCCAAAGTTAGTCGCACATGTCACCAAATCAGTCACTCATGTCAACCCCCCCCAAAAGTCAGACCCCCCCCCCACAGTAAGTCACACGTGTCACCCCCCCCCCCCCCCAAAGTCAGTCACTCATGTCAACCTCCCCCAAAAGTCAGACACCCCCCCCCAAAAGTTAGTCACACATATCACACCCCCCCCCCCAAAAAGCCAGACACCATCCAAAGTTAATCACACATGTCACCCCCCCAAATCAGTCATCAGTCACTCGTGTCATCCCCTCCAAAGTTAGTCACACATGTCACCCCCCCAAATCAGTCATCAGTCACTCGTGTCATCCCCCCCAAAGTCAGACACTCATGTAACACCCCCCAAAAGTCAGACACCCCCCACCCAAAAGTAAGTCACACATATCACCCCCCCCCCCTAAAGCCAGACACCCCCTCCAAAGTTAGTCTCACATGTCACCCCCCCCCCCCCAAAGTTAGTCACACATGTCACCCCCCAAATCAGTCATCAGTCACTCGTGTCATCCCCCCTAAAGTTAGACACTCATGTCAACCCCCTCCAAAAGTCAGTCACCCCCCCCCCACAGTAAGTCACACATGTTACCCCCCCCCCCCCAAATCAGACACTAATGTCAACCCCCTCAAAGTCAGACACTCATGTCAACCCCCCCCCCAAAATCAGACACTAATGTCAACCCCCCCAAAGCAGTCATCAGTCACACATGTCACCCCCAAATCAGTCATCAGTCACTCGTGTCATCCCCCCTAAAGTTAGACACTCATGTCAACCCCCCCCAAAAGTCAGTCACCCCCCCCCACAGTAAGTCACACATGTCATCCCCCCCCAAAAATCAGACACTAATGTCAACCCCCTCAAAGTCAGACACTCATGTCAACCCCCCCCCCAAAATCAGACACCAATGTCAACCCCCTCAAAGCAGTCATCAGTCACTCATGTCAACCCCCCCCCAAAAGTCAGACAACCCCCCCCCCACAGTAAGTCACACATGTAACCCCCCCCCCAAAGTTAGTCACACATGTCACCCCCCAAATCAGTCATCAGTCACTCATTCCAACACCCCCAAAGTCAGTCACTCATGTCAACCCCCCCCCCCCAAATCAGACACTAATGTCAACCCCCCAAAGTCAGACACTCATGTCATCCCCCCAAAATCAGTCATCAGTCACTCATGTCAACCCCCCCCAAAAGTCAGTCACCCCCCCCCCCCACAGTAAGTCACACATGTCACCCCCCCCCCCCCCCCCCAAAATCAGACACTAATGTCAACCCCCTCAAAGTCAGACACTCATGTCAACCCCCCCCCAAAATCAGACACTAATGTCAACCCCCCCAAAGCAGTCATCAGTCACACATGTCACCCCCCAAATCAGTCATCAGTCACTCATGTCATCCCCCCCAAATCAGTCATCAGTCACTCATGTCAACCCCCCCCAAAAGTCAGACAACCCCCCCTCACAGTACGACGCCGGGGTTAAGTTAGTCTCTCACATTTTGGGAGCTTGGGAGGGTTCACAAGACGCCATTGGCATTTTTTGTGATCTCTCCAAGGCTTTTGATTGCGTTGATCATAACACCCTAATCCTAAAATTAAAATACTACGGATTACGAGGACAATCTTTAGATCTAGTTTTGTCATATTTGTCAACAAGACAGCAAAAGGTAGGCGTAAACGGTGTGACTTCACCTGGGTCCTTAGTAAGAATGGGCGTGCCTCAGGGTTCAATCTTAGGCCCCTTTCTTTTCCTAGCATATATTAATGATCTGCCTTTCACAATGTCTAATTTAACGAATATAATTTTATTTGCAGACGATACATCTCTTATTTTTAAAATTAACAGAAAATTGCAAGACTATTCCAATTTAAATAGTACGCTCAACGTGTTGTCAGATTGGTTTTCAGCGAATAATTTGCTACTAAACGCTTCAAAAACAAAATGTTTAAAATTTTCACTTCCGAACGTTCGATCGCATTTGGATCTAAATCTAATGCTTGATGGTAAAAAACTAGAATTAATTAACGAAACGGTATTTCTTGGTGTTACTATAGACTCTAAGTTACAATGGGGCGCTCATATCAAAGCATTGACGAAAAGGTTAAGTTCAGCTGCATTTGCGGTACGGAAAATTAGACAGCTCACGGATATTCCCACGGCAAAATTAGTTTACTACGCGTATTTTCACAGCATTATGTCATACGGCGTTCTGCTATGGGGCTCTGCAGCCGATGTAAATTCTATATTCATCTTGCAAAAACGAGCAATTCGCGCCATTTACTGTATGGGCCCCCGCGAATCACTTAGAGAGAAATTTAAAGAAATAGGTATTCTCACGTTGCCATCGCTTTATATTATGGAAAATATATTGTACGTTCGTAAACATTTAGATAGTTTTAGTGTCAACAGTGATTATCACAACATTAACACCAGAAGTAAAAATAAACTAGTAGTCCCAAGGTTTAGACTAACTAAAACAAATACTAAATCCTTCCTAGGGAATTCTATTCGCTTTTATAATAAATTACCAGATAGTTTAATTCATTTAACAAACAAGAAGTTTAAAACGTGCGTGAAATCCAAACTAATAGGAAAGGCTTATTATAAAATCAGTGACTATGTAGAGGATAAAAGCGCGTGGATTTAGGACCTTCTGCACATGTGGCCTCCCTTGCGGTCCGTTAGTTCATTTGCCTCATCTTGTTGTTTTATCTTTCTCGATTAGCTTCCCCACGGTCTCTATTCGTAGAAACCTTTTGACATGCCTTGACATTCCTGTTAGGGTTTAGTTAGGACTACATATCTTTTGTATGTAAAGCTATTTAATAAGATATTTGTTTTTTCTTTTTTTAATTATTGAGTTTAGTCTTTTTTTATTATTCTCATTCTTTTCGCATAGGCGACCTTTGTAAATGTGACAACAATGTAAATTTGTTGCGTGTCCCTTTTCATTTTTCTTCCATTTTGGATGTTATCATTTACAATAAACTAAACATTTTGCTATTTACGCTGTTGTCGCATATTTGTATATTTTTTTATATATAATTGTATTTTTTACATCGATGTTATTCTTTTTTTTAAAAGAGTAACCTATGGAGTTTCTTGCCGGTTCTTCTCCATTGGAATGACATTTTGGAACCTGCAACTAGAGTCAGTAATTTAACGTTTTAAAAGAGCTTAAAAAGGCCTACTTGAAATAAAAATATTTTGATTTTGATTTTGATTTCATGTCAACCCCCCCCAAAAGTCAGACACCCCTCCCCCAAAGTTAGTCACACATATCACACCCCCCCCCAAAAGCCAGACAACCCCCCCCCCACAGTAAGTCACACATATTACCCCCCCCCCACAGTAAGTCACACATGTAACCCTCCCCCAAAATTAGTCACACATGTCACCCCCCAAATCAGTCATCAGTCACTCGTGTCATTCCCCCTACAGTTAGACACCAATGTCAACCCTCCACAAAGTCAGACACTCATGTCAACCCCCCCCAAAAGTTAGACACCCCCCGCCCAAAGTAAGTCACACATGTCACCCCCCCCCAAAGTTCGTCACACATATTACCCCCCCCCACAGTAAGTCACACATGTAACCCCCCCCCCCCAAAATTAGTCACACATGTCACCCCCCCAAATCAGTCATCAGTCACTCGTGTCATTCCCCCTATAGTTAGACACCAATGTCAACCCTCCACAAAGTCAGACACTCATGTCAACCCCCCCCAAAAGTTAGACACCCCCCCCCCCCCCAAAAGCCAGACACCCCCCCCCCCAAAGTTAGTCACACATATTACCCCCCCCCCCAAAATTTATTCTCACATGTCGCCCCCCCCCCCCCCCCCCCAAAGTGAGTCACACATGTCACCCCCCAAATTAGTCATCAGTCACTCGTGTCATCCCCCCTAAAGTAAGACACTAATGTCAACCCTCCACAAAGTCAGACACTCATGTCAACCCCCCCCCTAAAGTCAGACATCCCCCCCCCACAGTAAGTCACACATGTAAAAACCCCCCTCCCCCCAAATCAGTCACTCATTCCAACACCACCAAAGTCAGTCACTCATGTCAACCCCCCCCAAAAGTCAGACACCCCCCCCCAAAGTCAGTCACTCATGTCAACCCCCCCCCCAAAAATCAGTCACTCGTGTCATCCCCCCTAAAGTTAGACACTAATGTCAACCCTCCACAAAGTCAGACACTCATGCCAACCCCCCCCAAAAGTCAGACACCCCCCCCCAAAGTTAGTCACACATGACACTCCCCCCCCCCCCCAATTTATTCTCACATGTCACCCCCCCCCCCCCTCCCCCCCAAAGTTAGTCACACATGTATAAGATTTAATTTTAATGTAGGTAGTTGTAAGTGTTTGTTCTTGTATTAGATTTAAGTATTGAATTGTTAATTAAATGCAACTGTTTTGTTTGAGAACCTGCAACCTTGTGCATACAAATCCGTTCATTGAACCGCTAGGCCACCACGACATTTTTAACCGACTTTAAAAATAAAGGAGGAGGTTCTCAATTCGGATGTTTGTATTTTTTTTTATGTTTGTTCGCGCATAACTCCGTTGCTTTCCAACCGATTTGAAATATTTTTTCTTTGTTGGAAAGGGTATACTTCCCAAATGGTCCCATAGTCACCAAGTCGGGATCTGATGATGGAATCTTGGCGAAATCGAGGGAACTCTTCAAATTTTATAGGAAAACGTACAGCGATTTTGGTATTTTCTACAACAAGTGAAGCATTTGCATCCAATAAGAACCATTCTACTATCAGATCTGATGATGAAGCCAAGATGACCTCGTGAATGTAGCGGGAATTCGTTGGATGTGAGATGCGTGGCACCGGATTTCTTTTGATGGAAATTATCATGAGGACAATGAAAGGGTGTCAGCTGAAGGCCTACCCATATTATCTAAGATTAAAAATATGTCACTAAAAATAAACAAATAAAAAACTTTTTTGCAAAAAAAAAAAACCGACTTCAAAAATCGATAAAAGCACTAAAAAGTTAAAAATAATACTATAACCTACCTATATTAATAAACCTAACCTAAACTACTATTAACCTATAATACAATTTAACAATTTTTTGGAGTCGGGGCCAAGCAATATACAAAACTTAAATCACTATATATCTACAGACTAAGATTAGAAAAAATAAAACATAAATCTTTTAGCTTCTAAATATTAATTCTAATCGGAAAACCACAAAAATACTTTATGACAGATTACCTAATACTATGACAGAAAGAAAAAAAGATACAAGACTAACGTTTACATTTAACAATATTAATAATATATTTTTACAAACACAATACACATCAATATACTCAGGAATTACCAGTCGTTTCATTACTTAGCTTGGCACCAACTCCAAAAATTGTTAAATTGTATTATAGGTTAATCGTAGTTTAGGTTAGGTTTATTAATATAGGTAGGTTATAGTATTATTTTTAACTTTTTAGTGCTTTTATCGATTTTTGAAGTCGGTTTTTTTTTTTTGCAAAAAAGTTTTAACTTAACTGACCTAACTAGTAACTGTATACCTTGTGTCGCATGTCATCGGTGTCAATGCGGTGAAACAGTCGATTGCCTCGGTCACCATGGCTTGTCCTGCAGCAGGAGCGCAGGACGTATATCCCGTCACGCAAATATTAATGACATTATCCGTCGTGCTCTTGTCATTGCCGGTGTACCAGCTGTTTTGGAACCCAATGGTTTGGTGCGCAGCGATGGTAAGAGACCTGACGGTATGTCATTGTTGCCTTGGAAATTGGGTCGGCCTTTGGTGTGGGACGCAACGTGCGTCGACACCCTTGCGCCATCCCACGTTCTAAGTTCGGCGGCCTCTCCTGGCGCTGCTGCTGGAGCAGCGGAGACCCTTAAACGGCGAAAGTATAATAACCTAATGGGTAATTATATTTTCGAGCCGTTTGGGGTTGAAACGCTCGGGTCATGGGGTCCGAGTGCACGAAATCTTTTTAAAGAACTGTCAAAACGTTTGGTAGACTCTACTCGTGATCAGAGAGCTGGTTTGTTCCTTGCACAGAGAATCGGCATAGCCATTCAACGTGGCAATGCTGCCAGCCTTCTGGGCACCTTTCCCGCCATTGACAAGGATGACGATGAGTATTTTGACGCGTGTTAGTTTTATTTATCTATATAAGATTTAATTTTAGTCTTTGTTTGTTCTTGTATTAGATTTAAGTATTAAATTGTAAATAAATAATTAAGATATCACTAGTAATTTAAGGTACCTATATCTTATTTTCGGCTAAAAATCAAAATTTTATTTTAATTTCTTTTAAACCAAAAAATACCGTTTAAGAAACGTTACGTTCTACCTTCTCTGTATCTACATTCGCTAGGTGCTGAGTTCCAAAATGTCCTCCCTATAGAGAAGCGCCGGCAAGCCTTAAAATTGAAATAAAAAAAACTCCCTCTCTGAGTACAGCAGTCAGTCTTCTACTTTATATAATGAAAGGCTCCAATTTGCATAATGATTAACAAGAGTAGAACCTTCACAGGTGTCTAAACGACAGAGTTGTTACAGCATGTGTCTGACACAGTGATGAGGGTTGGACCAGTCCAGTTAATTTATATGTTTACCGAGCATAATTCCTATGATGTTATTGTATATTTTGAGTTCTGTTGTGTGTTGATTGTTGATGGTTTTTTTTGGATGTTTGAAGGTATTTTTGTGGTTGGAAATAAACGATGTAACTATGTATTATGTAAAAAAAAAGGCCGTCCTAAATGTAATATTTGGGTTATATTGGAGTTATAATAAATAGGAAAATACATTTTGTACGGCACACCAGAAGTACATACCCAAAGTCAAGCTATTTTAATAATAATTATGTGAATTACAAAATTGTGTGGAAAGCTGGTTGATATTTGAATTGTTTTCCTTTTGAAGTATGATTTTATGTAAAAATATTGTTTTCATACAATCATCACAACGAAAAATAGTTACTCGTATATTGTGATATCCATTTGTCCTAAAAACAAAAAGTAATCCCAAGCCATAATGCGAGTAAGTTTAAATAATCCTACATTCACTTAATACAGCATCAATTAATAACCCTAAAATACAGACTTAAAAAACCAAAGACCGAAAGAACAAAATAAACTTTCTTGATACATGCTCAACCCTAAAAAGGATTAATTTCGGGGCGGTAACGCACCCAATTTCCTTTCTGTCATGAGCGCTTCATTAAGTGAATAATTTATTACAGGTGTTTTCAGGTAACACACACTTTTAAAGGGTTAAGTATTCTGAATTTCTGACCTGATTTTTCTTTGTTGGTAGAAAGAGTATCACTTATAAAGGTTTTGTAGGTACTTGAGATGGTTTTTAGGTGTCGTAAAGAGCTATGATTAATGAGGAATGGTTTGTAATTATAGTAATACTAAATGTGATTTTGGGATCTGAAATCGCCAATCCGCAATTGAGCAAGCGTGGTGATCAATGCTCGTGCATTCTCTATATGGGAAGAGTTCTGTGCCTAGTAGTGAGACGTTTATAAGCTGGAATTATTTAATAATAATTTATTATCTTATTAACTTAATAACATTATTAATGTCATACGTGCGGTTCGCAATAAGAATATTTTTGTGGATAAGTGTCGTTCTTTTTCAATAATAATAATAATATTCCAGGACAACTCACACACGGTTATCTGATCCCAAGCTAAGCTCTAAGAGAGCTTGTGTTATGGTAACCAGACAACTGATAAACATACTTATATATTTCTAAATACATACATATTATAGATAAATTTCAATGTTTTGACAATATGATCTCAGAATCAATTTAAGGAAAATATATTTTAAAGTTTGGTTTCAATATTAAAATTTCGTAGATTTCAGTCTATTCTAGCTATAATATCTAACTACACATATATTTCAGATTCCAGCTGAAACTAACGATCTCATACAATTAATCTTTTTAATTCCATTCGATCGAAATTCTCTTACTGAACTTTGAAGTAACTTAAGCTAATGACTTTAGCTGTAACAAGTGAAAAACTAACACGATTCGTACCGAAGTGAAACGGAGTCGAACTCAGTTGAACGTAGTCGAACGCAGTCGAACGTACCTAGTCGAACGATGTCGAACGAAGTGGAATCAGTTGCGATATCCAGACGACTCGCATACACTCTAATTTGCCAATCGAGGGAAAAATTCACGAGGATGTTTCATATTAGAAGGAACCAAGAAATATTGGTATAGATAATGCAATTTTTTTCTGACAATTCTAACCGTTGGTTTCTTATGTGTTTATTGATGATTATTAAGACTTTTAATCAACCAATCAAAGTCGTAATCAGGTGATTTGACAGCAGATTAAGTTGTTCATCTTTTCAGTATTTTTTTTGACGCAAAAATCTTGAAATAAAAACAAACTGGACGTCACCTCAAAACCAATATTATTTACTACATCATAGAAAAAATCGGTTAACAGCTAAACAGTTACTAAGTAGCGTTGAGATTTTAATAAATTAGGTACTATATTGTCATCGATACTAATATACCAGGATAACGTTTTATTACACGTTAAAATGTTAAATGAAACCTCATTTAAATCAAACATTCCGACTTTCATTAGCACGAAATAAATCACACCATGCATTCTCATTTCCATGCCAAAATGAATGCACGGAAATTAAACTCGTCAAAGCACATTTACGCAGCACATTTATTCATTGTTACATCACGCATAACATCGTCCTATACGTGCTGTGAATACTTATAGCGTCAGTAGAGCGATTCTGCTTTAACTTTTGACTCTACCTGTCGAATCGTAATGAGGGATAATATCTACTTTCTATTGGGATCAGAAGTTTCAAATACGATCAGTAATACGGTCATTTTTTTTAGTTTAAAAAGTTTATCACTTAATGTTTGATCAAAGGGTTTTTTTTTACTTAATTTGTGAGGGTTAAATGTTAAAACTACGTCCAATAATCGGTGACCGATTTTTTGTAGGAGTAAAATAAAACACACTGAATGCAATAGTGCAACGCACACGTCCTACAAAAAGTCGGTCAGAAATAAAATCGGCGCATCCCGACCGAACTTTTCTCTTCTCTGTTCCTCAAAAGCCAAAGACAAACCTTCCTCTGTAAATCCACCTTCCTCCTTATATTCAAGAGACTCTGTTCCTGACGTGCTGCACCCCCGATAGCCAGAATCGGTGGAAAAATTGGCTTGATTATCTGACCAACAAGCAGTCTGAGGGGCAGCCTAAATGTGTTAGGTCGCTAAAAGAATTGTATCTATATAATGTTTTGATTACACGCTTTTATTAGCTTCTTTGGATGTCTATAGATGAAATTTTGGATACAACTTTAGTATGGATCATAATACACTTTTTCAAGCTGTACCTTGATAAGTTAAATTATTTTCTTACCACAATAAATAGGCATAAATAAATAAATGCGGACAACATCACATGCATTGCTCTGAACCCAAAGTAAGTAGCTAAAGCACTTTTGGTATGGAACTTAGAAACAACGAAGGTACCACAAACACCCAGACCCTAGGCAATGTAGAAAAGTTGGTCTCTATATTAACACGTCCGGAGATCGAACCCGGAACCTCAGAGCTAGCGGCACCTCGAAGCTCATGGGTACGCCACTCGACCACGGAGGTCTTCAAAATAAAGAATTGAAAAATGCGTGTCTTGATTTATTTCAACTGATAATTTTTACATTACCTCTATAGATGACACAGAAAATTCTCAAAGGCAGTTTCTAGATTCTCCAAGTACATAATAGGAAATATTTTTTTAAGAGACAATACCGTTTTATATTTATGAAACAAGTAAATAATTCCAGTACTTTATACCGGATGATGCGGCTTACACATCCTTTCATTACAATTTTAAATACGTATAAGTATGCAACGTTGCAGTAGTTGCAAACTAGCCAAGCATGCTACAATTATGTTGAATATTCAACATTGCATACCCAAGGAAGTAATGAAAATGTATTATTTTGATAAGACTTAGCTTGTTTTAATATTAAGCTTGAATTAAAGCTGCGAAACAAATAGCAACGAAAATTATTTACACATGGCAACATTATAACGTGCCGCACAATTAAAATGGCAACTCTGATATTTTAAAGTTTAAGTTCGGAATGAATTATTAACGTCTTTTTGTGGTTAACACGCGACATTTTAAAATTCCTGGCCGCTATAGTTGATAGCAAATTTATTTTTTAGAAAACTAGTAAATATAAGAAGTAAAGCAAGTCCAGTTTTAAGAGTTCATAGTTAACGCAAATTTCTTGCCTTTGCGAAAGCGAGACGCCGCTACGCAGTGTAGAGCGCTGTCTCGCTTCCACTATGACGCCTTGCTTTAAGAGTTCATTGTTAACGCATGTCTCATGCCGTTGTGGAAGCGAGATGCCACTACCCTATGTAGAGCGCCATCTCGCTTCTACAATTGTAAGTCCTATTTTAAGAGTTAATAATTAAAGCAAGTATCTTGCCGATAAAGGAGCGAGACGCCGCTACGCAGTGTAGAGCATCGTCTCACTTCCACAATTGTAAGTTCTTTAAGAGTTCATAGTGCAGGCCCTGATCCGGTTTTCTTTGATTGGGTAGCCGTCACTTGCCAGTGTTCCGTAATTATTTTTCGCTTAATCCAATACAGATTAGACTCGGTATTGCAACTTTCTAGTTAATAATTTTCTTTAATCTGTGGAACTAAAATAGTAATTTGCGACTTGTGATTAAAATATATTTTTGTAGAGTTTCTTTTGTTTTTACAGGCTTTTAGTTAACTTGCAATAAGTAAAGTATATAAATATGTATGCTCGTATAGGTGAAATTGTCTTGACGTAAGCTTTAATAGAGCTATTTCTAGTTTTTTTTTTCTTGATGAAGAGCCTTTAATTTTTCAATAAAACAGTTATTAGATTAGCTGAGGAGAACAGAAAATAACTATAAACAATAGGTACCTACTTATAAATAAATTACATAAGGGGCTTTTGAAAAAAAAAATATATTCACTCAATACCTTAAAGAACTCCTTCAAATTGATTGGAAACAAGTCAACAACTCAAATTGACGTGTACAAGTGACGTATGACGTCAAACTGACGTCACAGTTGTCAAACGTGAGTGGCCCTCGAAAGTTGATCGCACCTGTCTTTGCAAAAAGACAAAAATATACACTAGTCCGAATACCAAAAGAAAATGATAACGAAAATCGACTTTAAAGCTCAGGAATAAGGTGCGGTTTGCTTTAGACAACTCTTGTGCGGTTGATTGTGTAGTGTTTGTAGATTTTGAGGTTGAGATTTTACATAAATTACGACAGATAGTTTTTGTGAGAATATAATATATTAAAGTTTAAAATGTGTTTGTCATCAGCTGTCTGAGACAATTAGCAGGTTTTCAAAATCCGTTTACACTATTTTAAAAACATTCAAATCCCAAGCTATTTCAAAATAAAATATTTAATAAAATAATATTTTAAGTGCATCTACCACGATTTGTTTTCTGCATCACCCTAAGGCTGACTGGCAGAGAATGCCTTCTGACATTAAGTCCGCCTTTGTGCAACAGTGTGCAATAAGTATTACATAAATAAATAATATTTTACAACTATCCAAATAGGATTCGAAACATTAAAATCAAACATTACAGTGAACATCCTAAAATAAAGCGTTAATTTTTTTTTTCAAATACAACAATATACAGCATTGTTTGTTTACACAGAATGTTAAATTTGCAACTGTTATTTGGTTACAAAAACTGAACTTCTATTTTTCAAACATTTTTTTTTATCGAATAGAAATGTGTTTAATCGTGTATGTATATGGCTGCAGATAAAATGGTATGCATTTTTGTATGTACTTTTTATGATTGCATTTCATGAACATTTGCTAAAGCGTTTTTCAAAAGTCTGTTTTAAAAATATATTATATAACTAGCTGTGCCTGCGACTTCGTTCGCGTGGATGACGAAACTTATCAATGAGTTTTTAACCGCAAAATTAAGTTTGCTTTTTTTTTTTACTTTTCCGGGATAAAAACTACCCAGTGTGGTGCCCAGGATAATAAAGAATAATTATACCAAGTTTCATCGTAACCGAACCGGTAGTTTTTGCGTGATACCTGAACAAACAGACAGACAAAAATTTTTTTTTCACTCTTTTGGGTTCGGTGTCGATCTAGTAACACCCCCCGCCATTTATTTTTTTGATATTTTCAATGTACAGAATTTTCACTTCTACAGATTTATTATAAGTATAAGTATAGATTGACAAAATCAGTATTTTTCTGCGATATAATTTTATAACATCTTATGTTACAGATAGATGATTTCTTTAAATCTTAAATATCATTAAAATGCACAAACTCGCTGTATTTCACATCCCATTTTAACACGATCATAATAAAAATTGAATAAAAAATTGTGTTATAATTTTTCTATTGTGTTATAAAGGCTTCGAAGGCTGAACAATGCAGGTTGAGACAAAGGCTTTGAGTGGAGGTTGAGGGCTCTTATTTGTGAGTCACTTTTCACCACACTGGCCTGAAAGAAACCTCTCATAGCTGTAATCGAGGATGGCGGGATTTTATGCAATTTTTTTTGTTGAGATTTTTTTTGTTGTTTTTTTTTTAAGTTAGTTTTTATTACACTTGACGATCTCCGTGGTCGAGTGACGTACGCACCGGTTTCAAGGTGTCGCTAGTTCTGAGGTCCCGGGTTCGATCCCCGGATGGGTCAATGTAGAAAGCAACTTTTGTGCATTGCCCCGGGTCTTATTACAACCGATTGCATAGCTTTTCCTTAGTTTTGCCACTGTCTTCTGACTCATGCCAGTTGCATACGTCATAGTTTTATTTTATTCTGAACCATCTCATACATCACTTTTTAATTTTTTTTGCCTCAATCATGTTTTACTAAACTATTATAGCAGACTATTAACAATGATTTTGCTTGCTAAATTGTCACCGTAAATCTTAAACACAAAAGATTACTATAGTCTAGAAGGTTTACTTCAACATAAAATGCTATCATACATTACTCCGTTATTCTAATTAACAACATACTTTTATACACAACTTTCTCACAAGTTAATTAATAAAGCCCCAACATCTCCCCATAACCGCATTATCCTTTATTTTGCCCAGTAACTAAGCATTTTCCTTGAAAGGCAAGTCAAAGACATAGTCACCGGTTAAGACAGGATAATTAACTAGGTTTAAGGTCATAACACAAAAGGGTATTTACATTGTCTTTAGATAATTTCTATTATGAACTTATATACAATTTAATGTAGGAGTTTCAAAGCAAAGGAAAAGTGGAAATGGGATGTTAATACGTAAACGTAGTTAGTGTGTGTTTATAAATGCAAAATTTGCTTTCTATGCATGTGTCTTACGCTTTTACTGCTAAATCGCTAAACCGATTTTAGTGAACCTTTTTGCCTCATATGGGAAAATTATAAGCTTGGATCCTGAATAAGGATATAAGCTACGTTTTGCCACTAAAATTGTCACCCATAATAATTTAGGTTTTTTTTTAATTAAATGATCTGTACAGTGAACAGTAAGAGTAATATAACTAAAATAATAATACATTATAATATTCATATTCGTCATATAAGTAAATGATCCCATTGGGAAATTTCAACTAATCGTTCTAATAGTATCATTGAATGATCAAAATTTATCATTTTTCAGAAATGTTTTATAATTATTTTCAATTTTAATTTATTTAGTTTGAACTCTGTAACTCTGCCCGCCCACGTCAGACTTTTTGTAGGTCAGATAATCAGGCCGATTTTTTCGCCGATTCTTAGTACCGATTTCTGACCTACTTTTTGTACGACGTGTGCGTTGCACTATTGCTATCAGTGTGTTCTATTTTTCTGTTACAAAAAATCGGTCAACGATTATCGGACGTGGGCGGGCAGCGTTAAGAAAAACATCACAGCATTTCCTATCACTGTTAACCCTAAAACGTCCACCGAAAAGTTTATACGTGAACCATAACACATTAAGTTGTCTGCAACAACATAATATATATTAAGTTGTCTGCAACATGGTGTCTGAACGAAGTTTACGTGTAATTACAAAGCTACAGATGAACCTCATGAAGTACTTGTACACCAACATATCTAGTTGACATCGCACGGGTTAGAACAAAAAAGGCGTGGGGATGACTTACGTGACAACTACATGACATTTTTTTTAAACACTCTTTTATTTGCTCTAAATACAAATGTAAAAGAGTGACTTCCCGGTGTCCGATTTAGATGACATTTTGAATTGATAAACGTTTAGTTTGGATTCGAATGTATGGTAAACTTAGTGAATTGTAAATTAAAAAAAATGTGTATTCGTCCAATATGGCTATGAGAGTGAAAAAATAGAAGGTAATTAATGTTTGAGCAAGTGGTGTACAAAAATAATTTTCGAGCAGCATATTTAGCTGATAGACCGAAATTCGGTTACAAACATAATAATCAATATGTAGAAAGTATCTTCAGCCATTAAGTCCGCCTATATTGTTAAGTGCATAAAGTAGGAAATCTTTAAAATTATAATTAAAAAAAAATTAAAAAACACGCCTGCCATGTCTAAAAAAATTAAAAACAAGTCAAATATTTGCAGTCGGGGTCGGTTACTTGGAACAATTTATTACAGGTCCCCCGACTGCAAATATTTGACTTGTTTTTAATTTTTTTAGACATGGCAGGCGTGTTTTTTAATTTTTTTTTAATTATAATTTTTTATTTAGTACCTTTTAGTGAACAACAAAAAAACATGACACAACACTAAAAAAAATATCGTTCGGAACCCTTTGCAGGCGATTTCGACTCACACTTGACCATTTTTTAATGTCCACATAGCCTATGTCACTCGGGATAACTCAAAGCTTCTAATGATACCACAAACAATGAAATCGGTCAAGCCTTTTAGAAGTTATGGTGGAATAAAGAAACTCACAAACATACATACATACATACATACATACATACATACATACATACATGAACCCTGAAAACATAACACTCCTTTTTGGGCAGTCGTGTAATAAAATAAAACAAAGTCGGTTTAGGTACAACATTTATATAACTCCAAAACGGGTGAACCGATTTACAAGATCTTTGATTTTTTGGATTCGTCTTCACCCCGAAGAGTAGCATAACTAACGATAAAAAGATCGGAAAAGGTTGCAAAAAAAATGTCTTACGGTAACGAGGACTGTATATTGTTATGGGGGTGAAGCCGTGGCTCAAAGCGAGCAGATAAATAATTAAAAATAAACCTACTCCATACCTTTCTTTACTCCCAAAAACATTAACATTCACGAAATCCTAGTCAACGCGCGTTGCCTATTGCAATCGTTTGCATATGTTTAGTTAATTGTTACCCTCTGCTATACAACCTCTGGCTCCGTGGCGACGTAAATAGGTTTCGTTGTGCTGTCCCGGGTTGAATTCGGTGGTGTGATAGTGTTAGTCTTGATTTTGAGTTGTTTCCTTGGGTAAAGTGAATTGGGTATTTGATTAGTATAGTTATATTTATTGATAACAAAGAAGTTGAGACGACTGTTACATGGTCATCTATATACAAAGATTTGTGTCGTGTATAGAAGTCTTTATTTTTATTTTTGTTTTTGTAGGGATAAATCTTTTAAGTGGAAAACAACAGGCTGCAATTAAATTTTCATGTTGTTTTTCACATTGTAAGTGTGTTTATTATTTAATAAAGGATTTCCTTGACTGTGAAGTCAAAGATTTCATTTTATAGAAAAAAATATGTATCGTCAAACACAACATTAAGTAAACTAACGTAAAGGACTACTGAACAAAAGAAACCTATGGAATTTTGTAAAAAAAAATCTTCAAAATTTCCTTCAGAAATTGCATTTACCACAACGAATTCTTTCCTATATCGGCGCCATTTTGAAAATGGCATACATAATCAACGGTTCGCGGCCGTAACCTTTCCCAATTTAAATAAGGTTCTAACTTATGAAGGCTGTGCAAAAAAACCGTTTGATGTTACCGACATCGGTACAGGCAAACTTAAGGCGGGAATCAGGAAAACTCTTGGTTATTTGGTTAAAAGTGACTTTGTAAGGTGACATGATATTTTTCGATTTATTTTTATAAGGCAATGTTTTTTTATGTAATTTATTTATTGTCCAAATAGTCTAAATCCAAATCCAGATAAGCAGTCGCTCCATGTAAAATACGGTATTCAGCTGAATCCGGTAAGACTGGTAGCCGACCCCAACATAGTTGGGAAAAGGCTCGGGAGATGATGATTTATTGTCCAAATACGGGGCGTACCTCTCGCAGAACGATTAATTTTATGTATCATAATTATATAATTATGTAATCATTTAAATTGAAAGAACAGTAATTACTGCTCTTTCTGGTTTAGAAGACTAGTTATAACATTAAAAATCAAAACAGTTATTGAAGTAACAAATTTTTTGGTGAAATTTTGTAAATTGACTTTATACCAGATGTACTCTTCACCCCTTTTGGATAGATATAACCTTTCGGTAGCACCCTGTATACAAATAAACATAAGCACATAGACAGACGTACGTTAAACTTATAACATCCCTTTTTTGTTACAGGGTAACAAAATATAATGTGATATGATTAATAATGATAAAAAAATATAAATTATTTTTTTTATATCGAAAAATAACAGTTAAATTAAAATGTTATAATATTTGAAATTGCCTTCAATATTGTGGAAACGAATGCGTTTACATTACGACTGTAAATAATGAAATTAATTAATTAAAGGTCAAATAATTAAACTGGTAGTTTGAACAAAAGCCAGTTAAAATTAATATTTGTTTAACAAGAACAATATACGTAGTTTAATAAAGAACCCTAGGGGAGTAATAAACTGAAATGCAGAGTTATTTTATATTTTAACTTTTAATGTGAATTTGTTATTTAGGTGATATAATTTTCTGTTGAAATAAAAGGGTCGAGGTCAAAAGATTTTTATTTTTATGTCGTTTTTGTAAATTTTTGTTTGGTATTTTTGTATATATTTTGTTTGTTTCCTCAATCTTAGTATTTTATGAGTAGGAAATGAATATAATTAATATTTTTTCACTTGAAATTTAGAAATACTAATACAATAAATGCGAAAATAACTCTGTCTGTCAGTTATTCTTACACGGCTAAACTGCTTAACCGATTTTAATAAAGTTTGGTATGTAGTCAGATTAAACAACTAAATGCTACTTTTTTTAAATTGCTGGTTATATCTAGTAGATATATTATTGATACATAACACACTCTTTACAGGTTTAAAAGTAGAGCCTAGTTGAGTACAGACAAAAAAAAATTAACATCAAAATCAGTCTAAAAAAACTCGTAAAATAATCACACGTTATTCAAAACAAAAACCTTAAAGATTATGACTCCAAACTTTGGAAGGCTTAACTCTTCAAATTGTTCTTTATTCTTTGTTTTAAGGAAATAAAAGTCGTTAAAATGTTAAATTTTTTCATAACTAGGCGTGTTTATTATGACAAATGTCGGAGTCATAATGTTTGCATTTTTAAGATGGCGGCTTGTTTATTTGTATATCTCATTTTGTTTTTATTTTTTTACGGAAAAGGAAGAAACATAATATATAACAAATATAAGTTTTTAAAACTTGTTTAGATCTTTAGGTAAACGGGCAATAGCCATATTAATATTACAAATAGTTGAGGCGTTCTTAGTTACAAAACGATATAAACCATAAAAATAAGAAACAAGTAAATACCTTAAAACAGCTATACCTCAGAGTATGAGCAATTAAGTAAAAATAAAGAAAATAAAATGGTTTTAATCAACAAACCGCAATCTAAACGAAAATGACAAATTTTTAAGCTGAAGGTTAAACAAATTAATTTCACGGGTATAACACTCAAAGGGTGATAATTATTGTTTGATTAATAATAGCCTTAATTACGGATCCCAATCTATTCCATCAGTATACAAGCAAAACTGTTTCTACAATCATTCCCTTTGTAAATCAAAATAATGCCTGAAAAGGCTCAGTGGTAATAAAACAATGACATAAATCTACATTGATAGCAAACGGTCTACCAGTTTAGAATCATCTGTCATACGCTCCACAATAGCATTAATGTTTATTCAAAATCATACCATAAGTTAGAAAGATTAAAGTTCACATTGCTACGTCTAGGGATTTTTCCGTAGAAATCATTGCGAACGATTTCGGTCGACTATTTAACCGCAAGAAGGAATTATTTTGCAGAAGTCTAGTTTTGAAATGTCAATGTAATTAAACTATGTCTGTCTGTCTGTCTGTTATGATTAGTTTAGTTGATAATTAGCTTGACCTCTAAGAAAGGACATAGAATATAAATGTTTTATGTAGGCCACATCAAATATATCTAGGTTGCTAAAACATATCGATAAATAGATAAATAATGAATAACATATATTATTGCATTCATATATATTTTTACATTGTAGGTAGTGCGTTCTTGGAACAAATGTTCGTAGTTCAATTTGACCCACTTCATGGCTTCCAAATAATCTGAAGTTTTTCATACACGTCAATTTTGTATGACAATATACAGCTAGCTAAAAAAACATGTTTTTTTTGTTATTAAAACTATATTACTTTGACAAACCCATTTACACCAAAAATCCTACCAATTGTTTAAAACCCTAAACCTTCTGAACACCTCTGCACATTCACACAACTGAACGACCGATTTAAATTTCAAATTGCCCGTTATCCTGATAAAGGTTAGCGATGAATGGCGACGCATTAAGTTCGCCGCCTTACTTTGTGCTCGCCTATCACCGAATCTTATTACGAATCCGTTTTAATTATAGCCACGCTTGTGTAAATCGATACAGATGGCGCGAGACTAAAAAGTTTGGTTGGATACAGTGTGGATTGGAATGTAAAGTTTTTCGTATTTATATTCAATGAACATTGAAAAAAAAAAAAACATTTGTTTTTAGGTGCTGGCTGGAGTTTCTTGCCGGTTCTTTTCTATTGGAATTACATTTTGGAACCTACAACTAGAGTCAGTAACTTAACGTTTTAAAAGAGCTTAAAAAAGCCTACTTGAAATAAAAATATTTTGATTTTGCTGAGAAGATGGTCTTTATCCTGCATATGACAATTTTAAGGTAGTTATTTTTTCCCTTTTATTTATAAATATCCTACTGCAAGGAAAAAGCCTCATCTCGTATAGAGAAGGAACGAGAATCGATCAACACCCTTGGTTATGGCGGGTTAGCCATTTCAGATTCCAATTTATAGAGGATTCCAATGTCTTTGAATAATTGTATAAAATATATAAAACAAAAATCACTTAGTATCATAAAAAGTTTGAAAAAATTCACGTTGGTACTTGCCTGTAATGGGTTTTTATTTTTCATCGTAACCATCCATAATATTTTACCATGGGTGTCAAAAACCACCTTACTTTTCATTCTTCAGTCATCATCAAACATGATTAATGATCGAAACATTCATGAAAAATGACAAAACGATGCGCTTAAAACAGCAGAAAACGTTTCTCTCAAATAGCACTTCTAATAATATTATTTGAGAAGTAAAATTAAGCTTCACAACTTCAAAATGGTCGAAAAGGTCTTCTAATAACCAAATAACCTTTATTATATCAATAAGATCTTAAAATTCAGTATCATTCCCATAAAACTCCTTAAACTCGGTCCGAATTATAATAATTAACGGTATGCGATAAGGATCAAGACTGTGTATTTCATTTCCAAATCAGCTAGAATCTCAGAGAATAGATACGAAAATCTAGAGTGCGTATATCAGGGTATGAACCGTAACACTAGTGTGAACTAGTATCAAAACAAAGCGCGCCATTTTAATCTTCGTCTTGTCGTGTCGATGGCAATTTATCTATTTTGTCTCGGCCCAAAATTCTGCTTTGAGAACTTCATTGTTAGTACCTTTCATTAAATTGTCCATCGTACAGGTGTGAGGGCATGAAGCACAAGATAATAGGTGTTCCATCGTCTGGGGAGTGATACCATATTATATATAACTTAGGTAAGTTGTTCCTATATATCCCCACCCGACGTTTTAATGTAACTATCTCAAACCCTAATATTATCCTAATAATATCAGAACCATTGATATTTTTGCATAAACGTATATCGTTTTAAAAAATAAATAAATTAGTAAACGAATGTTCACATACAGCCAAAAATGTGATACACTCTGCGCAATAGTTTTTAACGATACTTGCACTCTACACTTTTAACGTTTTTGAACTCTATGGCTAGAATACTGTTTCCTTAGATCCCTAAAACAATTAAATTTAACTGTTATAACAATAACAGTCGGTATAATTTTAGGGTGAAACGGGGTACGAGTGGCTTAAGGTCACATATTTTGGTATCCGTGACCCGGCCTTTAGACATTTCGATGGAAATCATAAGGGGCTTTGTTTTGAGCGGCGCCGGTGGATATTGGGATTATTATGTGCGTTATAAGACATATTGCATGTAAGTAGTTAGAACTATTCATTTGTATTTTTGCAGAAAAATATAAAAAAGAAATCTTTCTGTCCTCCGAAACCTTTTTATTTTTTTAAAGTTAATATACTAATATTACTAAAAACATACATAATGAATAAATGTGGAAAACACCACCAAAACTAGTAACTAAAGAACTTGTGTTATGGAATCAACGACAAGGAAAGAACCGCAAACTAGAAGACCCGCTACGATGTAGTCAAGTGGTTTTACACATTCACCCGTCCGGGGATCGAACCTGGGACCTTACACACTTGCTCTTTAATGGTTGTCTTTTTTTTTTTCAGCCATATCGTTTCAATGCAGGGCAAAGGCCTTCTTTCTTCTAACTCTCCCGGTCGTGGTTGGCGATTGCAGATTAAATGTAAGTTTCAATTTCTTTAATATAATAAATAAATAATAATGCGGACAACATCACATGTATTGCTCTGAACCCAAAGTAAGTAGCTTAAGCACTTGTGTAGTGGAATTCAGAAACAACGAACCACAAACACCCAGACCCGAGGCAATGTAGAAAAGTTGGTTTCTATTGACCCGTCCGGGGATCGAACCCGGGACCTCAGAGGTCCTCCTCGCCACTAGACGGAGGTCGTCTTATATATTTCATTGCAAAACAAAATCAAGCGATCGCGCCAACACTACCTAAGTTTTCTCTCTGACATTGACAAAACATCTACCCTGATTGAAAGCAATACACTTTATAATTCTCACTTGCCCCAATCAGTCTGAATCGTCTGTCGATCACTCGAAACATTTTTAAACGACAATCAACCTTAATGACTAGTTTATTTAAGGCTTCATTTAAGTCTAGACATCGATTTATCTAGATCAGCCTTGACTTTGGATTATAAATTTAGGTTTCTGTTATTAAGTGTTTGTGGTGCTCTTGAAGGTTATAATTTAAATTATTGATAGGTTTCACGTTTTCACGATTTACTTCTCGCGTATTTTTCATTCGATTAACTGTTTATAACTAATTTTATTAATACATCAAAATGTTTTTTATTCAAGTTTATATACAAAAAATTACGGTATTTAATATGAAATGTGTGCTTGTGCATGCAGTGCATAAAAAACATAAAATTTTATATTCTGAGGTGCAATTTTTATTCGTCATCAATATTGCCGTTACTAATTAGTTCATAGTACTCGGGCATTTACTTTAAGTTCATACTAGGAAATTATTACGTCAACATAATCAAACGCCACAGAAAACTAACTTTAACAAATCCTGATAAAAATAAAAAGTTTGTTTACAGCTACTTATAGTCATTCCACAAATAAGGCGCCACATACATTACCATTAAAATATGGATCAAGCCAAGTAAAATTACGTAACTTATCGTCGTGTGAGGGTCTAACTTTTCACAAAGAAAACTTAGGCTTGCTTCAGAAGCGATTTTAAATTTTAATAAGTACCAAACTTATGCTAAAGTCAAAGGGCAACAACAATATTAAGTATTTAAAAACTCCCTATATTTTTACTTAATAAGAAAAATAATTATTCTGCATTATGCACCAAAATAAGTATAAAACTATTAATTTAGTCAATAGCACTCAGTGTAATCTCTTCCTGATAACCTAAGAAGGGATTTGTGTATGGAGCTTTAAATAATTTAATAAATATAATGAAAGTAAATAAATAACTACATGGCAGAAAGGATTTTCTTGTCTCCTGGTTTTACATTTTAATTACATGATGAAACTTATTTTGGGATTAGTCAAAACCTATTTTTTTTTTCAAATTATTTAAAAAATTTTAGGTTACTTTGCGTTCATCAGTTTTAATAAATTAACACGTGCACATTCAACTTAACAAAACTCGTAATTTTCACAACAATAAAAATTACGCCATAACAATTAGTAGAATCGAGTACAAGTATATTAATCCACTTAGGTCGGCTATATTTCACTAAGAACGATGTTTGTAACCGCCCAGCGCACACCACTTCAACGAACGTTAGGCATTTGTTATAATGGCAAAAACGTGTCAAGTAGAATTGTGTCGTTTCTGAAATGGAAATAATTTAGCAAGAGCTTTAAGAGGCCTGTTTACGACAATCTTTGGCGTTCATCCTATTAATTTTTTTATAAACAGTTAGGCTGTGGATGTACCAATTAAGTATATCGAAAATTGTGGTGACTTTTCTCAGCAAGTTCGTAAAGGACAATGTCAGATGTCCATAGTAACTTAGGCCCAATTATTTTTTTACGGAAATTTAAAATTCTCTTGTTTTTTTATGTAGTTTAAATCAGAAGCTTTTCTGTTTTTTTTCCACTTTTGCAAAGAACCTTTTTATTTAAAAGAAAAAATACCGGGAACATGATAAACAAAATGATTACTTATTATTTTTTTTTTGATGTAGTTTTAGATAATTACTAAACATTTTTAAGAAGTTAGAAATTTATATTTAAATTGTTTTAGGTAAAAGCTTTGTGTCCGCGTGAATTTATTGAGTGGGCCTAAATCTGACATTGTCCCTTTTTTACATAATATTTATTATAGGTTTTAGTGACACTAATCATATATATGCAAAGAAAAATATGTATGTGCAAGATTTCTCTATTCAAAGTACAAAGACCAAAAATATTTTTATCAAAATAATATCTACATTTCAACAAAAATATTTTTACGTGTGCAGGAAAACCGCAACCTTTTGGTCTAGTCTAACACTCTTCGAAACTTTTACAAAACCTTTTTTGTATCCCCAAAAATAATAAACACATTTTAACTTTTCATTTACGGTGTCACGTATCTACCTATTGAACAAATTAAGGCTCCAAAATTTGTGAAAAGCAAACACGAGAAACAAATATCAGGCTGATATTAATAAAACGAGGAAGCTGTTACATCCAGATTTGAATAGAGCCTCGGTTTTGTGAGAAATCGATTAATTTTTATGCCTTTGTTTCTGAGGTTCGTAACACGGGTATTAGCGTCGAGTTTTTGAATAAGAAAGCCTTCGTTCTCAATGGTTATGAAAGAAAGTGCGCTGTTGAATTTTATTTGTTGGAAAGGAAGAAAATTTGGGGCTATTTAGGTAATTAGCTGTCAGGGTTTAGTGTCAGAAAAGTTTGTGTTTTGTGGTCGGATTTTTGAGAATTTTTGAGGGAAATAAAGCTGAAAAGCCTTTTGAATATTTTTCGGTGATTGTGCCCACTTTTATGGAGTTATTTTTTCTTTTTTTCTGCATTCTGTCGTTTTTGTGTCGATACAAAAAGTTTTTGGTTTTGTTCTTGTTGATAAGATCTTTATTATTGCTTTATTACTTGTTGTTAATTAGATAAAGGTATTTTTTTTTTAGAAAATGTAAATAATAACTGCTTCAGTAATACGAATACATACTCTTCTGGTGGTGACATTAGGTATATTTTTTTATAAAGCTTTAGGTGTAAGATTTATTCATCTAAACCAATTTTTTTCCTAATAAATGAAAACTGCAACAGAAGGGATGAAATAGATAGCTAAGTTTTTAGTCGCTGATAATAATATAATATCAAATGGTTGGTAATTAGATCACAGATTGACCTGACCTTTAAGAATTAGGTATCAACATAGAATTAATTACATAAATAAGATGCCATTAAGCTTCGAGCGTAAGTAATAACACTTATATATCATCGCTTTAATACAGATTTCTATGAAATAACACAAGCTTTATAAGCACTGGTCTCGTTTACAGCGATTAGCGATTAGTCTGATGGCTTTTTGTAATGAAAATTATGTTTCTGTTTTAAGATTAGACTGTAAGCCTTTTGTGTGGCGGTTTTTCAGTCTCACAGTATTAAATCTACAGTTTGCCACTATATTCTTAGTTTGTTGAAGAATTATCATAAGATCATGTACTGAAACAATTCGTTATATTTGCCACCTATCGAAACTATTATTAGAAATCTTTATAAATATAAATTATCAAATTTTTATCTTAAATCAATTAGAGGGAAAGTCATAACTATTCAAGGAATTGCAAAAAAACTAACTTTTGTAATGTTATATAACCCACAAGTGGGTGTGCTCTACAGATGCAGATTACTATAATGTAATTTATACATATCATTTAAGTACCTATTAGTTCTAATTGCGAACTCCCTCTTTTACAGTCGGTTAAAGAAACAATTTACCACAAAGCATTTAATCAGTTTGGAACACAATTTTACTAGTCAAGATGGTAACAAATTTTGTGTTCCAAAGAGATCTGAAGTAGCATTAGTTTATACAGTTTGTAGCATAAAGTTTATGCTGGTAACGGAAGCTTTATGCCAAAGTTACCAAGTTATTAAATACTGGTTAACTCACAATGACATACAGTAAATGGGTTAATATGATTTTCTGTTGAAAATAGCTTGGTTAACTTCGTAAGGTCGGTTTTGGGAAAACATTGGTGTTTATTTTTAGATTGAGAAGTTTAAGGTTTAAATATGGTGCTATGTTTAGTTCGTGGAAGCTTTTTAAAAGCTTCGGTTTAAACTTTCCGAGAAATGGTAGATTTTATTTATATCATTTGCTTTGACAAATTGCATTACTCAGTACCTATGTAATAGGATTTCTTTTTTCTCAGAAATAAGAATATGAAACATCCTACTATTTGCGTACGTATATTTTAGTAGGTGTCATAGGTTTTTCTACGTATTTTTTTTTTATTTTTTTTTAAACATTACATAATATGTTGCACAATACAATATCCCACAAAACCAGTTCAGTGGTTTGACTGTGGGAGCGCCGCTTTAGTTTTTTACTTAATTATATTATTAGTAATCTTTATGGTGTAGTATACATTAATATAATAAAATAGTTACATAGAAGATTTCTTACAGTAATTGACAGCTTTACATTTATAAGTATATTAATAAGTATGGCCTAGGCCTCTACCGTTGAGTCATAATTCATGGTCCTCCACCATCCACATCCAGTCCGACCCAGCCTTATCTAGATCATAGATCCTTTTCTCGATCTAAAATACTCTCAAAAATATATATTTCCTTAAGCCTGAAATCTGAGAGATATTCGAATAAAACACAGTTCGCGTAACGCTCAACATGAAACAAACTCCTGAAGACTCCCAAAATCATCTGGGACCGCATTGCTATTTGTCTTGCGACATCTGGCCGAAACCAGTTCGCACCGGTCCAAAGTGGTTACGGGAGGTGTTATACGGCAAAATGGCGGATATTTCTCCGGTTCAAACTAGTTCAAGCCAGTTTGGGAGGCAAAGCCGTTTGTTTTTATTGGTGTGAGCAGTTGTAAGTGATTTTTGATGGTTGGGCATGTTTACGTGAGAATTTTCGTAATGACTGGTCAGAATTTTGCGGATTGATTACGGTTTTATTTATTGGGCGCAATGTGTTGCGAATTGTATGTGTTTTGGATGGTAAAGAAAGCAATTTCCACTATGGTTTCCGTAACAATTTTTCAATAAATCTTTCATTGGCTTTATACGAGCTGCAATATTTTATGTTTATTGCTGTTCAGTTTCGTGCTTTTGGTTAAGTACTTGAACATGTTATCTAATTTATAAGATTTTTAAAGTTTTGCTTCAAATATAAGTAGTCACATTTCCGTATAGCGCCACAGAAGAGTATAGAAGCACTACGCTTCCATACAGCCAAACGTCATTAATTGCCACACTTGCTCAATAGGTTGTCAGTTCCCGATTTCCTCGAATTTCCCGAATCCATTTTTGATGTCTTCAAAATTTCTTTTTATCAGTTGTCAGTGGTGTCTTACATATATATAACTAAAAGAGAACATAAAATTTATGGCTTTTAATTTCTATGCCAATAACTAGAGGGGTTTGGCGCTGTAAGCTGAGATACAGGACCTGTCCTAGTTCGGCTGCAGAGCCTCCCACGTTGTATTTTATTTAATATTAGCCTGTAATTATGCATGTGTGATTTATATTGATGTGTATTGTGTTTGTAAATAAATAAATAAAAAAAAAAAAAAAAATTATGCAATCTTTAAAAACGACATACTGGTTGAGCTTGCAATGCAAAACATGCACTTGGAACCTTATAAAAAAATCTCAACATTTTCTCTAAGACCCATAAAACATTAATTCCATTACTAATTTATTAACTTACTAGCTGTGTCCCGCGGTTTCACCCGCGTGAATACCTAGGTCCCGTTCCCGGTGCCTTTGTATATAATAACAGACAAATAATTAGCAATAAATTAAAATTGCGACTATAATTTGAGATTTAAACTATCCTATCTCTCAAGTTGGATCGAACTGCACATGGTGTGCGAATTTTATTATAATCGGTTAAGTGGTTTAGGAGTCCATTGAGGACAAACATTGTGACACGAGATTTATATATATTAAGATATAGCTTCCCACCTACTTAAGACCAGGCATCGTTAAATAGGTAACATTTGAGCCATGCAACCCACACAGAATTAAAGTTCGAGCTAAGGAATTACTTTTTCATTGCCTGCGCTATGTAGGCGGTAAACTAAGGAGAGAATTGCACCAGCCCGCTAAATTAAGTTTAATATTTAATCTTCATGAAACTATGAGAACAAGTAAGAACATTTAACGAAATAGTGTTCTCTTGTTCGTCGAATTATCAACTGTGAAAGGAATTGGATGTGAAATCTGGTATTTATTTCATTTGTTTTTTTTTTTTAACATTGCTTGTAGTTTTATATTATTTTAATCGCCTTCTAGACTGCCTATTACTACGCATGTCTAGATTAACCAAAGACTGGTTTTAAAAAATCTACAAAAAAAAAAAAGTTTTATACCTATCTAATGTAAACTTACTGACATTGGGTGGTTAAAATAAATATACTTTTGCACAGTATTGGAAAAAGTTTCTAAAATATACGTTACCTAAGTATGGCTTACTAGATAATGGCACAAAGTCGGATGTAACCCCGTCCCTGTCAGACTGTTACGGTTTTACGAACAAACCACGTAACCAATTTTGATGAAATTCGGTATTCTAGATAGCTTGAACTTTAAGATAAGATATAGGATTTTCCGCAATTTTCTAAATTAACGCTAGCGATGACAAGATTAGGGCGTTACTAAATAAACAGGAAAGTAAGGTAACATGTTTAAACACATGATTATCCCATAAAAACACTATGTTTAGAGACTCTGACCGAAATTAGAACGAGCAACATCATTATTGAGCAAAACTAGTTAAACGGAACCTTTATTCATGAGCTCCATCGAAACTAAAACACACGAGTTTATCCGTTTCATCCGGTTTACCCGGTTCCCAATACGAAACAGAGATATCCATATTTATAAAACCACTTTCTGAACTCCGGTTTCCGCAAAACAAAATTCGAAGAAGAAAATAGCGGGATAAACATTCCCGGTTATTCGTTCATTCGTTCATTCGTTCAGCAGTATGTATGCAAATCAAAACATTCGTTCATAATATTGGGCCTTCAATCGTATGAACGGAACTACAAATAGATGTTGTATTGCATAAGTTTAGATTTGTTTGACGTAGACCTGCTTAATATACGATTATTATGAAAATCATTTTTTTTTATTTCGAAACTTGATTAATTGGACTAAAGTATATGAAGTCTTATTTATGACTAGCTGTGCCTGCGACTTCGTTCGCGTGGATGACGAAACTTATCAATGAGTTTTTAACCGCAAAATTAAGTTTGTTTTTTATTGCTTATACTTTTCCGGGATAAAAACTACCCAGTGTGGTGCCCAGGATAATAAAGAATAATTTTACCAAGTTTCATCGTAATCGAACCGGTAGTTTTTGCGTGATACCTGAACAAACAGACAGACAAAATTTATTTTTTTACTCTTTTGGTTTCGGTGTCGGTCTAGTAACACCCCCCGCCATTTATTTTTTTGATATTTTCAATGTACAGAATTTTCACTTTTACAGATTTATTATAAGTATAGATGATAAATCTCTAAACTATTTTAATGCCCGTTCTATTGCAGTATTAGGTACGTTGTTTTGCAAAAATGGAGCAACAATATTTGCTCAATTATTACTGTTAAATTGCTACTGAAAGAAAGATGAAACAACTACTCTGTATTATATGAATCGCAATAAAGAATGCAAATTAGCAATTTGACAGCAATCATTGTACATTTAGTCGCTTTGCTTTTGCAAGATACGTAATAACGTCGCTTATGGTAACCCATTGTTTCAGCCGCCATTAGGTATAATAAAACAAATAGTCACGTTTCCAGAGGATCGGCAGGTGACGGTAATGAAACAACCTTAAATAACGGTACGTGAGAATACCATCATTTATTTTATTATGATATCTGTGTTATATTGAAATATTTTCTCCTATAATACTCTCCTTCAAAGGCTTTATTTGAATCTGTTTATTAATCTCAAATAATATATACCTTAACATCCAAAAGTAAGGTCCAATTAAGAATTTATTCCGTTTCATAAGTTGACCACAAATGAACAATAATTTGCACAGAATTTTTGATACATCTTTTCTTTTGAAGTTACACACCTATAACCATCATTCTCGTGTTATTTCAAATCTAACAAACAATATTTAACAAATAATATGTTTCGAATAAACACTGTTTTCTAAAATATTTACCAACTCGTATTATTATTTAACCATTTAATTTGAACAAAACTCAATACAAACTCGTTAAAACTAAAATAAATTGCGTTCAACAAAGGACGAACATTGACCATTGATATGTAAAAACCGAGCGTGTGATTCCAAAGTAAAGTGAAGGTATGATTTACATGGGAGCTACACACCTGACGTCACATCGACACATGCAGTGAAATAGGGATGTTCTTGTTTATAAATCCCAGTTTTATTGCTTCCCGCTGACAAAGATGACTTCTTTCAATAAAATGTTGACGTATTTTTTCAGAGTAAGAATAAACTATATTTTTTTTAAAGTAGGTTAGGTGATATAATGTATATTCTAGTTTCTAAGCCTGTTATTCTAGCCTCGTAGTTTAATTAGCTTTTTATTAAGGAATAATTTTTGTATATAGTTTCTTCATAATTATATTTAGATGAGTTACATCATCAATCATTAACATACATTACATTAATATTCTGATACTAAAACCACAATACACACCAATCAGTGTCACCTAAAGATAAACATTAGATTCACAATAACCAAGCGACAAGTTTTAGTAGATTATCTCAATCCCTGAAACCAAGACTGAATGGCATTTGTTATTCAAGAGATAACGTTATAATTTTAGACGTACAATGGCTGTGAACGCTTGAATTAAGTCATAAAGCTTATAGACTGGTTACCTGTACTATGAGCTCTTAAAGCAGGACTGTTGCCGTTGTTGAAGCGAGACGCCGCGCGCAGTGTAGAGCGCCGTCTCGCTCCCACGATGAGAACACTCCTGGTTTAGGGATTCTTGGTAGAGGCACTTTATTCTAAATGACTGTGGAATGATCTTGTTAGCAGTCAACTTCGTAGTTCTTAGACATATTATCGCTTTTCTGTTGTCATAAAAATAATATTATGTTCCTAAGTAAATTATTTTAGAAACGGACTTTAAAATCAAAAGGAAAACATACATTTTCTGGATTAGACCTAGAAATAGGTAATTAGACGGAAAACTCTCATACAAGAAAAAAAATGGTTAGAAAAAATAACAGTGTTTTGGACTTTCTCTAATTACAATGAGTCCGCAATTTGTTTTATTTCTCATGAATTATTATTTAATTTCACATCTAAAATTTATTTTTGCTTAAGTAATTCCAGGTTTCACTGAATTTTCTTATGCTTATTACTAAAATTTCTTGATCATTTTTGCAATCTGTTTCAAATGAGCCATACCTATTCAATAATAATATACATAGATAACAAAAGCTAGAAACTCAACTTTGATTCCGGATCCCTCGAATCCCGGGAATTTAATATCAATCCCGGCACGCAAGTACAACACTATATATGCCGAAATACACGGTGCGAGTCTGTCGCAAAGCAGTGACCGTTAAATTAACCCTTTAACGCTTGCGTCAGAATGACCCTATAGGGCTGCCGATGTCCAGAATATTGGTGGTGTAATGACTTTAGGGTTATAATTAAAAATGTGATTATTAAATTTTTGATGCGATTATTTTGTGCTGAGATTTGGTGAAGTAGTATTTTAGCGTTAAGATAATGTTGTAGATTTTGTTTTGTATATTTTTTATGTACGAAAAACAAAATAAGTTTTTTAGAATTAATTATAATCGTAGAGAATTAATAATAAATTAAGCGTTTTAAATGTGTGTTTATAATAATATGTTCTTGCTTCAAAGATATAAAATACATAATTAATACATTAATTTTAAGCGTGCGTCGTTACGATATATTTTATTCCTTTAGTCAATATTAAAACACATAAAAAGGTGTGCTAAAAGAGTAACCAACAGTAAACCTACCAAAGAACCTACCAGAGCGAGAATTTTCTCAAAAAAAAAAAAAAAATATATTTGTTTTAATCTTTAACATGTAATTAACTGAAAAAACCAACACATTTTAAATATAAAAACATAAAATTGCGTGGGTTTTTTGAAACGTATACCTATGAAGGAGAAACGCCCACATACCAATTATATTATTCAAGGAACCTTCAGAAATAGGACTTTCTACCTCGATTTTACACACAAATATACTTTAAACTTGTTAGATACACGTGTCTTGTAATATCGTAAATATTTAAAGTTAAGAAGCTAAATGTACAGATACTGGCCTGTAAATATGTCAATGTTGGGAATAGGCCTTTTCTCATATGGAGAACGAACGAGCATTGATCAACACGCTTGCAAATTGCGAGCGTTTTCGGATTCCAATTTATGGAAACCAGTTTTTCTCGCTATTCTAAAACTAGAATAATTAGGAAAAAATATAAATCAAACTTTGTATAAGCCACAGTGGTACTTACTTGCCTGGGGCCCGAGTCTGCTATTTACACTCCGTGCCACTATGACCACAGTTGCACCGATTGATGATTGATGATATGACCCAGTGCCGCCCGAACCCGCTTCGGGCGGCCCGAACGCGCACAAGTCGCGCCCGAACCGGCCCAAGGGCACCCGAGAGGGCCCGAGCGCCGCCGGACGATGCAACTGTTGGCATAGTGGCACGGCGTGTAAATAGCAGACTCGGGCCCCTGTTATGTACAATAACATTGTCCAACTAAATTTGTAGTTTTGAACCCTTACTCTGGTCGCAATAAACTCATTTGTTGAACTTACTTAATTAGGAACAAAGATAAATAACTCAAACGCCTTTTTACCATCAAAACAATTGACACCAAAATACAACAATAACTTAAAACGCATTTCAATCCGAATCTAATTTTACATATATTTATTTTCGATGACACACTTACATAAGCGTGGTGATCAATCCTCGCGCCTTCTCTACATGGGAAAAGGCCTGTGCCCAGCAGTAGGACATTTATAGGCTAGTATTACATAATTTCTTTTCTTTCTTCTATCTTAAATATTTATTATTTTACATTTATTAAGTTTTCAAAGACATTACATATGTTAACCTTCCACCACCGCCCTACAAACTGAATCACAACTATCGGGGTCCAAACGTCCCGTCAACCCTACACGGCAATTACAGCATAGACACGACGTCCGCTCTAATGGCTCCTACACACAGTGCCGGCGGCAGTGCCGCCGGGCGAGCCGCCGGCCAAGCCGCCGTGCGCCCGGCGGCATTCAAAGGAGCCGCCGGCATTTGTTTGTGTGACGACGCGCGACGGCTTGGCCGGCGGCGGCTCGCCCGGCGGCACTGCCGCCGGCACTGTGTGTAGGAGCCATAATAAATACGCGAATTCAACGCACAAAAGGTCCCAGACACGTTTAATTATTTTTTTGTGTTTTTATTTGTTATTTTTGTGGTTTGAATATTATGGATGTTTACCTTTTGGTGCATTCACGACGAAGTCACTTTTAACTGACTTTAAAATGCGGAGTTTCGCAGTTCATCTGTATGTTTGTGAATCGCAATACCTGGAAAACTTTACCAAGAATGTAATTTCAGTGAACGAAATTGCTTTTTTTGTGCTTTCTTACATTGATTCTTTGCTTCGACTTCCAGTTTCACTTGATTCAGCTAATACCGTGTTTTATTGACACGGTATTTACATGTTCACTGTATAAACATGTAGTGACTATCTATCTACTTCACAGTACATTTTCTACTAGGGTTACACAGTATCCCATAGTAAGACTAGTTGTCAAAATTGTAACTACTTAACGACTGTCAAGGATCAACGTATGACAGTCGGAACGAACAGCTTAGCGTGCTTTCTTTGGCACAAAAATGCCCAGTGCTCTGGGCATGTTTATAATAGTCACCTATCCAGAAACCGATCGCGGCCACAGCGGCTTAACTTCTATTTTATTACCTACGAATTACACCCTACATTACGGTATTGTATTATTTTGTTCCACAAAAAGTAACAAAGGTATATAAGTGAAGTAGCGTTTTAGGGTTATTTTTGTTTCGTTTTTACGACCATTTTGGGGGTTGGTTAGAAGTGTAGCTTTATTAGTTATTTAGTGGTGGGAATTGATTTCTTGGCTGGCTTAATTGGGGTTAAACTGGGTCATGGGGCTGTGTATATTTTAAAGTAATTTACGTTTCGGGTGTTTTCCTTGGCGGTTCGCTTTGATACCTGCAGGCGTTAGTTTTGAACATCCAATTTTATCGTTTTAGCAATAATAGCATTAACTTTTTTGTTGTATGATAGATTAAATTTCTAAAACTGCAAATTTAATTCATTTTAGTCCTATTTTTTGCTTGTATCCGACTTCAAAAGGAAATGAAGTTATCAAATCGCTGGTGTTTTTTTTTCGCATATTTGCTACTTGATAATGATTGAGAATCGACTTAAAAAAATATTTTTCTCTTCAATATGATATATCTTAAAAAAAGTAATCCCAAAAAAAGTTTATTAAAGTCTTCGTTCTTTTAACGTTTATGTGTAATCAATATTACTTATTTGTAACATAAGGTTAATTATTTGATTTTCTTAATAATTTGTCACTAATCAGTTTCACAGTTACAATAGAAAATTACGCCATATTGCGAGCCAATTCTTATCCTCTACGAGAACTCACACACGAATCACGGAAATGATTATATTATCAAAGGGCAAAAGCATAACGGAAAAAACCACGATTGTCTAGTATAATAGTGAGAGAATGTCACTTCACATACTGTTGGCAGCTTCCTACTGCAAAATACTTCCTAGGCACCGTAAGTAGGAATAGCGTATTACAACGCTAGATTGTTACTGTGTTATAAATCGAATAATAGAAAAACAAGGTTCACAATTCATCTGTATGTTTTTTACGCATATTCTAAGGTATTTTTGTTCAAAAAGTTATTTTTGTCATTAGGGTATACAACTCAGAGGTAGTCCCATATAGTGGTTTTGGAAAGTGACGAAAACGAGGAAATCTCATCGTGTTTTGATACATTAGATTGATCTTCGCTAAAATATATATATATTTTTTTTTAAAAGCCTAGATTAGATCCCACTGCTGGGCAAAGGCCTCCCCTTTCTTCTTCCAAACCTCTCTGTTCTTGGCGATTTCTATCCACGTGCGCCCCGCATAACTGACTAGATCATCACACCACCTTCGCCGCGGACGACCTCGACGGCGATGTCCTTCCAGTGGGTGACGATCTTTGCCTATCGGTCAGGCTGCATGCGCGCGACGTGGCCAGCCCACTTCCACTTAAGCCTGGCTGTTTTTTCTCCGACATATGTTACTTGAGTTATGGAGCGCAGCGTAGTGTTTCTTACTCGATCTGACAGTTTAAAACCTACTATGCTGCGCTCCATGACATCGCTCGTTGACAAATCTTGAGTTTGGACTTCTGTTGTTCAGTGAGCATGTTGCTAATATTATTCTTTATTTATAAGAAACAAGTTTATAAAAATATTTCTTAAAACTATGCCCCGCAAAACCGTTTTCACGGTTTGTCTGCTTGGACTTAACAAGATATCTTAATAATACGGACACTTATTAGTACATAAAAACTAATATTGTGATATTTGTCAATATAAAAGCTATAAACCCGAAATCATCATTTCCACTATGAAGATATTAAATTTATAGATAATACTAAATCAATGTAAGCTTGTTTCTTAAACATAGTTTTCAAAGTCTGAGGTACAAGTAGGTACATCAAAATGCAAACAAATTCCACCTCTTAACATCTACGTACATTTGTTTGGTCTAGTCTATATGTACATAATACATATGACCCTGTATACATAGTTTACAAGTACACATGTCTAATTAGGCGACAATCGATTGACTATACTCTTTGTTGACATACGCAGGGCGGGGTGCGACGGTGGCCATGGTTTGGGAAAATAAAGGATAATTCCTTGACGATTTGTTGTAAGGTTTTTAAAGTGTTATTCCGATAATAATATTAAGGTTGATATGAAAATTATGAAGATAGAATGTTGTCATAACAGCTAAACACGACCTTTATTTATATTTTTTGTTAGATGTAGCTATGTGACATATTGAGAAAAATCATTATTTTATTCTAAGTGCTAAAAAGAGGTTTTAAAAAGCAAATAAAGAGAAAAACGTAAATGACAGTAAAATAAAGTAATATGGTTGGCTTTATCTTCTATTGAGCTCACTAAGCATTAGCATACATACATACCATCACGCCTGTATCCCCGAAGGGTTAGGCAGAGGTGTACCAATGTACACCCACAGTTCGCCGGTATGTTTAGGTCCCATGTAATAGGGGGCGAGCCTATTGCCACTAACCGGGCACAAATCCCAACTCCGACCTGCTACTGAGAATTTCATAGAAAAACCCAATAACACCTTGGTCGACTTGGGAATCGAACCCAAGACCTCTAGCGTAGCAGTCCCGCTTAGGACCACTAGGCCAACGAGGCAGTCAAGTTCCATTCCGAATTCAGGTGTTCTCACTTTTCTCTACACGGTGTCTGAGCAAATATTCTGTATTAAAAACGAAAGCTTTCCATTGTCACCCTACACCACTTTGTATACGACATGTGTCACGCAAGTTTTAGTGACAATAGTTTGCTATTGTTGATATAATGTTTTTGTTGTACACACCTAATTGTCACGTAATCAATATTATATACAGGGTGGATGTTTTTTGTGTGAAAAGTGCTTGTAATATAAAAACTATTGGGCCTTCTATTTAGGTACCTACCATAGGTATACCTATAGCATCTCTGAAGGTCTACTTATAAAAGTATAAGTCATGAATAAAAAATGTTAACCAAAGCAGTATTAAAAATGACAACAATGAACAAAGTTGTTAAAAATATTGATATTGATATTGATATTTCTCGTATTCATTTTGTTTTGATAATAATACGTAATAGATGTCAAAATTATAATATATCGTTAAACACAATCTTGAAAATGTAGCAGAGTAAACGTTGACTCAACATAAACAAAACGTGAAGCAAGCCAAAAGCCAAAACAAAAGTCAAAGACGAATAATATCTCCAAACAATTCGTCTTACTTAGAATAATACAGCGATGTTCAATATCAATTAGTTAGATAGATAAGAGTGTTAGCGAACCCATAAAAATCATGCCATGACGTGTCAACGGACAACTTCCAAGCATTATTCAAAAAGAATAATTATTTCACCATCCATTGAATACTTACAAACGCCTGCCAGAAACGAATAGCAAACAGACGCAGCGATGTACAAAGTGTCATTCGAAAGAACTAAGATATTTCAAAAGGAATGTCAACACAATTGGCATTGGGAACGCGATGTGGTCACGCGAGGTATTATTTTCAAGGGAATATCACCCTTATTTTTCACACAATAAATAATATAATCCTTTGAAGCGGAAAATTGTGAACTTTCTTTTGTAATGGAGAAGGTATCTAAGCAATGACATTAGACTGTTATTATAACAAATGACTGGAGCTAAAATACAATGAAGGAACAAAATTCTAAGATAATTAAAATTACTTTACGTATCATTATTCATATCAGTAAGGGATACCGTATTACCTAGTTCTGACACATAGTTTTTTTCCATGAAAAACGTCGCTTTTTTTTCTTATTATTTATAGTTTGTGACGGGAAGCCGATAAACACAGTCTAAAAGAACGCCTGTATAAGATTTTATTAAGGACATAATTATAATTATAATTCAGCCTATAAACGTCCCACTGCTGGGCACAGGCCTCTTCCCATATAGAGAAGACACGAGCATTGATCACCACGCTTGCTCTCTGCGGGTTGGCGATTTCAGATCCCAATTTTGGAATCCAGGTTTCCTCACGATGTTTTCCTTCACCGTTTGTCAGAAGTGTCTTAGAATGATTAAGAAAGTACATATAACTTTGAAAAAGCCACATTGGTACTTGCCTGGGTTCGAACCTGCAACCTTGTGCATACAAATCCGTTCATTGAACCGCTAGGCCACAACAACAAGTGGACATAATTAACAATATTTATTTTTATATTTTCGCTATTTGCAGTATTTTTATTTACAGACTCGTCAGCCAGATAGTAAGTAAAAAGTTATAATTTCAAAATTTTCGTATGCCTGAAAGTATGTAGCGAACAACATACCTACTGTTATACTGTCGCCTATACAGGGTGTTACCGAAAGGGTATATCTATCCAAAAGGGGTGAAGAGTGCATCTAGTATAGAGCAAGTTTACAAAATTTCAGCTCAAAATTAGTTAATTTAATAATTGATATACAATTTTTCGTGTAAAATTAATCGAATTAAAATTTGGACATTGACACAAAGAATGAAAAAATACCAAACAAATTGTAAATACAAACAAAACATATTCGATCCAATTCAATTGAATTTCAGAAGTTAGTATTGCAAGGAAATTGGAATTTAAGGTAAAAAGGCAGTACGGTACTGGGTTTACAAGAACTTGTTGTGTCGAATTACAAACTTGTCTTGCTAGAGACAACAGAGTAATTCTTTTGTCCATTCAGTATTGGTGTTGTCTTGTTTTAAATTAGTATTTACTTGCAAGAACAAATGTTTATAGAATTATATTTTAAAGGTACAAATATTGTTTACGTGTACATGTATGTGTATTATATAACAAAAAGTATGAGGTAGATAATAAAAGCAATGTGGTTATTTAAACACTAAATAAAATAATGACTGAAATAAATTAAAAGAGGAGAATTGGGAAAATTCTCATAATTATGGGCAGCTAGGCTTTTGAAGTTAGTGGGTGTTTTTTTTTTATGTTATTGTGCTTCGTTATTTACTATGCTTAATACTATCACTGTATTTGCGATTTCTATGCAAGAATGGGAGATAATACTCTCAAATTAATAGAACAAGGGCCGCTTTTTTAAACACCAGATAATTTTTATTCCTGAGATAAATTAACGTGTGTCAAATATTGTATTGAAGAAGTGTCCAAAATTCAAAATTATTCCTCGGTTTAAATAAACTAAAGTTGGAAAAACCAGCCCTTACTACCTTATTACCTAGCAAGGTATTTAGCAGTTTAATTGCATTAAATTAGCTAATATACATTCCACGTATCCTAATTACAAACTCTGGTACAAAACATAAAGGCACAAAATACAATTGCCTACAAAACATGTACAATCAAAGGCTTCTCCTTTGTGAAGTAAAACAAGCGTCCATAGCCGGCGCGTCTTACCATTTTAATATGCTAATGTGCGCTTTGAAGTACCCATGTCTACCTCTACCTAACTATGATTAGTAAAGGTCTTTGAAAAACAAAGCTGGAAAGGTTTATAATTACTTAGTGTTGTAATTTTTTGGTGTTTTTGAGAATAGAAGTAGGTTTGTTGTTATGAATATTATTAGATATTTTTTGAAATGCCGAAAAAAAAAAAGATGTTGATAAATTATATCTTTTTTCTGTGAGAGTATTTTTGTGTATAAAATCTATCGACAGATTGTAAAAAAATAGACAAAACACTATAAAAGAACTTATATTTAGCTGGATCATATTGTAGTAGGTATTTAGTATCCAATGCGTAAATTCAAGATTTTTTGTTGTTAGAAATCTTTGCAGTTAGCCAGAGCACAGGCTTTGACTGCTTCACCGGACTTTGTAAATTCAAGCTATTAACTATAATAATTATGTTCTACACATTATACAAATTCGTTCATTATTTTTTACTTGATTAAGTTAGAAACACCCATTCGTCCTTACAAACCTTCACATTTAAAATAAGAAATATTTTTTCTTTACATAGACCATTTATATTTAAATCGCCCAAGTTCCAGCCAAGTACGTTACTTAACTGCCACAGGAGGTATTTCCGGAAGTTCGCAATAATTATAAACAGACAAAATTACCGCTCATACCTGTACTATAAATTCTCAAAACATGACTCTTGTCGTGTGGAAGCGAGACGGCGCACTACAATGCGTATAGCGCTGTCTCGCTTTGACAATGGCAAGTCCTGCTTTAAGAGCTCATAGTGAGCAAATACACTTGTTATTTACAATAATTAATCACCATTACAATGTTACCACAACAATGTTATATGCGAATATTTTAATTAAAATGTACTACTTTGTTAAAATTCCTCATATAATTAAAGGAACAGTTGATATGTAGTAAAAGCTGTGACAGAATTATTGCAAAAGATTAAGTTTATGTAGAGACGTTACTTTTTAATTATAAATTACATTAGAAGTAGTAGTGTTGTTGATACCTTTGCTGTCTCTGAATTCCATAACACAAGTGTTATGGAATTCAGAGACAACACTTACTTACTTCGGGTTCAGAGTAAAAAAAAACGGCGTGGTATGAGCCAATATTTAATGCCAACTCAATTGTAAGTAGCCTTTAAGTAACATGCTGTCTAGCTTAATGTAGCAAGGTATAGACTTTAAAAATTTGAAATGTCTATGAGTATATTGACATAACATGTATATCTATACTTATAATAAATCTGTAAAAGTGAAAATTCTGTACATTAAAAATATCAAAAAAATAATTGGCGGGGGGTGTTACTAGACCGAAACCGAACCCAAAAGTGTGAAAAAAAAAATTTTGTCTGTCTGTCTGTCTGTTTGTTCAGGTATCACGCAAAAACTACCAGTTCGATTATGATGAAACTTGGCATAATTATTCTTTATTATCCTGGGCACCACACTGGGTAGTTTATATCCCGGAAAAGTATAAACAATAAAAAACACATGCAAACAAAAAACGTTATACAGTTTGTTGTAATAAAATATTAAAACCGGTAGTTAAACCTCTGCTCTATAAATTGTAACTTTTTATACGTAACAGCACCACAATAAACTGTTATACAATATTTATGAGTTTATATACAATTAAGTAATATAGTTTAGCTACTTTTTTAACCTCCGACAGCAAAAGAGGGGTTTATAAGTGTGACGTGTCTGTCTGTCTGTGGCATCGTTGCTCCTAAACGAATGGACCAATTATGACACGGTCTTTTTTATTTGAAAGCTGACATGATCGAGGTAGTTCATAGGTGAAAGTTATATAGAACTGTATTTTTTTATTTGTCGTGGTTTTCTGAAATTAATTTACAGTTATGCATTTACTTAAGAATCAGATTAATTTCCATCAATGTTTTATATTATTGTCTTTTAACAGAGTAAAATAGTCACCCATCTACTGTCTGACCTTCGAAAGCTTTGATTAACCTTGATGACTGACCTTGACTGATGAATTGACCTTGGATCTATACTTAGTGTCAAACTATTAAGTATGGGGCAAGTAGATAGATGTGACTCCGGTATCTCTCAAATCATGGACCACCTGCTGTGTTGCATAGATGTCCAGTTAGCGTAACAGCAGAAAAATTAAAAGAGGCTCATTAAAATGCATTAAAAACATGGACACGAAATAAAGAGGTATGTTTCCCATTTTAAACAAAATAATTGTCTTATTGTCTTATGTACTTAGGTATGTTTCAGAAAGAAAATTACTAAAAACTGAATGTACTACAATACAACTTATTCCTAAAGAAATTCATTTTATTATGTGACTGTCCTTACCCTAAAACAGAAATAAAAAGAAATTGCTTTTCAACTCGTTTCGTCACTTGAAAAATGTGTCAAGAATAACCTTTTTTACGCCTACAATCCCACTTACAGTTCTCAGGAGAAAAACGTTTTAAAATGTCAAAATTTACAAATTACTTTACTAAGCGGTAAAATTCTTAGAACTGCTTAAAAAAGGTAACTTAAGGTCGTACTTTAAAACTTAATCCTTTTATTTACCCCTTGAATGGGTAGATTTTTTCACCCACGTTTAAGAGTCTGATCCATAGGGCTTACACCCACATAATCTAGGACACCTACTGAAAAAATATAATAGGGTTCACAATCTGCTGGAAATAATAAGATCCATACTAAGAAGATGGTAGATCATAACATGTCGTCCAAACTGAAAATATAAGAATACTTAAAAAAAATTGTACCAACAAACATATGTATCAAAGGCTTTCGGATTATATCATTACCATGTATTTTTTCTTTTCTTCGTGAAAATCCAGAGCTTTTTCTTCTCTAAGTAAGAAATAATCTACTTTTCTGTCATATCAATAAATCACGGAGTAATTTTTACGAATAAGGTTGCACCGTTTCTGGAATCATGATTAGAGTATGTCCTATTGCACGGCAATGTAATACCTTTCCCTACCTGGATTTCAAAACAAAAAATATATTTTTCAATTTCTATGTATCGTGGCTAAAATGTTTGACATTTCAATTTTGACATTAAAATAAAAAGTAAGTCTTGTTGAAATTAATCAATTGTTAAACTCATTCCCGGGAATGTTAGCTACCTAAGTACATAAGTTAAGACCTCTTTATATGTACCTTGTCTTTGTAAACCATTGGATGTCGGAAACCAACTAGCGCTTTTGATGAAAGAACCTAACTCAGCTTTGTTAGGAGGAGATGATGTAACGATTTGCGCAAGACGGCTGGCAGAAGCTGGATGGCAATTGGTGAGGCCTATGTCAGCAGTAGACTACTATAGGCTGATGATGAAGCTTTGTTTATATTTTTGCGACATTTGAGCTTAAAATAAACAACTATATACGCCTTGATGACATACATTTTGATCATAAATTCTAGTAGCTTTATAAGAGAATCACTTTCCATTTTAATTTGTTCCCAGGCTATAATCTTTATATCGACTACTTTTAAGGTTGTTTTCTATACATAGCAATGCCCGTGGGTGGTCCTATAATAAATGGTTTAACGTAAATAGCGGGTTTTATGACTCACGGATTTTGATGTAACACTAGTTCGGTCTCCGGTTTTACTCGAATTAAGTTTATGGCTGATTTGGTTTTTACAGATACAGAGTTTTGTTTTTTATTAATTTGGTAGTACTGTCTGGTTTCAGATGAGCTATGTAATTTCTGTTTTTACATGTTGCACTGGTCACTGGTAACATGATTTATGAGATAATAACATTTTTTTTTTCTATCACCTAAAACAGTTGTATTACATACATTTTACGTAATCGAAACTTGTGATTTTTCAGTCTAACTAGCAGGGGCTAGTTAGACTGAAAAAATCACAAGTTTAAAAATAATAAAAAACATATAAGTTTTGCAACTATAAAAAAATCCCATGGACATTTTAATAGTTGCATGCTGTTTGTTTTATGGACAAGGATTTAATAAAAGAAAAAAAAATCGGAAATATTTTGAAAGCATTTTAACGTGCTGCTTGTTAGGGTTAAGCCCTTTGTACGATCTTTTCACATTGTTCGGCTGTCAAACAGAGCTTTCTTGACGCAAAAGTTACTATACTATCAACATAAAAATATTTTTTTTTATTTAACCATTTCCCTGTCCCGTAAGTCACATATGAACATTTCCATTGTTTAACTATTCTACTGGCGGGACAGTTAAGTTGTTAAATTAAGTAATTTAAATTACTTATTTTTACTTATTACCTAACAACAAATATGGACACCATTTACGACAATAATCGAGTGTTATTAATACTTTACGACGTTGTCTCTTGTAACCAAAACTAAGACAATGACTTTATGTTTTTCCTTATTTAGGTTTATAATGCTAAACGCATTCAATATGTCAAATTTGGAAACTGAGTTGATTGCGTAAGCGTTTATGTGGCGCCGTGCGCCGGCGGCAATGTCGTAGACAAGATTTGTAGGTAGATTATAGTGGATATGACTAGTCTTTTGTTAGGAGGTAAACATCTATTCCTCCTTTTTCAATACGTTTTTATAAGATTCATTTGCGTGATTATGTAAAATAACTTGAAATTTTTGACTCATTTCTCGGTTTCCGATTGTTTTTGAAAAAAGTAAAAAAATAGTACAAGCGTTGGTTATTAAAAAAAATCCTGGTGAAAATCATCACTTACGTTCTCTGCAGTGATAAATAACATAACATAACATACCATCACGCCTGTATCCCCGAAGGGTTAGGCAGAGGTGTACCAATGTACACCCACAGTTCGCCGGTATGTTTAGGTCCCATGTAATAGGGGGCGAGCCTACCGAGAATTTCATAGAAAACCCAATAACACCTTGGTCGACTTGGGAATCGAACCCAAGACCTCTAGCGTAGCAGTCGCGCTTAGACCCACTAGGCCAACGAGGCAGTGATAAATTATGATTGTTTTATCTGCACAAACCACTGGACTGTTTCTCGTCTGTTGAACTCTATTACATATTCCAATCTTCTGTTTGGCCTTATTCCGATTTTTAGTTAGAGTACGCTTCTAGTTTCACCAGATCCAGCTGAATACAGATTACTGTATGGTTTAATGACGTAAAAAAAAAACTGGCCAAGTGCGAGTCGGACTCGCGCACGAAGGGTTCCGTACCACCGTCGTATGAGAGCCCCCCTTAAATATTCATTTTATGTGGTTTTTAGTATTTGTTGTTATAGCGGCAACGGAAATACATCATTTGTGAAAATTTCAGTTTTCTAGCTATCACGGTTTATGAGATACAGCCTGGAGACAGACAGACGGAGAGACAGACAGCGGAGTCTTAGTAATAGGGTCCCGTTTTACTCTTTGGGTACGGAACCTTAAAAATACAAACTCACGTTAATAAAGAGCTTTTAACCTGTTCTTTAATATTTTAATCAACTATTTCTGACCCTTTGCAGCGCAAATATTTCCAAAAACCATTGTTAAATATAATCCAACCTCTCTCAATGCAGACTAAAATCAAATCTAACACAAATCAAGCACAAACGTTAATGTATAACTCTATACTTCGTTCGTGAATGAACGACAATTCACGTTCATCTTTGAATGTAAGTCACGTGCCTTTGAAGGGAATAATCGTTCACAATGTCGCTCGAAGATGATTCTTGCATTAAGTGGTATCCGAAGGAAGTGATATTTCATTGATAAAAGGTATATTAAGACACTGATATGGTTTGGGAAAGAGATAATTTTATTGGAAATGATAATATTTTCAACTGCTGTTTTGTAGTTTTAACTGTCGTTTTGCTTGGCTTTTAAAATACTAACGCCACGTTACCGATCTTTAGCAATTCTTAAAAAAATGTCATTGTTTTAAATACAGTTGTTTGTTTTGGAGATGAGCTAATTCAAACTAAAAAATATGTACGATACGGTACAACTAATATAAAGTATCTTTCTATAAATAAATGTTTTCTATCTTCGCTGTTGCTATTCGTCTAAGAATATAAAATGAAACAAGGTGATTTGCTATGTGATATATATTTTTTGAGCACTTTCCTTTAAAAAATAATCAGTACATAAAAAGTGAATTACGTTAAAAATTTCATATGTTTTTAATGGACAACAATATGCTCCCTTGAACACACACAAAAATACGTGTAGTTTTTTCCATATAAGTGACTATAACATACTACAAAACACCACAAATATCAAACCAGTCGTATCCACTTAAAAACAGTCTATACCAAACAAACAGTAAACGAAGCCTTGTGCGATTTGCGTAGGAGTGCATATTCAGGTCGCCGTAGATCTTACAACTATTGCGCAACAACAGACATCCAAACATAAAGAGTGATATCGTAAGCTTGTGTTAAGTATATTGAAATGTATACTAGGACAATAATAAAAAAATATAATTGGGAGAGTTGCAAAAATAAGTGTTACATCATGGCTAAAACATCAAAAAATAATTGTGTCTTCAAATTTTATATACAGGGTGTTATGAAATCCCTGTCCGACCCGAAAGGGTGATATAGGGCTCATAATGCCATGCCCAAATAAAATATTAAATTTGGAATATTCATGATAATAACAATAATAATGAAGTTTGCAATGACCATTTTTTGCCCCGAAATTCCCTAAATTTGTGATTAAAACAAAAACTACAACACCATTTCGTCGGTATTAAAGGGTTTTTACATGATCATTTGGCAGCCCCTGTGACGACGTCGACATTCACTCTCGACTTTTGAGAAAAAAAAACTTTTGGTTATAATTTTTTTTTTGTTTTTTCCTATTTTTTTATATTAATGCAATCAGATATCGATACCTAACAATACCTTAACGGATCGGACAGGGTTTTCTTAACACCCTGTATGTAATTATAGTGCTATTTTTACGCTAACTAGCCTTACTGTTGATAAAAAATACTTGTTAGGCGAATCATTATTGATTCTGATATTATTGACGTACTTCAAAACGAGGAGGTTCTCAATTCGACAATAAAATTATATTATTATGTTTATTTTTTATGATTGATACTCGATATCTCCGACATTGTAGATTAATTTCATTTTTTTTTATGTTTTTGTCATCGATATACCTCAGAGGTGGTCGAAAATAAATATTATTACATTATTCATTTTATGTTTACCTAATTATTTTTATAATAGACACTGATTTTGTCAGCAGATATTTTTTCTTAAACTACGCCCTACAGTTAGACATTAAATTAGGTAAACTATGTCGAAAGGCCATTTTGCCGGCTTCTAGATACAAAATTAACGAAGATTTAAGTATCTTTGATACCAACCTATCATTTCCATTGATAAAAGTATGATTAATTTATCTTACCTTCCAATAATCAGTCTAACATTAATTACAACGAAATTTCTTGTGAGAGAAGTATTTTATCATTTAACCATTCTCGAATTGGACAAAAAGTTTTACTCGGAGTTTCCTTATCGATTCCAGTCACAGTCTAATACTGCTGAAACGTAGATGTTTAATAACTGGATCTTCTAACCAAAAACCATATAAATTATAAAAAAATGACATATTCAATTTACGGACGACCTCCGTGGTCGAGTGGCGTACGCACCGGTTTCAAGGTGTCGCTAGCTCTGAGGTCCCGGGTTCGATCCCCGGACGAGTCAATGTAGAAACAAACTTTTCTACATTGCCTCGGGTCTGGGTGTTTGTGGTACCTTCGTTGTTTCTGAATTCCATAACACAAGTGCTTTAGCAACTTACAGTTCAGAGCTCAGGGTTCAGAGCAATGTATGTGATGTTGTCCGCATTTATTTATTATTATTTATTTATAGTGGACACGAGGGGCTCTATTAAATGAATGCAAACCACATAGGAACAAGTGAATATCACTACCCCATTGATAGTTCTAAAACCAACATTTCTGGACTTACTTTGCCGATCTCAAAATAGGTTTGGGTCTTTGCATCTAGTGGACATAAAGAGCACTATTACTAACAAAAACCATTTCGATCACGTCAACTTTTAAACCAATAAAACATTTCGAAACCGGTCCACATGTTTAGAAGCTACGATACCGCCTGTTTTTGCGTCGCAGATATAACAAGGGATTTTTTTTAAATTACCTAACTGTTTTACTGCTGCTATGTTTTCACCTGACCATAGGCTTTTCTGTCCAGACCAACGAAATTATATTATTTTTTTGGTATATATACAGTCAATATTCCTTGACTTTACTTAGTTATTATTTAACCATTACTAATACCTTGTTCAGACCTGAAAATGTCCAGGTTAGCAGCATATTCAACGAGAATTTCTACAAGGACTTTTAATTATAGTTTTGAGGTACGCCATGTTGAATATGAGGGCATTACGTTGTTCACATCTGTTACATCATTTGTCACAAGAATTATTGCAAGCGGGTTCATCTAATGACTTGACGATTGTGGCATTTCTACTTTAAAATTAAATATTTTAAGGTAGAAATCCAGTTGTTAAACATAGTTACCAATAATTTCAATTGACGAGACGCCATTAGTTAGTTACTGGTTTTTCACACAATAAAACACATTTTAGGCATAAATATTAATTAAAAAAAAAATATTGCTTATAAATTTAAAAATACCAGATTTTTATAAATGATAGCCGAAAAACATTACAATTAGAGCTTTCAAAAACAAAAAAAAAATATCAATCAATATCGGTTTATTGGTTTAGAAGCTACACACCGACATACACACAGACCTACACGTCAAACTAATAAATCCAATTTCTTCGTCGGGGGCAAGAAATACTTAAAATTTCAAGATCCACCAATTTCGTAGTTTTCATTCTCTCACATACTTGTCCGCACATTTTTAAAAGTTAAACGCAGGAACTAGGTCGCTGTTGTACACTGGCGGTAAGTAACCAACTTAGTAAGCACTTACTCAAATGTTGTATTTCAGTACCGCAGTAAGTAATTTTGTTATTTTTTTCACTTGAGGATAAACTTTAAAGTATATAAAATTGTATTTTAAAGAAGATATGGCGGTGGAAGTTTGCTTTTTTATTGTTTTATTTTGGACTGTTTTATGGGTTGTTAGGATGCTTGATAGTTGTGGCGTAAGTTAGTCCTTGTTCATTCTATGTGATAAAGAATAAGCTTCCTTTATTTTCCTCTTATTTTCCTGTTATTTTCCATCTCTTGCATTGACTTTGCCGCTTGGCCAAATAATGAACAAGGCTCCTGTTATTCCAGAACAGGTATTTGATATTTTTGAATAGCTTTTAGGATGATATTCTAAAAAAAATAGATTGACTGCTTAGGTACCTATGTAATAAATTAAATTTATACATAGTGCGTACTTATTGGCTATAGCAATTGACGATTTGAGCGATAATCACCATAAAAACGCAAATTCCGTATCATCTGCGGTCTACCATCGGTGACTAACTAAACAAAAAAAAACATCCGAGTTGATAATTTAAGTTAGCTAATATAAAATTTCCTAATTTTCATTTTTAATATCAAGTGAAAACCACTTGTAAACTGTCAAAAGCCAATACGGTCTCATCCAGTACCTCTAACTCTCCGTCACCGAATTTCCCAAACCTTCGAACTGGGAACTTTTCTACAGAACTCCAATTAATTATATCGGGTAATGAGGAGGGCTCCACCAACTTACTACGTGACTTCGGTCAATGCGTCACAGCTTTTCATGCCATACTTTTTGGAAGCAGCTAGCTTGGAGTTTAAATCTTGGTTCAAAGTGAGCTAGCAATTCATGGAACTGGTTGAATATTGCGGTTTTCTTGTCATTGCAAGCTAAGACATAACCTTCATGTTGTGCATTGATAGATTCGATAAAATTTAAAATAACCTTTTATTTATTTAAAAGAGAAACCTGTTTTCCATTTATGGTTGGGATATTGCGATTCACTTTCAAAACGTTTTAGCCTTCAAGATCATCTATCAGGCCAGGGCATTAAAAAGTATCAGGTCAAAATTAAATGTTACTTCGAGAATAGCATTGTCTACATTCAAAGACAAGATAACGCTGCAAGGCGGAGAAAATAAATGTTTTGTAGGTTTTCATGTTGGTAACTGACCTAATCGTGATGATAAGTTTTGAAGATTAACTAAATACGCTGGTATGCATATAACATATCAAATATTATTTACTTTACATAATAGTATTATAATCATATTCCTTTCGCTGTTTCATAAAAAAAATGTTATTTTGGAAACTACTATTTCATTGCTGTCAAAAACAATTCTAATTCTAAACAAAAAAAAATCAACAAATCATTAACATCCAAACAAAAATCTCGATCCCAAAAACGAAACAAAAATTCGCCAAAAAAAAAACATCAGTTTCAGTCCATGAATGCATTTATTCGTCGAAATATCGAAAAAACAAGAAACGTAAGAGGTAACAAACTTGGAACACATACACATAGGTTCGCATCGACATTTTTTAATTTAACTTTCTGTGCGCCAGCAGGCCGTATTGCAACACATAAAGAATTGCAAGCCAACAAGGAATTGGATTCTTGTATCTTTGTTGGGAATTTTTCATATTCGATAGTGGATTTTAATATTACTGCAGGCATTTTGGGTAGACGTTCTTGCAAGTAAGGTTTTGTTTCGATTGAATTAACATTTCTTGAAAATCTATTATTTGTTATAACTGTTATAAGTGCATTTATATGGAGCGTACAGGACAGATTTTAATTAGAGTGTGATGTAAATTTCTAGATAAGCATTTCCTTGATGTTTTTTTTTTAGTCAGTCAGATATCGTGTAATTGAGAGAAATGAAGGGAAAGTCATATAAGACTGGCCAAGTGGCCATGTTTGCATATACCAAAAGATCCTTAGATAAAAGACATGAGTCCCTGGACGTGTCATTTTTTTACAAAATTATTAATGGTCATTGTCAGTCCACATATTTATTACGGAATATAGCTCTTAAAGTACCGCGCACATATCCCCGTAAAAAGATTTCAAAATTATTTGACACGCCGTATATTAGAACCAATTTAGGTCTCCAATCTCCTCTTCGTAGAATTATTGACGAGTATCACTCTCTCATCAAACACATTCCTGACTTAGATATTTTTAACGATAAATTGAATAGTTTTAGATACAAAATTAATAACCACATCTTGGAACTTGCCTCGCCCGATTAGTTTCATTTGAGTTGTTTATATTTATTTTTAATTTTCGTATTTATATTTCTTTTTCCTGTACGCGCATAATATTGTAATTGCATCTCGTATTTTAAATAAACATGACTAGTTAATTTACTTCTTTTGTCTTGAGCTAAATTATAATATAAGCTATGTACGCCTTAATTGTCATATACATAGGAATAAGTATTTTTCAAAATGTTTGGTTCATAAGGAGTTATGTATCATGATGTGGCTGTACTTAAATAAATAAATAAATAAATAAATAAAAGTCCCAAATGAGTGAAAGCACCATCTCTGCCTAAGTCAGGTTTTACCACACAAACCTGACATAGGCAGTGATAATTCAAAGTACGTGGACACGTATGTCAAAGAATAGCTTCAATAAAAGGAAACAGGGCATGGAGGACAAAAGGGGATCAAAAACAAATATGTACTTCATACAGTCATTTGCACTAAATAATCTTTATTCCAGTAGGTTAATCATTCGTGTTCTATAAACGCTTCCCATTTCTTTTCCTAGCAATAACTTATAACAAGAATTTTACAATAGGCAGTTAACATTAACTGCTTTGGCGGTAACTGGTATATTTCGTTTTATAGTCATGTTTAACAATAAGCTAAATCAACGGTGCTACTAAGAGTGTGTTCCGTTTATGACCAAATGGATGAACCCACTTTTCTTAACGGTATTTTTTAACCGACTTCAAAAGAGGGATGTTCTCAATTCGACTGTATGTTTTTTTATGTTTGTTTCGCGATATCTTAGGCAATTGTGGTGATATTGCGAAGATTATGTTTGTCATTAATAAGGCATCAGAGCCGGTTCCATATAAATTGCATTGGAGTGGCTTCCTTTTTACATTTATTAGTTATCATTTTTTTTTTCTCGGTTACTAATTTTGGTATATTATTAAAATTTAATGATTGGTGTATTTCAGTCAGCAAGCATCGTTACTTGACTGAAAACAAATCTATTACGTTTATGCTTACAAGGTAGTTGATTCAAATTTTTAAAGTCCGTTATTAAATTTTACTCTGAAGATCTATTTCAATTCAGCATAATATGTGTCAAATAGCGAGCCCTCATTTATCGAGCATATTTCCCCATGCCGCTTTAAATTTTGAAATTTTGAACCATTTTGTGAAACTTATAATTATAATCATCGGCACTTTGGGGTTCCACTCAACTATTTGGGTCCTCTTTAAATTTTAAAGATAAAAAAAAAATCTTTTTTGACCTCCTACACCTATTTTCTGTCACTTTTTGTGAATTTTAAAATTTTTTATTGACGTCGGGTATAGTGGTAAATTGGCGTGATAACCTGGACCACTCGACTATCTGCGCATTTAATATAAGTGTTAAGCGGAATAAACTAGTAAATAATACCCATAAATACTACCAAGAACAATGCAAGGTCAACAATAAGTAGATCATCGTGTATTCAGTACGAACTGAACATTGTTTCTTGTGTCAATACATAGCACTAAGAGCTTGGGGGTATGGATACGGCATTTTATAAGGTATGATTTAAACGCTGAGAATAGTAAGGCGTTTCGAAAAGTACTGTAAAATATATCTGACAAGATAAAAGTTAAATAATATCCCAATAAATTTTTTGGTGTAGCTTTTTAATATTTTTGTTTATAGACAATACTCAATTCTGCACTCTAAAATGTATAAACGTCTTTTGAACATAATGTGTACAACTGTGGGCTCTGTCAGGCACAGCCCAAGTAGGAAAGAGGAGGAGATAGGAGAAAACAGTAATATTTATATTCATAGTTCTGACATTAAGGAGAAAAAAACACAAAAAAAATACTGGAAATCAATAGTACTTCACTACTTATATTACAGAAACACCACATCTAAACATTTATAGATTCATGACAGATTAAAAAAAAGATGCAGTAAAAGGGTTCATGCTCTGCTTGGTTCCGTGGGAGAAACGAAAAGTGTAGGTCGGGTAAATGCCATTATACAATGCATATAACTAGGGTTGACACAAGAGTACATACTGTCTTAATGAAATGGCTGAGCGAGTAGTTGCATAAAATACCAACCTCATTGGAATAACATGATAAGTGTTATACAAAGAAATTAAAATATGATGTAGGTATTAGTTGGCTATTAAAATGGTTTTATTATATTAATGAAATTAAATTGGCTGATGACTGTGTGTGCTTACATCAACGGACACTTTAAACACAACAGCTGTTAGGGTAGTTAACAGTTACATATTTACTTTTTTCTACTGTATCATTTTATTTAAATGGTACCAGTGTTTGCAAATCTACTATAATAATCGAAAAGGTACCTAATAAATACAAACATGTGTTTTTGCTAGTTTAAAAAAAACATCGTTCAAAACAAAATTCTCTATAATAGTTCACGTTGCTCAATGAGCAATGTGAACTTTTAAGAAAATTACCACCTCATTCTGCCCGAGACCATGACACCAGCAGTGTCGAGCCATCGGGAACCTAAAACTAAACAAAAGACCGCGCTGAATACCGAAAATTATTATATTATAAAAAAATCGCGTAACCTTCAAAAAATCTATTCGCCAAACCAATCTGGAATCTAGCAACCCTACACGTAATACAGTTAGCGACACGGAATGCATCGCGTGCGCGCCCCACGTTAGCCGCTACGGTGTAATTGAGGACGCCTCTGTTATCATTTAGTGAACTTCAAAATACAAGGCGTTGAGGTTCGTTTAGATTGAGCGAGTACTGGACGCTAGAGGGGATAGAAGCTAGTGTCAGGTGACAGTGAGACTGATCGCTTAGAGAATCGTCAAGGGTGAAATGATCTGTTCTACAGCCATTGAACCCACTACTGGCCTTTTTTAGGGTTCTATAGTCAAAGGACACCTGATAGTAGCACTCTACTAATAAGCCTTCGATGTCCGTTTGACCTTCTTACTTATAAGAAGCTGTATATTTGCAAGCGTTACGATTGGAAATTATTACAAATGGATGTAAAAAACCGATTTTAATGGGATATTTTAATATGTGAATCATATAGGCCCATGCCTATCGATCAAAAAAATATGACCATTCTAAAGGTATCGAGTAAAATTGAGAACCTCCTCCTTTTGAAGTCGGTTAAAAATACAAATTTGATTTACATACTCTATGAACAGTCAATGCGTAACATTCACTTGTGATTGGATATGCATTGTGACAAACGTTTATTACTATAACTCAAACAATTTTACTACACAAAAAAAAACCAGTGCTGACTTGTGTTTATTACTAGCGTTAGTCAACTATCTCCGTGTAAACGTACCATAATAAATTGGTTCAAATCGTTAATGGGCGGTTTTTATTAGTGAGTTATCTACCCATTAGGTGCACTATAAAATAGATTAATTGTGGATTAGTGTCGATGCTAATTTGTTGTGGGATTTCGTCTTGTTACCCTTTTGCTTTTTACCGACTTGTCTATAAATTAAATGGGTTATTTATATTCATTAACGTTACGATAAATATGTTAAGTTTTTAATTTATTCAAAAGATAGTATCCTTGTTTGCATGTTCTGTATCTATATTTGGATGTTTCACTGTGTATGTGTGAGCATAGGTATTTTGTAATCTTCCTAACGATATTATAAAATGACGAAATCATTTAATTTTCTATATAAACTCTAAAATGTTATTTTATATTTTATTTATCTTTTTAAGTCAAGATCAGTTCCTTTAGTCAACTGACAGGTAGAAGTATTAAGGCTGATTAAAGCGCTAAAATGTATGGAAGTGACAAGTCTAAGTCACGTGACTTCTAAAAGAAATATCATCTTCATACATTTAAGGGCTTACTATCACTGTCAACACTTGTCTAAAAATTACTTTAATTTAAGCAGTATATTGTGGATACTTCAAACATTTTGTGATTTAAGACTGTCTAAATTAAATCTATGGAACAAATTTTATAAGGCAATCAGGCTTCTCAATAAAAGAAAAATTTACCTACTAATAAACCATTATTCTAAATTACTATGTTTTTTTTTTTTTTTTCCCCCGGTGGAAATCCTCCATGGACTACCTCCGCCCTGGGGAAGACGGAGGGGTGTGCCGGACTCCTACCGGCTAAAACCACCGGAGTGCTTCACCGTTCCCTATTGCCGGGGACCAGGCGGGAACGCATTTCGCATACTACCGCGACCCCCTGGCAGGGCAGTTCCATTTATGGAAACCGCTTCGTTTACGGGAGGTACACAACCCCCTTCGCTTAATTAGAGGCGCGCGGAAGCACCGCGCACGCCGTCTTTGGCCTGTATATGGCCAACAGACTTCCCCAAGTCTGGTACCCGGGACCGATTATGGAGCCTGGAGAAGAGCAAATTGGGCCCTTCTTCTACCCCTTGCTCGCCGGGCGCGGATCGGAAGGTCGCTCGTGGCCTCTCGCTCTCTTTTCGCGCCCTCTTTTAACGCCATCACTTCTTCACAGAAGTCAGTGACGGCGCTCCATGACTCCTCACCCCTGACCATAGAGGCAACTACGGCCGGAAGCGAGAGGTCTTCGCCAATAATAGCAGCGAGTATCTGACGTTGCGAAGCCCAAGCAGGACAGTGCTCGAGCGTGTGCTGCGCCGTGTCTTCGCTGTCGCTGCAGTGGTGGCAGCCTGGGGTGGGTTCCCTGCGGACTATGCGATACAGATATCTGCCAAAGCAGCCATGCCCCGACAGTATCTGTGTCGTCCAGAAGGTCAACGCCCCATGATGTCTGCCAAACCAGTCTTTAAGCATAGGTCGGATAGCTTCCACGGTCTTAAGACCAGCTCCAGGCCGCGTCAGTCGAACTGCACATATCTCCAAAAAGGCATCGTGGAGCTCCTTCATCAAGAGATTGATAACACTCTGTGAAGGCCTTTCACCATAGGTGAGCAGCTCTTTCCGCCACTCATGGGCACTTGAGAGGACTTTGGCATCCAGGTCCCAAGGAAGAACCCCTGCCAAGAGGCAAGCGGCTACGCAAGATGTTGTACGGTAGCCGCGGATGACGCGGACAGCCAGAGCCCTCTGTGGTCTGCTCAGTAGAGCCACACCCCGTGACGTCAGGCACTCCGCCCAGATAGGAGCCCCGAAATTACTATATTACTTCAACCCTCAGGACATACAAATAAATGCCTATACAAATAATGATATTATAATTATATTCAGATCATTCAAACTTAAACATAGTTTTGTAGTAACACAAATGAAAGTATTTTAACACTACGTAATTATAATCAAACGGTGAAAGCTTCGCGGTTCTATGTTATTATTTAAAGTTCGTGTGGTTTTTAAGTAGTTGGTTTAAGGTTCGTTGTGTAGAGGTGAGCGAAGCTACGCTAGACTTAAGCGATATTTTTGCGTGGTAGTTGGACCGTATAATGTTTACTATGTTTGACCGTATGTGGTATACTTACTTGCTACTTTGTAAGAGATTTACTTTGAATTATGTTAGGTATGATATGAAATAAGTCAATATAGTAATATTACTCAGTATTACTATGATGCCTGTAGTCAAAGTACCTACATACGTACCTACGTACATAGGTGTTTGCTATGCTAAATGTGTAGCACAATTAATAAATACAATATTGCACATACACTTCTTCTTTTTGTATGGATGGTTTTTTTTTCAAAGATATCTTGCCACACATACCTTTATCTTACAAATGAAAATAATACTGTACTCATTAGATACTTCAGACACTACGTACCGATAATTTTAGTTAACAATGAAAAAGGAAAATGTTCTTAAATTGTTTGTTTATATTATTTTTTTATCTTTTGTAAGCAATAAAAAGTAAAAAATATATAAATTAGAAAGCTATCAACAAGCTATAAAAATCTTATCGCTTGTGCTGTACCAAAGCCTTATATCTAGCCTTAAGCTAGGCACGTGTAGTTTAATACGAATATAACTTAATTTACTTGCGTTACATCGCAACATTGTGTTTTAAATTACGTTATTACATAAAATAATGTTGTTAATTTGATGTTTATTACTTGTTGCGTAGATTACTTTTAGAATTTGCTCGTTTAAATTATAATTCGTTTACATACTAAACTCATTTGAAAAAAAACATGTTTTTGCACTTAAAATAGAATATGCTTTATTGTACATCATTAAAGTTACAGTTATTTATAATAATAATAAATAATATAAATAAATGCGGACAACATCACAAACATTGTTCTGAACCCAAAGTAAGTTGCTAAAGCACTTGTGTTATGGAATTCAGAAACAACGAAGGTACCACAAACACCCAGACCCGAGACAATGTAGAAATGTGATTTTCTACATTGACCCGGCCGGGGATCGAACCCGGGACCTCAGAGCTAGCGACACCTTGAAACCGGTGCGTACGCCACTCGACCACGGAGGTCGTCTCGAGGCCTCTCGATTTATGAGTGTATTACTTAGACTATAGATAACTATAGACCGATAGTATCGCTAGTTTTCCTTCGTGCCAAGCAAGAGCACTTTTTGTCTGTATCTAGTACATTCGTTTACTGATTTAAAGTTATTTTTCGCGAAACCATAGACTTATATGCGAAAATGTCGATGATTTCGGCATTGTTAGGATAAGGTTTCAGGTAGTTTTATTAAAACGGTGCGCTCCGTCTTGATACAAAATTTACGATAAAACTACTCATACTAGTGCTCACGGTTCATACACTGATAGGCTCACTCTTTAGTTTCTTATCTATACTCTAAGGTGTATTACTACTGCCTGCCACTGTTGTCAAGTGACATTTCTACGAAATTCGCGAATTTCATTTCGATAAGTCACGTGACTTAGGCTTGTCACTTCCACACATTTTTGAGGGAATTAACATAACATAACATACCATCACGCCTGTATCCCCGAAGGGTTAGGCAGAGGTGTACCAATGTACACCCACAGTTCGCCGGTATGTTTAGGTCCTATGTAATAGGGGGCGAGCCTATTGCCACTAACCGGGCACAAATCCAAACTCCGACCTGCTACTGAGAATTTCATAGAAAAACCCAATAACACCTTGGTCGACTTGGGAATCGAACCCAAGACCTCTAGCGTAGCAGTCGCGGTTAGCGCCACTAGGCCAACGAGGCAATTTTCGAGAATTGCTCCGTGGAAATGACATATTTTCTTCATGACTTGTAGAAATTTCACTTGGGTAGGGCGGGTTAACAGTAGTACAATAATTTTAATACCTACCTGAGCTTGCAGTCTAGACATAGATATTGATAAAAAAGGGTAATGTAGACATAAAAGCAATAACATCTGATGAAGTGTTATTTATGCAACAAGTAAGTAATGTAAATATATCATGATTTATACGACTCCCGTACTAAAATATATTTCCCTGTGTGTAGAATAGCTTTACAAACATTCAAATGACAAACATAAATAACATTTGTTCTTTATTTTATATTGCGACTAAAGACACCAAAATAAACTAATTAAGTACCAAACTTTAGATTCCCTACAAAAATAAAACTTAGTAGACTTGTTTATGACGTAATGTGGTGCCGCCATATTGCCGCGATGTAAATATACTCTTTACTGGCGTTCAAAACTTTTGTCAGTTTTACCATCACGCTGTTACATAGTAGCGTATCTCGCTCGTAAACGTGTACCGTCAAATAACGGCCGTAGTGTACACCGAAGCGAGCAAATTATGCTGATTTATGAAATCCTAGGGCTTTATATAACTTCTTTATAAAAAGACAATTATAATCTATAAGTTTGTTTTTAGATTTTGCAAATTTAATAATTGATCAGTACCTTACGTACGATACATATGCATAAACTTATGCTAAGGTCAGATATCTAGACAAAGTTTACATAGTTTGACAGCTACATACGGAAAAAAGAGAATTAAATCAATACGCCTACAAAGAGAAGCTATCGGTAGACATACAGGGATGCGACAAAAATATCCATACTTTTTAAACTCAGAAGAACCGGCACAGTTTCACTTACAAAGTTCCTAACCATAATGAGCAGATATTTATTTAAAACCCTTTTTTTTTGTTAAAGTACTAATCAATTAACAATTAAAAAAAAACTATACTCTTAATAACTATTGTAACGACCACGTATTTGTAAATATCAAATTATCCTTTTACATCTTTGTTAAACTACGGTGTAACAGTCAGCGACTTTCGTTAGCAAACCAACGAATCGGAGTGTTAACTTCAGCTTTCTAGTTTCAGTTTTAGACTGGTTACTCTTTATTGGTGTTACTCACGATCCTAATGTGCGACTGTTTTTACATCATCCGATACGATATCGGGAGCTACTAAGACTAAATAAATATGGACAACATCACATACATTGTTCTGAACCCAAAGTAAGTAGCTAAAGCACTTGTGTTATGGAATTCAGATATAACGAAGGTACCACAAACACCCAGACCCGAGACAATGCAGAAAAGTGATTTTCTACATTGACCCGTCCGGGGATCGAACCCGGGACCTCAGAGCTAGCGACACGTTAAAAACCGGTGTGTAAGCTACTCGACCACAGAGCTAGGTCGTCAATCGGTACCGGACGACACGATATTTGGGTCAAGTAATACTGTTTTCACATTAGTCGACACGGTATCGGAATCGGATTCTGACATGATATCAGCATCAACATCATCCACAGACCTGGTCCTCTCACTGCTGGGCATAGACCTCTCCTTTCTTGTGACATTCTCAACGGTCCTGTGCCAGTCTCATGATGAGACTGGCACAGGACAGGACAGGAGGTTCGTGTTGTGGTGTAGGTAAGACTCTCATCCAGACTCGACCCGAGATTTTTACTATGTCGTCGCCCATCTTGTTCCCGGATATCGGGGCCAAGTAAACATGAAAAATACGAATCCGATATAACCAAATTATCGGAAGGACAGGTACATGTTTTCTACAATTACTTGCCCCTGATATCTGCAATACCTATTTTTCATACTTATAATTGTAATTTATATCTGTTTGTTTCCCAAATAAAGTAAAATAAAATAAAAATAAAATATCGTGTCGGCGTCTGATACCGATATCGTGTCGGATAATGTGAAAAAAGTGTTGCGGAAACATTCGTGTCGGTGTAATTTGCTGTTCTATGCTCTATGGAACAATTTGTTTGATGATTTAATGTGTGGAAATTGATGGTATGACATGAGCGTATTGGTATGAGGAATTGGGTGTGAAGACTTAGATTTGGCATGAATAATTGTACATTTTAATTGTATAAAGGCGATAAAACCAGAAGGAAATGGAAGGAGGTTAGAGAGGCCTTTGCCTTGCAGTGGGACAGAAACTGCTAGGAAAAAAATAAAAAAAGGCTATAGAAAAGTAAAGTAAATAATCAATTTTATTTACTTGACTTTTATGCTGACAGCAATTTTGTTTGATGTATTGTACAATATTCTTACAAAGAGTGGCCTTTCATTTGTTTAAATTTTCAAAAAGGTCATATTTTAAACAGAATTCTAAAAAAAAACATCATAAATACATTTAGTCATTGAACCTTACCTTAGTTAGATATGGTCCCATATAACTTTCATTGGATTTAATTATTTGTAATGGCGCTGGTTAAATTTAAAGCAATTCTTACCATCAACTAACCATTCTTACCAAGGAAAACCATATTACCCAGTAAATGGGTTGCGAAGGTCAGAGAGGCAGTCGCTCCATCATGCAATATTAAAATTCATACCAAAATCGATTCGTCATCAAATTGCAAGTCGCGTCCTCGATTTTATTTTTAAACTGATTTCAAAATTCCCCTCATTTACATTGCCTATTGATTACCTCTTTACAATGTACATAAGGCAAAAACTTTACCGCCTCAAAGCTGAACGAAAATGGACCTTAAGTTCATGCATTAAGAGTTCTTTTAAAGATGAAGTTTTACTAGTGATGTTCGGTCGACTGTACGATGGATATCGATAACTTTTTATCAATTGGTTTCAGCCGATGCAGTACCACCTTGAGATATCGTCGAAAAATGCATCAATATTTTGTAATAATATAATTTATAGGCGACTGAATTCAATATCGATATTGTACATTTAAAGAAAATAAAATAAATATGCTTATGTGAGGCATAAAAGAACGTAGAATCTGTTAGGTACATCTTGACAATGTAGTTGATTATATTTATTTTATTAATGTTTTGGCAAATACACAGTTCCTATTACCTATATCAGTTTCATACGCATTTCCACCAGATTATAATGGCCGTGGTCAAAACAAGACTTCGAAGAGCAGAATATCAAACAAAATATTATAACACAATGTTACAATATTTTGTATGATATTCTGCTTTTAATAAATAAAAAGTAATTTAAAATACTTTGAGCACGTGGCGTAAAAATATTTTCACCAAAAATAAATTCCTATACTTATTGGTTTCTTAGGTTTACGCGAATGTTAGACATCAAGACACAGTGAGCTCATATTGCGTAGGTCGGAACTCAAATAATTAGTTAAAAAATGAAGGTAGAACGAGCAACATCTACTGTCAAGACGAACGCCATCTCAGTCTGCACGTGACCATGATACCTGCAAAGGTGTCGAAACGTCGGGACCTAAAATCTAAAATTAAACCGCGACAAAATCCGTAAAAAGTAGTTTTATTTCAATTCCAATACTCAATTTACAGTAAAATTAACCCAATAAAAAAACAACACCTCCCCCTAAATTACTGTTTGTTTACATATAAAACGCAATATGTTAGGAACATAGTTCTGCCCCTTGTCTTTCCGTATCTCCCTTGTCTATCTAAAGGTTGTCTGGGAGATCGTTGTGGGTGATAACAACGCCCATTAGCCAGACTAAGGGAAATTCGAAACTTACTAGTTGGTGTACAGTACAATATTGTTTAGATTCTGTGCCATGTTTTTACTTAAATCAATAAATATGAAGTCATCAGAATTACAAAAATAGATTTTTTTTTCTAAAAAAATGCAATTGTTTCTAAGAAAAATCCAAGATTTGTTTAAGATTTTGAGAGTTGTTTGTTGATCAGCATTATTTACGCTACTGTACAACAATTTAGGAGTCAATTTTTAAAAATAAAGGTATTCAAAAGTACAGGCATACACACACATTAAAAATAACATTACTTGAAAGATAGGTACTAAAAAGTCTATAGTAAAATCTCATTCAAATAAAAAATTACTACTGAAATCAAGCGCAAAGATATCGCGAAACATACATATACATCTGAATTTTAAATTGATTCGACAACATAGTACTTAAATGTTTATAAAATAAGTATTCTGTTCGTATCAAAGGCAAAAACTTCATGTTATTTATCACTTCAAACATACGATACACATTTGAATAATCGTTTTGTAGATAACAATACAAGAGGTTGTGATTTGTTTAACATTTAATAAGTATCTTTTGCTACCGTTTGGTAGCCCAAATAAATCTTTTTGGTATTAATAATATAGGTAGCAGTTGTATCATGATTGGTTTATTGATTTTGCATAAAAAGTTTTCAAATTTTTTTGTTTATTTGAATGGTAGGAGTTACATTTTAACGGAGGCCAGTTGTTTTTTTTTTGTTTTTATTATTTTTATTTCTTGGTTATTGTTTAAGTTATTATTTAAGTCAAACTTACGTTTATGAGATTGAGAATGGTAGGAGAAAAGAGAGGCCTATGCCAGCCGTGGAAGGACAAAGGATGATGATAATGATGTTATGGTTGACTTTTAATAATATTATTTTTGTTATGTATCTACTTATTTTCATAAATTTTATTTTTTCTTATTTGTTTTAACTACTTTTTTTTAATATGACAATGACAATAAATTCTCCTTATTTCGTTTAGTTTATGCAAACAAGAATAACTGCACACACCATTTAATTATTTTTTTTTTTCATACCTGGAATCCAGCTTTGTCGATCGTCTAACCAGACTAGTCGATCGACTCGTCATTTCGAGTACTAGTGAAGTGAGTAATGTCAGTCGTGACTTACGATAACATCGATGTTTGTATAAGATATATCGACGTTTGTATCTTTATAAAAGAAATAGGCTTTTTGTTACCGTTAATGATTTTGTCGTGTGTTTTTGTTGAGTAATTGTTTAATGACCTTGTTCGCAATGAGATGATAAAATATGTGGTACTGATTTATTCTCAAGCATGTTAGAATATAAAGGTTATATAGCGGGCTATGTAAGATCATTTTGTGACATAAGTACATAGTAATTTAATTTTATGACTGATAATTTTTAAGTAAGTTAAAAACGTTTTTGTTGACTGGCTATCTTTGCAATAAAACGAACAATTACTGCAGAAATAGCAAATGTACATACATAGAGCTCGTGAACTGATGTCAATTTGAAGAATAATAGTTTGTAACAAATAATAGTTAAAATTATACATATACCTACATACTTATATCCAATGTTGTACATAGGTATCTTACGTGGTTATTAAGACTTTATTCTTTCTTAATTTAACGTTAGGTAACCTTGTAACCAAATTCTTAAAGTAAAATTAAAAAAAACGTACAAAAAAGAACCTATAAACAGAAAAAACGATGTCAAAATGTTCTGCGTTTCGAGTGTCGTATGTCCCACGCTGACCGCAAATGAGGGTAGAGAGAAAATAAAAATAATTTGTCAAACTAGACCGACGAGCCCGCTACCCGACCGCGGCTTGTGGAGCTACGAAGATTTGGATACGGCACTTATATCTAACTGTGCTCAACTAACTCATGAATACTTTAATGAAACTTAATGTTAAGGTGTTCTTAAATGTCTGTGTATCATTGATTAATGTAGCATTCACGTAAAGTTCAGAAAGCAATATGTTTATTTATCACTATATTATGCCTTTGTAGATGTCAAAGTGACAGGTTAACTCACTGTCCGACTGTCTACCCGTGACCATGATACCATCGAAACGTCGGCAACTTAAACTGTAAAATGTTCTTCCTTGTTTCTAATTACAATAATTTCGGGAAGGCTCAATTTGCTAGCTATTACTCGTCATCTCAGCATTGACTAGTTTTTTATTTATTGTAAATAAAATTCATACACCTAACTAAAGCTAAATAATAAACCACGGTAAAATCGATAAAACAGTTTTATTTCAATATCAAACATTCACACAAACCTCATCAATATAAAAATATCTCACCTCCAAACTACCGCATCCAACATTTCCATCATCCGTACAAAGATGGTATCGCGCGCCATAGTTCGTTAACGCGTATTAGACATCTGATAGATCTGGTGTGGCGCTTAGAACAACTTACATGTCGATCACTAGGCAGAACACTCTTAAGGAGAATAATGTTTCTTTAAATAATTTAATAGTGTAGTTTTTTTTTTAAACTTGTTACATTATGTCCCACTGCTGGGCAAAGATCTCCCCCAATTCGCTCCAGGCTCTTCTGTCTGGAGCCGCCTCCCACCAAACCGACAAATTTCGAAAAAAAACAGTAACGTTTAGGGAATCTACGCAAAAACATGCATATACCTTTAACGAATTGACGTGAAGTATAAAAGTATGAAAAATTATATCTTTACAATTTGAAGAAAACACCAAAATACTAACGAAACTTAATTATTAGATTATTGTCCCATTAATGTCTTACTTTACACGTTAAAATTGTGAGTCAACTTGAGACTTAATATTCTCTTTAAATCTCTGTATAAAATAATATAGCTATTTGTCGAGTAATAAAAGCCGTGAGGCCTTAAAGGTATTTCATAACAACTATCTCGCCGGCGAGGCCCGTCGCGTATTATAAATAATAGTAACGTAAATGTTATCCTCCCGACCCTAGACCAAGCCGAGCCGGCCAAACTAGCAATAAAAATATGTCCCTAAAAATTAAAACTTAGATCCAGCCATCCCTTGTTGTTTTGCTTTATTAAGATTGTTAGCAACGCACTAAGTCGAGGTCCGAACCCCGCAGGGGGTGCCCTTAGTGGACGTTGCTGACGTAGTTAGTTTTTCCTATTGCTCTGGCTGGAGGCCTTAAGGTCCTCGCCAAAAGTCCGGGGAAGCAGTCAAAGCCTGCGCTCAGGCGAACTGCAAAGATCACTACAAAAAAAAAGAAACTTAACAACTATAATTAAATAAATCGATCCAAATTGGTCATGAACTTCTACAGAATACTCTTCCCCTTAAGAGAGATTTAAGAATATGGTCATTTAATCCGCTCAAAAAAGCATAAAGGAGAAACAATTTAACTGTAGATTGAATTCATAGATAACTGTTGAGATTGGACATAATTCTTAGTTAGTGACCCATAACTAAAGTTACTATAACATATTTTTAACACATCTGTACTAATCTTTACATAGTATACAACAAAGTCGCTCCTGCTGTTTATACGCTTAGATCTTTTAAACTACGCAACGGATTTTAATGCACTTTTTAGCAATAGGTAAAACGTTTGGTAGACTCTACTCGTGATCAGAGAGCTGGTTTGTTCTTTGCACAGAGAATCGGCATAGCCATTCAACGTGGCAATGCTGCCAGCCTTCTGGGCACGTTTCCTGCCATTGACAAGGATGACGATGAGTATTTTGACGCGTGTTAGTTTTATTTATTTATATAAGATTTAATTTTAGTCTTTGTTTGTTCTTGTATTAGATTTAAGTATTGAATAGGTAAGTCATTTTAAAGGAAAGTTTATTGAAGTTTTATTATTAGTAATTTATTATAGTCAATCTAGATTTGGAAAAAAGTATTTAAAGTCAAAGAGAAACCTAAATTGCCTGAACTGGTTTTTTGAAATAGACTGTCAAAAAACTACCAAACATTACTGGCCGTATAAAAAACAACATAATTTCAAATATCGAACCATAAAATCGAATCCATAATTCGAATTGTTATTATCGGGATTAAAGACCAAAATCCAATATGGCGAATGAGTCACTTAATTCGATTATCACCTAATATAATATTATAAGGTAATCCCAGCTTATGTAATATTTTTATGGTAAATTTTATGTTTTTCGTGTTTATTTTTATCGAATACGTGTTAATTTGAATATTTAATTTGGATCAGTTTGGATTATCTGAATACTTTATGGGGAATAGAGATGAGCTTATGTTATTAATTTGTTTGTAATAAATATTAGTTATATCCGTGTATTTTAAATAAATATTTAATTTAATTATGGTTTTAGTTCTAAATGAAGTCTATAGTTTGAAGTTCGTCAATTCTACTACGTAAAAGGTAATTAAATAACTAATTGTTTTCTTCCTCAAATATACGGGACAGAAAAATGTACTGAATCAATGAATAATTGCCAGGTACGCATAATAATTATAATTTTTATAACATGATTGAAAAGCATAAGTTAAGCATAGTTGTCTAGTATTCGAAATATACGGCGATAACACTTACTAAGATATCATACAAATATCTAACAATATAATATAGCTGAAGAGTTGGTTTGGATGCGCTAATCTCTGAAACTACCTGTCAAAATCTCGAACCTAAAGACTTTATACATTTATTAAAGTCACGTTAAGCGAAACCACAGACTAGTAACAAAATACGTAATAAAAAACATAAATTAAAAACCAAAATTAATATTACTTTCGATCCATAAAATTCAACCTGCCGTGCTATTCTGTAACATTATTTTTATGTCTCGACAGCGGAATCCGCGGTGAGATGTCAAATACGTATTCTCGAATTTGAATTCTAAATCAAGGCCAATTGGGTTCACTTTTGAAGTGAGCTTTATTGTCACTTCACTTTCACCTGTCACCGAAATTATTAACAGAATAGACATACAGCTACAGTAATCTTATTCTTAAGAAACATTATAAAACAGCCGAAATTTATTTTTTATGTAAATAAAACTAATTTAAATAATCTGAGGCTATAAAACAAAATTAAATGCAAAATCTCTATTTAAGCGTGAACATTCTTTGCATATTTGCCTATTTCGTTTTATTTATTTTGTTACAAACAATTAATAAATGAATAATTTAATTTAAATTTAGACGGCTCCTAAGATAAATCGTAGTGCATTTGTTTTAGTTACATAATAAAATAGGTAACCATCTTATTTTATCTATGGAAACCCAATTTAATTACATAAATTATTTTTTTACGTTAACTAGAAAAGTCTTGCGTCATTTTAGTATTTTTTAAACTTAAATTGGTAATAAAACTACTTTTTACAGATTATATCGCTGTTTATTTTAGATTTTAGTTCCCGACGTTTCAACACCTTTGCAGGTATCATGGTTACTGGCAGACTGTAATCCAGAGAAAGTCGTTTTATTATGTCTTACATTCAAATAAATCTCAGAAAGTACATAATAATTTTATTTACGATCAAAAGTAATACTTCTTTGTATGTGTTATGTATAACACATACAAAGATGGAAATAATTTTTTATCCTTGACACATTAAGTCAGTCAAAACAGCAATTCTTTTAAGGTATCACTAAAACAGCCTACGGCTAAGCCTAGTTTGATATACAATACATAAGGAATGCTCATACATACAGTCAAAGATAAACACAACAAAAGGAAAAATAAATAGCGGTCAATTGCGAGCCGGACTTGCGAACAAAGGGTTCTGTACTATCGTACAAGATAACCAGATGTATTTTTTTGTTTTGGTGGTAAAAGAAATACAAACTGAAAATTTCAAATCACCTACTGACCTAAAGAATCTTGGATATAAAAAAAATATCATATAGGTTAAGTTTTTATCGTTTTGTTGTAGCCTTTGTTAGATAAAACTGCTGGACAAAGGCCTCCCCTTTCTTCTTTCAAACCTCTCTGTTTTTACTATTTAATTCAATTATGGATTATTCTTATGTTTCTATGTATTTAGTGTGTTGTATGAAATATTGATGCCTAAAATATTTGACTTGATCTGATTTGAATACGCCATCACTGTACATGAAATATAGTCCACTGACAGACGGACGGGTTCGTTGGTCACTTTTCGGGTAAGGAACCCTAAAAAGATTATTCGATATCAATTTTCATACACTGTTTATATAAGTCTTCAAAGGGAAATCTGAAAGGTAACGTTTTTGTATAGTTCAGATAGTAATTTTTCTTTAGTATATTATTATTGTTTCTTATATTCTACCTTATAGTTCCAGGTATTTAAGCCCAAAAAAAAAGTTGGAAGTGTCGGGATCTCTGTCTGTATATAGCAGTGTAGCTCCTAAACAAAAGAATTACAGACGTTCAAACGTTAATGGAAAATTACTGTTTATGTCAATCAACAATAGACACTAATTTAATTAATTATACCTACTAATTTCGTCGAATTTCAATAATTTATTCCAATATTTCGTATATTGGTTTAACAATAAAATTATTACATTTATATCAGTTTAATACTTCCCTGAATTAAGTAAAATCAAATTCGCTAACTATAAATATTTACATTAAAAATATTTATACATAAATAGTTTTTAAATTCTTTGTAAGTATTAATTCGTTTAAATGGATAAAATTATTATGGTACAATTAATTTAATTTTAGAATAGTTTCAGTTTTTTACTTGTATATAAACTTTTGTAATTTATAGATATTAATTTATTATGTAATTTTATTAATATGGATAATAAAATAGTTAAGTATAATTTAAATTAAATTTCCTTAAGAATTAATAAACGTAATCATTGTATTCAGTTGTTTAATTTCATATTTTCTTTTTTATATGAAATTAATACGTAACTAGCAGGAACATAACATAATATACCATCACGCCTGTATCCCCGAAGGGTTAGGCAGAGGTGTACCAATGTACATCCACTGTTCGCCGGTATGTTTAGGTCCCATGTAATAGGGGGCGAGCCTATTGCCACTAACCGGGCACTAATCCAAATTCCGACCTGCTACTGAGAATTTCATAGAGAAACCCAATAACACCTTGGTCGACTTGGGAATCGAACCCTCTAGCGTAGCAGTCGCGCTTATCACGTCTAGGCAAACGAGGCAAACTAAAAAAAAAAAAAGTAACAGTAAGCAAGAATCGTGCATTACTTGGAATTTAAAACAATGTGATTAGTAATGTGAATAAGCTACATTGTACCTTTGTCGGATTTCAGGGAATATACAAATTTACTTTTAGAAGTAAAATACAAATGTAACAAATTGATTCTTAGAAATTTATCAAACGTTACGACTGTTTGCTATAAAGGGAAGTATGAGAAAAAATACGACTCCGTAAATGTAACTGAAAATAGGGTGCCCAGGATAATAAAGAATAATTATACCAAGTTTCATCGTAATCGAACCGGTAGTTTTTGCGTGATACCTGAACAAACAGACAGACAGACAGACAAAAAAATTTTTTTTCACACTTTTGGTTTCGTTGTCGGTCTAGTAACACCCCCCCCCCATTTATTTGTTTGATATTTTCAATGTACAGAATTTTCACTTCTACAGATTTATTATAAGTATAGATATACGTGAAATTTAATATTCTGTAAAGTAGGCTTTAGTAAGAAAAACTAGCTTCTGTATCTATAATAACAGTATTTGTAAAGACAATTTCAAAAAACTTTTAACTAGGTGAGATTGTGTCGTTATGTTACATAGTTTCTTTGACCATAGTTCCTGTGGCCTATAATTTTTTTTTTATGTTATATTTAAATTATATTTATTTAATTTTGTGACTGTCAGAGTTATATGTACTTTACTTACTTTTCTTAATAATTCTCACTTCGTAAGGAAACCTGGATTCCAAAATTGGGATCTGAAATCGCCAATCCGCAAATGAGAAAGCATGGTGATGAATGCTCGTGCCTTCTCTATAAGGGAAGATGCCTATGCCTAGCAGTGGGACATTTATAGGCCGGTATCATTATAGTATAAATATTATACTCATTATACAAACCAAAGTAATTAATAAACATTTAAGTGACGGCCGGAAGAAAGGCGTTGTTTCGTGAGAATATCTCTTAAACCAGCATACTGATCATTCTTGTACACTATTAAGCTTGCTCCATTTAAACTGCACATTAATGTTAATATATTTTAAGTGTTCCGTAAGTGATCACTTAGAGGTGTGACTTTGGTAATAAGAGGCAGCGGGAGCGATTTAACTGAACTTATATTTTAAAGATGGATTTTAATTTTATTAAAATTCATTTTGTTTTACTATCATTGTCATTATTGATTGGATTTGTACATATTAATGACATTTACAATATTGTAGGTATTTAAACTACAATATTGTAAACAAACTTGATAAAAAGCTCTATATCCTAATGCTAAGATATTTAAAGTACAATAATTATTATTTAAAACAACAATTATATTTGATGGTATAAAAATCAAAACTTAATTTTCCACTATCCCAACATAAAAAAAAACTAAAAAAAAGCAAGCTAAATACACTCTTAAGTAAATAACGTAAGATTGATATTCGCTAGAACAATATCCTAACATCACTAATTATTTTCGCGCCACCCGTGACAAACTACACAGCCTTAATTCGTTAAAACCGTGTGTGAACAGAATTTATCATTAGCTTAAACCTAACCTCCTTGTAATACCCAATAATGATGGTATAATTGATAATTTTGGGGTTGAAGTACCTATTTGAATATACTACTAGTAATTTTTTAAGAATAATCTTAAATGATAATTAATAATAAAATAGTTTTGTATGACAATAAGACCATTAGTAACCCTCTAGCAAAAAAGGTGTATTATACGTTTAACGTGTGTGTGTCGGTCTGTGCAATGTAACTCATAAACAAATTTACTGATTTTTGTGCAGTTTTCCTGTTCGGAAACTCCTATCGAGGCGGTTCTTAGCTTTATTTAAAAAGTTAAACGGTTTGAAAATAACAAGAAATATTTATTTTATTGTAAAAATACAACAGTAAATTTGGATAATCTACAAAATAATAATAATGTGCAAAAGTTAGCCAAATAAACCAAACGAATATCTAGAATGCCTTTTCAGCATAAACGCTTGGGTCTAGACGTGACAAGAGGCTGGCATTTACCTTAAACAGAGGATAAGCTTGCCATCTAGCTGGCAATATTGCCAGCACTTGGCAACAAGCCAACAAAGCCTGGCACGCTTTTTTCATGTTAGACTTTATTTTTGCGGGTACTTTTATAATTGAGTAATGCTATGCCTGGAATAGATGACTTTTTTATAGTTAGAGATTCTTTCACAGTTCAGACAAAAAATACCATTTTTTCGACGGAAAATTACTATTTTTTATAATTTTATAACGTATGTAACCTAATGCTGTTTTTACCAGACTACTTACAGTGCAAGTAATTTTACGTAGATATATTTTTTATTTAGGTATTTATTATGTTAACACGGTTTGTAGGCCAATTACATTAACACATAGTACACTCAAGATCAACATAAAAAATAACAAAAGACGAATGATAAGCAGTACACAGGTACACACATTTATTTTATGTGCTTTCACGGAAGTGAAGACAAGCGCATAGAACAGTCTTGAGGCCATCTGCAATAATGACTAATCTTTTGAGTGAAAGGTAAAAATAGTTTGCCGATTTCACATTATCAAATCCAGATTTTTATTAATTGTCGTGCTCAAAGTATGTATATTATGTGAAAGTATTACTGTAATGTTAGTTTTGAAATACATGTTTGTCATATTAACTTTTAAACTATCGCGCATGTTTATAGTAATAAAGCCGTGGTCGCAAGCAGACTGAGACTGCTTGCGACCACGGCCGGTGTAACCCGGTCGAAACGTCAAGCCCCAAAAAAGGTATTTATGCATGTACGCGCTTATTCACGTGAATTATTATGTTTGTCATAGTTTTTATCTACGCTTGCTGGCAGATAAATTGTACTGCACTTACTTATGTTTTCTCTATAAGTGAATTTGCTATTCTTTTGAGAAATAAATATCTTTAACCGTAGATTTATTCCTTTACTTATTTTTTTATAGAGATTGAAATGGGAACACAGCAGCGTGAAAGCCAAGTCCAATAAAAAAACATTTATCCAACAATTATATTGTTAACTTAGAGCGGTATTTAACGCTCATCTATTCTGACCGACACGAAACTTAACGATTTGTATGTTACACTATAATTAATTACATAGCCTGAGGCTAAAGGCTATTTTAATTATTGTTTTTTTGGAACTTGAATGTTTTTGTCGGCGAGTTTTTTTTATGCTCAGATTAAAAGGTACGCAAACAAAAGCTTTGAGTGACGTGAAGTCAGTTGAATAGTTGTTTACAAGTTTTTTTTTAACCGTCGTGTATGTATGTAATAATAATAATATTCCGGGACAACTCACACACGGTTATCTGATCCCAAGCTAAGCAGAGCTTGTGTTATGGTAACCAGACAACTGATAAACATAGTTACATATTTCTAAATACATACATATTATAGATAAATTACACCCAGACAACCAGAACAAATGATCGTGCTCATCACACAAACATTTGTCCTGGGTGGGAATCGAACCCACGACCTCCGGTATAGCAGTCAGGGTCACTTACCACTAGACCAACAGGCCCGTCATGTGTGTTTATTTTAAATCTTGCAATCTAAGTTAGACCGACTTCTTGACATCCGATTGAAATTTTGGATACTTATGTAAGTTTGGAGAGCAACAAAACTTCAGTGCAATAACAAGTTACAAACCTAAACGATACATACTTTTTTGCTAGAAAAGTGCGAAATCTAAGAAAATAATTTTGCAAGAAGGGGTAACGACTGTAACTTTGTTTATGTCCGTCATGAACTATTATGATGATTATGCTTACAATGATAGCTGAAAATGAGGATTATGCGTTTTGACCTATCTATAGGTGTTCCTGTCTGTTCGTAACTACTTAACGACTTTACCGATTTTGATAAATTATACCCTGTTAGATTCGCGTGGATGACGTGAACTAAGAGTAGGAAAACTACTTAGATGTATTTGTAAATGGATAACCAACTGCAATGACTATTAAGAAATATAATTTTTACTATTAGCTTTAATGGCAGTCGAGTTTATTTCATTTAACTAGACCTATATTACTTTATTTAAAAGTAACGTAACGTAGTAAGTACGGGTCTTCTATTTTGAGTTTTACTTTAATTTACACATTCAAGCCATCCCCAATAATATTATTATCTTCCTACATCTTTCCTTCACCATAAACAATTTCACTCATCAAAACAATCCTTATCCAAGAAAACATTTTCAGCTGAAACTACTGTAAATCCTTAATAACTCGTGATAAAGCTTCCAACTTGGACATAGCTAATTACAAAAATAATTAATTTTAGTAGACGGATGGTGTAACTGAAACTGGATAGAAATGGATGTAGCTGAAATATGTCTGGGTTGAGATCTGAGGAATTCAACAGGTTTACTCAGTTTTCGTAGAATATGGCAGGTATTACGTGTGATAGAATCTGTAAATCTATGATAGTAAAAAAAAATTGTCTGTGTCAAAATGTGCAGTAGGTAGCCATAGTTAGCAGCAAAAGTTTTTGTATTTAAATACGACACTGAAAAATTAAATTATAATGCTTAAACCTTACTACATTTTTTAAACATGGGTACATACGTCACCACATTAAATTTGCAATCTCTTTCATTTGGTAGTTACTTTTATTAGGATTTTTTTTATTATAAAATAGTATATTGATACTTTGTGTGTGACATCGATTCCTATAACAAATGTTTTTCATAGTAATTTAAATTATTGCGACAACCACTCTTACCATGGTTTACTGTTACTAAATTGATTTTGGATGTCATATAGACAGTCACACCATGTAAAATAATCAGCCGAATCCGATAAGACTGGAAGCTGATCTCAACATAGCTAGGGAAGGCTAGTCAGGAGAAAGCATTAGCAATTTCTATCACAATACGTAATACCTTTCACCTAGTACCTTCGTTCCCATTTTAATTTTGTCACTGTCTTCTTTCACTGAAATAAAAGATAACAAGATGAAATAAAAAGAGGGTTTATTTGTATAAAGGGTTTAAACAAGTTGTTACATTATTTTATTTTGTACCGACTTACAAAATGAGGAATTTTTATATTCGAATGTATATTTTTGTTTTCTACAGTATACATATTATTATGTACTCTTGTATCAATTCTTTAATAGTGAAGTTTTACTGTGAAGTTTTAACATCGGTTAACTTAATAAAAAAACCTTGTTATAAAACACATAACACCAAACCTAAGAGCCTTAAGACCAAAAAATACTGAAAAAAAAACCACCCAAAATATCATTGTTATTCGTTATTCAACTTCACACGGCCCTGCTACCTCCCCGAAGCTAGCGACGTGTTGCGAATACAAAATAATAATTATTTACTTGCCACAAGGTGAACTTTATGTAGGGTGGCGAAGATTTACGAAATGTTTGGGAGTGCTCTCTCATCTCCCGAGCCTTTTCCCAACTATGTTGGGTTTGGCTTCCAGTCTTACCGGATTCAGCTGAATACCGTACTTTACATGGAGCGACTACCTATCTGACCTCCACAACCCATTTTACTGGGTAACCCAATATCCCATGGTAAGACTGGTTGTCTGAATTGACTAAACGACTGTCAACGATCAACGTATGACAGTCGGGACCTGCGGCTTAACGTGCTATCCGAGGCACGGAGGGGTCTCGGTATGTTTAGAAATGGTCACCCATCCACGGACCAACCGTGGCGAGCGCGGCTTAACCTGTATTATCTATCAAACCGTACGGCTTACACTTAGCCACGAGCCCCTTTAGGAGTGCTCTCTCAAAGAGATTTTTTTTTACAGTGGACTGGAGTCGTGTACGCAGAGAAACAATTGCATCTTGGCGGAGAAGGAAAATGAGATACTTGTGGGTGAGTCTTAAATAGATACATTTTTTTCCTTCCCTATGTTAATTTTTGCGCATGTATTAGAAAAAAGCTTATTGTTTTCAATCCACTGAACAAATCTAAAACCATCTAGATCACATGAGCTCCCAAGTATCGTAGTCGCATCGCAGTTTAATAAGCATAATATACTATTTTATGGATTTAGGTTCGAACCTAGATTTGTGTCAAGTCCGATATACTTTTTAAAGTTATGTATGTAGAGAACTGGATTTCTAAAATCTGAAATTATCAACGCCGTGAGTATGAGAAAATGCGTTTTTATTGCAGTGAAACACTTACAATCCAAAATATTACTATTATGTATTTTTTAACTTGTTTAGAATATAGTATTTGCTTATAACTACTGACGGAGGACAAAACATATATAATTTTACTAACTGATATCCCACTACGCAAATTCCAAACCACAACCACACATAATAAAAAAACATATTTCACTCCACTCTTTTAAAAATATTTGCGCTTTAGGTTCTGTTTACCTCCAGTAAAACAGCGCAATGGTGTGTGCAAGACATTACCGTTTATGTTTAATTTATGCTGATAACAGTCATTACGGGCAGTCAAGCTAGGAAAAGGCGGGAAACGAAAAATTGGAAACTTTTGAACTGGTGTATGACATGCTACACTTGTTAGTAAAGGTTTTGAGTTAAATTTTGTTAATGTTGTTTATAAGTTAAGTTTGAAATGTGATATGGATTATTCGTTAAATAATCCAGCCTATAAACGTCTCACTGCTGGGCACAGGCCTCTTCCCATATAGAGAAGGCACAAGCATTGATCACCACGCTTGCTCTCTGCGGATTGGCGATTTCAGATCCCAAATTTTGGAATCCAGGTTTCCTCACGATGTTTTCCTTCACCGTTTGTCAGAAGTGTCTTAGGATAATTAAGAAAGTACATATAACTTTGAAAAAGCCACATTGGTACTTGCCTGGGATCGAACCTGCAACCTTGAGCATACAAATCCGTTCATTGATCCGCTAGGCCACCACGACATTCATTCGTTAATCTAGTATATTATAAAAATAGTTTTATTAGTTTACGTTTTTTGAAATATATAGCTTAACATATAATTAACTAATAATATTAGACTGTTATGGACCCTTACCGTGTGCACATTTTTAGTCTCGTTTGAACCCAAAAAATTACTGCTAGATAATGCTACAGGACATCAAGTCCGCCTTATGTGCATAGATACGTACATTCTTTTGTGCATAGCCTGAATAATTGTACGAACTCTAAAAGAACATTAACCATTTCCCTGTCCCGTGAGTCACATGTGAATATGTGCATTGTTTAACTATTGTGTCTACTGGCGGGACAGTTGAGTTGTTAACACTGATTATATTATAAATTATTAGTTTATATATGGCAAGTTTATGAGTTTATTAAGCAGATTACATTCTGTTACATGGGTGACAATATTTCATACACTATTTAGGAATCAAGTATTCAAGAACATAATTATAAAAATAGCTTAATTAAAGATAAAACGTGTTAGTTTTGTGTAGCAATCTAGTACCCAAAAATCAATGAATACCTTTGCCAAAATTTTGATACTTTTTCAAACAGGACTTATCCCCAAAAACATCAAAACAACACTCACCATACATAAGGTGGGGGATGAATGTATGTGTACGTATTTGGAATGCTACGAACTTGCCTTTTTTCCTTGGAAAAGATTTCAGGAGGCTGTTTATTGACCTTCGCCGATGTCACAAGAGGTACCATTATCTCTATAATTTTATGAAGTGCCCTTAAGAATGCCGTGTATGTTTTCGTTAAAAGTTTTTTTGCTTTTAGATTTTTTATGAAAGTGAAGATTTTGGTCATGTTTTTTTAATATTTCGGTAGGTATGTTTTTGAACGAAGTTTACAGAGTTCCTTTGGTTATTTATTTATTTGAGATTTAAAGCAATTAGAAAAATATCTATCTGGTTTAGTTCTATCTGTCTAGTTTAGGTCTAGTTTCTGTGCACTTTTTAACATTCTCAGAAATGTTAAAAAGTGCACAGAAACTGTTTTGGATGGATTCAATCTTGGTTTAGACTGGTAGTAGACAGGCAACCCGTAACCATGACATCTGTCATGGTTACGGGTCATCATCTTAAGTTTAGATAAATTAAGCTTAGTTTTGTGGTGTTACAAATCTATAAAATAATTATTTTAGATACTCTTTTTAATAAATAATAAATAAATAAATGCGGACAACATCACATACATTGCTCTGAACCCAAAGTAAGTTGCTAAAGCACTTGTGTTATGGAATTCAGAAACAACGAAGGTACCACAAACACCCAGACCCGGGACAATGTAGAAAAGTGGTTTTCTACATTGACCCGTCCGGGGATCGAACCCGGGACCTCAGAGCTGGCGACACTTTGAAAACCGGTGCGTACGCCACTCGACCACAGAGGTCGTCAGTGTCGTTGCTTTACCTTTATGTGTAATGACTTATAAGTATTCGTTTGGATTAGAAGTCAACCACCTAGTTATAGTTAAACAGGAATTTATGGTTCTTACAAAAATAACGAAAAGTACATAGTTCTAATCTAACCTCTAAAATCTCTAACCAAACCTCATAATTTTCAATATCATCTCGAAAATAAAGAAATAGATCTTGTTTTGTATAAATTACATCTGTCTGACGTCTGGGCATGTCATTCATTTCTGACAACCCAAGATTACCAGCAAAGTGAGTTTTATGCCTGCCTCGTAATGTATGGAGTTTGTTTGCTTAGATATGAGGGTAGATGTGTAAGTAAGTTCAGATTGAGTATTTAGAAAACTCTAGTTTCATTTTAAACAGTTTTTATTAAATATTTGTACACGAATTGAGTTTGGTCGGTAGGAGTAGTGAGTGCTAGGTGTATGCAAAATTTCATGCAAATCTGATGTCCATCAATGGTGGTAATTCGGCTTATAAGATTTAAATTAAATAAATTAACACATACATTTCAAATTACATATAAGTACATCAATATTGCAAGGGCTATTTATGACGTGCTTACAATCTTCAGAATCAACCTTAGCAATGAAATAATGCAGTTTTGTAATTTTTTTAAATATACTGTTTCACAGCTTCGAGAAATATTATACAAAATTGTTTGTTACAAAAGAAAATACATATATACAACATCGAAAAATCATTTCCAAGCACGCCATTGTCGTCAGCCAAATTATCCATTTAATACCAAATAGTATGTACGAATTATTTTAATATAGGTATTAGGTATACCAATTATACCAAAACGTTATGTAAATACAAACTCTTACTATAAATTCTATTCATCTAACCTTTTGAAGATGGCAAACCAAGGCGTGGCTGGTAATATCAACTCTATAACTTCGATTCAAATAAAATGCAGTTAAAACAGGTCATTCAAAGGTTTGCAACCGACCGCCTTTCACTGAATGCACTCGACTGATCTTTGGTCCATGTACCTTGACTTTTAGACACACCTTTAAAACAAAAGGACGATGCATTTTATGTTTTGTATAGATATTAAATGGATTTAAAAGCGATTAAAACATATAGCAAAAATATTATAAAAGGTAACACATTAGTATAAGATATACAACATCAAGTAGGTAATTAAAAAAAAAACGACTGCAACAATTTTAAAGGACTTTATATGGGACAACCTATAAGTAAATAAATAAAAAAAAAACGAAACTTACAGACGAATTGAGAACCTCCTCTTTTTGAAGTTGGTTGAAAACATATCACGCAGATTGTGTCTATCTATCTAAAAGGGGTAAAGAGTACATCTGATATAGAATGAGTTTACTAAACAGCTCACGATGAGATCAGTTACTCTGATTGATATCCAATTTTTTGCGTTAATTACTTGAAACCAAAATACGTAATCAATGGAGTGATGTATTATAAAATTAAGCAAGTGACGTATTAAGATATTGACCCTTGCAGTGTGATGACACGTTTGTAACGTTCATTTATTGTTAACTCTTATGGAAATGTGACTAGCCCACTCGAACAGAATGCATTACAAATAAATAAATAGGTATTTTGAACTACTGGTAAAGTACCAAAAAAAACTAGTAGCCACAGCTTCCATAACAAAACTTTTGTAAATCACAAACATATGACTGTTGATTGTGAGAAAGATGAATACGAAACAGGCACAATATACACATTAGTCAACTTTGATTATAATGTAGCCCCTATACCGACGTGATAAGGTCGGTTTTTGTGATGATGTGAATTTGGTAGGATGTATGTGTCACCTTTAAGTCGTTGCAATAAGGTTGGTTTTTGTGTGTATTTAATGGATTGTATGTGTGTATATATTATAAATCATACAGTGTCTGGTGTTTGGGAGTTGATTGCAGGCTACTATACTCTGGTTCGGACGGCCTTCCGTTTCAAACTATGTTGGTGTTGGTGGAGAGAGCTTTTAAAGTATAATTATTGTATTATACTTGTAAATATACTTAAATAAATGATCGTTACCCCAAAAACGTAGACGGTATTTTTAACTAGCCATCAAAAATACAAAAAAATAATAATAGTAAATACTTATGTTTGTCTTAAATACGTCAATTAATTTTAGCCTAGTAATTGGCGTAAGACGACAAGAAGAGGGTATCTATCTAAGACTTCTGTGTAAATGTAAAAAAAGTAAATAAATAAATTACATAATTTTAATCCATATGTGCTTCTAGCAATAAAACACATCAATTTTCTCAAATTCAAGAAGTACAACCTTTTTTTTGAAAACGAAATACACTTACAATTATTAAACAGAGCCTACTCCATACAGTACAAACACTAACCACAGGTTACTTGTGTCAGGTATAAGTTAAAAAAACAAGTAGCGGCACAAATGAAAGGCAAGATCGGGTTCGCGGCGTATTATGTTCATTACTAGTTAGTTACCTAACCTTGACTTTACCGTAACTTCCAATATGTTATGAGAAACCATATTTTATTTGTTGAAGATAACTAAGAAAGTTACAAAATCAATTTTAAAAAAGTAGTTGAATTATAGTTAAAACGTCTGAAATAGGGAAAAAAATAGACATCAATAGGCTTTTTTTATAGAATACTAGCTGTACCCCGGCATGCGATGCAATGTAATTTTTTCTATCTAGCACCTGCCTACTACCTACCTGCCTATTACCACTTAGGGGTATGAAAAATAGATAGTAGCCGATTCTCAGACCTACTGAATATGCATATAAAATTTCATAAAAATCGGTCAAGCCGTTTCGGAGGTGTATGGTAACTAACATTGTGACACGAGAATTTTATATATAAGAAGAAGAAGAAACTGAAAGTAGGTATGTATGCTCATTTTCAGTGGTGGACATAATAGCTCATGCCGTGGTGTTTATGGAAGCCAATCTTTTGATTGGAATCTCCTTGCACTTGCACATTCCAAAAAAGAAAAACAAATGAAAGGGGTTTACCTCAAAAAACCTCTTATATTGATTATACCTTATTTATTTCCAAATTTAGCAGATAAACGATATCAAGCGATATTATTTATTAAAATTTTGTGGTTAAACGGACCCTAAAATGACGACTAAAAACTATTTATATTAGAACCTATATTTACTACGAACCAACAAATATTAAACCACTTTAAAAATAATTTCTTAAATTTATTCAAATCTCTCCTAAATTACGCGTCTAAAACCATTACTCAAATTAATTAAATCAATACAACGCTTTATAATTTATTATCAGCTCTTACTTAAATTATCGTCACATACACCGTTACCAAACCTGTTTGAGTCTTATTTTTATACACAAACAATTTCAAGTTAATAAGATATGAATACGACAGCTAAATGTAAGAAAGGAAATGACAGAAGTTTAACTCCAAACAAAACTACAACAAGAATTGTCAATTTTGTGTCATATTTTAGAAGCAGAGTAATTCTCGAATCATCAAACAGTGAGTAAGTATGGCGATCAAAATATACTCAACTAGCTGTGCCCCGCGGTTTCACCCGCGTGAATGACAATTCTTACACTACCTATCTTTATAAATTATAGCCTATGTGTTATTCCGATGTATAAGCTACAATATTGGAAAGTTTCAATAAAATCCATTCAGTAGTTTTTCCGTGAAAGAGTAACAAACATCCACACATCCATTCTCACAAACTTTCACATTTATAATATTATAGTAGGATTCTCCCCATATGAGAAAGGGGCAACTTTGCCCAGCAGTGGGACATTTACAGACCGGTATTATTATTAGATGTATAACTCAGTCTCCATTTAGCATAACCACCATTTTAAGTCTGTATTCTACATACGGTGACGATATGACAAACAAAGCGTGGCACTATCTCTAAAAAATCTTTGAAATAAATATCGAAGTGGACCTTTTGTAATAAATATGTATAGTAGCTAGAAATAATGAGAAAAACATTCCTTATTTGGTCGCGTTACCAATTTGCGACATATTAACATTAATACAGAGATCAGTACGCTTGTACTATGTGCTCTTAAAACAGGATTACTGCCGTTGCGGAAGCGAGACGCCACTATGCGCAGTGTAGAGCGCCATCTCGCTCTCGCAATGGGAACAGGCCTTTTTTACGATTTCATAGTAAGTGATGGCCTTAATATATCTAAGAATGTCCAAATTACGTAGCAACTTGGTCATTATAAGCGGCTATGATGGTAAGATGGTAAAATAAACGGTTTCTTCTGTGCCAATATTAGAGAAATAATTTGATTCGTAATGACATTATTTGGAAGTAATATCTTGATGTACTTAGTGTTTGAAATTAAAACATAAGTAGAAATAAATAAGCTACTCATTATCTTTTTTTTAATCTTAATACGATACAAATGACATCTTACTTTCTTAATTCATAGAAATATCAACAGTTATTTTCGCCCATTAGCAATATAAATCAGTATTGGTTGTTAACAAAATTGGTTTGTACACAGGTGTCTCCAATTTTGCTTCAGACATGATAAAACTTTTCTGTGTATTAGCAAATGACCTAATTTTAACATTTTATTGAAACAGCATTTCGAAAATGAAACTTTAATTAAAATTAATAAAAGACGAAAAGTAGTAAAGAAAAGTATATTTGTAGACAAATGAAACAAAATATAATGTACGCCAACCAACCAACTCCGAGGTATATTGATGACAAAAATACCTACTTTTTAAAATCCACAATCATTGCTGTAAATATCACGTAACAAAGATACAAAAAAAACATTCATGACATAAACATACAGTCGAATAGAGAACCTACCTGTTTGGAATCCGGTTAAAAAACAGAATATTTATCGCTCTCTATAATAATAATAATAAATAATAAATGCGGACAACATCACATACATTGCTCTGAACCCAAAGTAAGCAAGCATTTAGCACTTGTGTTATGGAATTCAGAAACAACGAAAGTACCACAAACACCCAGACCCGGGACAATGTAGAAAAGTTGGTTTCTACATTGACCCGTCCGGGGATCGAACCCGGGACCTCAGAGCTAGCGACAATCTTGAAACCGGTGCGTACGCCACTCGACCACGGAGGTCGTTAAACACAGTTTATTACACAGAATATATATCGCTCTCTTTATCAGATTTGTTATCATTCAAAATTCTCAATACTAAAATTTCGACAATCCCACATAGATGCATATGATCCATATTTTAGTCGGGTTTAATTAAAATCTGATGTGCGTAGCTGCATATAGCTCATAAATTACATTTTCAGTAACATTTAGTTCGGCTCTATGCATATTACGAATAGTTTCAAAGCGTAGCTAACCGAGTCTTCAATTCTGGTAAAGGAAGGGGCTAGAAATTAGCTGTAATTAATTAAAATTTTCGGAAGATGTTATTTTTCATGTATATCGGTTAAATTTTAATTAGATACTAGATACATACGCTACAAACAATAATAAACTATAAAGGCAGGAGGAGTAACTGATATTGTTGGTAATATACATTTATAAAGTTAATACCATTAAGTCCCATAAAAAAAAACTTACTTCCGTGTGCTCACATGTAAAAGCGCAGAAAAAAATACGAAATAGCCAGTATAATAATAATAATAATAATATTCCGGGACAACCCACACACGGTTATCTGATCCCAAGCTAAGCAGAGCTTGTGTTATGGTAACCAGACAACTGATATACATACTTATATATTTCTAAATACATACATATTATAGATAAATTACACCCAGACAACCAGAACAAATGATCGTGCTCATCACACAAACATTTGTACTGGGTGGGAATCGAACCCACGACCTCCGGTATAGCAGTCAGGGTCACTAACCACTAGACCAACAGGCCCGTCAATTATTATAATATTACTCTAGCTCTTGCCCGCGGCTCCTGTCATCTGGATTTTGGTAATCGTGTTAAAACTCTGACCTTCTCTGTATGTTTTTTTTTTTCAAGATTGAGAAAGGAAAAATTATTCATCACCTACATAATTTAATATAGTAGTAGCTTTATATAAGAGTATTAATTAATTATATTGCACTTTACCGTCCTTCGGCTTAAATACCCGCAATTTAATTAAGGCTGGTATGCCACTGGTCGAAGGCCTCCGTCAAATATCTTTGTTAAATTGAATTAAACTATGACAGTTGTTAAGACAAGGTTCCAAGGTGTTTGTCCAAGATTTAATCAAATACCTTTAATGATTTTCTCACCGTCATTACACATTTATTTTCTGTTTAGAATGTAATATATTCTATAAATAAAATAAGATAATCATTATTTCAGGACATACTATATATACAATACAGGTCACTTCAGCAGAATTATAGAAACAATTTGCAGAAAAAACAATCTGTAACTTAATAAAATTTATGTACATCTACACTAATATTATAAAGAGGAAAACTTTGTTTGTTTGTAATGAATAGGCTCAAAAACTACTGGACCGATTTTAAAAATTCTTTCACCATTCGAAAGCTACATTATCCACGAGTAACATAGGCTAAATTTTATTTTGGAAAAATCCAAAATAAATCCAATGGTCCACGCGGGCGGAGCCGCGGGCGACCGCTAGTTTTCTTTAATTAACCATGCTCTCATCCTGTGTAGGTACTTATTATGTAATCAGAAGGTTCTGATTACATATTTACCAGGCACATACCACCCTTAATAAATAGCACTCAATTGCAATTAATATTTAAGCGAATTTTTAATAAGCACTATTACAAATTAAAACTACGTGACAATGAAACTTGAAATTAATAACTACTGTCAATAAAGACTGGCTTTTTATAATTATTTATATTCGTTTTCATTCAATAATATTAATGAAATCAATATTATTTTTTGAACACATTTTTATTTAAAATTTATATTCTAAAGGGTTACCAAAAAAATATTCTAACGGCCTACATAATTAATTATTGCACTTACAAAAACACGAAATAGGCGCAATGACCTAACCTTTTATTATTTAGCGTTATTTGTACAACTAATTTTATGTAGTTTTGTTTCCCACACAAATCCAACAATCGTAGTTTTTTTTTTTGGTCAGGCAAATGCGAAAAATTACACAATATTTATAGTTGATGGAAACAGACAAATTTCAAATTGTTCTTATTATGATTGGCGAGGTTTAATGGTTTGTAGCATTAGTAATATTATATTAAAAATATATTATATAGGTAAATTGTGAAAATGGAAATTAAGTATTTTTCTGTCCACATTTCAAGTTTCCACATTATACTCATTCCTTATCCTATCCAATTTTACCTCCCAGACAATCTACGCATTCTTATCAAGGTTGCCTGAGATTTCCTCTCTTACATAACATATTGACCGACTAACAACTAATTTAAAACATATATACAAGTACCTTAGTAGTCTACGATGTGTGGCTTTTCTTCGTTTTCCCATTTTCATAGATGCATAAGGGTAGACAGAATTGAAATTACACAATTTGCTTTATTTATTTATTTATTGAAAAGGCAAACCAACGACATATTTACAATTAGGATTTGTTACATCATTTCCATAATTTATGTACAGTGTAAATACGTCACTTACAGGTATGCACACCATTTACAGTATACTACATACAATCATGCTACAAAACAGATATTAAATACATAGTTAATACAGGATTTATTAAATAACAATTATATAGAAATATTGAAATAACAAAATTAAGTTAGCTTGATACAGTTAATATATACAACATACAACAGGTTTTGCTATATTATGATAAAACTATAGGTACGTAAACAAGTTAAAGATATACCTAGTCTTCTATTTAAAATATCTTCCGTCCATACTTTTAATGACATGAAATATTTATTATCTCGTTTATGATCAATATACAAAATAGATAATGAAATTATCACTCTGCAAAAAAAAGTTCCTTACAAGAAAAAAAATAACAAATCGTGTTCTCAACGATTTCCTTTACCATAATTATAAACAAAATAAAAACATAATTATTATTATTCCATTAAAAATAACAAGGTCAACAACGGGAAAATCTAATTTCAGCTAAAGTTACCTAAGAAAGTCGGAGTACCACGTAAAACCTCACAAAAGTCCAATTTAAGTTTTCTTTTAGGCCCTCAAATTTCAGGCCAAAGGAGACAGGGAGGGATTTAGAAAACCAAATAAAAAGCATCTCTGACAAAATAGCAACAAATTTTTATTGCAAAGTAATAAAACATTGGCAATTATTTCCTTTATTTTTAACATAATAATATTTTTTATATAGCAATTACTTAATGAAGAATTAGTACTAGTTTTAGGTAGAATTTTTTCCCTGACTTAAGAATTCACGGTACAGGTCTGAAGGCTATTTAAAACTAAGGTGAAAACATACGACAGAACTATTGCTGGTACCTACCAGTATCTGTGTAATATAAAAATATACTAATTTATTTAATTATATAGAAATATACAATAAAATACATTAATTACCAACATATATTTCGCAAATAAGTATGTCTTGTAAACCAGAATAAAAATGAAATAAAAAGCTCATCATTTTCATAATTAGCGTTGCCACTTCTTAAACATGGTACGTAGGTAAAAAGAATAACTCAGCTCAAAATTAATATTCCAACTCACTAGAAAATAACTCAAACATTTTTCTTTGAATTCAACCTGTATTTCATTTCAAGACTTCAGAAAAGTAACTTCTTTTGTTCCTTGACATCTGAAGACAAAAGCTAAACGTAGCTAGTTCAAATTTAGCAGAAAATTCAGACTGAAAAAAGTCACCAAGAAATTTAACATTCAACTTGGCATCTCAACAATAGAATATAAAATATCGGAGCATTTTTACAAGCTGAAAAATAATAGTAGAATAGTATGCTTAGGTATTTTTATTTAAATAATTATTATGAAATTATTAAAATGTACAATAATGAATAAAACATATTAATTACTCATATTCATCCAAACTTCCATGACATATACATGTCGTGGTGGCCTAGCGGTTCAATGAACGGATTTGTATGCACAAGGTTGCAGGTTCGAACCCAGGCAGTACCAATGTATCTTTTTCAAAGTTATATGTACTTTCTTAATTATTCTAAGACACTTCTGACAAACGGTGAAGGAAAACATCGTGAGGAAACCTGGATTCCAAAATTGGGATCTGAAATCGCCAATCCGCAGAGAGCAAGCGTGGTGATTAATGCTCGTGCCTTCTCTATATGGGTAGAGGCCTGTGCCCAGCAGTGGGACGTTTATAGGCTGGATTATTATCCAAACTTCCATACTAATATTATAATTGCAAAAATAACTCTGTGTGCCTGTTTGTCTGTCTGACTGTTACGCTTTCACGGTTAAACCGCTGTACCGATTAGGATGATACATGGTGAGTGGTGAGATTGTATTTTAAGACAAGACATAGGCTACTTCATGACACAACAACCGAAACCAACGCGGGTGGAGCCGCGGGCAACAGATAGCTGCTTTTGCAATGTAATGTTTTCGCTTTAAATAAGTGAATTATTAAACTCAAAAATGATTAATTTATTAAAACACGAACATTTATTTCCCTGCTAAACAGTTATTTTTTTCTAACAGTCATCAGAGAGGTAATGAGAAAAAAAAATGTAAGGAAAAATACAAGCTGCACTTCAAACGGCATTTTTAATAACATGTCTCTTAATGAAAGTTCTACAGAAATGAGGATGTTCTCTTACAAACAATGTTTCTTAGAATTTACATGGGTCTACTTAGGTACTTGTATGGCAAAGTAAAACTAGCCAACTTACAATGTAAAGCAATAAGATTTTATATTAAAATCTTATGTCATTTTTCTTAAAGTTTAGATGTCGACAAACTTTTCTCCTTAATTTAAATGATAAAATTGGTAAAAAAAGCATCAAATACCCGATATCATTAATTCTGGCTTTATATGATGTTGCAAATCAAATACGTTTATTTGTATGGATATGGTACAATAGGTCTTGCAATAAATAATTAATAGGCATATTCAGGAAGAATGTAGCGTAAATCATTTTATAGACATTATTCATTTAATTTTCAATAAAAATAATACAAGTTGTGAACCAAAATTTAAGAATTAATTATTTTGAAGGGTATTATTAATAAAACAAAAAACACAGTAGCAAAAAAATACATCATGTCGAAATTGTACTTTCCCAGGCTACCAAAATTTTCTTTACACTTTTTAAGTTATTTTGTAAGACGATTTTTTTTTTGTTACTCTTAAATTCAGGTACCGAAGTGGGTACCTGTATACAAAAGACGTTGATCTCGTAACATCACCGGAATATACTAATGGCGTTTACACAGCGTGGTTATTTGAAAACTTTCCAAAAAGAATTTGTGTTTTTTTAAACGTTCTACCTCTAAGTTAAAAAGCCGTGACTGTTGTTTAAAGATATAAGTTTTTCCTGAAAGATATGTAAATGAAGATGTCGAGTTGGTAATAAATATTTTATCTTGTAGACAATGGAGTTTTGGACTTTATTTTTACGAAGTTTTGTAATTTAGTTGACGATTTGAATAATTTTGATAGTAAGCGTACGATAAAATAAATATCGTAAATAAGAAATAAGTTTAAGGTATTTAGATTTGGTATCATTTCAGTATCATTCGGTAATCACTAGCTGTTGCCTGCGGCTCCGCCCGAAACAAATATCGGAGTATTTAGGTAGTTTTATATTTTTATTTTGATTTGCGTGTTAGTTAAACTTAACAATAAGATAAAAAGTAAATATACTTTTGTTTTTTTTTATTTATGTTTGTGTTCAACTTATATTTTCGAAGTTTATTTTAATGTATTGATTGTATATTGGTTTCTTAGATTTACGCGAATGTTAAACCGCGACAAAATCCGTAAAAAAGTAGTTTTATTTCAATGTATTGACTGTATTTAGGTCAAGTACACCTGCATATAAATGCCAATGGCAATACTATTATTTCTGTATATACCCAAATAATAACGACCAAACGTAAATCTAATTGCTTGGTATCAAAAAGACCAAAGAGCAGCCGTTTGCCAATTAAAATTAGTTTTACAATCGCCTTTCACTATTCGCGGTCGACTTGACCAATGTCTCATTAAGCACATCGAAATTTGTTTATAATGTCATCTATTCTAAGATTTTAAATGCTCTATTGATGAATAGAATATTGTGATATAAGAAGCTACGAAAGAATACATTATAGAGATCTTATTGCACTTCTTTATCACATTTTAATTTAATTGAAAGAAGTTTTGGAATTGATCTATAAATTGACGGAGATAAAGAGGGGCAATTACACGAGACAATTTCCAGTCAAGACTAGCTAGCCTGGCTGACAGACTAACTAGCATGCTCGTTATTACACCGGACTTAATATCGCATGCTACTCATTCGCCAGTGTGAAGTTTTTGGTGTTGGTCGTCAGGTAAACAAGGTGGACGATGTCGATATCGATATTTTTAGTAATGCGCTAATAAATTATTATTTTTTAATAAATTTAGGTTTACCAACCTTTTTACACATACTTAACGTATAGACAAAGATTTAGTTTTAAGTAATATTATGTTGTATTCGCATTATGAAAAATATAATTATTTGTTTTATAAACACATATAAAATTAAGTACAGAATATAAAATTAAGTACAGAAAATAAAATCAAATAAAAGGTACGCGAATAATAGATGTCTAGTCTAAAATCTACTGAATAGTTACAAATGTTTTTCAATAGAGGAGATGAATTGACAAGTTAAAAAAAAATAACCATTCGAATTATAAAAATAATGAGTTTCGAAGGTGCAATCAACGCAAAATCCTAAATAGTGTATATTATATTTCATTCTATTTTTCCACATGTGAATTATTTTAGCAGTTTTGAAACTGCACATGTCTTACGTAAAGATTGTGCAACCCTAGGTGTATCCGTCGGGCGGTCGGTAGAGGTCAAATCGCGTGCTTACAAGGTTAAAAAGTGCGGCAGCGTGCTTGCTCGTCGCGAGAAAGTCTAGTCGAGACTTTCTGCGGGCTAGCTGCGTGGTGTAGGGTTGCGTCCTGAAATTTATTATATAGTATCGTACTATGTTCATTATAATACAGTAAATTGTAATATATATAATAGGAAAATAATATGGTACGAAAAATTGGTACTACATTTTCAACGGTAAATCAACTGTAGCACATTTTTATTTTCAAATATTTAAAAATATACTGGAATCTTTGCACTAAGGTAATATATAAGACATTCATGGCAATGCTTAGTTTCAATAAATTTAATTAATTACTTTTAGTTAACAAAATCATATAAAAGATAAGCAAATAATAGATATTTTAGTCTCAAAAAAAACTACTGCCGTGCTATTCTGTAACATTATTTTCATGTCTCGACAGCGGAATCCGCGGTGAGATGTCAAATACGTATTCTCGAATTTGAATTCTAAATCAAGGCCAATTGTGTTCACTTTTGAAGTGAGCTTTATTGTCACTTCACTTTCACCTGTCACCGAAATTATTAACAGAATAGACATACTGAATAGCGATAAATGCTTTTCAATAGCAGATATAAATCGAGAAGTTAAAACGAAGTACTAAAAAAATAATAAGTTTCAAAAGTCAAATCGCAAAATCCAAAATATGAAATAGAAAAGTAATCAAGGTATATTGTAATTTTATCCTATTATTAACAATTGCATGAAATAGTTTACTGCACTTGTCTTACGTAAAGATCGCAACCCTAGGTGTATTCGTCGGGCGGCCCGTAGAGGTCAAATCGCGTGCTTACAAGGTTAAACAGTGCGGCAGCGTGCTTGCTGGTTTTCGAGAAAGTCTACAGAGACTTTCTGCGTGCTAGCTGCGTGGTGTAGGGTTACCATTTATAAACCACTCCACATCTTTTTTTACACATTACTGTCGATACTAATATGATTAACAGGAAAGGGTTTTTTTTTATACCAAGTTTAAAGGTTTCGATAGTACTGGAAATTCATTATTTGGTGTGCGCTGAGAAAACTATTAATGATATATAAAAAATATGTTCTACGTGATTAAAGTACTCATTCCTACCTACAAATAAGTCCGCGAGGTACTATATCTAGCTATCATAGTTAAGTCATAATAGTATCCTTCGTGTTCCTAAAATATGTAATTAGATCGCCGGTAGAAACAGAACTTTGATAAATTCGTATCTTAGTATTAAATCTTATTTAAATTAACAGTTTTGTTATAAAGAGTATTTATGAAGCAGTGAAATAGTGTTTAGTAGGTACTTACTTTCAAATAGGATATTATTATCACTATCACTACATAGTATAAAGCAAAGTCGCTTCCCGCTGTCTGTCTGTCCTTGTATGCTTAGATCTTTAAAACAACGAAACGGATTTTGATCCGGGGTTTTTTAATAGATAGAGTGATTCAAGAGGAAGGTTTATAATTTTATATTATATGTATAATACATGCATAATATAGTAGAGAAACACAGATAATCCTAGAGGTTTTTAATGTAAGGTCGTAACTAAACACATTTTTTTGCGCTTACATTGCAAACGCTGGCTGAACCCTACGAGTTAGATCAAAATAATGTACTACAATATTGTGCACCTTAAAAAGGTCTAAAAAAAAGTCCGCGATGGTATATGTCTATCTCTTGGGGTTAACCCACAATAACCATTTTTTTATCCTTTACTTATAAATTATTTACGAAAAAACGATTTAGAGCACTACAGCATTAATTCTTATCCAATTATTATATGGCCCTTTACAGCATGTAATTTAAATGAATATTTTCGAAGATTTAAAATGCAGGGACATGGCGGTTGTGGCGGTACCGGCCGGGGGGCCCCGCCGGGGGCCGGGGGCGCGTGCCTATACCAAATAGTGCGTCGAAGGCCGCGCTTCGCGCTACAGCACTTTATGTTTATGTAGTATATTTAGTATCAGCATTGCACCCGTGCAAAGCCGGGGCGGGTCGATAGTATTAGATAATTAATTTCTTAGTAATCACGCGTATAAACATTCAATACGAGAACCGTTCGGCGCCGTGCGCCGCCGCAGCGCTATAAGCTTTCCTGTAAATATTTTAAGGGTATATATGCTTTGTGTTGTTTGTATATATACTTTCACTACAGTATAGTATCGACAAAGCAAATATCGATAGTTGACGACACTAGACTGAACAAACCGGTGAGCTAGCGATCGCACTGAGGAAGCACGCTAGTTAGCGTGCTTGCTGGCTTACTCTTATTACACGTTGAGTTGTCTTATTAAGACAGACTGAAATCGTCTCGTCTAATAGCTGCTTTATAAGCAGTATACATACGAATTGAGAAACTACTCCCTTTAAAGTCGGTTAAAAATTAAATTTAACGCAATATTGAACGTTTATTTATTGATGAAATTAAACTTAAAATATTTACAAAAATAAAAAACTAAGCCTACACAAGAAATAAGAAGAATTATAAACTAAATAAAACTAAGAACTAAAACAAGGCATCAAAAATTAAATCAATATTGATTTACATTCGACAATGTTTTAACTACTTAGGTGTTAATTAAATAATAATAAGATGAATGAGTGCAGTTGTGCACGAAAAATTTTAAAGAGAATTATTTCAATTAAAGTAATCTTCTTATTAAAAATGAATCCCTATTTCCCTTGGTCACGGCATCACGCATGAACGGCTGGACCGATTTCGCTAATTCTTTTTTTGTTGTGTTTGTTATTGTCAGGAGAAGGTTCTTATGAAACAAAAAATATGGAAAATTGCGTGGAAAATTTAAGAATACTCAACCACCAAATTAAGTAATCCTGACTTTTGTTACGATATTGATTTGTTGGATTCATCTCCGCCCCCAATAATATAAAGGCACCGGGAACTGGACCTAGGTATTCACGCGGGTGAAACCGCGGGGCACAGCTAGTACATTAAAAAAACATAGAATTCCGTCCAAAATATTAATAATTTTTTTTTAAATATGTTTTATGTAATATTTTGAAAGTTGAAATTGAAAGTAACTGATTATACAGAGAGATACAAAAACAACACTACGCGTGAGTTACGCTTAACAAACCCGCTACTTAAAAATTACCTACCAAATCACTATCACATTACTATTGCTACTCAAAAATATAATTATATAACACGCACCGATATTAGAAAATGATCTTACATTTAATTGCAATATTACGTCAATATGATTCAAGGGTTGTTACTAGAATAATTACAGTAATATGATGTATAATGGGAGTGAATGGATGGTTATTATTTAAATGTTCGGTATGTCAATGTGTGGGGTCTTTGAAGTTGTTTTGTTTTTTTTTTGTTGTGTAGAGTTTGTTTTGTTTTATGGTTGCAGACTTGTTGTGTAAGATATTGGCGGGGCCTGTACTATGAGCTTTTAAAGTAAGACTGTTGTCGTTGTGGAAGCGAGACGCTGCTATGTGCAGTGTAGTGCGCTGTCTCGCTTACACAATGGCAACAGTTCTGCATTAAGAGATCATAGTACAGGCACTTGTCGGGATGTAGAGGAAATAAGAAATGTTTATAAACTAGATGTAGTTGACATTCGTAAGTGAGTAGTTTAATAATTATACTTAACAGTTCACAGCTAAACTGATATAATGATTTTATGAATTTAATACACAATGTATTTTATTTGAACTAAAACTATTTCAAAGAAATAAAGGCTCCCAGTCTTACATAATTCCTAAAAATATATGTCTACAGCAAATAAAAAATCAGTCATTAGGCAACTGTGCCTAATGGGTAACCCATCCTTAACAATACCGCAACAAGTGTTGCTTTACTGCTCATTGAGCGCAAAGTTAATCCGCTGATGCATAACTTTGTTGACAGAGAGGCTTCATGGTTTCTCATCTTTTAAATTATAAATTACCCGTGAATAATTACTGCATTTTCAGTAGATTAAAAGTTTGATTAATCAAGTTGTTCTGACGAAGGTATTAAAATATTTATTACCTTATAATTGTCCTACATCTGGGCTAGTCTTTTTACACGACTGCCCAAAAGGAGTGTTATGTTTTCAGGGTTCATGTATGTATGTATGTATGTATGTATGTATGTATGTATGTATGTATGTATGTATGTATGTTTGTGAGTTTCTTTATTCCACCATAACTTCTAAAAGGCTTGACCGATTTCAATGTTTGTGGTATCATTAGGAGCTTTGAGTTATCCCGAGTGACATAGGCTATCTGGACAATAAAAAATGGTCAAGTGTGAGTCGAAATCGCCTGCAAAGGGTTCCGAACGAGATTTTTTTTTGTGTTGTGTCAGGTTTTTTTTTTGTTGTTCACTAAAAGGTATTAAATAAAAAAACTATAATTAAAAAAATTAAAAAACGCCTGCCATGTAAATAAAATTAATAAAAACAAGTCAAATATTTGCAGTCGGGGGACCTGTAATGAATTGTTCCAAGTAACTGACCCCGACTGCAATTTGACTTGTTTTTAATTTTTTTTGACATGGCAGGCGTGTTTTTTATTTTTTTTAATTATAGTTTTTTTTATTATAAAGCGAGCGAGCGTTGATAACCAAGTGTCCTTACTTTTAATTTAAAAATTTTAAACAGTATTTAAGTAGCTATATGGTATTTAAGAGCTACTGATGTTATAAATCATCAAATCAATCATAAAGCCACCTTCAGACATTTCATACAAAAAATAAAACATATTTTATAAAAAAGAACCATATCGTAGCAAAATTCCAACTTACACATTCAATTCTCAACCTTAAACTCAAAAGCTTAAAGTCGTATTTCCTTAAAAGTCGCATCACAATTTATGTTTTTTATAGTTTTTTTTGGCCAGTTAAATGACTTCCTTTTTCGTGATCGTCAAAGCAGTCTCATTAGCGATTAGATTAATGATATTAAATGTCTATTGTTAGACGAAATCTATAAGTTATGCTCCCGACTTCATTCGTATTTAATATTTCTTTGTTCGACAACGTTTGGATGCTTTTTGTGTTATAAAATGTTATTGATTAGGATTTTTTTTGTTGTCGGTACATAATTGTAAAGAATTTTAGTACTACCTATTTTGCTGACTGTCTCGTTAGTCTAATGACCATTTTATGTAGCTAATGCAAAAAAAAATTGGCTACTTTTTTAGATCTAGATTTTATAATATACCTACACCTAATTACCTATTCACTGTTAAATACTAACTATATTATAATGATATTGTTGCTTTGGTATTAATTAGAAACTAATAATCAAATAGCCATTATTCTTAATGTATTTATTATTTTAGAAATCTGTACCGGTGTAAGTTTTTATCAAAATCGGTTAAGTAGTTTTCTATATGGACTTTTTAAATTTTTTGGTTTTTGTTTTTTAAACTTTATTGGAGCGAGAAATCTAATATTTCTTTCTCCTTTTAATATCTATAAAGCACACAGCTTGACCTTCATTAATCAGTTGCTATAAGATATTTAAGATCATGATACACAAAAGACACACAGACAATGGATATAATTATTATTAGATAGAGATTAATGGCATATATTAATCGGTTTTAATTCCTTGTATTAAATACCGTCATGTCTAATAGTTCACTGCTTGAAGCATTTCGTCTGCTTCGAGCGGTCGACCAAAACAAAAGGCGAGCGGTCAGGAGGCGCACGTGAAGCGCTGGCTTACTGCTCGAGCAGTTTGTGTATGGGTGATTTTAATTGTTTCGCTTTAGTTTTGTCTTTATTGATGTCATTTTATTACATTTTAAACTATCGCGCTGCATGTTTATAATAATATAATTCACGGGAATAAGCGCGTACATGCATAAATACCTTTTTTGGGGCTTGACGTTTCGACCGGGTTACACCGGCCGCGACTGCACTGCACTTAGTGCAGGGTACTTGAAAAACATGGGGTAGATGAAAAATCATCAACTTCGTGCACGGAAGGATGACACCGCATCTCCAGTCTGCTTGCGACCACGGCCGGTGTAACCCGGTCGAAACGTCAAGCCCCAAAAAAAGGTATTTATGATGTCATTTTTTTCCATTTACCAAAAATTTTTAGATATGTCTTTTTTGGGAGACTTAAATCATCGGACACTCGTGTCGACTCGTGTATCAACAGCCTTAAATCAATTTAATGAGCTTGTGACTCTTTTACTTACTACCTACTTTCCCTTCAAACTTAGCTAAAGACTTCCAACGAAATAGATTAAAAAAAAACACATTCCTTATTACATCTTGCACGTCAAATATTATGGAATTTCTCACAAAACGTACCAATAAATCTCATTTAGAATGGTCGTTTAAAATACGAGCGAATCCGAGTGCATTCTTATAGCATAACAAAGTTAATTGATATTTTAATGATCTCCTATTGTTTAGACCATACTAAATGGTATTATTAATGTTTTTCTTTACAACTTGTTATAGCAATCAAATTATATTTCAAAAGTTATTACGAATTTAATTGATTGGATTCATTAAGAAATGAGAAATATCGTCTGTTTCATACTTAGTTAAGTTAAGTTTTTACACGACTGCCCAAAAAGGAGTGTTATGTTTTCAGGGTTCATGTATGTATGTATGTAGGTATGTATGTATGTTTGTGAGTTTCTTTATTCCACCATAACTTCTAAAAGGCTTGACCGATTTTAATGTTTGTGGTATCATTAGAAGCTTTGAGTTATCCCGAGTGACATAGGCTATGTGGACATTAAAAAATGGTCAAGTGTGAGTCGAAATCGCCTGCAAAGGGTTCCGAACGACTTTTTTTTTGTGTTGTGTCATGCTTTTTTGTTGTTCACTAAAAGGTATTAAATAAAAAAAATATAATTAAAAATTAAAAAACACGCCTGCCATGTAAAAAAAAATAAAAACAAGTCAAATATTTGCAGTCGGGGGACCTGTAATGAATTGTTCCAAGTAACCGACCCCGACTGCAAATATTTGACTTGTTTTTATTTTTTTTTACATGGCAGGCGTGTTTTTTAATTTTTAATTATATTTTTTTATATTTCAACTATCGTACCCAGAGTTATTTTAATGGATATTTAAAGAAGTTCTTATTACAGATTTAAGTAAATAATTAATTTAATACGTAATTTTGAAATTTCTTAATAGAGGAAATATCTAAGTGAATATTGAAAGTTTTAAGTACCTTTAGACCAAAACCAAATAAATGGATAAAATAAAGAAACATCAAGGAAATAAGTAGGCTTTTTAACCGACTGCGAGAAAATGTTTATGAGTTATGTTTTTCAACTACATATGCGTATATTTTAGTATTTTAGACCGTAGTTTAACTTAACGTTCTTGTTTCTAATTGTAGTTAAGTAATTAACCACCCCATCACAGCCAAAGAAAGTTTTCTTTCGACGGTATCTTTCGTGTTTAGTTAAACTTTATTTTTTCAGGACTTCCTAAGATGGCGTTGTAAAAAAGGAAGTACAATTAACAAGCTTGCCTTTTTCTAGTTTCAGTCAAATTTAAATTAATGGTTAAAATGTAGAGAATGCAATAGAAAGCTTATTTTATTTAAGGTTTTAGGCCAACCTTCCGGTTATTGGGTACAAAAACTTTATGAAATTTAAACACATAAACAAAAAATCATGCACGCATCAAAACTTACATGAGTAGCAAGCTACCTTATGATGAATACTAGCTGTGCCTGCGACTTCGTTCGCGTGGATGACGAAACTTATCAATGAGGTTTTAACTGCAAAATTAAGTTTGTTTTTTATTGTTTACTAGCTGTACCCGCGACGTTGTTCGCTTATATCATTCATCTTTTTTATATAGAAGGCCACCAACACGAACTGTCTACTGCGAGTAACTTTCCGTATGGCACAAATAAATCGAATTCAGGGTGTTTTTTTTGAATATTTAAAAATGTATAAAACACATTTTCAAAACTCCAACACTTTGTTTTGCTGGATTCATGTTCCTATGTAGTCCACTATTCGATAATAATATATATGTTACTGTAAAAGCTTGAACTAAGGTAAACCTTACGATTTACGCGTAAGGCTTAGCATTTACCGACATGAGTTGGTAAAAGTAAGTATTTCTGAAGATAGGACGATTTTTTCGGGCTCTTACCATTCGAATTTAGTAAACGCTAGGTTTTACCGCTGTCAGCTGGTAAATGTTGGTTTTAGGTATAACACAATAAGTAGTCAACTGGTTATTAAACGCCTAGCAACGTTGACGTCATCATCTATAAATAGAACGTCATTGTTAATAAAGACTAATTTTGAATAACATATGTCGTCGCTCGCTTCGCTCGCTCTGTTCCAAGGTCACAATATCTAACCTAACCTAACCTATTGATCTCTGTCACAAAGTCGAACCTAACCAAGCAATGGCTTTCTGGGCATATGTCGGTTTTATACTAAGTCGAGGGTTTGATTTGCACTCGACAAATAGGTTCGGATTTGTGACTTTGTAGGTTAAGTTTGACGATTATGCTGACTTATTTGAAGTGTTTTTTTTGTTACAATTATGTTTCTTATGCCGTCGTTCTCATTAATACAGTAGTCCCTAGTAAGACTGCAGGGCGCGAGATTTTGGTTCAAAACTCCGAAATTTGAAATTCCATATCAAGAAATACTGAACTACGCATTATAATTGAGAGGGGATGTCAGATAGGCAGTGACTTCATGTTAATAAGGAATACCTGAGACCCATGAGACTGAAAGAGGAGGTAGTTACAAAAAGTTGACGTATGTATTGAGAGGCGCAGAGGCAGAATTACCAAGACTGTGTTTAAAATTAATTCCAACTGTTTAAAAAAATAAGTAATAGCTGACCAAGGACAATCTCATTTTACCCTTATCAAAGACGGAGGCTATATCCCTTACAATAAAGTCACTTTATTCTGCCCAGCATAAGGTGAGGGGCTCAAATACCGTACGTATATATTTTAAATTCGATAGAAAGTTTATTTTACTTAAGGTTTTGAGCCAACCTTTCGGTAATTGGATAGGTACAAAAACTATGTGAAATTTAAACAAATAAACAAAAAATCTTGCACGCATCAAAACGTACATGAGTAGCCAGCTATCTTATAATGAGGATTTAAGAGTTCGCACACACTAAAGATTGTGTTTTAGAAAGATTTTTGGGTAAAAACAATAATAAATAATAACAAATACATAAAAAATCTTGTCCATGGAATACATACATATAGGCGACCAGCAGAAAGCATTACGTATTACGTTGGAAAAATAATTTAAAAAGTGGATTAAAGTTGTTAACCATCTTTAAAGTTATCTATGAGGAATCTTATGTTGTCAAGTGAGAAGTAACTGAGCGTTAATGTCCTGGCCATAGATATAAATCTATTATTAATTCACAGTATAAGATATGCTTGATCAGCAATGAGCAACTAACTTACCTATGGGAAAATAGTGAATAAGTACAAATACAAAATAATTGTAACAAAATGCTAAAAATGGCGTCCCTTTTTTAGCATTTTGTTACAATTATATTGTTGGTTAAACACAAAAAGGGTTAGCTCTACTGAGATTTGAACTTGAGTAACAAAACATTCAAACTTATATAAGAAAATGGACGCAAAAAAATACACAAACATTGACAACTGGATTTGAACTTGCAGCAGTAACATTAAAATCTATTCGTTTAACCACCAATCTGTTTACTACGACATTTAGTTTTCCGAAAAGTCATGTGTAGTTCAATCCTTAGGTTCAATCAAATAAAGTTATTTGATCGCTATGGCTACCTGAGTCTGCCTAGTTACCCCTTGTTTATATGTCAATAATACCAATTTACGTGTGCAGATGAGAAAATGATTTTGGAAATTTAAAGCTCCACCCCTTATCAGCTAAATGTAATAGCATGCTTAAACATAGCTAACAACCGTCTACGATTTTCCGAAAATTGTATTGTATATGTATATGCCTAGAAGAAAATGCACAACTCCATCTATGAATTTTAAAATCAACTATTAACCTCGCCAACATGATCAAATTTAAATTATTTATATCCAAAAAGTGCTTACACATGTAATTCCACTTGATGTTTTTGTAATCTCATAGATGGCGCTGCTTTAAGAATGTCTTGATACTACCTATATTCATTTAATTATGTTTATCGGCCTAAGTTACTTATATTGCGTGATTTTATAGTGTAAAGCTAGCTTTTAACATGGTCAACATAAGAACAACATTCAAATATGCGTCGTTAGATTACACGTTGTTACAGAATGCGTTGAAAAAACAAAGGTTCACTGCTCGTTCCCCGTAAGTGATAGCGTGATAATATGTAGCCTATATGTTGACCCGACTTCTAAATAATATTCGTGCCAAATTTGAAGTAAATCCATGCAGTACTTTTTGAGATTATCCCGGACATACATACAGACAAACAGACAAACAGACAAACAGACAAAAATTCTAAAAACTATATTTTTGGCTTCGGTATCGATTGTAGATCATACCCCAAGTATTCTTTTAAAAAAATATTAAATGTACAGTTTTGACTTTCCTACCATTTTATTATATGTATAGATACTTTTCCGGGATAAAAACTACCCAGTGTGGTGCCCAGGAAAATAAAGAATAATTATACCAAATTTCATCGTAATCAAACCGGTAGTTTTTGCGTGATACCTGAACAAACAGACAGACAGACAGACAAAAAATATTTTTTTCACACTTTTCGGTTCGGTGTCGGTCTAGTAACACGCCCCGCCATTTATTTTTTCGATATTTTTAATGTACAGAATTTATTTTCACTTCTACAGATTTATTATAAGTACTAGCTGTGCCTGCGACTTCGTTCGCGTGGATGACGAAACTTATCAATGAGTTTTTAACCGCAAAATTAAGTTTGTTTTTTTTTTGTTTATACTTTTCCGGGATAAAAACTACCCAGTGTGGTGCCCAGGATAATAAAGAATAATTATACCAAGTTTCATCGTAATCGAACCGGTAGTTTTTGCGTGATACCTGAACAAACAGACAAACAGACAGACAAAACATATTTTTTTCACACTTTTCGGTTCGGTGTCGGTCTAGTAACACCCCCCGCCATTTTTTTTTTTTTTTTAATGTACAAAATTTTCACTTCTACAGATTTATTATAAGTATAGATTAAAGAGTTAGTACATAATAAGATTGTGTTATAAAAAGATCGTTGGGTTTTGGGTAAAAAAAAAACAAAAATAACAAATACCAAAAATAAAAAAAAAAACTAATACAAAAAACGCCAAAAAAGGGTTTTCCTTCCACATTGTCCTTCGTGTTTAGTAAAACTTTATTTTTCCAGGATAACCTGAAATTACGTATTAAAACAGGAAGTACAATTAACGAGCTTGCCTTTGTCTAGTTTCGGTCAAATTTTACAGTTCACTGAAGAATTTGCAAAGTAAAGAAGGCAGGTTTGTGAAACTAGGGTTGTCAATTAACTTTATTTAAGGGAAGTTTTGTACTGTAATAATATTGTTAGGATCCCAATAACATATACCTATGTTTGTTTCCATCATCATCTCCCGAGCCTTTTCCCAACTATGTTGGGGTCGGCTACCAGTCTAACCGGATTCAGCTGAATACCGTATTTTACATGGAGCGACTGCCTATCTGACCTCCACAACCCATTTTACTGGGAAACACCGTATCCCATAGTAAGACTGGTTGTCAGAATTGACTTAACGACTGCCAAAGATCTATGTATGATAGCCGGGCCCTACTGTTTAACGTGCTTTCCGAAACACGGAGGGGTCTCGGTATGTTATAAATGGTCACCCATCCACGGACCAACCGCGGAGAGCGCGGCTTAACCTGTATTATCGGTCAAACCGTACCTTTAACACTTAGCCACGAGCCCCTCTCATATATGCTTGTTTCCAATATGCTTTAAATAACCGTGAATATTTAAAACGAATGCTTTTTCTAGAACTATATAAATTATATATTTTTACAAATTTGTAATACAGTTGTTATGATATTAATAAATAAGTACACATTTTTATAGTACTAGCAAATAACCTATAGTATTTAATCTGCTTGCATAAAAAAATTCTTAGTAATTATTTGAACTTTCTATTTAAATTGGATTGAAAATATTAAACACTAGCTGACCCAGCAGACTTCGTACTGCCTCAATCGATAAATAAAAGCCTAAACTTTTGTACAAAATAAACTTAAACAAATTGTGTTTTTTATTTAATTCATACATTTTCATATTAAAATTTATTCACCTTTTAAACCTTCCCAGGGCTTCCACAATATATATATATATATAGATAATCTATTTATTCTTAGCAAGAACAAATTCTCAATGAATTTGCAAAAAATACTGAGTATATTTCTCTATTCAGTATAGAAATTCAACTACAAATAAATAACATATAAAATATTGTTCAGAATACGTGGTTTATAGCAACCCTACTTCTCTCACAACAGAAGTATTTCACAATAATAGGGTCAAATATTGAATACCAAATACACAAACTTAAGATAAACACAATATTAATACAAGTCTGTGACCCGTAAAATTAAATGGAGGTTTATTATTATACGCCCACAAACGCTAACAATAGATATTGGTTTAATCATTCATAAATAATGTAATAATAATTAGAATTATATTAGCAACTAAACGAAGAAAAAAGAAATTTATTGTATTCATATCCATAACATATTTATAAGTAAACTAACTTCGTACCGCCTAACAGTCGATTCTTACCAGGTAACCAAACAACTGATAAACATACTTATATATTTCTAAATACAGACATATTGTAGATAAATTACACCCAGACACAGAAAAAATGATCGTGCTTATCACACAAAGCTTTGTCCTGGGTGGGAATCGAACCCACAACCTCCGGTATAGCAGTCAGGGTCACTAACCACTAGACCAACAGGCCCGAAAATTTATAACATGAATAAAACTAAATTGTTTAATCGGCAAATTCAGTTTGAGTAGTAATAAAATGCAAATTAGCTTTGTTGATATTGTACTAATTGGCTTAGTCTAAATTAAACGTGATTAGAGCTAAAATTATGCTGTTATCTGCATCATAAACTAGTCATTTTAGCGTTCAGTTTGAAAAGGGGTTATTTATGAGATACCTACATTGATTACAATGTGATTGCAATGCATGTTTTCGTTGTACAAACATGTGTATTGACACTCTAACCCAATACAATACCAATGTGACCTTTTTAAAGTCTGTATTTTTTTAATTAGCCTGCGTTGTCCCACTGCTGGGCAGAGGCCTCCCCCAAATCTTTCCATATTTCTCTTTCTCGAGCCACCTCGAACCAACCCTCGCAGAACGACTGTAGGTTGACCTGCCACCTCCTCCTGGGCCGGCCTCGGCGGCGTCCTCCGTCGTCAGACACCCATTGTGTTGTTATTTTGGCCCAGCGATCACTGCACATACGGCTGACGTGAGCGTGACCCGCCCAATCCCATTTCAAAGTCTTATCTTAAGTATTTGTAGATATACTAAGACTAAAGCCCCAGGATACCAATACAGTGTTATTTTACTATTTAAGTATTGATTTATATTCTAAGATCCAATGGGAAAATCTAGATTTCTGATTGAATCTAAAATCATAAGTGATATTTTTTCCTTCCTTCTCTGTATGAGATAAGGCCTTTGCCCAGTAATGGGACAATTACAACTTAGACAATCTACTTGCCCATATGTTATGTAACATAGAGGGTTGTAAATTTTATATATAAAATTCTCGTGTCACAATGTTGTTACCATACTCCTCCGAAACGGCTTGACCTATTTTTATGAAATTTTATATGCATATTCAGTAGGTCTGAGAATCGGCTACTATCTATTTTTCATACCCCTAAGTGGTAGTAGGTAGGTAGTAGGCAGGTGCTAGGTAGAAAAAATTGCATTGCAACGCATGCCGGGTACAGCTAGTATTATAATAAAAAATATTGTTTCTTTTAAGATAAAGCATGAAATATAATATGCATATAGATCTGACAAACAAGTAGGTACAAGATTTTGAGATGGTTTATAACAGTATGAATCAAAGGGGGTTGTAGATCGAATCCAATGGAAATGTTTAGCCTAAGGCTATCTCTTTGGTAAATATTCGTAAATAAAACAGAGATATTTGTGTATTGAACATATTGCGTTAAATAATCTATATATATAAAAATGAATTGCTGTTCGTTAGTCTCGCCAAAACTCGAGAACGGCTGGACCGATTTGGCTAATTTTGATATGTAATTATTTGTGGAAGCCCAGGGAAGGTTTAAAAGGTGAATAAATATAAAAATGTACGGAATTAAATAAAAAAAAAAAACAATTTGTTTTAACTTTATTTTACCCAAAAGTATAGGTTTTTATTTATCGATTGAGGCAGTACGAAGTCTGCCGGGTCAGCTAGTGATGAATATTTATTCAATGTAAGTACTTTTATGTAAGTACATAGGATTTGCACTTACATAAAAGATAAGAATAAAGTTTTTAACGGATTTCAATGAATACCGGTATTTCCACGGACAAAACCTGTCTTTTTAAAGCTATCAAAAATAAAAACACAATATATCAGCACAAAATTAAGTATTTTACTCAGTAGAAAATTTATAACTCATCATCTCCCGAGCCTTTTCCCAACTATGTTGGGGTCGGCTACCAGTCTTACCGGATTCAGCTGAATACCGTATTTGTAGAAAATCTATAACTAAATACATATAATTTCATCTAATCAAGTTAAAAGAAATCCCAGAAGTAAGTTGTAGTAAACAAGTTTTTTATTGTCATAAATTTGCATCTACTACAACTTCATTTCTGTAAAGAAAACATTAATACCCTTACCTCAAGCAAAACCGTGGGAAGAAGATAGATAAAATATAATTAGTTTACATAGTAATTAATATGAAAGCTTAAATAGGCGTAAAATGAGGTAAGACTGCGTAGGTTTAAACCTAAACTGTACACTTGACCGCTTGTGCACCGTACTAATGATATACAATATTCAACCTTAGTCCTTTGCAATAGAGATGATTTTTGCATAAAATAGTGACCTTTGTTGTGTGGCTGACTGTATGTAAATAGGTTTTCTAGCGTCTAGTTAATAAGCAAAATACTAGATTTTTCCTTTACTTTACTTTTGCGTAGGATGTTAATGCACTTATGTGTAATTAATTTTACCGAAGTATAATATTATGATACTTGGTTGCTTTAAAATACTGGTATCCAGTGTAAATTTAAATAAATAATCATATAATCATACCGAGTCTATAAAGTACAAATGAATTAAATTTAAAAATAAAAACGAAATACATTGAGATACATTTTAAAATCAGAATTTTTTGTGAAACACAACCAAAACTCGTAGGCTTTTTACCCATTTTTCAAATCTGTACCAATATTTATTTTTACCTAATTTTTTCATATGGTTCTGAATTCATGTCATTTTTAGGTTTCCGTACCCAAAGGGTAAAACGGGACCCTATTACTAAGACTCCGCTGTCTGTCTGTCCGTCTGTCTGTCTCCAGGCTGTATCTCATAAACCGTGATAGCTAGAAAGCTGAAAATTTCACAAATGATGTATTTCCGTTGCCGCTATAACAACAAATACTAAAAACCACATAAAATAAATATTTAAGGGGGGCTCTCATACGACGGTGGTACGGAACCCCTCGTGCGCGAGTCCGACTCGCACTTGGCCGGTTTTTATTGTTAAGTAAGGACAATGCATAAAAAAGACGATAAAAAAAACGGTTTGCAAAAAAATATTTTACAGTATTATACAGGGTGTTAAGAAAACCCTGTACGATACGTGAAGGTGTTGTAAGGTATTGATAACTGATTACAAAAATGTGAAAAAAAAATTAGAAAATTAGAAAAAAAGACATTAAATTTTTCATTTAATCCCAAATTTAGGGAATTTTGCGACAAAAAATGGTTATTTCAAAATTTATTATTATTGTTACTGTACACTCAAAAATCAAAGAAATCCCTTTTTTATGAATTTGAAACCTTACGGTATAAAGTTAGAAGTCTTTATAGAGATATTTTAACATTATCATTTATCATCCTATTTAAATGTTAACTCACATCCAACGCATTCGCGATTAGCCGCTCCTAAAGTAATCGAGTTTAGTGATGTGATTAATCTATCATCGATAGTGTCGGTATTACTGGATAATGGACATCGTGTTAGTACTTTGGTTGTATATTGCTGTTGATGTTAATATCTATAGACAGACGACTGTAATTTATGGCTTCATGTTTTGGTTTGTATTTTGATTAGTTTCCACAATAATGATTGGAACGATCTGAGTTTTGATATTAGCATAATTTTCTCTAAAAATTAAAAAATATTATTCTGATAAGGATTTTGACAGATAATTTAATGTATGGTCCCCTATCTAATAATATGCAGTTAAAAATTATTTAATTAATGTAAAACTGATTTAAAACAACATATTTAACAACATATTTAACAGAATAAATGCAACTGAGATGAGAGCGTTAAGAAGTATGATAGGAGTTAAACTGAGTGACAGGATAAGAAATAGTGAGATAAGGAAACGTTGAGGTCTGAAAGAAGATGTAGTGACAAAAATTGAGAAAGGTATGCTGAGATGGTTTGGCCATGTTGAGAGAATAAATGAAGAACAATTGACGAAAAAAGTGTGTAAGGCGAGTGTGAATGAAAGTGTTGGAAGGGGTAGACCTAGGCGGACGTTTCGAGACCAAATCGGAGACGTCTTGAAAAAAGGCCAGGTCAAGAGTACCCTAAACCGAAGAGCATGTATGAAGGTAATAATGAAAGTGGACGAAGCGAAACAAGTATGTAAGGATCGTAGCAAGTGGAAAGAAGTGGTCTCTGCCTACCCCTACGGGAAACAGGCGTGATTATATGTATGTATGTATGTATTTTACATTTTCCCTTCATAATGATAAATGTATACAATACATGTTAGGTATATTTTATTTTTTATCGACAACATCCCATCACTAGCTCCGACCGCAGGTGTGGCGCGTACATTACATTACTATTGTACTAACTAGGAATGTCGATATTCTTTCCGACTCGATAGATATCGACCGGTAGCAACTCTATCGGTTCACCGTATCGAATACAAATGTGCGTTGCACGCATTTTTGTGGTCACCTCTATTCCTGTACCAATACGAGTATAATTTTATTTATACAGACACATATAGAAGATAGATTTGAATTTGTTTTATTATTTATTTGTACCTTTTATTTGTCATTATTCTTTTTTAGTCATTAAACACTTAATACTAAATTTACATTTAGCATGAATTGTAAATTTAACTTTTGCGTACTTTACCTATGTTTAAATTACAGGTACCTACAACGGTATAAATCTGATTGAAAAATACTTCGTACTTCTTAAATTAAATGGTTAAAATTCCTAAAATAAAATTGGGACTTAAAAAATAATCTTAAAATCATGTAGTTGTGGATAAACAGTGAGAAATGTAAATTATATAATCAGAATTAAAACCATGTAACTTTTTCCTAACTTCAGTGTGTTATAATAAACGTTCTGCAATTGAATTCCCCGTAATATCATATAATCCAAACTTCGGCGGTAAGAGACTATGGGGAAATATTCGCGTTAATTAAAATCGTTAACGTTTGCGATTCCCGTGGAAATATCATCATTGTCATTAGCTGCCGATCCAATGGAAATGGAGAGAATATTTTCATTTCAGTCACAGTTGCTATGCTAGGTAAAGAGGAATCTACGTTTTTATTTTCTATTTAGCTACTCATTATATCTATTAATAATTTTGTTTTTATAACCATTTGAAAAAAAATCGCATATTATTCCTTGCAAGTTCTTGGTAAGTATTTGATAAAAGATTATGCGATGGTCTATTTATTTAATTTAAAGTAGTAGTAAACGGCAAGACTTGACTTGATTTTTTTTTAAATGTACTGTGGAGTAACAATTAATATCTACACGTAGGTATAAATAGGGTCACATTCATTTAGAAAAACAACAAACAGCTTATTCTATTCGTACTTTTCTTTCAAAATAGATACAGTGAATTCGTCAATTACCAAATCCAATTTCACCAAATATTTCAAGAAATTCTGAATCGACAAGGTCAACAATAAAAGCGAATTTCATGAAGTACAAACATATTCACCGAACAGTGACAATACTAAAAGAAAAGATCGGACAAGTTCGCAAGCAATTACTGTGATTACGCCAGCAGGTAACCCAAGACCGATTGTCTTAAATTCCACCTAATGAACCCATTTATTCGGTAAACGGTGCGTGTGTGGCGATACACACGGTTGCAGAAAATAGCTAATTAATATTATGATAGATTTTTTGTTGCATTTGTTATCGGTGACCTCATTTGTCCAAAAAGCGATTTCTACAAGCATAGTCAACAGTCAGTCAAACTTGTCAAAATATGTTAATGTCCATAATGTTGAGCGATTTCTGTTATTGTAAGCAGTTGTAGAAATGCCACTGGTCTACAGGGACTTTTTAATAGTTGCTTATATTTAAAATTATATATGAAAAGCGAAAAAATTACGGCAAAGGTGGTGTCATATTCGTGGCCAGAAATCGCTAAAGACACACCGCTTTGAATGATGAAAGGAAAGGAGGCCTTTGCCCAGCAGTGGGATCAACTGTAGCCTATAGAAGAAATATACTATCGATACAAATTTAACAAGTAATATTGCATAAGCTCTTTGTTTTATCTTTCCGTATGTCAGGTAAAGCGTCGTCGGAAATCACTGTTACGAAGATTGTCGGTCGTCTGCGATCTATTTAAGGTAAGTCACACTCTTTTCAACTTATTGGCGTAATATCATCATCATCTCCCTGCCCTGTTCCCAATTATTTGGGGTCGGCGCAATGCGTATTCAGCTTCCATTCATCTCTACAACTTGTCATCTCAGTATTCACTCCTTTCTTTCTCATATCATCTTTCACACAATCCATCCATCTCTTTTTTGGTCTTCCTCTGCATGTATACCCATCCACATTCATACTCATAACTCGTCTAGTTACGTGACTTTCATCCCTCCTCATGACATGTCCATACCACGACAAACGGTGACCTCTTATCTTTTCATTTACGGGCGCTACTTTCAAGCTTCCTCTAATATACTCATTTCTTATCCTATCCAATCTCGTTACTCCAGTCATCCATCGAAGCATTCTCATTTCAGCAACATGCAATCGTCTTTCATCCATCCCTTTCACTGCCCAGCATTCTGAACCATACATCAATACAGGTCTTATAGCCGATTTATACATTTTCCCTTTCAACTTTACGGGCATCTTCGGATCACAAATCATCCCAGTCATCTGTCGCCATTTAAACCAACCTGAGCTGATCCTATGCTTGATGTCTCGGTCGATCTCGCCATCATTTTGGATGACGGAACCGAGGTAGCGAAAGTCAGAGCAAACCGGCAGTGGTTCTCCATCCAAGGAAATTGGAGCAAAAGCGGAGGGACCGCCGAAATCACAGAACATGTGTTCCGTTTTGGTTCTGCTGATTTTCAAGCCTACCCCCTCCAACTTCCGCTGCCACACCACCAGCCTGCCCTGAACCTCCAGTGGATCCTCGCCAACAAGTACAATGTCGTCAGCAAATAGCATGCACCAGGGGGCCTCACCCTGCAGACCGGACGTTAAAGCGTCCATTACCAGCAGGAAGAGGTAAGGGCTTAGAGCCGAACCCTGGTGCAAACCCACCGCGACATCGAACTTATCGGTCGGACCCACCACCGATCGAACAAATGTGCTACATCTTTTGTACATAGCTTGAATCAGCTGCAGGTATTTCCCTGGCACACCTTTCTCTTTCAATGCCCACCACAAAACCTTACGGGGTACCCGGTCGTACGCCTTTTCCAGATCGATGAACACCATGTGCAAGTTTTTATGTGCACGTCTGTATTTTTCACATAATTGGCGTAGTGCAAATATGGCGTAATATATTGTATACATAATTTAATTAAACAGTTGTCATCCAAATTAAACGTGTATCCAAGACTTCAGCTTGTACTGAAGAAGAAAAATAGGCCAAATTTCATTTCCTTTTTTACATATTTACAGAGAAGCTAAAAACATTTAAAAAATGACATTTAAAAACGACATCGATCTTTACAAAGAATTCTGTGGTTTTCTCAAATGAACGAAAATCCGTTAAAATTGTTTAATTAACAGGTGTAAAAATTCAAATAAAGCTATTTAAACGGATTTTAGTGCAGTTTGTTATTTAAGAATTTTGCGCTCCAGAAATTGAGGAAAACCCATTATTTTAAAAGTCATGGTCACGAGTAGAGACGACTATTTTGTTAAACTACCATCCAGATGTAAGGAAACCAAATAGGAAGAAAAAATGGCGTTTACCCTGCAGCAAAACAGTCATTGGTACAATAATAAGCCAACAGACATAAACGTAATGACAGTAAATGATAAATGAGTGCAATCCGCACGATATTATTAGGCCTGTAATGACCAATATATGTATTTTTACTTACTGCTTCGGAGGAAAAAATACATTAAAAAATACGTAGGTAGGTAAGGACTGCCTCGTTGGCCTAGTGGCGCTAAGCGCGATTGCTACGCTAGAGGTTTTGGGTTCGGTTCCCAAGTCGACCAAGGTGTTATTGGGTTTTTCTATGAAATTCTCAGTAGCAGGTCGGAGTTTGGATTTGTGCCCGGTTAGTGGCAATAGGCTCGCGCCCTATTACATTTGACCTAAACATACCGGCGAACTGTGGGTGTACATTGGTACACCTCTGCCTAAACCCTTCGGGGATACAGGCGTGATGGTATGGTAAGGAATAACCATTTTTAAGTATTGCTAATATATTATGTATATCAATATGAAAATTTAACAAGTTTATGTAACAATATAACTGATAATAATTGTTGTAAAAATACTAAAAATAGATTTATTTCACTGATGATTCCTAATTATTTGTCTAATTCCACATAGACAAGAACCTTTCTACAAGCGTTAGCGTTGATAAAAATCGCTCATTAGCATGGAGTCATGTCCATGCTGATAAGCGAGTTTTTCTTCGATAAATCACGTGACTTATACTAAAGCCAATCTGGAAACAGAACTAAACGTTATTACTAATTACGCAATTATCAACTTTGACAACATATTGTGTTTAAGTTCATTTTAGAATGACAAATTTTACCGAAAAGGGCCTAAAAGTAATTTGAATATGATGAAAACTGAACTGTTAGTCATTGAATTAAGGTTCATAATCCCAAAGCACGGTCATTATTTCTTCAAAGTGGCTGATGTATAGACTGGTCAGTTTCATACGATTAAGCGATTTGATCAGCGTTAATGATTGTAGAAATGTTACTTGTTGAGGTGGGCTGAACCCAGTAAAATATGGATCTCTATAAGAGCATTTCATTTCAGCTCTGGTTCCTATGTGGTGAAGCAGCTCAGAGCTAGCTTAAGCTTATCCTCGGCTTCAGCAAAGGCAATTTACACTTAACAAAAATAATTTTCAGTATGTTTCATGCAGCAGGCGTGGGTTAAAGTAACTAGAATTTCATCCACACACAAAAAAAACGAAGTTTCCTATCTGGTCAGCCAATAGACGACAATCAGACTTTCAAAAAGCCTTGTTCGACCACCCTTCAATCGACGAAACCTTTATTTTTGACATTCTTTGAGAACCATTCCCGACTTTATTAGAGCTATTCTTTCAGAAAGACCGAAAACTCCTGATTGGATGATGAAAAAAGTCGGCTGTGTTTGATTGATTTTACGAAGTGTTTGTAACTATAATTTTTGACGAGTTCCCCATATTGTTCGAGTTTTGCACGTAACTTTTTGGAACATTTCCAATTTGCTCATAAGGACTGGTCGCTTACTACGAAGCCTGTAACAGGCGGACTGTCGCAAGCTATGGAAGCGAGACGCCGCTATGCGCAGTGTAGAGCGCTGTCTCGCTCCCGCGACAGCAACAGTCTTGCTTTAAGAGCTCATAGTAAAGGCCAGGTTATTAGAAGTTTACTTCTTGTTTTCAAGTATTAAGGTTATATTCTGAAGGTATTTTGCTAAGAGCCAGCGTTATAAGTCCTCTCGTATATTTGCAAGAAAGAAATTAAATTACAGTTTATTCAAATTAAAGAAATGACATTGCCTTAAGTATTCCAACGTTTAAAATAATAATCATAAAAGTATTTTTTATTAAAAGTAGGTATTTATCAAAAATCGTCACTTCTCTTTTTTATGTAACCTGCTTAGTGTCCCACTGCTGGGCAAAGGTCTTCCCGTCTGACTCCAGACACTTCTTCACTATCTCAACATTTTTCTAGACATCATTCAAACTAGTTTTAAAAATAACGCTAGGTAGTCATAGTTTAACCCTTCTAGCTACCCGTAAATAAAATGGAAAGTAGGCCACTAACCCAATACTACCTCCAAAACTGCGTTAGCGAACTCGAAACAAATTTTCAGATAGTTTTAGAAATAAAAATATGTTTTTTAACTTAGTTATCGACTAGTAACGAGAAATAGAGGATTATTTACAACACTTTTAATAACATTATATTGAATTTATATAGATTTTTATGACATAAAACTTTACGCTCGTGCGTTTCAGAAAATTTTTCGTTTAAATAAGAAATAATTATTTAATTTTAATTGAATCTTAAAAAATTAATGTGTTTTCATAATAACTCATAAATCTTCAAATTATACGTATAGTATACCTTTCTGGATTTATAATCAAAATCACTGTTGTCAAAAGATTCTAGCAAAAACAATCAAAATTTGTTTACCAATTTTCAAGCTACCGTGCCACATACAGTAAACAGGTAGACTAGATACAACCTTATACAATGCTGCTTGTACAAATTTCGTAACAAAATAGAATTCAAATTAAAACGAGGAAATTAATTCAGATAGAAAACAATATTAATTTAACTGAGTGCAGTTTCACTCGTCCAAACTCTACATATTATTAATTTTGAAACTTCAAACGGCCGAGTAAAAGCAATTATTAATAATAAGCGTTATCTAAGTGTCGGTATGTGGAGTTGTTTTATTGTATCCGCTCTTGTACCGGATGATCTAGCGTTATAGTTATTAGGGTTCCGTGATTATTTTGAGACACAATATTTCTTTAATATAATTTGGTATTTGGTTTTGCTTTGTAGTTGTAAGTTGACGAGTCACAAGTAACTACAGCGACAGTGGTTTATCGAATAAGGTATTATGATTAAGATATAAAAAAAAATAAGTTAGTTAATATAATTATTCTGAATATGAGATTTTGATGTAGTTTTAGCTTAGATTAGTAACATTATTTTACAATATTATTTAATACAGTTTATTTTTTAAATCGCTGTTATTTCAGTTTAGTATAGGTTCGCTTTTTGACCGAATGTAACAGGACTAAGTTCGCAATTTGACGGTTATTTTTTCTTTAAGTTATGCCTAATTCTGCTACCTTGCTAACTCGGCCCATGGTTTTGAATATATGCCAACCAATAAACAAAAATATGTACAGAACCTTCATAATTCGAATGTTCATGCTTACCCCATTTTTTTGATATATTAATATCGATTAATACCATCATAATTATGTATGTAAATTTTTCTGCATTTATTAATCTAATTAAATATACATAGTGTATGTAGATATAGAGTATGTGTAGCATGTCAAAATAATTAATGTGAACAGGTTTGATTCTCGTGCCAACACTTTTGTGTTATTTATTTGTTGTGTTTTGTATACTAGCTTAACTTCCAAGATTTGCTCACCTACTTGCGATTAAATTTTCGTCTTTAAGGTTTTGGATTCTAACCTACTTCTATTCTAACTTTGGCCACACAGGAACATACAATTTTAATTATTTTTTTTATTTTTTTCCTTTCCTTTTCTGTTCCACTGCAGGGCAAAGGCCTCTTTACCCTCCTTCCATTTCTCTCTGGTTAGGGCCGTGGTCATCCACTCTTTATCAAAGGACTCCAGCTCGTCCCGCCATCTCCGTCTGGGCCTACCGCAATGTGTCTCGCCATGTAGAGGGACCCATTGGGTCGTTCGTTTGGCCCATTGGTCGTCTGACATGCGGCAGATGTGGCCAGCCCAGTTCCATTTTAGCGTGGCAGCTTTCCGAGTGACGTCAGTGATTTTCGTAGTGGAACGGATAATTGTATTCCTAACCCGGTCTATGAATTTAAATAATTACAATTTTGTTAATTCTCTGACACGGTTTGTCCTAAATATAGTAAGTTGCGAGATACAGTTAACTAAATCTTCTACTTTTCATATTAATAATGATTAAAAATGTCAAACAGTACTTAAGTTACATAAAAAATAATCTGAAAGACTACATTTTTATGGTTTGATCAAAATGATGAATGGGTATTAAATCCGCCGGTCAAACAGGACATACAATTTTATACATATTGATAGTCGTTGACATAAATTACATTTACTTTTTGTAATGACATTTTGATTAATGTTCGTGGACAGGAAATTTTAATTTGCAAATCTGTTAATGATTTTTAATTTGTTATACTTTTAAGATATAATATACTGTTATACATCTTTATGTTTTTGTAAGGATTTGGATCGGAAATCCTGGAAACGGATGCAATGGTTTTAAATAAGACTTGTTAGTTGCAATTAATAAATTGGTACATTAGTTATTGCTGATGAGGTTGTTAAATGAGGTACACAGGTTTCTAAAAACAACGTTTTTAATTTTGTATGTATTATAATGACAATGTGTGACCAGTAACTGAGCAGGTTAGTTTAATAAGAAAGTTCAACAAATAACTATACACTATTTATTAATTTTAGAAATATATTGATCTGAATAAGTACATCTACTAGTATCATCTTGATCACATTAGCTAAAAAATAATAAATCTTAGCAATTGGTCGATTCGTTTGGAAGCTATGAGACCACATACAAACACACACATATAGCTACTTTCAGTTAATACATCAACTCTTTTGAATAAAACGGTTATAAAACAATAGAACCTGAATTCGTTCGCAGTTTGACTTGTGAATGACGCGTAGTAATTTTCACTTCATATATATCACAAATTTTACGATTGCAAATTGTAAAGATGATCACGCTACAACCATTATTTTGCAAACCTTTAATACCTACAGACCCTAAGTCTATAATACATGGAGAAAACATTAACTAAAACCCACTTTGCAGTGTATTAAATCTAGGATTCCACAGTTTAAAGGTAAGATAAATCTTTTAACTATGTCAGTTGGCATCTAACTTAGAAACAGTTTAACAGGTAGTTTAACAAAAACAAGGACTTGTTACACTTCCAGTTACTTTGGAGTTCAAACTAACGTTACAGACTAACTCTTATATTATTCAGTATGTTTAAGGAGATTAGAGGACAAGGTCCCTATATTTCAGTCAAAAATAGGCTTTTTTGTTTATTTATTTAACTTCAGATACAAAAAAGCTGGTCTTAATGCGACTAGGTAGTTTTAGACCAGTTAACAATGAGATAACGTTTTGTTCAATGTTTTGATCAAATTCATTTCTTAGATATAATTATTGTAGATTCAAACACTGGGTTACCTCTAACTAAGGAACTCTAACTATTTAATATATCACAAGGAATCCTTGATTTAAATATTTTAAATCACGTATCAACTAAAAGGCAATAATTTATAAATCTTCTTTCTTTGTTTGTATGAACCTAGTTTTTATTTTAAACAATAAATAAAATAACACAAACCATTTCAAAAAAGCACTTAAAAAACAAAAGTATAACTCAATATTTACCTTTTTATGAATAAAAAAACTACACAAGAAATACACAATGCATTTCAAATAGCACCGCAATTCTAAACCACAGTAATTACATTGCACCGGTAAAGGAAGAAAAAAATATATAACACCCGAAAAACCCTAATTACTTCTCGAAACACGTAACAGGACAAATGTTCACCATAATTTTTAGAAGTAACGATTGCTTTTTGACATTTATTGTAGGCATTAAGGCTGGCCACAAATACAGACGGCCATTTTGCACACGAGGTGAATTCGTAACATGGGTTATTAATTAATGATTTTGGTGATGGTGTTTTGTTTAGTTTTTTTTTAATCGTCTATCTAGCCTTTTTTAGACTTCTTTTTCTTCCTGGTTTTGGTCGGCGCACAATGTTTTGTCCTTTTATTACAATCTATTAGCAGATTTTTATTCATTCATTTCATTTCATTCACCTTTTTTCGTCCTTCCTCTTCCTATCCAGCCTTCCACACATACATTTTATCCTTCCTTGTGCAGGCTAGGCGATTACCTTTACCTTTATGTGAACTGCCTCGTTGGCCAAGTGGTTCAAAGCGCGACTGCTACGCTAGAGGTCTTGGGTCCGATTCCCAAGTCGACCAAGGTGTTATTGGGTTTTTCTACGAAATTCTCAGTAGCAGGTCGGAGTTTGGATTTGTGCCCGGTTAGTGGCAATAGGCTCGCCCCCTATTACATGGGACCTAAACATACCGGCGAACTGTGGGTGTACATTGGTACACCTCTGCCTAACCCTTCGGGGATACAGGCGTGATGGTGTGTTCTGTTATGTTATGTTTATGTGACCTAACGACTATTTTGGGGTTAACTTCCAGTCTCACCAGATTTAGCTGAATACGAGTTTTTGACCTATTGCGTTTGCCTATCTGACCTCCACACCTCACCGCACTGAGCTAAAACGTTTCGAGTCATGTTTCAATACTTTAGGTCTAGGTTTGTTTTTTTTTTGTAGTTGTTACAAAAAAGTAAAAAATATCATAGTAACAACTAATTATTTTAAATTTAATTAAACGAAATATTTTAAGCAAAACTATGACCAGCCTTTGTTATACCAGTACCTTAAGGCCAAAAATTATAATACAGGGCTGAAGTTTATGATTTTATACCGCCATATCCAAATATTATAATCATAACATAGGACTTATAGACCAAGGAACATTACTAACAAGGAATGAACACGCTCAGATCGTTTTGCAATAGTATATTAAATCCTTTCTAAGTGAAGGGGTAAATTCTTAAAGGCCTCGCCTATTGGCCGGTAGAGGAATTACGTATCTTGCAAAAGCAATATAATCGCAAAATGTGTACTATTAGTATTATACCATCTGCCATCTGCCTAGCCTTTTTCCCAAACCATGTTGGGGTCGGCTACCAGTCTTGCCGGATTCAGCTGAATACAGTATTTTACACTTTAGTACTACATACATTATAATTCGTACTATGTATTACGATAACGTAAGGCCCTTTTTGCAAGAGACGTCGTAAGTCTCAGATACCTGACTATAATTATATTTTAGTCTGTAAACACCTACCGCCATACAAGCTCATAGAGGTTCGTACATAAGCACGCGCCGTTGGAGACTAAAGTCGTGGGTTATCGGAGACTTGCGTCGAATCATGCATGAATGTATAATAAAAAATAGAAATTTAACAGCAATTATTGTACAATTTTGTCAATTGCTGTAGTTTTGCAAGATACGTAATAAGGCCGCCGGTTATTCGGCACGTCTGCTTTGACATTGCGAACGGTTTACTAAACTACCCTGTTTACACTGTAGGACAAAATTATTGACCAAAAAGTTTAATTTAAGAAAAATAATTACAGGTCCTCGGGACACAATTTTTTCATATTATCAATAACTTTAGATTGTGCATTAATGTAATATGTCCCTAGAAGTCACAAACCACAACATTTTTGTCATATCGAAATTCGACACCTTCATTCGTTTTATTTTGGTAGTTTTTCTTATTTCAACAAAATGCAAACAAATACCAAAAATTAAAAAAAAAACACCTGTTAACATATTTTTGCTTTTAAATCGATCTCGCAACCTATCACTTTCAAACCCACCTATCTAACCAACAACTAACAGTAACCGCAGTGTAACACTGGCATAAAATGTTCGTGAGATTTTTAATCACAATGACAAACAATAAGGTCGCGACTATCTTCACGCTCTCGTTCACGTTACGATGTGAGCAGAATTCCTAGCGGGATTACACAGTTATTAACGTAATATTTAGATGAGAATAATTTGCCGCAGTGTCGATATCTTTAACATGGAATTTTGCGTTTTATATAATGTTGCCTTATGCAAAATAAGGGATTGATCCAAATCCAGTAGGATTAACTAGAACTGTAGGACAACATAGGCTAGGCAAAAGAAAAAAAAAAAAAAAAAAAAATTGAAAAAATGCATATTTAAAAGTGTGTAAATAGATAATATTTTAACCATCGCATTGTTAAAATAGTTACCTATTTTATATAGAAATTTGTTTGTAAGGGTAAACAAATTTCAGTATATCTTATTTTTTTTAAAACTATAGAGGTGCCCAAAATGTTTGTCTATGGTTCCATTGTAACGTAACTTTTATTAATTTATTACATAAATATCTGTCCTACTTATTTTGGCCAAAAGTGTACACTAGTATAGTCGATACTATCGACGTACCGAGATACACTGGAGGACATTCAAACAGATCAGCTAGCAGATAAAATGTATGCACCTTACATAGTAGCTTGTTACCTAATTGCTAAGTATTTGTATCTCGGTCTATATAAATTAATTGGATTTTATTTACCTATATTTTCTCGTATTGGTTTGCCAACATTGGAACGGCGTATCAACTTCTAATATAATAATAAACTTCAGCTTTAATAAATAGGTAATCATTTTAATTGAGGAGACTGAAGTTAAATATATAATTAATTACATTTAACACAAATTATCATCTGCCTATAATGAACATTGGACTAAAACACAAAAAATGTGCTTCATAATAGTTTGCCACCCAAAGGCTGGCTTCTACCTAGGTCAGCGAATAAGCATTGCCATACAACGTGGCAATGCTGCCAGCCTTTTGGGCACACTCCCAGTCGACAGCGATGTGGATGAATTTTTTGATGCCTTGTTTTAGTTCTTAGTTTCATTTAGTTTATAATTCTTCTTATTTCTTGTGTAGGCTTAGTTTTTATAATATTGTAAATATTTTAAGTTTAATTTCATTAATAAACGGACGTTTGCCATTGTATTAATTCTAGGTTTCACGCTTCCTAATTAATAGTTTTGTGTAATTTAAATACTAAAGCACCAAATAATTTCCAGTTTTCAAAGACCATTAAAATAATTAAATATTTATGTGTTCTATTTCTATAGTATGGCACAGTGCTATTATCATTATCCTCCACAGCCACCCACCGCTGGGCATAGACCTCTCTATTCACTTACCATTTTCTTACATTTTACTCGTCCAAAAACATGCATACATCTTTTCATCTCAACTGTACAAGACTTGTAAATGTAAGGTTATTAAGAGAATACCTGATTCTCACGCCCTTTGCGAAACAGAATATATTGGATTGGTCATTTATTAGCAAACGCTAAGTAACTGGGTGCAGCCTATCTTTGTAATAAGGCTCTCCATCAATCGCGGGTACAAGTATCCGAATGTTATACTTAATCTAAGAATACTACATCTATCTACATCTTATTATAAATCAAAATCCTTCAGCGCGTTTGTCTGTCTGTCTGAACGCGATAAACTCAAAAACGGCTGATCTGATTTTCGTATGGTTATCAATAATACATAGAGTGATAAATTAATGATTGGTCTGGAGTGCGAAGCCAGGATAGGTCACTAGTATTATAATAAACAAAGCTCAAGAACTTTGTTTCTCACACTAATTTGAAAGAATAGAAAAATATATTTGTCATTAGCTATTTAACATCAAGTTAAATAGCTAATGACAAATACATCTACCTCATCTATCTTTCCTGTCCATCCAAAGGTTTTCTGGAAGATATCGCTATTGGCGATAAGACCGCCATTGTACGCTTTACTGTTGATGTACTTTATTATTATGTAATTTAAATAGTGTACAATAAAGAATATTCTATCTATCTATCTATCACGTTACTTGCCTTAAGAGAGCAAATCAAGACAGCTAAAACCGCAGGGCAAACAGTACTTATTGACTCGTTGGTTTTAAGGACTTTCAAAGGTATCCTTAGTTATTCCAAAGTCCATCCACACTTCACTACAAATTATAAAATCAAAAAGTAAAATTTCAACAAGTCGTACTTATGTTATGCAATAGACAAGAAAACAGTTTTGACCAGAGGTCAAAGGAATAAGTACTATTGAAACAATGATGTTTCAATAGTACTCATTCCCTATTAACTCCCACATTCCCATTGAAACAAACATACAAACGAAATACTAAGAATCATTGCAATTGTGTCAATATATTGCAACTAACGGCACAACGTGTATGGGCGCAGTCTTTTCTCATCAAGTGAATGCACAATAGACAAATACGTAAGACGGCATGGATAGTCGAGTGGTATAGGTCACCGCGCCAATTACCACTGCGCGATGTGTATGCCAAACTAAGCAGAGCTTGTGCTATGGGCTACCATAGCAGTTGTCTGGCAACAGACAACTGATGAACATGCTTGCATATTTCTAAATACTTAAATAACCGCTAGAACAAATGATCGTGCTCATCACACAAAGATTTGTCCTGGGTGGGAATTGAACCCATGTCCTCCGGTATAGCAGTCAGGGTCACTAATTGGTCACTAACCACTAGACAAACAGGCCAGTTAAAATTATTTTAGTATTATCAGCCTAGGCGTATAATATTATTAATATCATACGCCTGTCATTCTTCTCTATTAAGAGCAAGCGTGGACCAGTCCTTCATGTAGAAATCGATCTCATCTTGCCATCTCAGTCTGGTCCACGTGGTCGTCTGTGGTTTAGTGGATCCCCGCATGGGACAAACATTTGTGTGACCCACAAACTTTTGTTCCAAGTCCTGGTGTCTGTGAAACTCAAGCGACAAGGGAATTTTTTTTCTAGTTTGAGGACGTTTTAAGAAGATTTTTTTTTTTTAATGCTAATACTTCTCGCTTCCCAATTAATGTTTATAGTCATTTAAGTGTGACACAATATAGTTTTTCTTTTTTAACTTAAACTTTAGAGTAAAACAAAACAAAATGCCCAACGATTAATTTTTCGTGTCGGAAAACATAAAAATAATTTTATAGCTCTGTAAGAAATGTCGTTAAAGTTTTATAAATACTTTATATTTTTATGTCATAGATATACCTACATACTATGATATAGACTAATAAAAGTTTTACAGGATATACTTCCTGAAGTTGGTCCGAAATAAGGTGAACATTTAGAAGTTTACACTTTCACAAGTTATTAGGTGCTTAGACAATCATGATATCTTTAAAATATTTTTAATTTTTTAGGTATTTTGTACATATTCATAACATCAGAACGTCATAATAAATATAATTATTATATTTTTTTATGACATGTTGTTACTGCTTAGAAGAAGAAGGTCGATTTATACATAAATCGACCTTCTAAGCTACGTATACTAAACTGACACAGTTTACACCTCCGTGGTTTACACCATTTTAACAAACCTACGTGTAAGAAGAAGTAAATCTATTTCTAGACAAAATCTAACAAATAAAGCAGAAAAGTCCGTTAAAACATCACACACTGAACAATCTAGAAATTAAACAAAAAACAAACGAAACAATGCATTCCATAAGAAACAGAAATCAATCAATTTGTTGAAATCGCAAAAACATGAGACATGGCGTGATCAAAAGATACGGTGTATTATTAACTTAAATAAAAACTGGAATTTCTTCGTTAACCATACAAGTACCACATAAGCGCATCGTGAGAAAGAGATGGAAATATGTAATTGTACGAGAGGAAGGGGGAAAGAAGATGTCGCGTGGCTTAAACTGGATAGCTCTATGTTTTTTACAGTTACTAGTTGTTGCTCGCGACTTTGTTCATGTGACTCTTTTATTTAATAAATAATTGGAAGATCTTATTTCTACTATTTAGCTTGAAAGATCAAAATCTTTGATACAAATTTTGGCCTCCCATTTCCATACATTTATATTTAAAAAGACAATCTTTATTTGCGGATTCGTCCCAAAATAATTGTTTTGGCAATTTAGCTTATAAGGCTTTAGCTTCGGCTATGCGTTGATAGGCTGTCAAGACTTAAAAAATGTATTACCTACAATAGATAAATAGGACTATATAAAAGGACTGAGTTTAATTCACGGCTGGGCTTGCTGTTCTTTGTCATCCGCATCCTATGTCCTTCTCATGACTCATTCACCCAGGTGATATCACCTGGGTGAAATGAGTCGACATTTTTTGTGTAATTTGTTCACCTTGGTTTTCATTTTGGTGATATGAGTCCGAGGTGAAATGAGGAGACAAAAAAGTCTACTTTGTTCGCCTGGGTGATATCACCCAGGTGAACAAAGTAGACTTTTTTAACAAAGTGGAATATACCAGGAATAGATGAGGTTTGCTTAGAATAAAAAAATCGTTAAAAAGTTACTAAGTAGCAATTATTTAAAAAAAACACACATAGGTACATAGGTATTTTTTTTTATTCAACTACTGGCATCTATAAAATTATTTGGTCTTTGTCTGCATAACATAATTCCTTCAGTTAATTTCCATGGGTTATAGTTAACTTTATACATTAAGTAATGTTTTAGTGTAAGTAGCAGCTAACAAAACATAAAATAACAGAAAGTACTATTGATTTTGTTTGAATTAGAATATTATTGTGTAGAATAGTATTGTGACGACCTCCGTGGTCGAGTGGCGTACGCACCGGTTTCAAGGTGTCGCTAGCTCTGAGGTCCCGGGTTCGATCCCCGGTCGGGTCAATGTAGAAATCATCATTCTACATTGCCTCGGGTCTGGGTGTTTGTGGTACCTTCGTTGTTTCTGAATTCCATAACACAAGTGCTTTAGCTACTTACTTTGGGTTCAGAGCAATGTATGTGATGTTGTCCGCATTTATTATTATTATTATATAAACAGTCGTCTATCCACTCAATTAATTCAGGATACTGATATTCCATACAAAAAAAGTAAAATTTCCCTCAAAGCCGATAGCAAACAACATTATTTTGTTAAACCCCGGATCAATTCAAATTAAAAACAGAGGAATCGTTAAAAAGGTCGGTCTGTTAAGGAAATATACCAACGGAAAATAAAAATATGCTAAATTGAATAATGGTATCCGACAAGATGATAAAAAATACATTATCAAAGTCTTTTGGGACAACATTTAGTATTCTGATGCTACTCGCACCTGAGTGGGGAAATAAATTAATTTTAAAATGTATATGTATAATAATATAATGTATAGATAACGCCCCTCTTTATTGTGAGGAAAACTGCAGGAGGGTATATTTTGTCAGAGGGTGAAGTAATTGAGTTATCTTTTCGAATCAATTCTTAAATATCCGAAGATTTCGTAAACCAATTTTGAAGCTAACAATGCATCTCCAAGGCATATGATATCCAAAAACATTTCCATTTACAACCAGGTCAGTATTACATAAAAAGTATTTATAGATCAAAATCTAATAACTCATAAATATACAATACATGTCATGTCTGTCTATATGTCATCTACATATGACGTCTATGTCATCATCATCATCATGACATGAGAGGATATCCTCTCATGTCATGATGATGATGATATACCTACATGCTAGAAGAAGTTACATTTATAATCAAGACTACTTTCTGTATCCAATATTGATAAAAATAGCCAATAACTGGATTATTATTTGGCAAAACTTGCATTTATACAGAGAAAATACATCATCATCATCATCAGCCTATAGCAGTCCACTGCTGGACATAGGCCTCTCCAATTGCACGCCATTTAGTTCTATCCTCGGCCTCTCGCATCCAGCTCCTGCCAGCCGTCTTGCGCAAATCGTCACTTCACCTTGCCTGGGGGCAAAAAAAAAAAAAATAGTTCATTGAAATGTTGTTACATAACGATAACCAGACCAGACAATAAGATTTAAACCATGACCTTAGGATACTTTTAAATACTTACCTATAGCCAAATCGTGTCTGTTATGACTACTTTTTTGAGAGGAACTTAGAATTATTCAGAACAATGTTTTAAGAGAGGATATATACTTACATGCTAGAAGAAGCTACATTATAATCAAGACTACTTTCACTCCCGTAAAAGAGGTCAGACTTCCCTCTTACCCTACAAGCAATACCTTTTTAAAGAGGCATATCTCAAACACTCAACCGCTATAGGCCAACGATTGTGATGAATAAATTAATAAATTACAACAAAAATAACTGAACGACCGAAAAATTTGCATAACGCCGACCAAAATTGTTTCCACAAGATCGGATGGGGAGGAAATGTACAAACAATATGCACGAATAGATTAAAAAAATTTGGTGAAAAGGAAAATTTTATCTAATAGACCCTAGATCTAAGGAATTAATCATCTAACTTCAAAACGTCAAGGTTTTTTTTAAGACAAGAATTTAACAATGAAAGCCAATTAAGAGATCTAAATAATAAATAAGGTAATATCCTTAAGATCTTATCAATAAATTAGGTTTGCGCTTGAACACGAAAATAACAACATCGAAAACCACAACACTACGAAAATTGTGTCATAAGTTTATTGTAGCTTCTCGAAATCAATAATTTATTACTAGCTGAAATAGATATAAAGTATCAAACACTCCAAACCGAAAACAAATTCCATGTCTTAGAAACCAAAAGTGAAATAAAAAAACACAGAAAATGTATAGAAATAAGAGTAGTATTTATTTACTCCAATCAAACATGCTTGCATGCATAAACAGGGTGTCACCAAAAGGTCATATCTATCCAAAAGGGGTGAAGAGTGCATCTGGTATAGAGTCCGTTTACAAAATTTCAGCTCAAAATAAGTTAATTAAAAAATCGATATCCAGTTTACCGTAATATTTATTCGACACCAAAAATATATGCTTCAATTTTTTTTCGTATGAGGCCAGAATCCTAAAACTCTAGATCATGTCCAAAACTCATTTAATCCCCACATTTCCGTACCCTAAACTATATCCAACATTTTCATACTTTTTTTTCTGATTACTTCTCTACATAATATATAATTCAGTATCTTATTACAGTATATTACGTATGCACACAATAACACGTGCTTCCGTAGCCTTTTCGTTGGAAGAAACTAAAAACCATTCTGTACTCAGATCCTTTTTATTCCTCTTGCTTTTCCCACGTTTATGCGTCTTTTCATATAAACATTAAATTTTATCACGTATTTTCTTTATTTTACCAATGTTAGAACGAAATTCGTTTTGAAACTTAAATGTCAGACCAAAGCTAGTGTCTATTATATTTGTCTAAAACATGTGCACAAAAAATACTACGGACAATATTTCAAACTCCAAAACTGTTTTATTTAAAAGGCATATTCTAAATCAAAAGAAGTCTCTACTTACTTAACTATTTTTTTAAAATACTTGTCGCTTATCTAAATAACTTTTCTAATCACAGTAGTCTGTTACTGAAAAAAAAAAGAACGGAAAAACCAATCACAAATTTGTGTCGTATTCTATCACCCCTCGCAAGCCAGTTCGCGAAACGTATCGCAACAATAATGGTTTCAGTACCTACACAAACCAATTCAATTGAAAATATCGTGTCTGACCAACAGCTGTTCCTATATTTTATTCAGCGCCCGAACCCAACCTCCCCTAGAATATCAAGTCGATTGTTGTCCAAAAAAACATCACCAACTTATATCTGCATCCTTATTTCAGTAAAGTCATACAATTGCCCACACTTAACTTCTCATTTCAACATGACATTGTACAGATAAATATAACTCATGAAGCTTTCAAGAAAATTAAGCAGTAAACTCAAATTAACACACTGAATTAGTTTACACTGTGGTCAGTGTAAAGGAAAAATTTCTTATTCGGAACGCGCACGTTGATAGTACGGTGGTTCTACCTCGTTTTTGAGGCTCTGCAGTGATGCGAGACAGAGACGGATGTATACGAGTACGGTTCGTAGGAGCGAGACGGAGGTATTATTGCACCGGTAGTGAGGAGTGAAAGAGATCAATAATGAGACGCACGAGGAGTTGAAAAGGGATTTCAGATTAAGGTCGTTGTCGAGTCAAAGAGCAGGTTAGTGGGAAAATTTGTAGATAGGAGAACATAGTCGTGCCAGTTGTTGGCTTATTTAAATGACTCAGTGAGGACAACCAAAATAATCTTACATATTATTTTTTTTTTTCTATTGTTTCATACAATACTATGTATCGTTGTGTTATGCCTTTTTTAGTATTATAATGTAATTTTTGTAGTATTTGGTAAATATACAATATTCACTCAAGAATAACTCTAGATTGTTCTCCTTTAGTCATAAAAACGAATTTATATTACTTTATATCCACATTGAAAATTTTATTAAGTAGATCTAACCAAAATATATAATAACAATGTATTCTCTCATCGTTATTATTCATCTCTATCTCTTATAACCTACGAAGAAATCAAACTAAAACAACACACAACTAAACATTACAACACCTCCGTAGACCACTTGTATACGTGTTTGTTTGACGCTCAAACTTTCACAACTTCTAGATAGGCACAATACACTGTCCCTTCTGTAATTAAGTCTACTCTTTGGTGCCCAGCCTGGCCGGGCCAGCGCAGCTTTTCATACACCCTCAGTCACTAGCTAACCGTCGCGAGTGTAAGTGCGTTCCGTGTCTCCAACACGCTTCAGTACGCGGCATTTTGAAATCGAACACTTTCAAAATATTAAAAAAAAACAATCGTGATTTTTTCGTCGTGAGTGCCAGTGATTAACTGATTTTACTGTGGTGACTGATTTTTTTCGTGGATTTTTAGTGTTGTGCTGTTCTGAAGTTGGATTTTTAATGTGTATTACAGGATTAAGTAATGAACGTTTTGTTTCGTGATTACAAAGCTGAAGGTTAGTTTTTATGGTTTTCGTTTATTCACGTTTTTGAACGCGTTTTTACGTACGTTTAATACAAGTAGCTTTTTGTTGTGAAAAACGTGTTGATATTTCAGTGTTTTGCTTTCCAAAAAAGAAATGTTATTTCGTGACCTTTACTTCGTAGCCCAAATTCATATGAATATTTAAAATATACTTGGTTATAAAGATAATTTTAGCTTCGGGTGGGTACTAAAATATTGCTTACAATGTTGGGAAGCATTTTCATCTTCTCTGAATTTTAAAATATATGAAAACATGGAAAATGTGTGGCGTCTAGGTTATGTTAAGCAGGAAGCATTTTCGCTTTGTATTATAATAATATCACTCTCAGAGGAGAGTATTTGTATCCTTTGAAGATGTATACATTCTAGTGTTATTTTTCTTTTCGTTTAGACAGGTGTATTGGTTTAACCAGGGGCAGGATATCAAATAAATAAGTAATACTTATTAGGAAGGTTAAAAACTGCCGATCATTATTTTTTACTCTCTACAGTCCTGTAATTGGAGAACTACCTACTTAATTATAATATTGACCAGTCTCGCCGCCAATTTAGCGGACATTTTTAAATAACATCTTTTCTGACCACAGCGTTTGTAGGTCTTTTCTAATAATTATAGATACTTTCAATTACAATAAAATAGGTTTCTATTTTATTATAATTATATTATTATACTTATATTGCATTATAAGGAAGAGTTATTTGAAATACAAAAAATATACGTAGTGATCTAGGTATACAGCAAATAAATAAATAAATTCGCCGCCTTTATAAGGAGGTTATATAGGTGTTTTATTAATTCATACATAGGCCACGATAGGAGCCTCTGTTATTCTTTGTTACTACATTTAATATACACTCTACAATTTAGAACTGGACTATGTACCCAATAAAAATAAGATTATTGTATCATAAAAGTAGTTGCAAATTTTGCAGTGCAAGGTTGAGTCCTTACTAATATAACTAAATATTACTAGCTGCGTCACACAGTTTCGTCTGCCTATATCCCCTATTAATGCGTATAAAAATTAGGAAAAAAATGCTATACGTTAGTCCAGATTATTGCTTTATTAGTGTGCAAAATATCATCGAAATTCGTTTAGTTTTTACATGAGAGTAACAAACGTACATCCATTCTATCTGCCTTTGGTTTATGTTACTAGTGGGATATAACATCCTTTGTTAACTTGTTATAATAACAAACTATTGTAAACTGACGTACATTCATATGCCAATAATAATAATGTAGTAAATCTATGGATCAAGTAATAATTTAGTTTGAAAGCGCTATACCTTGAAACTATTAGTAAGATTAAAAAAAAAAATTTTCTTTGTGCCAATTTTCGAGAACTGTTATAGGCGATTTAACGTCACGTTAGTCCCCTTCATAGAAAAGCAAGATAACTGAATAGGTATTACCTAATGATATAACTACCCTATTATTTTTTTATAAAGGTTTTAATTTGCTAATATACAAAATATCATAAACAAGGTTTTCCTTTATGTTGGACGTAACCAATTACTTTAGTCCTCATATGTTCAGCATAATTTATTTCACTCTGAACTCATTGTACCAATCACAACATACAAGTTACTGTCAAAACAATGTGTGAAGGAAATTTCCTACTAATTGTTCTTGATATTATTTTAACGGTATAAGACCTATTTGCAGTGTACGAGTATGTTATTACTTTATGTCGATATGATTTAATTAAATATTTATTTGTTATATGATTGGATTTTGGCTCGTAGCTGTTAAAACTGTGCTGTTTGACCAATGGTGCCGTGGATAGGTGACCATTTTTAACGTACCGAGACCCCTTCGTGCCTCGGAAAGTACGTTAAGCCTTTGGTCCCGACTGTCATACGATGATCTTTGACAGTCATTTTGACAACCAGTCTTTCTGTGACATACCTACTGTATTACCCTGACAACCAGTTACTATATTATTATGTTACCGTGTCACCCAATTAAATATGTTGTGGAAGTCAGATAGTCAGTCGCTCCATGTAAAATTCAGTATTCAGCTGAATTCGCTATTACTGGAAATCGACCCCAACAAAGCTGGGCAAAAAGCTAGGCAGAAGAATTTAGTTACTAATTAATGTGTATATACGCTTAAATAGGCTTTAAATTCAGAACAATAAAGAACATTATCTATTAGCAATTAAATAGCTTAATCATGTGGAACTAGAACATCAAAATGTTTGATTGCAAATTGTTGAGCGTTATTTACTAAATATCATATATTTGTAATTGTATAACTTGCAAAATCAACATTATTTTTTTAATTTATTGGTTACCAACTCACTTATTACCTACGATACTTGTACCTTCTATTTTAGGACTTATAGTTAAATAGATTAAACTACTATGGTACTGTGTTGTAAGTTTGATTTTCGTATTAGTCAATATTTTTCTTGTTTATTTCCTTTACTGCTCTGGTAGGTGTACATAACACCGGTTTGTAAATATTTTACTGTTTAGTGGAGGCCTCTTATATACCCAGAGAAGAAAGTTAATTAAAGGGTATGTAAGGTTAATAGGTACATACATACATACGTACAATGACGTACATATTAGTGAGTGAAAATATATGGCTAAATATTTTTTTTTTTGTACTTACCTAATTTCTTATTTTGTACACTGAATTACTAATAACTAAGATAAAAATTATGACAATGTTAACGTAATCTGATGATATAATAATTATATGTTAAGGAAATCCTAATTACAATTAGAACGATCGTCATAAGCTTAATAAAACTACATGCAGGGGTGGTTATTTCACCCCTAGCACCTAATTCCGAGAATTGAGGTAAATGTTACGTCATTTCTAAGTATAGGTGAAAAATGTAAAGGTCGTATTCATTGTATAACAATGTAATGAGTCGGGTACAAAATTGTATGTAGGTTGATAATGAGGGTTTTTGCTATAAAAAGCCATTTTTTCGCTAGAGCTATAGCTTTTTTAACTGTGAAGACTATTCGTCAATTTCCACCAATGAGAGGCAAGCTAATGGCTCGTTAGTGGCTCGTGATTGGTGGAAATTGAAAGATAGACCTTATGACAGACTAGCCAACCTAGCGGATTAGTTTAATCGCGAAAATGTTCATTGCTTTAACCCCCAATGCCAAAAGAGGGAAGTTATTTAAGAGTTTTTTTTTTATTTTTTCTATGTATCTGTATTTGGAAGATTAATGGACTGATATTGATGTATTTATTTTGGTTTAAAAGCCGATTAAAATATGCAACCTGGGATGTAGTTTTTTGAGGCACTGTTGATGTTTTCTAAATATATACATTTACAATTTTTTTTCTTTTACCCTTTTAGTAGATAACACTATCGGTTTTTACAAAAATAAAACTAAACAAAAGTGCTCTAAGATAGGTATATCACAATAGATTTCGATTAAAAAGGTACTATCTTAGAATCTAACGCCAATCAAGATTTACGTAACCCTAAAATATAGCTTAACCCTGTAATTTATGGTCGAAGGTTTTTGTTAACCAATGGGGTAACAATGACCCCGCCTATATTGTTTCTGAATGAATGGGTTTAGAATTCGTGCAATTGTAGGGTTAAAATAATTTGAGTGATTTGCGATTCATTGTTTTATTTGATTAATTTATTAATAGCTATCTAGAAAAGTGTAGAAGAAGCTAAACTTCATATTTTTTTGTACAGTAAACCGATTTATTTATATTTTATTAACAAGTACCCATTTATATTGTAAGCATTTACCTTTATCACAAGTAAAATATAAATTTGTTCAAAAAAAAACATAATCTAAGTGCCTAAAAATCAGAGCTACAGTCATTTTTTCTAGCAGTACATAATGTTTTTTTTTTCTATGCTTGCGAGATATCGATGTACACCATATATTTTTTTAAAGTAACCATTAATTTAAGACACTCAAAGATCAAAACTACTGTATCCCAAAAAAATCTTCAAAACAAAAAATTCACCCAGGTAGTTTTAAAAATCGGTGTGCCACCAAACCAGTCAACTTAAAAAGAAAATAAACAATTCTTGGACACACCTGTTGGTCAATTATCCCGGGGTACAAAAACTCGATCCCGGTTTTAATAGAGAAGCCCTACTAAGGGTGTATGTCTCTCGGTTATCGGTTCACACTCGAACGGTTATCACTTTGCGAGAGTTATGTACTTATGTCGGTTGAGCGTGAATGGATTTGGTGATGAGTTGTAAAAGTTTTGATACTTTGTAGGAGATACTTTTGTATAGGTAGTAAATAGTGACCACTTAGTACTTACCGGATTTCGGTAAAAAGGTAGGAATTATATTTTTTTTTATTTGGTTTAAGTTCTAGAAGTAGTTATTGATGAATTAATATGATTTAAATGTGAAATATTAAGTGAGTGCCGTTTTAAAATACCTATGTATATTAAGGAAATGAATAATGTATTATCAGTTTTTTATTTTATTTCGTACTGTTTATGAATATCAAATAAATAACATATGTGATATTGCTGGTGTTTTTTCGGTAAAGCATCTATCTGATTATTGACAGTATTATTTAGCGCATTTTATGACGCTATAATAAAATGATACGACTTTTGTATGTAGCAGTTTATATTTAACAGAATACAAAGTGATAATAACTACAGTTTTAAAGTGATAAAGGAGTAACAAATGGTAGTCCCTTTGCCGTTGTAAGACCCTTCACAGGTTGCTTTTAACCTATCAAGATCAGTTACAAGTATCAGATATTTTTGTTTAAACTTTGTTTTAATGGTTCGTCCGTGTGAACGTAAAATTGCGGTTTTTCTAAGAACGCTAGAAGGAAATTCGTTTTTTTTTTGCGCTTTTTATTCATTGGGGTATTGTGTGATGTGATTGATGTGATTGAGATTAAATAAATACATTTTTTGTTCAAATTTAAGTTGATTTCTTTTAATTTTGAAGGTGAATACGCATTGTGCCGACCCCAAATAATTGGGTATAGGGCAGGGAGATGATGAATAAGCTTTACTTGTTTTTTTTTTCTTTTTTGCTCTCGGCTCTTTACGCATAAACATTTAGTTGTTAAAAATGTAGCTTATGGGACATTAGTTAGGTGTAGGCTTATAGGGGATACACATATTTTACCAAAACTAGATTATGTGGTTTAGACGTGCAAGTGTAACAAGGACAGACAAAATTACTTTGTAAACTTGTACTTGTTTAACGAATCAGACACCATTGTTATTTGTTTTGATTCTCAGAGGTTATCAGAACTTGAGACCAGAGACCAAATGTCAAAAAGAAAGAGATAGAGCGTTACGGACAGATAGCGCCGTCCCGTTTTAACACATTGTGTGTTGTTTCATTAAACACTGTATAATAGCTTGTTATTATTTATATCGATACTAGGAAGTAAAACCAATGCAAATAGCGTGCTTTTGCGATCAATATTACTGTTTTATCGTAAATCATTTCAACACGTAATCGAACTAATGTATTATGATGCTAAACCTATTGTGTTATTTAGACCATAACAATTTAACTAGCTTATAGCTTTCCTTATCAATTCGTTTAAGTCGTATTATAACTTAGGCTGATTATACACGAACTGCTTGAGCAGACAGTGATCTATGAACATTGACATAATATATTCTACTGATAGACAAGCACGTTCATGAACAATATTTGTTCCAATACTGGTGAGTTTGAACTAAACTTCGTTGCAGAGCGAATAAAATCGTTTATTGTGTACAAACTATGAGAATTTGCAGCGGCAGATCGTTTCAAGAGTAAAATTTTCTCGCCACCAAAAAGTCGTAAGTAACCGTGAAATTCAAAGCGGTTACGTGTTTTGTTATGCTAACGCTAATTTAAGGTGTATGGATTGCAGTACAGTACTGGTACATTGTCATTGTTCGGAACGCCCTCGTACCTACATATTATTATGTAAGTATCTATGACGTATACGAACTGCTCTCACAGTTAGACAGTGATCACCGCACACAGACTGCGCGAGCTGTCTCCGCTCTCGCGCGTCACGTGCGCCTTTCCGCTAGTCTTTTGTTTTGTCGAACTGCGTCAAGCAGTCCGTGTACACGCAGCCTAAGACTTATCGGTCACGTAATACATTTACAAAACTTCTATTTAACAAATTTAGATTCTATTCTAAAGTGACAAAGTTTAAAATTGTGTTGCAAAGATTTGAAATTTAATTAGCAAACGATTTGCAACTTTGGTTAGAGAAGTTAAAGTTGTAAATCATTTGTGGTTGTTCGTTCTGTCTTTGTTTTGGTTCCCACTGTAAATTGATAATTTTGTTTTAGTATTTTCAATATGCTGACAATTGCTTTGAATACGTTATGAGAAAACTCTCCACATCAACAATTATGATGATATATTTGACGATCTCCGTGGTCGAGTGGCGTACACTCTGGTTTCAAGGTGTCGCTAGCTCTGAGGTCCCGGTTTCGATCCCCGGACTGGTCAATTTAGAAACCAACTTTTCTACATTGCCTCGGATCTGTGTGTTTGTAGTGCCTTCGTTGTTTCTGAATTCCATAACACAAGTGCTTTAGCTACTTACTTTGGGTTCAGTTCAGAGCAATGTATGTGATGTTGTCCGCATTAAAAAAAAAAACAACTTAAAATCTATTTTCTATGTAACAAAAATAAATAAATTTAAAAAATAAAAAAACCCGACTGCATAAAAAACACTTTAAATAAAAACTGAAAAGTAAAAAACAAGTTCAATAAGTCTAGAAGTGTACATAGCAATGTTACTGTCACAGTCGGGACCCATAAAGAATGATTTTAGTCTAGCTTATTTAATGGGTCCCGACTGTTACAGTAACATTGCTATCTACACTTCTAGACTTATTGAACTTGTTTTTTACTTTTCAGTTTTTATTTAAAGTGTTTTTTATGCAGTCGGGTTTTTTTATTTTTTAAATTTATTTATTTTTTATTTAACACTTTTTAGTTAAAATCATAATCCACCTAGCGTACGGCATTTGAGTATGTATTTAGTTTGAATAAAGAACAATTTTTCACATAGTATTTTTTTTATACGTAAATGATATACCATTTTGGAATCCTCGTTACAAGCCCTTTAATTTGATACCCATATTGTAGCAAACATATTTTTTTAATTTTTTTTTTACCTCAATCTATGGCACCTCGTGGCCGCCATGTTGGTTTTTGTTTGACGTGACATATCTAAGAACACTTGGGTAATCGATACGAATCCAACGATACCCTAATTATCGAAATCCATTCGGCCGTTTCGAAGATATGAGGTAATAAAGAATATTACACACATACATACATACATACATACATACAAGATACGCGCGAAAAACATAACCCTTCTTGGCAGTCGGGTAAAAATAGGTTACCATAACTTCTAGGTATCTATACATTTAATAGGCAAACGTTATTACTCAAGAAATAATAACAAAGTAAAGGGTCAAGGTCCAAAGTCCAGACATTTATCATGAAGATTACATGAGGACAATCTACGCGGAGTGGGCCCTTGAGAAAAGCCTGACATATCTTGAGTGAACTAGATATGACATCGGCTAACTGATTAATAAGGAACTTGGATAGATGTTTGTATGATGCAAAATATAACATTATGGTACAATATTATACATACATACATATAATCACGCCTCTTTCCCTGTAGGGGTAGGCAGAGACCACTTCTTTCCACTTGCTACGATCCTTACACACTTGTTTCGCTTTGTCCACTTTCATTATTCCCTTCATACATGCTGTTGCACTGTGTTGTTGCACTTTGTTGCGGTGACCATATTGCAATATTATACAATATTGCAATATGGTACAACATTGCTTTGAAAGGCTTGTGGTAAATTGTTCAGAATCCGTATAAAAGACCACTACATCAGACCACAAAAAACACATTGAAAAAAATAAAATAAAAGTACCTACCTAGTTGCTAAGTACAAAATTTATACAATAAGTGGTATTGTTATATCCTATTTAATCTACTATGTAATTTAAAAAAGACAGACTATAATTTACTATGTTTTTATAGTATGCCATATAATTATACATTGGTAAAAGTTAAAACTATACTCTTAAATGTATGGCATAAGTACCTAAACTGTCTGTAGCTCAGTAGGTGCCATATTTTTCAAGACACGTAGGACAAAGCTTTCGGCTCCAAATTTAATAAGAAATTATTACACAAACTATCCTTTTCTCGTAATAAAATTATATAAAATCTTCACGTTTGTAGCCAACTTAATAGACTTTAAAAAGAGTGTTAATTTTAAAGAAGAAAATTGTATGTGAGGGCACAGGCCTCTTCCCATATAGAGAAGGCACGAGCATTGATCACCACGCTTGCTCTCTGCGGATTGGCGATTTCAGATCCCAATTTTGTAATCCAGGTTTCCTCACGATGTTTTCCTTCACCGTTTGTCAAAAGTGTCTTAGAATAATTAAAAAAGTACATATAACTTTGAAAAATAATAATAATAATAATAATATTCCGGGACAACTCACACACGGTTATCTGATCCCAAGCTAAGCAGAGCTTGTGTTATGGTAATCAGACAACTGATAAACATACTTATATATTTATAAATACATATTATAGATAAATTACACCCAGACACAGAACAAATGATCGTGCTCATCACACAAACATTTGTCCTGGGTGGGAATCGAACCCACGACCTCCGGTATAGCAATCAGGGTCACTAACCACTAGACCAACAGGCCGTACATATGTTCAAAAGTAATTAATTTATTTTTATGACATCACTCCATTGGAACTTGTTATATGTAGGTATGTTTGTAAGACTGAGTTAGAAGAGAAGACTAAAAAAAAATCTGAGATGAAACAAATAATATACTTTGTTAGTTCAATATTGTTACTTTATCTAATTTAAGTTGAAGAGCTTGAAGACAGATTTTATGTCTCAAACAATAGAAAACAACTTATACAACCTTTTATTTAACTTGCAATGTATGTATAATAATGTATATTATTATGTATAGTATGTGTGTATGTTTGTTTTCCACTTTTTGGCTTTCGATTAAGATGAAAATCTGCTAATTTAGATAGTCAGTCGAACAGGACTGATAACCTATAGAAACGTTACGAAACTACCCAATCATATCATGTGACTAGATGACACAAAACCTTGTTTTATTTTAATAAGATTAGTAGTAGCCTGAAATCACAAAAGTCAGACAGATTTTAAGTTCTTACTTAAGTTCTCACGGCTGGGCAAAGACTAAGGCCTTTGCCCAGCAGTAGTCTAAGTAGGGTACAAAAAAAAAAAAAAAATATCTTCACAATTCTGCTTACCTCTTCAAAACACGTCCAAAAATCTTCAAAACACACGTCCTAAATATCATTAGGAATTCACGTATCGTTGGCACAACCGTTAGCATTGGTCTGGTCCGCCCACGCTACCCCATGAGTTGGGGTCACATTGCAAAATGTTTAGTTTCTTTTTTGTTATATAATTTATTTTGAGATAAGATTTCGATCGAGGTTTTGGGGTACTGCAGGTAGCATTTTGAGGGTTTTAAAACTGGGTTTGATGTTTTAGGTGTTAATTTAGTGTGAATTAGTTTTTTGTGTATGATAATTAAGATAGCGAGTTTATACGGAAAAAAACCACACCCATTTCTTTAGCTGTTTTTTTTTTAACAGGATCTGTTGTCGGATAAACTACTAATGTACTCCTACATTGTAAAAAAACATCATTCTATTGTAAAAAATTGACATCCAACTTAAGGTTTAGAAATTACCAAACAACCAAGAATTACGAGATAAAAATACAGTATCTTCTAAAAACTACATGATTATGAAATTCATTTTTGGTAAAATTAAATTGTAGGTCGAAGACCTCTTCTCATTCAAAGTGCGATCGATATACATTGGTTTTTTTATTAACACCCTCTATCATGTTATTCTAACATAGTGACAAAATCGATGTAACAACTAGTACGTAAGCCTGATTGACATATAATAAAACAGTGTCTCAGCTTGCTTGCGACCACGGCCGGTGTAACTAGACCCAAGAAAGTGACATTTCTACAAGCGTTAACGCTGATCGAATCGGTCAAATGTATGGAAGTGACAAGTCTAAGTCACGTGACTGTAATTTCCATACATTTAATGTCATGTTAGCGATATTACCCGTTTTTTGGTCAAAATGAAGGTAAATGCAAAAATGCATGTTTTGGTTTATTTCTCATTTCATAATATTACTAGAAACATGCAACACGGTAGTTTTACAGCTAGTGTTGATAGTTCGTAGAATAAAATAACGATTTAGTTGCATTGTAAACATAATCAAGGTGTCCTATAGACATATGTTGATAAGGACTTTTTAATTAATATTTTATGTGTGCCTTATCTGTCATGTGACATCGTAGTATATGAATGACGTGTCAGTATTTTTATTATATAAAATGGCATTTGAACTTTTACTATTGTTTTTTTTTTACTCTTTAGGAATAAAAGCGTGTTGTTAAACTGTAATCTGTCGAAGTTTACGGTTTTCAGAGATATAATGTCAAAAATAACTACTAAAATATTTGCAGAAAATATAATTCAACATATTATTATTGTCAAGTGAAAGTGGATGTGTCTTTGTGTATGTAAGATGTGTGTATGTGTAGGTACATTATATATGTGTATGTTCGTTTACTTAGAATGCAATCTAAGGCCATCGATTTTGCATGTTTTAATGATGCTCATATCTACCAAAAAACACATACATGAATACATTGAGTTCTGAGGTTTACGCGAATGTTAGACATTGAAATAAACCTACTTTTACGGATTTTGTCGCGGTTTGTATTTGGATTTTAGTTCCCGACGTTTCGACACCTTTGCAGGCATCTGGACATGGGCATGGGCAGGTCTGCCCGTGACCATGATACCTGCAAAGGTGTTGAAGCGTCGGGAACTAAAATCCAAATACAAACCGCGACAAAATCCGTAAAAGTAGTTTTATTTCAACATACATGAATACTCAATTGCTCACCTATGTGTGACACGCGAATAAGAAGAAAACTACTTTTTTATACTTATAATGTAGTTAGCTTTTACTAAGAATTATTATCGACCCAGCGGTTTACAAACCTGATTCATATTACAGGTATTAAGGTGAAATCTTCAATCTAAATACTTTCTTAGAAAAACGATATTATAAGATCATATTTACTCGTTATTTACATTTATAGTGTTAAATGAGACATCGATTGATAAGCTAGAAAACTTTCTAGATTATAGCTAGACTAGGTGAAAGCTCTTATTAAGTGTATTTTACTTGGAAATCCGGCTTCATTCTAAAGAGGAAAATAAGATAATTTTCTAAACAAGTGCTGGTAATAAGTAGGTAGGTCGTAGTATTGCAAGGTTTTATTTGTAGTACTAAAGTATGAAATAAATTGACATTAATATAAAAAATAAACACAGACTGTTTGATTATCAAAACAATTAGAAATACATACTTAAACTAAAACGGTTTGAAACCCCTGACAAATATTAGGAAATTATAATCGTATAGCTAAGAACCATCAAGGTCTTTTAAAGTTGTATCAAAATCAGTCCATTCGTTAAGGAGTCAGGATACAAGAGAATAGACCAACAGGAACATCAAACTTGTAACTCCACTTTTTATTTCGGAGTTTAAAAAGATTTAAAACGGACCCCATCTCCAGCAAAGACATTAAATTTTATATGTGACAGCACCCTACAAAAGTTCAATAAAGTAATTGATCATACTTTCTATCACCTGTAAACTACATTCTCTATACCATATCATAGAGTTCATTATCAACACCATATAAGGGCCGAATAAGTACACTGAAACCGCAGATTTCTGTAACAAATTGGTTCGATTTTAATTTGTAATAACTTTTTATGATGTCCGATTTCGATTTTAAAGTTTCTCTGTTTTTAGGTTGTGGTCTTATTGAGCCCATTCACTTAAAAAGCATTATGTTTTTAGTAGTTAGTATACTATTTTCTTATTCTACTTGAATATTAGCATAAATTTCATTACATCCAACCAAACAAAGATAGATACAGGTCAAACACATAACCCTCCTTCTTTTTTGGCTGCGCCACAGTCGGGTAATTAACAAATCTTTTTTTAAACAGTTTGCAGTTATGTTTCAGATGCGTAATAACAACACATAATAAATTAATTGTAAAATTTTGATACGGAATATTACAAACATTTTCTTTTCACACTTAACCAAATCTTAACGGCTATAAAAATAAACGTACACTTGCATTTTTTAGTCATGACTAACTTTATGCAAATCTGCCTTATGTTTTAAAATACACAAATAATGTTCTCAAACATATTATTAATATTTTTGGATATTAATTCAATGATATATTGTTGATAATATAAAATTACGATCAAACTGATATATGAGAGTTGTAATTTATTAAAATACAACGTCAATTTCGCCCACGATACAATTTGGGCCGGAATTGTAAATTTTTGTTACAACTTTGGTTATATTTTGGTGTTTTAGAAGATTGTAACAATCAAATAATACTATATGGAGACTAATATTATAAATGCAAAAGAAACTAGCTGTCAGTCTTTTACGCTTTCAAGACTGAAACACAACCAATTTTAATTAAATTTTAAGGATTTTAATTAAACTCTAATAAAAAGGACATAGGCTACTCAAACGGCTACATAGGCTAAGCAAAATCCCGGGTAAAAGCTAGTCTAAAATATGCTGGGTATGGACTTTCAATATTTTTTCCACTTGTGCCCAATTAAATAGTACATTATTAATATTTCCTTGCCTGAAACAGAAATCTAGGCTTTTAAAATTACAAGTATCTTAAGATTTTTTTATTTAAAAAATACCTTTCTACTGACTAGCTAAACTGTTTACATAACATACCTAACATACCATCACGCCTGTATCCCCGAAGGGTTAGGCAGATGTGTACCAATGTACACCCACAGTTCGCCGGTATGTTTAGGTCCCATGTAATAGGGGGCGAGCCTATTGCCACTAACCGGGCACAAATCCAAACTCCGACCTGCTACTGAGAATTTCATAGAAAAACCCAATAACACCTTGGTCGACTTGGGAATCGAACCCAAGACCTCTAGCGTAGCAGTCGCGCTTAGAACCACTGGGCCAACGAGGCAGCTAAACTGTTTACCATTATAAATATGTTGACCATAAAGGCAAAAAACTAGATATTTCGTTGATGACTTTAAGTGGTTGTAAACACCCACTACATCCGTTTTATCACATTCTTGTTCGTTATATTTTAAGGATCAACAAACTGATTCACTAATGTAATATTCATTGCCAAAATCTTTATAGGTGTACAAAACAAAGTCGGGTTAGCTAGTCCATTTATAACTCAAGAAGTGATGAATCAATTTCCACGATTTTTATTTATTGAATACGTTTTCGCCCAGAATAGCAGAATTAAACATATTATCGGAAACTTAACAAAAAAAATTGTCTACTTACGCGGGTAAAACCGCGGGGCTAAACTAGATATTGTATAAGTAAAGCAGTTTTAGGTAAGGTTAGTTAGCGATGACTATTGGTGACATTTGAAGTAGGTTTCCGAGCTTCATAGGGCACCTAAAAGGTTAGTTTCGGCATTACCTAAAGAATACTAGATATGTCAAATCAACAGCCTTAAGGTCTTTGGGTTTAGAGAAATGTATGTGATGTTGTCCGCATTATTGTAAATAACTGAGTAAACTGAGTTACACAAATACTCATTAATAAACACATTACAAAAATGTGCCATAATGTTGATGTTAGCTAAAATATCCTTTTTTTTTTAATCATTTATTTGATGAGGCTTTTTGCGCTGGTGCACCAAGACAGCCTCGTAAGGTACAACAAATTGTGAGATGACAAAATAAAAAATAATCTTATCCATAACATAAGTTCAAACTAGACATCCCATTGAAATTCCTTCTACAGGTCTTCGTCAGGAAAATATGCTGTGAGCCAAATTTCATCAAAATATATCAACTTATTTTGGCATAATGATGCATCAAACATTCTCCATCTTTTTATATAGGTACATTAAACACAGTCAAAATTACACCCTTTATGATTCATGAACGGGTGAACCGATTTCTAAGATCTTGGTTTGTTGGAGTAGTGTCCCTGAACAGAAAAATAACCATGGAAACAGAAAAACCACAAAAACTTATATCTAACGAAAACAGCTAGTTTCTAATATAATAAGATAATTGTCACTTTTTGTTCGTGTTTTTAACACAATTTAAAAGTAACGGTTTTACTAAAAATGGGAAATTCATGTAACAAGGTCTATATAGAATAATAGTGTTGTCAAGATGTCAATTACTTTTTGCACTTAAATATTTATAGAAAAAACGTGAAATTTCTGCAAGATTGGGGACCTAGTCGATTTGGTAAATGAGTTTTTTTTAATGGTAGGCGAATAAATTAAACTGTTGACGTGCGCGCGTGCTATTTCTTCATCGAACCATTTTTTAGTCTATTGTTATAATTTTTTGTTTTCTATTTTATGCAAAATACATGACCCTTTGTTCTGTGATAGTTTGTGTGGCCTTTGGTGGTGTTGTCATGGGAAAGTAGGTAAAATAATAATATATCGATAGTAGTGAAATAAAATGTCTTGTGAGTAAATCCACAAGTGTTAATTCAAGCTAGAGCTTTTAACTCTAAATCCAAGAACTACTAGGTGTTCTTTCGATTTTCCTAGCTCTGAAAGATAAACTTAATACATGAAGATTATCGTTGAAATAAACTTAAATAACTAAACAAACACGCGTCTTCAATTATAATATTCCTGTCAACAAAAAGTTATCTTAGTAAAAAGCATTCTATCGACAGTTCTTCTGAATATTTGATCCCGTCACTTTTGATTTAGCAAATTATTTATAAAAATCTTTTACGTATAAAATAACAACAAATCAGGTATTTGACATCTCAGTTCTGAATAAGAATGATTCAGACAACGTTTTATTGCTTATAAATGTTAATTTTATTGTATAAAGACAGACAGATGCAAAAGTGAAGTCTTTGGATAGATTTATTACTTTATATTTGTGATTTAAATAAGGGTCAATTTCGCGTGTTATGTTCTGATTTTTTTTTTGTTTTATATTATCTGTTGGTAAAAGATTAGAGCCTTAGCCCAATTGGGATAAAAGAAGCGGATTATGAGATAAATAACATAACATAACATAAATTCACGCCTGTATCCCCGAAGGTTTAGGCAGAGGTGTACCAATGTAGACCAACAGTTCGCCGGTATGTTTAGGTCCCATGTAATAGGGGGCGAGCCTATTGCCACTAACCGGGCACAAATCCAAACTCCGACTTGCTACTGAGAATTTCATAGAAAAACCCAATAACACCTTGGTCGACTTGGGAATCGAACCCAAGACCTCTAGCGTAGCAGTCGCGCTTAGCACCACTAGGCCAACGAGGCAGTCCTTTCTTTTTTTTTTTTTGCGGGGTGAAAATCTAATGAGTTCGACCCACGTCGAGGGCACGACGTGGGGATATGTCGGGACTTGCACCGACCAAAAACACCCCGGTCCCCTTCTCGCCTTTGCTGGAGCCGCGGGATCGCTAAGCATTCTCAGCGCAGCTCCGGCAGGCGACGGTCCTTTAAGGACTCCTTCTAGAGGGGTGGGTGAACGAGGCAGTCCTAGTCCAGTATTATGAGATACATATATGTAAACTTTACATAGATTATTTTTCAACCATATTTAATAGAAGAACAATAGTAGCAACATTGTAGATTAGACCTATGTAATAAAAGTTTTATCTCTTACAACTATTGCACACTTTAATACAACTTAGGTAAGATAGGTAACAGTAGTTCTTCAGTTGATTGATTTAACTCATAAATACTTGATAAAAACACATGTAAACACACCTAAAATAAACTTTAACTATCTGCTATATTTTCTTTTCATCTGTTATTTCTTCCACCTATGCATAGGAGTGTTTATTTAAATCAAGATGTTACAAGGATTATTTTTATGGGTATATAAATTGTTCATGTTTTCTTCTATGAATCAATTATTTCATCAATATTATATTATTATCGAAGATAACTCAGTAGCAAATATACAGTGGTTAATATAAATCACATACTTCGGCATTTCAAAATTACTGGTAATAAAAAACTTTTTAATTACCACCTACCTACTTCTTATTTAAACTGTACTTATTTGTGAATTTACTTCCTTTTCATATAACAAAGTATTTGTAACTCTGATTGGTAACTTTAACACATACCTACGCCATTGGTACCATCCCACGCACATAACAGTGAACTTTAAGATTCTTTTCTTTAATCGTGGGCGTACGGTCGTTAGCGTATGTTCAAAGTTCATCGCTGTTTTTGTAATAAAACAATATCCTTAAAGGCGTAGTAAGGCAGCGATGTATGTAGAATATTATTATGAAGTTTTATTGCCTAACTTTATACTTTGGAGTATTAGGATATATTAGGTGTAGGTACTTTTTCTTCTGACGTTTTGAACCCGCGTGTGTGTAAAAGCCGTTATAAGTTTGCTCGTAGCTTTTAAACGAATGGACCAATTTTGATGGCGTTTATTTGTTTGAAAGCTGATGTGACAGAGATGGTTATCACCCAATAACTTATAAAGATTTATTTAGGTTTTCTAATTGTATGAGCTATTTAGCAAGTATTTAACTACATCTTTTGCTTCTTCACCATTGCTTTAAACCAGTACACACAATTGGTTTCACAACATGATACATATCTCTAACTAATCCATGAAAATGTGGGTGTTTCTGCCTACACCACTTAAAAATACTGCCATACTTAAAACAATAAAGATACGTAAAGTTTATTGTCAATTTTCAAAGGGGACCGCCATTTTTACAAGATAGTTTAAGGAAATATTCGACAGTAACTACCCATACACATGATTTACTATACGCCATTACGAAAATATACAACTTGTATGTAAAAAATGTATAAAAAAACGTAATTTACGAGATCTTTTTGCGGTCAAAAAAGAAAGCCTTTGTGTATTGAAGTAATAAAGACGAGAACTGCGTAAAGTAACGTTTTATTGGCTTTAAATTTAAAGTTGTTTTAACGACTTTTGAAGCCGGATGCGTATTTTGGAACATATTTTGGTAGGATTGTTTTAGGGTTTTATTAAATATAAAATTTATATAGGCTTAGTTTTGTTTTTGATATTAATTTTACGATTTTGATATTACAATCTTTGATGGAATATATTCTGTTCAGGTTACATTTTTACGTTCTTACTTTGATACACTATCTTAAACAAAATCAAAGAATAACTTAAATCATCTAAACTATGTCAAGATTAGTTATTATTTTAAGCTAGAACTGTCGCACTGCATGGCAAAGGCTATCCGTTATATTAATATAATTAAAAATACATATAAAATATACAGTAACACTCTAATAAATTGAAAATAAAATTACACAACAAAAATACCAAAAATAATTTTACTAAATAAATAAAAATCTTAAACAAAAATTCTAATAGAAAAATCGATATTTCAAATTTAAAAATAAAAAGTACAATTTATAATGAAATTAGAAAAGCTCTCAGTCGGGAGGCTGTGGACTGGTAGGTCTCGCTGGACCACAACTGGCTGCGACCGGTCGCACATCCGCTGTATACACCTGTCGCGAGCGGCGCCTGTACGTTGAACAGGTTAGCGGGAGAAGGTTCACTTGGAATTAATAAAAAAAAATGTAAGTCAGTAATTTTTCTCTAGTCTTTATTATCAGTAAGGTAAGGTTCAATATTAAAATATACAAAAAGAAACTGATAAAATACTCATTTATATTATGTTAAATCAAATAAATTCATTATAAATTGTACAGTTGACGACCTCCGTGGTCGAGTGGCGTACGCACCGGTTTCAAGGTGTCGCTAGCTCTGAGGTCCCGGGTTCGATCCCCGGACGGGTCAATGTAGAAAATCACTTTTCTACATTGTCTCGGGTCTGGGTGTTTGTGGTACCTTCGTTGTATCTGAATTCCATAACAAAAGTGCTTTAGCTACTTACTTTGGGTTCTGAACAATGTGTGTGTTGTCCGCATTTATTTATTATTTATTAATTTATTTATTGGGTGTGACTAGAAAGTAACAAAAGAGGCAATAATGTGTTTTGAAGGTATAAAAGTAGATAGATAAAGAATCATTTGACGAGACATCCAGAATAAGAATGGAAACAAAATGAGGTTGATGAATTTTAAAAGTTCGTTTAATGATTGTAAATTATACACATTAACTTGGACTTTATAAAACTTGATAATTTCTGTCAATCACGTTTTGCTTTATACTTATTTATTTTTTACTATTTGTCCTGAGTACACTACAAAATCGAAAAACACACTGACAAATTAAGTCTAAGCGTCTTTCTACTTATAGAAGGGCACTGAATACACTATTATAACTTTTAAAGTATCTAGAATAGCGATGAATGAAAATGCTTTGAATTTTATACGAATAGTATTCGCAAGTACATTACGTAGAGCGTAAAATAACGTATTAGAATTAAGTACAAAAGTGGTGGCGTACCTAATTTTATAGCTAAACAAACGAGCTGTTTTGTCACGCGAAGTTGACTAACCGCTATGCACGGTTTCTGGGCAACAGACTTTCTGCCAAATTCGGCCATTCAAACAATTTTTACCTCTGTAAAAACATTTTTAGCCTCGATGTTTTCAATTATTAATGATTTCTGCAAGCATACTTGCATACAGTTTCTTAAATTCAAATTAACAGAATAAAGTAACATTATGTACAGGGCGTTACCAAAAGGGTATATCTATCCAAAACGGGTGAAGAGTGCTCCTGGTATAGAGTCAGTTTACAAAATGAGAGTGAACTAACTAAACCTACTCTATACAAGAAGTACTTTTCTCCCCTTTTGGATTGATATACCCTTTCGGTAACACTCTGTATATCATACCTAAGTCTAGTCCTGTAGGCTGTCTTTTGGCGAACAATATAATTTTACGACAGTTTAAACGGATCATTCTTGCAGAAAACTGGACTTAATTTGAATACTGTGTCGGCAAAATTAAGGCTTCCACCAATGGTGAGGTTTAAATACAAAGTAGAAGCAATGGTACTAACAAATAAGTACTTAAATTACACCAGTAATTTGCTGCACTCAAGAATTCAGTGCTTTGCCAAGGATAGCCATTCATTAGCCTCAAGGGATCAGGTAATCTAAAGTTAGGGTTACCTACCTGATGGAATTATTGAAATTGTTGCCAAGTTGCAGAGGAAAGGGGGCCAAATAGTTTTCTCTTAGTTTATTTGTGATATTTCACGTCTATTTGGGGTCAAGTTTAGGACCAATTATAAGAATAAATAAATACTCTTATTGCTAAATTTTTTTTGATGAGTTTTAGATTATAATTGGTGTCATTTCAGAAATGACACTGTGGTTTTTGGAAGGTTTTAGACGTTTGAAAGTCGGCTTAGTCGGTTTAATAAAAATAGTGTTTAGGTATGAAACCATATTTAATTTATTTTTCCATTTTATACTACTACTTTTGACTCAAATAGAGTTTCTCTGAAATACAGTTGCAGCGAACAACCCAGTGGGAATACCACCGAATATTGCCAATAAAATAAATGATTGCAGTGAATTGAATAAATAATGTTATGATACGTTGGTTTCAAAGAGTTATGAGAGAGTTTCGTTTCAATGTGGTGTTAAAAATAATTTGGCATAACAAAGTACTGCGATGTACGAGAACGCTAGTGAATGATTACTATAAGAAAAATACTGTATTTTAACATGAAAGTAAGTGGTTTAGGACTCAGTTGTGTAGTCTTGGCTGACAGAGGCATAATAAAATAAATAGATGGCTCTAATTGATGGCCTTTTTCAAGTCTCCATGTACCTCCAATGTCCATGCTTGATGTGATAAAAAAAAACTAAGATTTTTTTGACATATTTTTAAAAGGGAATCGAGACCAGTTAGCCGAATGATTTACCAGCCACTGTACAGTATTTTAACTTATATTGGGTTTCATGGCTCACCAGCATTGAAGAGTAGTTATCAAATAATCGAATCAGGCAAACGCCGCACATTTTTTCTCACGCGATCGTAGTTGAATTAATATTTTCATACATACACGTTGGATATAACAGAATGTGGTCGTTAGTTCTTATAAGCGATAACCATGTTAAATATGGGCTTATAAATTGCTGCTATTTATTATATAGGGTTTGTAATGTAATCACTCTTTTGTGTGTTAGTTGAAATTATATTAGGAATCTTATGGTTTTGAATAGACAATCAGAAACTGATGATAATGACAGAATATCTGGTTGTAAAAAGGCATTTCAAATAGAACATATAGCAGGCACCTTACAATTACTCAATAGATCATCCAAATTGTGCCTTAAAATATGTTGTCTTTTTTAGAGTAATGGATGTAGAAAGTGTAGTTTTCAACTAAATTCGAATTAAATTTATATTTTTACTACTATGAGTTTCTTCATCGTTTGCTGAAATAAATGAGTTCCTTTCATCCAGTTGTGAGGAGTAACTGCAATTTTCTTCCATGAGGACAAGCAGTTCTAGATAATTTAACTTCCAGGAAGTAAATAACCCTCAAAGAAACTCAAAAATTTAAAGCATATTGCCTTCCAAGAGTTATTCAGAAATGTTCATACAATATCACGCTTCTAGAAACATGAGGGCCTTACTTTTACTTAGTTCTGCTACAAAGCCTACACTGAATCCATGACGTCACAAAAAATTGGCCAGTGAATTGGTTCGGAACGAAGTCAGTTTTTTTGTTGTTTTTAGTTTTGTACGTCTTCAAAATTATTCGGATAAGTCATTTTTTGTGAGCAAAGCAAGCCTATTCATAAACCGTCACAGTGGTTAGTCAAAAGAAAATATTGGTTTAATCAACCATGCGCAAACAGATTTGTTATAGTTTGTTTCTAAATCATTATTTGAGTAAATAATTTGAACTAATATAAATGCGAAAGTAATTCTGTCTGTCAGTTACATCTTCACGGCTAAACTGCTAATCCGATTTGAATGAAACTTAGTGTGAGATAAGCTTAGATCCTAAGCTTACCCCACACCTAAGATATATAATCTTTTTGATATCTGACACCCATGCAATCTAAAATTTAAAAAGGAAAAAAACTTCTAAATTACTTGTAAATTTTATGACGAAGAGTAATAATGGAGAGAGAAATTAGTTTGTATTAGAATACGTTAGTATTAATTATAAAGATAAAAACATTATACATGTAAATGTAAAAGTGATGGTAAAAAAATAAAATGTTTCAACATGTTGTGCCATAATTGGCGTACAAATTAAATTGTCCGTTGTGGACATTACAATTTTTCTTTAAGTAATAATAATAATACAAACTTATTTCAATCATATTAATTTATTAGTAAGTATATTAGTTAGTAAAAACTTTTATAATTATTCGTTAGCCTTCTGTTTAATACCTGTATAGTGACCGGATGCACTAACGTTTATTTTGTTTAGCTACATACTTGTGACGCCTCGTTGCCCGCTACCAGTGACGTGCCTTGAGATAGACCTCATCATGCTTCTTGTTACTTCAAGTTATTTTATTGAGAAGTTATTCTGGATGATTTGATTATTTTGCTATAACGAAAAACGGTATTTTTTTTTCAAACCTATGAGTTATCGATTTGTTTCTTTATTTGGTTAGGCAAAGAAAAATGGTCATAAATATTTTGGTATGCTTATATCTTAAAAAAAAATTCCTTGTAAAAAAAAGTGTTAAAAAGTGTCAATGTTGGCATTTTTTACATTGCTACAGTGTTTATTTTACATTCAGAGCACGAATATGAAATATAGCCATATTTGAACAATAGCATAAAAATAAATATCCTGAACATTTGAAACAGCGCGCATCGAAAAATAAAAATATGCGAAAGAAGAAAAATACATAAAAACAAAAACCAGTTGAGTCCCCACAAGTACTTTACGCGTGGCGACATTATTCTAACATAGAACGTCGTATACACAGTTTTCCTTTCACCCGATATTGGCACTTAGTTCCAAGAGATAAAACTCAAAATGCCTTTTAGGGTGTCGAAGCGTTCGCGTGGCCGTCGACGGTTCATTCAATTTCTGGAACGGCACAAGCGCCTGGCCCTTTCGATCAAATTGACGCTTTAGCTCATTTACATAAGGTTGAATGTGTATTGAAATGTTCGGTCGTAGTTTATAGCTTGCAATGTTTTGCGACGTCTCAACCCGTCATTTAGCTTCCAGTTTTGTTGGAAGTGCGTTAAAACTTACGACTAGGAGCAACACAGAGGTACCATAAAGAGACTTGACTTGCATAGGGTTAACAAAAAAGTTAGCGAACCGCGCCGCAAAGAAATTGGTTTGCAAAAACCCATTTGTATGATTACGTTCAATGTTATAGAATATTTAAAGATGCGTTTACATTGTTTTAAAGGTATTTTGTTGTAAGCCCTTGTCTCTGAAAAATTTAAAGTGTGTATCCCTGAGAATTGTGTAGTTAAGATTTTAATACTTTTTCAAGACGGCCAAATATAATGTGCTAGCTTCTTGCAGTTACATTGTGACTACGATAGATACATGGCCAATTCGAAAATAAAATCAGTCATATTTTAAATCTTTGTTAAGTCTCATGCTATCTCTCTTACTTTATGGTGTAAAGTAACGACAGATATACGTTTAAATGCTTTAAAGTTCATTGGCTTTTACTATTCCGGGGATAAAGTCATTTATCATTCCGTAAAACAGAAAAATTAACGTTCGTTATACAATTATCGGTTGCAAATAAAAGACACCTGAAAAAAACAAACAAAAATATATGAAAAATAAATACATTTTTAATAAAGTCTGAAGCCATATCTTGACGTTTAATTAATCTTCGAAACGCAATCGGTTGTTACAGTAATAAATGTAATAATGCAAATTACAATGCATTGCCAGTTGTTATACTGATTAAATTTCTGTCACAATACAATGCTGGGAGATTATAAGTTGAAGCTTATTTCAAATATTTAATTAATTAACTTCTACGTGTAGCAGATTCCCAATGCGTTTTATTATCGGTTCAATTAACAGTAATGGTGTACTAAAAGACTGGTAGTTTATTTCGATTGAATGACTACTTGTTTTTGGTCCTTTAATAGGTACTTGGGTAGATTGCTTCATTGTCGCAAACTAATAAAATAAATTTAATGTATGTCCAATTGCAAAAGCCAAATCTGACTAAGATATCGAATGATTCTTGCATTAACTACCACAAAAAATGAAATAAATCGTACAAAACCAAAACACATAATTAATATAAACAAACAAGCAGCTGACTCAAAAGAAAGACATTTTATCTCAATATACTGATTAAATTACCTTTTTAGGGTTACGTTTCTGGTTTACGGGACCATATTATTAAGCCTCCACTGTCAGTTTGTCCGTCTGTCACTGGACTATCTCTCATGAAACCTTACTAGGTTTCATGGGAGATATTTCATATATATAATACGGTTAGAGCAAAATATAAAAAAAAATCCAAGATGAATGACCTCATAATGGCCGCCACCTATGTACACCAACCTTTGTATTGTTTTTTTAATTTTAAGAAATAAAATGTATGTATGTTAACTTTTAAGTAAAAATAATTATAAATATTAAATATTACATAGTGTTAAAATAACATCTTGTGCGATGGTACGGAACCCTTCGTATACAAGTCCGACTCACACTTGACCAGTTTTTTATAGTGGCTCGGATTTAACCACTGTATATGTAATATGGTACTTTCGGTACTTTCGGCTACTCTTGTTTCCATCGTGTGTGGTCCACAAAGATAATAAGAGATAAATAAACGCTGTTTATACGTGGTTTATACTGTTTATGTCATTGCCGTTTATAAATTTATCTTTATTGTTTTTAATTTGGATTTTGTCCTTTTGGTTTTGTTCTTAGATGTGATAACGTCTTTTTAACTGAATACCTGAGATTAGAGAAAATGTGTGTTGTTATCTCTGATTTAAAGAAGGATTATCAGTTAATTATTTTATTTGATTTTGGTATGGGATTTAAACCCAATGATTTAACGATTGAGTTGTAGTATTGATGTATTTAAAACTATAATTTAATTATAATTATATCAATAGAACATTGTCGTTATAAAATATTATGTCCTTTAGCAGTACCTACCTACCTACCTAAGTTCACATGTGTTAGTAATGTCAATAATTCTGTTCTGCAAATACGTTCCACAAAAAAGTGTAATATATTAAGTAACGTGCCCAATTAAAAAAATAATACAAAAATTAACCAGTCTGAAAAAAAATCTCAGAAATACCAACCACAAAACCGAAGGTGATTGATCATTTGATACTTTGTTATAACATACAATGTTGCCAACTTAAGAATGCAAAAATTGTAAATTAAACGCACGCAAGACAATAGTTTATTTGCTAAACCAGTTACCGATTCGTCACTTATTGCGAAAAGATACTGAGAATATAAATTTTGATGTTCAGGTTCCGCAGTTATTTTGTTAATAAAAATAATATTATGAATTAAGTGAATGATGTATACAATTGTTATACTACTTCCTACGTTTTATGTTTTAATATCTCTTTCAGAAATCTGTTTTCGATTAGAATTTGTGATTCCTGCTCAATTAAGTTCAATATACCTAAGAACATCTTTTGAGATTGATCTAAAATAATTTTTGATGATGTTGTTGATTAGATTAGCACTAGCCTATATCTAATCCCACTGCTGAGCAAAGGACATTACTTTACCAGATAGAAAAAAAGTCAATTTTATTCTAGTTCTATTTTCTAAAAAAAATACACTGATTAGAAAGTAATGTCTGACATATAACGTTACATATACAAATACTAAGACTTGATAGGTAATTAAAACTAAAATTATAGTGCATATCGGGCCTGTTGGTCTAGTGGTTGGTGTTCCTGACTGCTATACCGGACGTCGGGTTCGATTTCCACCCAGGACAAATCTTTGTTTGATGAGCACGATCATTAATTTGTTATGTGTCTGGGTGTAATTTATCTATTATATGTATGTATTTAGAAATATATACGTATGTTTATCAGTTGTCTGGTTACCATAACACAAGCTCTGCTGAGCTTGGGATCAGATAACCGTGTGTTAGTTGTCGCGGAATATTATTTTCCGTACTTACATAAGGAACCCTAACACAAACCCAAGTTATCTAGTCAAACAGGTGTCAATAGTGAATAAAACATAAAAAAACTCGCATACCACAAACCTAAGAATAAAACCTTACGGTTCTAAGAATTGTATAGTTTTGGCAATTTATAATACCAATAGTCCGTCATGCTATAAAAACGTTTCTTCATTGAGGATGGTAGTTAAATTTTTGCAGTGAATAATGGCGATTTTTAGTAATGTTTGTTTTAGTTATTATTTTATTTGTGTAGATTTAAATTGGTTACGATTGTATGTAGAAGTTATTTTCGTGGAGAGATACTTGGTTTTCATTATTTTGTGGAAAAAAGTGGTCTCTGCCTACCCCTACAAGGAAAAGAGGCGTGATTATATATGTATGTATTATTTTGTTGGATAGTTATAAAATTAAGTATGGATCAGTTTTAAATTGTCAGTAGGTAACTATGACTCATTTGCCCACTAAATAAAGTAAGCTATGTATTAGCATCGCTTTTAAAAATACCATTATAACGAAAATCATTAAAATAAACAATTATTTAAACTTTTTAATTTTGTGTTAAATACGCTTTCCAGAACTTAGAGAATTATCTTATTTTGTGAAGTAAAAATAAAACAAAATTTTATACTCTTGTTTCAGTACACAATTAGGGTTAAATAACATATAGGTCTCACCCTGTATATCAGGTTTTATTATAATAATAATAATAATATCCTGGGTCCTGGGACAACTCACACACGGTTATCTGATCCCAAGCTAAGCAGAGCTTGTGTTATGGTAACCAGACAACTGATAAACATACATATATATTTCTAAATACATACATATTATTATAGATAAATTACACCCAGACACAGAACAAATGATCATGCTCATCACACAACATTTGTCCTGGGTGGGAATCGAACCCACGACCCCGGTATAGCAGTCAGGGTCACTAACCACTAGACCAACAGGCCCGTCATTATAAACGAAACATGAAAACAGTAAACAGTTAACTAAATAATTCTAATTAATGACAAGGGATATAAATACATGTTACGTGGCTTAAATAAATACGAATATGTAAATTTTCGTACATTACCATAATAATTAGTAATTTGTTGAAAACTTAATTTACTGGCGATCGGGGAATTATGTTTGGCAGTTATGAAGTGTTTGTAACGCTTAAGAATGGTATCGTTCTCAAGGGTATAATAGGCTGTTTAGCTAGACAACTTATAATAGGCTAAATAGCCTATTCGTTGTCTAGTTAATCCTGTACTGTATTTAGCTGAAAAGCGGTAAAACCTATCTGAAATTACTGTAGAATCTGGACAATCTATTTATTTTGTAATATTTATTATTATAAAATACTAGCAGTGACCCGCGGTTTCACCTGCGTGAATACCTAGGTCCCGTTCCCGGTGCCTTTGTATTATTAGGGGCGGAGATGAATCCAACAAATCACTATCGTAACAAAAGTCAGGATTAGGTACTTAATTTGGTGGTTGAGTATTCTTCAATTTCCTAATTTTCAGCGCAATTTTGCAAACTTTTTCTTTAATAAGAACCTTCTTCTTCCTGACAATAACAAAATAACAAAAAAAGGATTAGCGAAATCGGTCCAGCCGTTCACGCGTTATGCCGTGACCAAGGGAAATAGGGATTCATTTTTATATATAGAGTACTAAAACAAATAAACCTACTTAATACACAGCTTTCCTTTTTAAAGTAAAAAAATAAATAATAATATTATAAATTAAAATAAATTTTAATACAATAAAGTAAAAGTCTATTTCCACTTGACTTGACCTATACTATTCTTTACTTTTTTTTTACTTAAACGGTACCTCATTTTTTAAGGAAAACGTTCATAAACATTCAGTAACAGTTTTACTGTATACTGTACAGTTTTTAACTACAGAGGCCCAATGCCGCTATTTTAAGTCAGTGAGTGGTGGGTTAATAACCGTTCCAGTGTACTTTTTGTTATTGTGCCTAATTTTCGTATTCAGATAACTTTAGTTCAATGACAAATGTACATGCTTGCCATTGTTGTCATTGTAGGATTGCAAGTGACTGTTCTTATCTGAATACGAAAATTAGGCACAATAACAAGTACACTGGAACGTTTTTTAACCCGCCGCTCACTGACTTAAAATAGCGGCATCGGGCCCCAGTAGTTATTCCTCAAAGAAATCTCATCAAGAAACCTGATGAAGGAAGCCTCAAGGAAAATAAATATAACAGTTCTAGGACTAGTAATTATACTACCCTAACATTTAAAGTATCATTTCAATTTGAAAAAATCAGAGTCATTTCCAACCGGTACAGTCAACCGCTAAGTACAACAACCTTTCAACAGTAAAACACCTTATCTTCAAAAGAATAAGGTCGATTTTTGATGTTCTGTTTCGTTTTTCATACGGTCCAACCGAATGCACCTTATTTCGAAGCGAATAAAGTCGATTTTTATGTTGTTTCGATTTTCATGTCGTTAGGTTCTTTTTACGTATGTAGCAGGCAATGTAAAAAAATAGATCTAAGTCGGTATTTTCACATTAAGTCTAGTCGCTTGGGACTAAGCTATTAAGAGTAAGCGAGAGGCTAGATAATTTATTAGCCTCCATTACGTAGGATTTTTATCGTATTTTCTTAGTTTTATTGGTTTTTAATTGATTGACCGACAGTTTTTAATAGGTGTGAACAAGGATATAATACCGATTTTGATAGAGCTAGTATTACAAAACTTTTATGTGTATAATTGAAGGTCGCTATAAAAATAGAATGATTGAGCATTGACTTAATTAGCAATTTAATGACGCAATATTACGATTAATAATGTACCTACATTAAAAAGAAAATGTCTTCAACATACATACATATATATAATCACGCCTCTTTCCTTTGTAGGGGTAAGCAGAGACTACTTCTTTCCAGTTGCTACGATCCTTACACACTTGTTTCGCTTCGTCCACTTTCATTATTATTTTAATATAATTAATGTCTTCAATAGAAAATATGAATAGGTTTTTTTATGTATAGCATAGATAGACAGAAAAAATTTTGTGTAGATATAACATCCTTTTGGTCAATCTTAGGTCTCTTGGTAATTTATGTTATTCTATAGATACCTGAAATAAGTAGATCAAAGGGAAAATTTACAGAAATATTTCCAAAAAAAAGTGAGAAAAAATATGTACAAAAAAATCATTTAAATTCGTTAATAAGACCCTAATTTGGAACAATCGATATTTTCTTTGAAAGCAAACAGGCTTTTTTTTATTCGACAGCCACAACAAAATCTAATTAAACAAGAAAATTAAATTCAAACCCTTAAAATAGTTTAACGACGTTGTTAAGCACGTAAAATACAACTATTAAAATAATTCTATCTGTTTTAATTGGAGGTCAGAGGTCAAAGGTCAATTGACCATTTTGGAGACATTATCGAGGTCATTCGATTGGACATGGATAACTCATATATTATGTATAGTAAGGACGGGTATTAATGTGAGATATTGATAACTCATTATATATTTAAAACGGAATGAATGTGTGTAAGGTGTAAATAGACAACGGTTACTGGGCTATTATGAAAACACTACTTTTAAGTGTAAATCCATCCCCCGAGCCTTTTATGACAGCCGGGACCTACTGTTTAAAGTGCTTTCCGAAACACAGAGGGGTCTCGGTAATAAATGGTCACCCATCCACGGACAACCGCGGCGAGCGCTGCTTAACCTGTATTATCGGTCAAACCGTACGGCTTACACTTAGCCACGAGTCCCTCCTTTTTTTATTTTTAAGTGTAAATAAATAAACTTTTTGTCGTATTAATAATAATAATAATAATAATAATTCTTTATTTGCATAAAATGTAGGTACAATAATGGTCTTAACTTAAAAAAAATATAGCTCCAGTACATTTTGCCTGTTGGCATACAAAATTAAAGGATAAGGCTTATAATTATTCTTAATGGGTAAAAAACTTATCATTAAATGAGATCAAGACAATTAAATAATAAAAATTGAGTAGAAAAGGGTTATAAATCATCATTTAAAAAATCTGTAACAGAATAATAACACTTCTTAGTAAGCAGTGAAGACAGGAGGTGTTTAAATTTTTTTAAAGGCTGATCTTTTATACATTTCGGTAATTTATTAAATATAATAGGTGCCATACCAACAATGTTTTTTTTCAGCAATGCAGTGTTAAAATGGCCTGTGCATAATAGGTTCCTGTACTTTGACCGCATGGCAGTAGTTCGTGTTCGCGTGTTATTTAATGAAGGAAATAAATGAATGTTACTTTTAACAAAGATTGCTATTTCTAAAATATAAATACTAGGAAAAGTTAATATATTATGTTTCTTAAAGATAGGAATACAACTGTCTGTAACCTTAAGATTAAAAATGGCTCTTATGCACCGTTTTTGGGCTTTAAATATAGCCTCTCTTTCGGTGCAGTTGCCCCAAAACACTACACCAAACCTTAAGATGGAAACCACCAAACCGTGATAGGCTACCATAAGTGTATCTAAGTTCACTTTTTTGGAGAGATTGTAGAGAACATACGCAGTGGTACTTAATTTTTTACAAATTTCATCAGATTGTGGTTTCCAGGTTAATTGGCTGTCAACTAAGATACCCAAGAATTTCGCTACGTTAGTGCTATCAATAGTTTGACCGTTATGAATAATGTTTAGGTTTATAGGATGAATTTTTTGATAAAAATGCATTATATTAGTTTTATTGAGATTAATCTTAAGATTATTATTGTTGAGCCAATTGATTATTAATTTGAGTGAATTATTTATTTCGTTTTCATATAGTTCTCTGTTTATGCAGTCTATAAGAACCGTACTATCGTCGGCAAATAACACACAAGGGTAGTTGATGTTGCGGGGAAGATCATTAATATACAGCAAAAATAACAACGGCCCTAGTACGCTGCCTTGCGGCACGCCATATTTAATTTCTCTAGAACCAGATAAATATTTGACCTCACGTTTGGATTTGACGCATATATTCGATATTTCTGTATATTGATGGCGTCCGCTTAAATATGATTTTATTAGACTAAGGGCGTTTCCTCTTATACCGTAAGCATCAAGCTTGATCAAGAGCGTTTCATGGTTTACAGAATCAAAAGCTTTTGTCATATCGGTAAATATGGCACAAATCGGTATTTTTTTATCTACATTCATCAATATTTTATTTATTAAATCATATATTGCCATATTTATATTTTTATTTTTACGGAACCCTTTTTGTTCCCCACATAGAATATTATATTTTGTCAGAAAGGAATAAAAGGATTCATAAATCACTTTTTCAAAGACTTTAGATAATACGGGGATTAAAGCTATTGGTCTATAATTTGTCATGTCTTCTTTATTATTTTTCTTGTGAAGTGGTTTAACTATTGTGGTTTTAAGGCTATTAGGGAAAATTCCAGCGGATATGCTTGCATTAATGATATGGCACAGAGGATCAGCTATAATGGTAGAGACAAATTTAATGACGTTTGTTGAAATACCGTCATATCCAAAGCTTTTTTTGTTTTTTAAAGATTTTATTACTCTTGTTATGTCTTGAGGAATAACGGGGGCCATGAAAATAGAGTGAGGGTTACAATTTATTTTTACAACGTCCTCAGTTGAGTTTAGGGATAGATCTGAGATTTGATCGATAAAGAAATCATTAAATGCTTGGGCTATTTCATTAGGGTTAGTTACTATTGCATCATGTTTTTTTATACTAGAAATGGGTTCAGTTGTAGATTTTGTACTATTTATAATTTGCCAGGATGTTTTAGATTTATTTTTAGAATTCTTAATTAGATAGTTGTTTTGTGCTTTCTGCGTAAGTTTGATAATTTTTTTAAATCTTCTTGAGTATTCTTTAAAAGTAATTTTATTATCACTTGTAGGCTGAAGTCTTTGTTTCCAGAGCAATTGGCGTTGTTTTTTGCTGCAGATTCTGATACCTCTAGACACCCATTTGATCTTTTTTTCTGTACTTAATATTACTGTTTTTAAGGGCAAGCATAGTTTGTATAGAAGTTGAAATATTTCTAAAAAATTATCTAAGGCCTTATTAGGGTCTTCCGTGCTATATACATCTGAAAACGATAAGCTTTGGAGATGATTTCTAAAGATAATTAAGTTTTCTTCAGATATGTCACGTCTTAATGTTTTCCAGGTTTTGATTTGACTAAACTTTTTAACTTTAATTGTAAATATTTGAGCCGTGTGATCGGATAATCCGAAGTCTATTATTTCACTGTGACAGGTTTGTTTTGAATTGTGTGCAAAATTATCTAAGCAAGTTTTACTACCCGGCCTGGTCGGTTTATTTATTTCTAGTTTTAGATTATAGTTCATCAGAAAATATTGGAACTCCATACTAATTCTGTTCTTTTTCAAGATATCTATGTTAAAATCTCCGCACAGTATAATTTTTTTGTTTACTTTATTACATATTTTCTTTAGTATAATATCTAGCTTTTCATAGAATATGTTGAGATCAGTGTATTTTGGTGGTCTATATACACATATAATTGTTAGTTTTTGTGAAGGTAATTCAATTGCACAGCATTCAATAATACCTGTAACTGAATATTTCATAATTTCAGGCAGTTCTTTATATTCAAGGCCCTTTTTAACTAAAATACAAGCTCCACCGCGCTTAATGTTTGGTCTAGAATAACACGCCGCTAGTTTATAATTAGGTATGTATAGTAATTTCTCTCGGCCAGACATAATGAAATGTTCAGTTATACATATAATATCTAATTTAGTTTGTTTATTTAACAATTCCTGAATGTAAATAACCAATAAATCGGACTTATTTAAGAGTCCGGCTATGTTTTGATGCATTATATTTAACTGGTTAACGAAAAAACTCGCACCGTGGAGATGATGCGTTTGTTTGATTATCGACGACAATTTCTGGTTGAGTATATGAATAATCAGCTATAATTAACGATAGATTATGAAAGATATTTCGCATACCGTGGTCGTTTATTTTCCTATCCATTTTAGAAAACATTGTAAAATCGTAACACAAATCTAAGTTGGAGTCAAATGCCGTAGCATAACTATATGTCTGTAAGTCTAAATGAAGCAAATTATTAAAGGTTTCTATGCGCCAGTTAAACAATGTTGAATAATTACTCAATTTAAAAGTAGGGACACATATTATAATATTCGTGTTTTGTATTTTCTGCAGTGTTTCTCTAAGTTCTATAATTATATCTACATAATTGTCAGTTCTATAAAAGTCTTTTTCTCCAATTAAAATAACACAGAAATCAGCCATAGTGTAATCTATCAATTTCTTGTCCAAGTTGCTAATAAGTTGCACTGTGCCACAATTCGGAGAAACATAGTGACATATTTCATAGTTTTGGAATGTATTTTTAGTTATATACAAAATTTTGTTATTTTTATTTGCGCTCACAATACATAGTTTTCTTTTATGTACAGCTTTTGTCGTAGTTTGATATTGTAGTTTTGGTTTTTGGAAAGCTCCATCTGTTGGATTTACCTGAAGAACTTTTCGGTTTACTTGTAATTGGGTTGATTTTGGTGTTGTGGCGCCCTCTGTTGTCATCGTGCAGAGTGTAGTATCCCCGTCGTCAATCGCAGATTTATTAGGTTCAATGACAGTGTCGTCATCTGTCGTCGAGTCATCCAAACTGTTTGAGTTACCTTTTGTAAGAAGCGGAGGCGACGACGTTGTAACTTTTTGCGATATTTTCTTCTTTGTTTTCCTTTTTGTATTTAGGTTTTTTGGTTGATTAGATTCATCATAATTTTTTTGTATTATACTGGTTTTCAATTTTTTTATTTCGGCATGGGCATTTGTTAGTTCATTTTTAAGTTGTAATATTTGTTGTTTCAGGTCTTCTATATCACATCGATAGCGCGTAGACATATCCAGTTGTAGGTCCAGATCTAATGAACTATGTCTTTCTACTCCAGAAGTTGTCGATTCAAAGGAGAGGTCAAGTGAATCGTTAGTAATCGTCCTGTGGCGTCGTAGAGTAACATTATCATTTGCTGATGTAGTGGGTGTCGAGTGGTCTAGGAAATTCATTATTGAGTTATTTCTGGTAATTAATAGAATAGTTCAACAAATAATTCGCAGGAATACAATTTTTTTTGGAATAAAACATGCAAAAAGCGTATCAGCAGGCTGGATGCGAACTTGAAGCCAATGTCTCTGCGATCGCTAATAGTTAGCGCTTAGCCAGAAACACCTTTGGAAGTGGGTCGAAATTACGGCTTGCTTTTAGCGTTTATTTTTTAAAAGGATAGTTCGTTAATTCGTTCTATTTCGTTGGTAGGTATTCGAAAAAATGACGTTATTTTTTTCTTGAGATTTGAATAACTGTCTGTTTTTGTTTGTTGTTTGTTTAATATCTTGTTATAAGCTGATAGTTTAATGGTTTTTATTAGTCACAAATTATTGGTAACACATTTATTTTCGTTCTTTAGCCACTTTGAGTCACTTTCCACAATGAAAACACTAAGTTTAAGCACGATCTGTAGTCCAAACATTACAATCCATATAACTTTGTCCACTCTTGTTAGAAGGTTTAGATAACACTTTCACCAATAGATACCACTTTAAGGATTGTATTAACATGCAAGTTATTATCAAATTACTATATTTACTATTTTTTAATTAATAAAATAACGGAGCTCAATGTTTACATGACGGCAGCGCCATCTGACCTCTATACAATATATTACAATTTGTATGCACAAGGTTACAGGTTCGAACCCAGCCAGTGGCTTTTTTTAAGACACTTCTGACAAACGGTGAAGCGTGAAGCGGTCTCTGCCTACCCCTACAAGGGAAAGAGGCTTGATTATATGTATTTGTATATAAATAATAAACTTTTTCTAGTATTATAAAATATAGGGTATTTACTTCAGCCAAATGCTTTGAATAAATAATTTAATACTGTTTACATATTATGATAGACAGGAAACGCAATACATGATAATATTATAAACAATACACAAAAAATATATAATTAAAAAAATTAAAAAACACGCCTGCCATGTCAAAAAAATTAAAAACAAGTCAAATATTTGCAGTTGGGGTCGGTTACTTGGAACAATTCATTTCAGGTCCCCCGACTGCAAATATTTGACTTGTTTTTAATTTTTTTGACATGGCAGGCGTGTTTTTTAATTTTTTTAATTATATATTTTTTATTTAATACCTTTTAGTGAACAACAAAAAAAACAAGACACAACACAAAAAAAAAAATCATTCGGAACCCTTTGCAGGCGATTTCGACTCACACTTGACCATTTTTTTATGTCCACATAGCCTATGTCACTCGGGATAACTCAAAGCTTCTAATGATACCACAAACATTGAAATCGGTCAAGCCTTTTAGAAGTTATGGTGGAATAAAGAAACTCACAAACATACATACATACATACATACATACATACATACATACATACATGAACCCTGAAAACATAACACTCCTTTTTGGGCAGTCGTGTAATAATCAGTGAGGGACTCGTGGCTAAGTGTAAGCCGTAGGTCCCGGCTGTCATACGTACATCTTTAGCAGTCGTTAAGTCAATTCTGACAACCAGTCTTACTATGGGATACTGTATTTTCCAGTAAAATCGGTTGTGGAGGTCAGATAGGCAGTCGGTAAGACTGGTAGCCGACCCCAACATAGCTTGGGAAAAGGCTAGGCTGGTGATGTGGACATAATTATAGTCAGTGCATTGATACAAAAACCTGTAGGTAGAAGAAAAGTTATTTAAAAAAACAATAGCTTGTAACAAGACTGAGATAAAATTTAACGGATTCCAGACCATTAACAAATCTCTTTTAACTGTCGAAATTGTATAGTAATTCAGTAGTAGTGTAGTAAAAGTATAATTACTACCGCTAATCAGTTATCATCAGTGAAAGTTTTTATAAAGATGTTTCCATTGTTTCAAAACTATGAGAAAATTGTAATAATTTTTATGACTATGTTTTAACTTTCTTTGAATGAGTGTACAGTGTTTTGTTTTTGTTATCTTTGCAATTTTTAGGCCATTTTGACACTCTTGTTTTGTGCTAGTTCCAAGTGAATGTATTAAGAATTCAATGAAATAAGCAAGACGCAAATTATAGAGTAAGACGAAGACAACAAGTTGCGAAACTATTTATTTATGAAAACTATTCAAGCCTAATCCTGTGGACTTGCTCGCGTGTAGGTACCTATATCTGAAGTTGCGGCAAAAAGTAGCCAATGTAATTTCTTGGGATCCAAGCTTGCCCCATACAACGTAAAGTAAGTTTCATCAAAATCGATTCATCGGTTTGGTAATGGAGGGGAACAGACATACAAACAGAGACTTCTATTTACGTTCTTTTGATCGATAATATAGAACCACATAATTATCTTCTGCTCATATATTAACATAACATAACATACCATCACGCCTGTATCCCCAAAGGGTTAGGCAGAGGTGTACCAATGTACACCCACAGTTCGCCGGTATGTTTAGGTCCCATGTAATAGGGCCTATTGCCACTAACCGGGCACAAATCCAAACTCCGACCTGCTACTGAGAATTTCATAGAAAAACCCAATAACACCTTGGTCGACTTGGGAATCGAACCCAAGACCTCTAGCGTAGCAGTCGCGCTTAGAACTACTAGGCCAACGAGGCAGTTCTGATGCTCGTATATTCACAATAATAATAAAGTTTATAATCAACCGCTAGCAGTAACCAAACCTCCACCAATACAGAAATTTGATTCGCTTTGCCTAACGCGATTTTAATGTTAAAACTTTTGTGGCGCCTCCTGTATAAATTATAAAAGTATGTATATACAGGTTGTATGTTTATTTGTTAAAACGTTATAGTATTTTATGGTAGGGAAATATCCGGGAAATTGGGTCGTAAAAGGTGACGATACTAGTCTATTGAACCGGGAAAGATGGCATTGCGTTGGCCACCAATCTATACATACAAAATATATTTTAGAGATGAAGGTGTTGCTTTTGTATCATTTCATTTATGATGTTTGTTTGAACTAGCTTTCCTTTGAAATTGCTAGTCAACATTCTAAAGCTATTTTGCTTTTAAATACCCTATTGTTGGAAAGTAATTTATAAACAACTAGTTGTTGTGATTTGGTTTTATCAACAGAGAGTAGCCTGTGTTCCTTTCTTAAAGTACCTCATGCAAAGTTTCATCAAAATCAGTTCAGCTGTGAAAGCGTAACAGACGAATAGAGTAACTTTCGACTTTATAGTTAGTTGGTTTGTAGCTGAATGTATCATTATTTATTGAAGTTGTTTTTCTTTACATTCATAAGCTAGTTATGCAAAATTAGTGCATAATTATTGACGGGCCTGTTGGTCTAGTGGTTAGTGACCCCGACTGCTATACCGGAGGTCGTGGGTTCGATTCCCGCCCAGGACAAATGTTGTGTGATGAGCATGATCATTTGTTCTGGTGTCTGGGTGTAATTTATCTATAATATGTATGTATTTAGAAATATATAAGTATGTTTATCAGTTGTCTGGTTACCATAACACAAGCTCTGCTTAGCTTGGGATCAGATAACCTTGTGTGAGTTGTCCCAGGATATTAGGATATTAATTATGTCAAATAAATTAAATAAAAGTCACCTACTATATACATTTGACACGACAAAAAAAAACCGTTGTCAGTACAAATTAACTCTTCTGCCTTGTTCTACAATATCTTTATTTTATAAATTAATTTTGGCATGTTAATGATGATGAATAGGCGTTTAAATAGGAGATTCTCATTTTAATCGTAAAGTTGTCAAATATTTTATATATTTTATCAATTTTAGTGTCAAAGTTTAGTGAACTTTAGATTATTCTGAGTATATTCAATAAATTACTTTTAATATTCTTTTATGGAATATTAATCATCTTTCTGTCTATTGATAGACAGACAGTAGGTATACTTAACAAGTTTTAATAGAAGTTTTTTATGGCCATATAATATTATTATTATTAATTTTACTAAAAGCCCAAAATAAAGCAAAGGAAGAGTTAATAAGAATTAAAGGTCTTTACCTTTAATTCTTATTTAGAAGACAATTAACAATTATATACTTGAACTGTCACACTGATGGGCAAATTCTTCGCGGCGGACCTGTTGGTCTAGTGGTTAGTGACCCTGACTGCTATACCGGAGGTCGTGGGTTCGATTCCCACCCAGGACAAATCTTTGTGTGATGAGCACGATCATTTGTTCTGTGTCTGGGTGTAATTTATCTATAATATGTATGTATTTAGAAATATATAAGTATGTTTATCAGTTGTCTGGTTACCATAACACAAGCTCTGCTTAGCTTGGGATCAGATAACCGTGAGTGAGATGTCCCGAAATATTATTATTATATTATTCTCATATAGATAGAAGAAAAGAGCATTGATAACCATGCCTGCTGAGACAGTCCAGGTGTCATCCCAATATTTTTCTTTCCTTACATTTAATTTTGTTTAAGTCCATATCTAAAAAATCTTATTCGTAACCGAGCAAAACGTGTTTTATCCACAAAATATACTCATTTTGCCTCATGCATTCTACCTCACACTCTTCTCTTAACACATGAACCTTACAGAACTGCTTAGCAAAACTAAAAACTGGCCAAGTGCGAGTTGGACCTTGTTGGAGCCCCCCTTAAATATTCATTTTATGTGGTTTTTAGTACTTGTTGTTATAGCGGCAACGGAAATACATCATTTGTGAAAATTTAAGCTTTCTAGCTATCACGGTTTATGAGATACAGCCTGGAGACAGACAGACGGACAGACAGCGGAGTCTTAGTAATAGGGTCCCGTTTTACCCTTTGGGTACGGAACCCTGAAAAGACATCTAAAGATTACAACATACATCTATCTCTTATACAGATAGAAATATAAACACACAGGTAACATAGGATGTCATTTGCAAGCCCAGGAAACTATTTTCCTTACGACTGTACTCACTTCCCGTTTCTGATGACATTTTTTTTATTGAGATATAAAAGCAACGGTATATCATCATAATACCGTTATAGGATTATTTTAGCTGCATATTTGTTCTTATATATTGTACTAATACTAGGTTACTGTTTGTAGTTGTGCTTGTTTTCGCAGTAAGTACGAAAGACGATGCTTTTAAATTTTTAACTGTTAGGTTGAAGAAACTAGTGTCAAATTGTGAACCTACTCCTTTCGAAGTCGGTTAAAAAACTAGCCTATGTTCTGTATCTGGGTATAAATTAACTTCTTACCAAAATTCATTAAAATTGCTTTAGTTGTTTAGCCATGAAAACGTTACATATGGACAATAGAAGCTACTACTCGTACCTACATTTGCAACGTTACCTAGCAAAACATTATTAGTTTTGCCCGCTGCTCCGCCCGCATGAGTATTGGCTATCGTATATCGTATTAAAAAGTATCGGTATCTTGTCTCGGTATACAAGCTTACCCCATAATCAGTTTTTTTGTTTAGCTTTGAAAGCGTACTCAGACATACAAAGTTACAATCACGTTACAATATTAATATAGACAGAAAAATAAAAAATAAATGGAAAAACGGTAAATAATTTAACTTAATATTAAACTAAATTATTCTTCAGGTAATGTATAATTATTTACTTTAAAACCCAGTCCTAAAATCTTTTACTATCTCAATACTGGGATGTTTTAATTAAACCACAAAAAGGAAGTTAATGCTAAAACATCTAATTAAAACAGCGTCGTAAATATTTGGTATTTCCTGTAAATATGGATAAAAAGTTTAAATGAACTTGTTTTAAATGTTCACTCACGGTTTAGATAAAACTAACTAATTTAATAGCGCGACATTGCAACTGGTTTAGTCATTAAGTGAGTAATTTTAATTTGGAGTATTTTTGTTTTGGTCTGGGAAGATTCTTGTTGTCAGCTGTCGTTTTTTGGTGCATGATGTTTTAAAGGTATTTATGACTTATTACATACATGTAAGTTAAGTTTTAGATCATATATTTCTAAATGTCGTCGCAAAAAGAGGTTATGAGTTAGATATGACAATGTCTGTGTGTTTGTGACTTGTGTGTCAGTTTCCGGTACCGTAGCTCCCAAACAGATAAATAGATTTTGTAGCAGATTTGTTTGGTTGACAGGTTGATATGAAAATAAAGATATTTTCAGACCCTTAGAGTTAAAATTATTTAACTAATTTGTTTAATTCAGTGGTAACTAGTTATTTATTAGAGCTAGACTGCAGTCTATAGTCATTAATTACGGCCTCATATTAGGTAATATCGTGTTCGATTTTATGGCTCTTCACGATAATTATAGGTAGGTACTAACAGTCACAAGAGTACTAAAAATAAAAATAATCATTTTATACAGGCTATTTCTTAAACCTGTCATACCAACGTAAAATTTTGCCTATTCCATAAACATCATATACCAGGAAAACAACCTATTTTAAACAAATATATCGTGCGATATTTTAATACATTCGTATCATTTTTTATGCCCAAAAAACAAGAGCCTAACTCCCAACTGTCAATTGATACGCCTGACATTTCCTGACACCGAAGTCACCGACAGCATTTACCGCTAAAAAAAACAACCAACACCTTTATCGCTTGGACATAAAGTTCAAAATCGAGTAACAATAGTATTTTCAACTGAATGATAACTTGGGTAATAAATCGAAATTGAATATTTCGTTGTCAAAAGTTTTGGTGTTATTTTTTTAATAATGACTGTAGGGAAAGCTTTGGATGATGCGCGATGCCGAATTACATTAAAACTCTTTGGTGTGTTTTTAGTGTGTGACGTCATGGATATAAAAAAAGAATTGAGTATTATTTATTTATAGAGAACGTCGTTGTAGGTAAATGGTTTATTAGCCGGATTTTGGGTGTTCAGATTAAAACAAAATTGACCAATGAATTATTTTTGTTGGTAAGGTTGACTGGGCTTGTGATGTCACTTAATGGCAAAAATAGAATAGATTTCCGTTAAACGATAGCACCATACACTATATCTCAACCAGGGATGTAACGGAGGTAGTTTTATCGGAACCGAAGGCGGAGTCGGAGTTTTTAAATTTGCTTTATCGGAGTCGGAATCGGAGTCGGAATCAGAGTCGGAGGCAGAGTCAGAAGTGGTGGCATGAGAGAGAATTTTTATTTAAGGACAAATAAAACATTATTTACTTAGTCATTTTTTTTTCATTTCAATTTTCAATTATAAAAGTAAACAAACAAGGAAAAAAAAAAAATGGCATATAGTATGAACCTGTTCATAACAGTCGACACAGGCCGTCACGCCGCCGCTATGTTATGCTTCGACCTCCGATTAAAACCTTCGATTTAAAAGTGTCGGAGCCGAAGTTGGAACCGAAGGTGTAATAATAATCGGAAGTTCCGACTTAACGGAACCGGAGTCGAAGCTCCGTAACATCCCTGATCTCAACCTTTTTTTTATTGAATAATGAAAAAAATGATTATCAAATATTACATAATAATATTAATAAATGTGCCTGAATAAAATTTGAAAAAATAATAATATTCGACGCTGTTTCCATAGGGAATTGCATACAATTTTAAAACAGCACTCATGGTATAAATTCCACATATATTATTAATCTTAGGCCTAATAAAACTATCAGTGTGAGCTAAAAAAACTAAATAAACAAAGTCAAAATTCATTCATATGATTACCATATTGATTAGAATGTTCACAGTCGGACGCTTGCCATCACATTATGACATGTCAGTCAAACTATAATATATGTTATGAATATTTTATAATGGAACCTATAATAATATAATAATAATAATAATATTCCGGGACAACTCACACACGGTTATCTGATCCCAAGCTAAGCAGAGCTTGTGTTATGGTAACCAGGCAACTGATAAACATACTTATATATTTCTAAATACATACATATTATAGATAAATTACACCCAGACAACCAGAACAAATGATCGTGCTCATCACACAAACATTTGTCCTGGGTGGGAATCGAACCCACGACCTCCGGTATAGCAGTCAGGGTCACTAACCACTAGACCAACAGGCCCGTCAAAATATATATCTTATACTTGGAAGTAATTGCAAAGTCTAGTCAATAATGTAGTACTTGAGTAGTTAAGTTTAATGTTGTTACTCTGTCTCGTTTTAATAACGTCAAAGTGAAAGAGATAACATGAGACTTAACAGTGTCTTAAAATTGAGTGTCTATGATACTACGATGTTTTGATGAAATTAAGGATATCTTATACTTTTGTAAGTAGTAATAAAAGCTAGTGCTTTTGCTCGGTTATCGCTGCAAAAGTCACTTATATCCTTTCTTGTTACTCAAGCTTACTCAAGTTTGATCAAAAACGGTTCAGCGGTTTAGCCGTTAAAGTGTAACAGACAGACAGACAAAAGTTATTTTCGCATTTACAGCATTCAAATGTATGTGTTTATTCTAAGATAAATTAAATAATTATTCTGTGACACAATGTCAATAAGATGCACTTAAAAAATGTAAATCAGATGCACTCACTCAACTCAGTGGGTTTCTAACTTACCTACATTGAATATTAAATTTAAATTGAATAGATGGTTCGTAAGTGAATCGTTAAGAAACTGTAATAAGTTCGATAATGGCCACTACTCCTATGAATTAAAATTAAATTGGTTTTAGATGTTGTACTTTGAATTTACAGTATAGTTTGTGCTACCGTATGTGTAAATGTGCAAGTTAATAATTATATCGGTATATAAGTAATAGCTGAAGTAACGTTAAAAGTAATTCTGTCTGTCTGTCTGTTAAGACTACACGGAGGAAGCACTCAACCGATTTAGATAAAAATATGGATGAAGATAGCTTGAATTCCTAGAAAGGACGTGGCTGATTTAGGGCCTGATATATTACGAACACCGCAAGACGGCTGGCAGGAGCTGCATGCGAGAACCCGAGGATATAACTAAGTGGCGAGCAATTGGGGAGGCCTATGTCCAGCAGTGGACTGCTATAGGCTGGTGATGATAATACGAAATTAGCCCAACACGTCCAAAAGGTGATCAATCTACAGTTAAGGTTTTACCTACGTTATATTTTTGGGAGTGATAATTTACAACAATGAGATTGTGTAAATTATGTATAATTTAAAAAGGACAAAAAATAAAAAAATGTTTTGTTATACAGATCTGAAACAATGTGTCAAAATATGAAGTCTAGAAATACTATAACTAATAGGTGCATGAGTAAAACAATAGGAAAATACAGTAGCTCTCAATATACATATAATACCTATTCATAACAAGTCTAGATGCCTAGACGTATCTCGATCTAGACACAGCATTGACCCATTTGTGTCAGAACTATAGTACTCAGAATGATAAACTATGACAGTCTTAATTAAAATACTGAATTGATATATTGCAGTCATGTTAAAGCATTTATAAACCTGTTTATTGATGTATAAATTAGTTTAGAATTTAAAGCGATTAGCACTTAGATTTATATTGGAATTGTTTTTGTAGTATCTAGATTCGGTTTCATCGAAAGTGTAATCACCCTAATAACCCCCATTTAACGAAACATTTTTATGCTTACATACTTATACTTATAATTTACATAACAGGTATTTTGAAGACTGCTAGTAATTTTATATCAAAAGGGAAGATAATATTTAGGCTTTTTTTGTTAATCATTTCAAATTATTCAACTCCAAGAATATAACATCTTAGAAAGTATCGTACTTTCTCAGGCATTCATAATTTATATATACATCAAACAAAAATTCAAGAAAAATCTTCACCCCACTCTATTCACAATTCCGAACCGTACAAAAGAAAAACTTATATTCTTGAGTTCACTGACCTAAAAATTCATGATATCACGACCTATGAATAAAACAGCTGGGAAACAACCCTTAAAGTAACTTTAAAGGCCGGCCTTAAATGTTTGCCTTCATTTAACAACGTCATGTGTACCTACGTTTTATTCTTCAGTCTTCTACCGACTTGAAAAAAGAAGGTTTTATCTGACTGAAGTTTTTGCTCGTTCTTTGAATGGGGAGTAGAATTCGTTGTGATTTGGAGGGGTAGGGAACTATTTGCCATGTCTTAAAATATTGTAGACTTGTTAGAAATATTTTTTTTCACACTTACGCTGCCCCCGTCTGACTTTGTGTAGGTCAGATAATCGGGCCGATTTTTCCGCCGATTCTTAGTACCGAATTCTGACCGACATTTTGTAGGACGTATGCTTTGCACTATTGCTTTCAGCGTGTTCTTTTTTTCTCCTACAAATAATTGGTCACCGATTATCGGACGTGGGCGGGGAGCGTTAAGTAACTTGGCTTCAGTACCTACGCAACTAATTCACAAACAAACGTTTAATTATTTTCTATGTAACTAACAAAAAGTTTTAAAACATAAAAATGACCACCCTTATTCTCCAAAAAAAGGGACGTTAACACAGGTTCACATTTTCACTATTAAATGATGTCAATATCCAAAAACATCTTTCTTCCTTTTTGAAGTCGTTTAAAAGGTAAGGATCAAAAACTCTGTCAAAAATACATACCTATTGAAACCTGCTTCCTATGTTATTTACTAAATTAAACCAAAAAATAAATAAATCTGTACCCAAAGTTAATGAAATTGTCCTTAATTTAAAACTTTGATCAAATCGGACGTTTAGTGTTAAGGTAAACATTACATCAGCGAATGGTGCGGAAATAATTTGACTAAATCGATTGTTTAGTCGATTTAAAAGGGTCCGTAAAAGGTTTTTTTGGGACCGGTGTTTAATCGATTTTACTTTTCAATCTGTTTGTTGTTTTATTTTTTGGTTTTTGTTTTAATTAGTCTGGGAAGTAAGATATGTCGTATCATTTACTTAATGCTTCTTTATTTTTTTTGTTTACGTTTGAGCGTACAAAATAACTAAATAATGAAACCATCTTAATTATTATCATATTGCTTGTAAAGAGGTATTTACCATCTTTAATCTTATGTGTGTAGTCGGTAAGATTGTTTTTTTTTTTTACATTTTTTCCAACAATTTGTTCAAATAGATCAGGCTTAATCTAGCAAAATGTATACCGATTAAAACATTTAAATAATAAGAACATACCCAAGCGCATAAAAATAAGTTACTACTCCAGAAAATCATCATTCTTAAGTTCTCATATACCTTAGAGATAGTATTTACTCATATTTGCATCTTTCTCACCAACATTATGGTAGCAAAAATGCACTGCAAATGCAACAGGTGTCAAGTAAATTAACAATACTATGCTAATTGCTTATGTCAACTTAAGCCTTTCTGTCTTAAAAATGTGTTAAACATGATGTACCAAAGAGGTTGTATTCTGAAGAAGATCGTATAAATATACGAGACTAGTCGTTGCCTGCGGGTCCGCCCACCTTATAAGCCAACCTTTCTTGGTATCCAAGCTTATCACATTTCAAGTTTCATCAAAATCGGTGCAGCATTTAAGCCGTGACGGCTAAACAAACAGACAGGCTTTCGCGTTTATAATATTAGCATGCTTAAAAGAGATATTTAAGTGTGAAATGTATCATATACTTAATAATACATTAAAATATCAAACAAGAAAAAATTAATCAAAAAAACTAATAATTAAAAAAATTAAAAAACACGCCTGCCATGACAAAAAAGTGAACAAAAAAATTAAAAACAAGTCAAATATTTGCAGTCGGGGTATATTTGTAATGAATTGTTCCAAGTAACCGTCCCCCGACTGCAAATATTTGACTTGTTTTTAATTTTTTAGTTCACTTTTTTGTCATGGCAGGCGTGTTTTTTAATTTTTTTAATTATTAGTTTTTTATTTCATACCTTTTAGTGATATAATGACCAATATTGAGCAAAAAAAAAATCGTTCGGAACCGTTTGCAGACGATTTCGACTCACACTTGACCATTTTTTAATGTCCACATAGCCTATGTCACTCGGGATATCTCAAAGCTTCTAATGATACCACAAACATTGAAATCGGTCAAGCCTTTTAGAAGTTATGGTGGAATAAAGAAACTCACAAACATACATACATACATACATACATACATACATACATACATACATACATGAACCCTGAAAACATAACACTCCTTTTTGGGCAGTCGTGTAAAAATGACATCGCAATTCCTTTGAAATTTCAACCTCTCAAAAGAAAAAGATGTGTCATGTATGATTATAATTTTCTCACCGACAATATAAACAAAAAAAAGATATACCCGCAGATTGTATGAATAAGTATCTTTTTTAATAAAAAAAGTTAAGCAATAAAATCGAATACGTATCTGTTTCCAGCATTTTTTTCTTCGACCAACATCGTTAAGATACCCACTTTATGCACAGTTCACAGCTGAGGTTTTGATATAATCACAAGAAACATACAACCAAAATTCGTCCTTAAAGACATTTCTATAAGTGCTCAATTAGGTTGTATGGTGAGAGTGATGGTAGTCAGTTGTTTTCGGCTTGTACGATTAAACGGATGCCCTGGACATCCGTTCTCAGAAGGATTGAAACGGTAAAAAAATAATAAAAAAAGTTGTGTTATACAGTTGTTTTATATTAAAAGCATGTTGGGTCATTCTGATACCTATAAATGCGTATTTTATTAATGTTTTAAAGGATTCAATAAAAAAAGGGTAATTTTTTCATTTAGTGGACTGAAAATGAAATTATTTTTTCCTGTTTTTAAGTATTTTTTTATATTCGTGTATATGTAATTCCAAAGGCGCTTCGCCCAGCAGTAGAACAGTAAGAAAAAAAAGGTTGAAATATATTTAATCTAATAAATAAATGAGACAAAATAAAAAATAAAAACTTTTTACTCATTTGGTTAGTATTTTAATTTACCAATAATTAAGTTTCTCCAAGATTTCAACAAAATTTAATATTCTTTGATCGATAAACCAAATGCCCGTGTGTCGCACAGCCTCACAGCTTAACCCTCCAACAACAAACTTGCGGTAATAAGATGATGATTTTAAGAATAGTTTTCGGTAATAATAGCCCTAAACCTGCTTCCATATAGCTCACAAAACAAATAATTGGATCCAAGTGGCTTATACATTGTTATCGTAATCCATACTTGTTTTAAGGGCCCAAAAAATACAAAAAAAAATCTCGGTCATTGAAATTATCGTTCATGCGAGTGAACGAATGATTGGACGTGTTTCACGAATGAGAAAACATACAGAATGTTTTAAAATTGCTCTCATTAACATTGACAGGTTAATTAAAGATACAGTTAGCGACAAAAATAATGTATGCTTCATTTTGGGTGTTTTTTTTATGAAAACAGAATTCGAATGTCGCAAATTACCTTTAGGTACCATTTCCAAATTTTGCAACATGTATTTTTGAAATATTTTTTTTCTGATTTGTACAATTAGTGTCATAAAAAGTTTTGACGACAATTTTCGTGTATTTCTTTTTTAACTTTGGTATATAATTTTATTCAAGTTTGGCAAAGGGGATTGGTGTTCTCAATTAGCTAAAATGTATGACGGTTTATAATTATATGCGTCATACTAACAGGAAAAAGGCTGACTCAGATTAAATTTTGAAGCTCATTCTTGGAACTTGTCAATAACAACAAATTAAGTTATTTTTATATAACGTGACTAGCAGTAATAAGGTAGGTAAGGTACATTTCTTGGTATTAGAATATGCGAATACCGAGATAATAAAAATAATGCGGACAACATCACATGCATTGCTCTGAACCCAAAGTAAGTAGCTGTAAAGCACTTGTGTTATGGAATTCAGAAACAACGAAGGTACCACAAACACCCAGACCCGAGACAATGTAGAAAAGTGAGTTTCTACATTGACCCGTCCGGCGATCGAACCCGGGACCTCAGAGGTAGCGGCACCTTGAAAACCGGTGCGTACGCCACTCGACCACGGAGGTCGTCATACCGAGATATATCGAGATATTATTTGTTGTTCATTATTTTATCTACTTTATTTTCTGCTTACCCTTTTCCCAATTTATTTTGGGTCGGCGGAAAATGGTTTTTCCTTTTATTACACCTACTTATATTTGTATAACACCTATATCTACTTTCGCTAAATACATGACATTTTATACCAAACAAATTATTTGATGCAAAATTTAATATAGCTAAATAAATTAGTCTGATTGTTGGTCTAAAAACCTGCCATGATTCTAGTATCAATTGATTTTTCTTTTCTAGTATCTTTATACTTCGAGATTTTTTTTGGAAATTTTCTTTCCTCATCTACTATACTTGGTAACCATGGCAACGGCCTAATAACTTATAGTACAGTTGTCATTGTATTTAGCCATAGCGGATTGTGTCAGCGGGTGTCTTGCCCGTTATTTCCTGTCATTTTACAGTTTTAGGATGAGTTACTGCAAGCCGTTTAAAAAAAAACATATAATTTGATTCCATGTCTTTTTTGGCCTCAAAAAAAGTAACGCTAAACGTACTGTTTCTTTTTTGGATCTCTATCTAAGTGTCATATTTAAGTTCAATTTGTGGCAAATTAAGTAGTATTACTTATTGTTATTTTGTAAAATGATTATGTACTTAAAGAACAAAGGAATAGATTTTTAATACCTATAGATTTTCTATTTGTGACTTAAACTTTTATTTTTGCTTCACATATTTGATTACAGAAAACAAAATAGTAGAAAAATAGATCTATTTCAATTGGTGTCTGAAATCGCTTACCCTAAAGTGACCAAGCATGGTGATCAATTCCCTTCATTTTATACATAAGGTGGTACCTTCGTTGTTTCTGAATTCCATAACACAAGTGCTTTAGCTACTTACTTTGGGTTCAGAGCAATGTACCTATGTGATGTTGTCCGCATTTATTTATTTATTAATTTTATTTTATTTATTTATAAGGCCCCGTTAATGGCCGTATCAGACAGCTATTAGTTTGCTTGAAATAAAATACAAAAGTATCGATAAAAATATTTCTTACAACAAATACCTAGTAAAGGCAATAAATCATAATTATACACTGATAACAATATACAATTAGGCCTCTTTTAATGATACGTTTTACAGGAAACCCATACTTAGGTATAGTGATTATAACTGTTGTTGTATTTCCATTATAATATAAATATTGAGACTATTCGATCGATAGGTTGAAGGGCGAGTGAAAAAAAGAGTCTTGACAATAAGAGTTGGAAATAATTAACAGTAGTTTTGTCATTGTTGAGGTCGTGGTGGACTAGCGGTTCAATCAACGGATTTCTTTCACGAGGTTGCAGCCTGCAGGTTCGGACCCGGGCAAGTAACTTTTGCCAATGTAACTTTTCAAGTTATATGTACTTTCTTAATTATTCTAAGACACTTCTGACAAACGGTAAAGGAAAACATCGTGAGGAAACCTGGATTCCAAAATTAGGATTTGAAATCGCCAATCCACGAATGAGCAAGCGTGGTGATCAATGCTCGTGCCTTCTCTATATGGGAAGAGGCCTGTGCCCAACAGAGGGACGTTTATTGTCACTGTTCACGAGAGAAAAACATGTTTCTAATATTCATAATTCATGTATATAGTCAACATCCTTCTTGCTAAAAGTAGAAAAGATTAAATTATTTATAACACTAACGATTTTACTTTCAGAATGTACTCGGAAACAATCAACTATACGTTGTTGTCGTTTAAGAACTAATACCAAATATTATTCTCTATGTAGTCTACCTACCTAGTTTTTGTTGGGTCCAGATTTTCGATTTATAACACATTATAAGCTACATTTAAGGAAACCCATTATTTTTTGTCTTTAAACGATATCGTCCGTAGCCGTGAATTCGTTTTACATTTTGTTATGCTCATCAAATCGTATCAATTGTAAATGTATTTTACCATTGTCATATTTATATTTACCGTATTATCAATAACTATGCTTCATCTATATTTTCAATTACCATTATACGTAAAAAATCGAATCAGTATCATGTAAAGTGGATTTCTTCGATACTATTTAAACTTTTTTATCGTTTTCCTTCTCTAAACAACCGAAACGTACAAAATAAACTTTAAAAGTAACAATAGAACAGAAGCTAATAAAAGCAACTTCTTTTTTTAAACGGAACCCTAAAAAAACTTGATCATGTCGAAACTCGTACAGAGAATGCACTCCATTTCCGGACAACCAATAGCGTCTGAGTATTTAAATATAGAACCATTTCTCAGTTTAAAACTAAAATGGCGTCTTCCTCTATTTAGCCGATATAAGGTTCCATTTTCGAAACATTGTTATTTTCGATGTTCGAATTAGGAATTCATGAATTAACTAAATGTGGCCGTTGAGTCTGAAATTCTAAATTTAAACCTTTCAGTTGCACATTAACGGTTAGTGTCATACATTTTTCTCCTCACTTTAGTTAATATACCTTTTTAATACAATTTTAAATATTCGAGATGGTGTTAATGTGTTGTCGAATGTTCAATTTGGGTAAAACTATTTTAATTGAAATTGATTTTATGTTCGTTAAAATCTGTTTTAGGAAGTCATATTAGTGTGAGTTGATCTGATGTTTTAATTTCAGACAAGATGGCGGCATTAAGGTTAAATTATTTGTGTAATTACTATCTTCGTTTTGAATGGGCTATTGAAACTAAGTGGTTCGTTTACCTCTAGTTTTAGTTTACGTTTATTACTTAAGTAGGTTTTTTTGTCAGATGGGTAGGCAGGCATTAAAAATACTGGTGTTCAGCTAAATTTGATAAGACTGAAAGCATGTGGCTTGGAAAAGAGCTATGCAGAAGAAGGTCGGTTCCCTTTTTTTTTAACCAAAGATTTTTTTCGATTGCTATATATGATTGCCCATTCTCTCTCAGACTATTAATAACTTGGTTATCTACACTTCCAAAGTTAATTTTTTATATTTTTTGTTTTGTTTATTGTTTTTTTTTTCAATACCCTGTAACTGTCATTTTTTGTTCTTACCATCAATGGAACGTAACCCCCTCAATGCCTAATCACGAGCAACTGCACAAACAAAATTTACATCTATGTTCGGACTGCATTAAATGCTATTTATAAAAACAACGGACACAATTAATTAATTACTCAACCGGAGATCATTGGAGCACCCTGAGTCACGCTCACAAGGGGGTGGGTTAAAAATACCCGAGAACTAACATGCAAGAGACAGTCGCGTGCTATGGGTTGAATGGTCATACCGTCTGCATTGTCAGGGTTAAGTTTTGTAAATGTGATTTTTGTGAAGTTATTTTTTGAGGTGAGTTTTTGTTAAATTGTGGTTGGTTTTTGTTTTGTGTTAGTTGGTTTTTAGTTTTTTGATGTTTAGACGACGTGTAAATGAAAGTGTAGTTAAGGAAATAGTTTTTAATATTCTGCCTACATTTTACATTTAGTAAAGATTATACAAACGGTTTGTAATATATTTTAGAGTGTTAAATGTAAAAACGTGCACGTAGCTCTATCTTTTTGGTGGTATTTCTTGTCCTCAATTTAATGAATGTTTTTGGATACTATATCTTTGAATTATACTATTAAAACGTACTTACTTAATACTTAAATAAAACTTTATCTTAAACGTAATACGACTTAAAGCAAAAATACTAAATTATCATTAAAAATATTTAATTTCATATCAGTTTTAATTAACTAAACCATACTTAACTAGTTAAAATAACACGTTAGTTACAATAAAAAGCCTTATCAAAGTACTTAAAAATCACTAAAAATGTATATGCACCACGTGGTGAACTAAACTACACATTAAAAGTTACTTACATTATGAGCCTTATTATTTTAGTCATAAGGTCGATTATTAAACTTCGTTGTTTCATGTTATTAGTCAAACTTCAATATAAAAAGTGCCTTATTTCTATAGCCATAAGGTCGATTATTAAACTTCGTTCTTTTAAATCAAGTACTCTATACCGTGGGACTTGGAATTAAATATTAGAAATTAGTTTAACCCGCTATCTTTACAATCCACTTTAATTCACTTATCGGTAATAAATTTAAATGATCATGATAATAATTAAAATAACCTTAAGTTCTTAAGATAACCGATCGGTTACTAATTAGAGTATATCTTTGACATTCGTTTTTATTAGAAAAGTTGATACGAATAGTTATCGATATGCTAATGTAAGGTTTATGTATTTATCGATACTGGATTACGAATATCGATTTAATTTGTTGGTAATCGATTTTTATTTCTAAACTAGTCTGTCCTATTTCAAAGAATTATCTTATGTTAGAAACCAGTTTTGATACTTATCCTAGCTCAATGTGTGTTCAACTTCAAACAACACTAAAAAATATTTTCTTAACATAAATTGAAAACAAATTTATCAATATTAAAAGTAAAGCAAGTGTTTTTTGTTTGAACCCGCCTACTCCGAAACCGTCATTCGAATTTGAAAAAACCTTAACATTTTATAGCCCTACTCTCGAGGAAGGTTATAACGCATTACCGAAACATATTTCAATTATGTTATTGTTTATCTTGTATCTATAAAGTTTAAAATAAAACATTAATATTAACTTTCTCACCAGCTTAATAAATTTAATCACTACAAATACTCATGAGAAAACTAATAAAATACAAATAACCTTTTAAAATATAAAGCAAGAACTAATTGATATTAATAAACATATCGATTTTGATTTTAATATCGAAAATACTATTACTTAACATAAAGATGTTTTAATTAAAGTAATTAATAGTGGGTTTTATGGGCGAGATTCCTGGAAGCATTTTTAATGTTTTGAATTAAGTACACATAAAAGTAAAAAAAAAAAAAAAACTACTATAATAATAGTAATTCCAGCCTATAAACGTCCCACTGTTGGGCAGAGGCCTCTTCCCTTATAGAGAAGGCACGAGCATAGATCACCACGCTTGCTCAATTGCGGATTGGCGATTTCAGATCCCAATTTTTTTGAATCCTGGTTTGCTCACGATGTTTTCCTTCACCGTTAGTCAGAACAATAAATTACAATAAATCGTTTTTATTGAAATTTATATTGAATATAGTTAGGTCCTAACCTTTATATCAATAACATAATATTTCCTCTAAACAACACATTTACCAATCTTTAAGAAACCCCAATTTCAAATCCAATGCATTTTCTTTTCACCTTTCAATTCATAAACAAACAAGTTTACGTTCCTTCACTACCTATATTATCTACCTAGGTATGTCCTATGTATCTAGGTCAAAACGTATCTCGAATGGACTAGCTCAACCGTACGCTATCCCACAATAAAGATGCAGGTATATAAATATTACGTAACATGAAACAGTTTTTCAGTAGTGGGAGATAATTTAACATAGCAAAACGGCTTTGTTATTATGATACCTAAACTAAACATTGGTTGATAAAAATCTAAAAGGAAATAATTATAATAATCCAGCCTATAAACGTCCCACTGCTGGGCACAGGCCTCTTCCCATATAGAGAAGGCACGAGCATTGATCACCACGCTTGCTCTCTGCGGATTGGCATTTCAGATCCCAAATTTTGGAATCCAGGTTTCCTCACGATGTTTTCCTTCACCGTTTGTCAGAAGTGTCTTAGAATAATTAAGAAAGTACATTTATCTTTGAAAAAGCCACATTGGTACTTGCCTGGGTTCGAACCTGCAACTTTGTGCATACAAATCCGTTCATTGAACCGCTAGGCCACCACGACATTCTACGAAAGGAAATAATTACTAATTGTTTATTCTTTATTGTACACATATACACATAAACATTACACTTTATAAGGATACATTAATGTACAAAGGCGAGATTAACTTAAAATTGAGTTTAATAATATGAATGAAGATGACAAAAGCTGCATTTTTAAAACGACACTCGTGGAGTGACTTAAAAAAATGACATCCAGGTACTTCATTAAAATGATATTTAGCCACAATTAATTTATTAGGTAATCTGCTTATAAGAAAAAATTGTCATATCTTTACTTGGCATTCTGTAAATGCTTTTCAGGCGTGAAAATATCCATTTTATACAATAAATACTGTACATAGTAATTAGAAACAACCTAGAATTTAGATTGTGATAACAGATAACCTACCATAGACATGCCTTAAAACCAAAAATAAGAGCTTCTACCTTGGGAATCAGAGCAAAACGACATAATTATACTTACGTTAAACTATATTTTCTTGGCTATTTATCGGCTCAATCTAGATAATTTCAGGTCTAGTAATGGTTTACCTGTTCCCAGTAAATACTTGAATGACAATTAGTGTGTACTGGTTTTGTGACCAGCCGTGTGATTCTGTAAGACTTCATTCTAAACTCGAATCTGAATCCGCCGTGAGTTTCTTGATTGGCATTCTTATAACTCGATTGACAATTCGAATCTACACTAGCGCCACTCTTGCGAGCGTGTTGAACTAAATTAAATTCAAGATTTTGACAGATAAAGTATGAGATGACTTAAAAAGTGGCATTCTGGAATGCAAAATCAAGGTCATTTTGAATCTGATTTGAAGTGAGTGTGAGAGTGAAGTGAGTGTGAGAGTGAAGTGAGTTGTGAGTTTTACAGAATCGACGAGCAGTTCTAAGTATTAGTCGAGAAATATCGACTTCACACGGTAGGTAATATGCAAATGGAAAATATTAAAGGTATTATGTAAACTATACCCTAACACATATATTATCACACTAAGTAACACCTTAACCATTCATTTTACTATGTATGTATTATTACAATTAAATTATCTCGAAAAAACATAAGACAAAACAGACTAACATCAAATGTAGAGAGTATTTTCGATACTTTACTGAGTTCGTGTTGTAAGGACTCGTAGATTTAAATTTAGAACGACAGCTGATCAGTTAAACCCGAAGACTGCCGGAGACATTCGAAAGTAATGCAGTATCTACGTCTAATAGATGATTAATAATTAAATATACTTCAAATTAAAGTTGAAGACCTTTTTATTTGATTTATTTATTAATGTTGATTATAATTTTTAAGACCTCATTAAAAAAAAAACTTTTATGAAATATTAGCGAGCCGTCTCGTACCTCGTACTCCTGCGAATTGACAAAACGTTAACTACATAGGTACTTGAATTACATACACAAACTTACCTCTTGAATCACTACCCATTGGTGAAAACCATACAAAATTCCTTCCAGTCATTTTAAAGCGTGTTGCTGAGGAGTTTGTTGCGCCGTTTCTTCTCCTCAGCCAAAGCACTTAGGAAGCGGTGAAGGGTGGGCGTTTTAGGGTCGGTTCATCTCTGGCGGGAGGCGCGTCGCGTGTCGTCGGTTGCTTGGCGCCGGGGCGGGCGGATGCGTGGTGGGGCGTTCGGCTTTTCACACTCAACTGATGTTGCGTTAGCGCGTCAGGTGTGGGGGGTTGGATGTCTCATTGCGTGTTTGCTTGTTCTGGCGTTGCGTGGCCGATGGTGCGCGGTGCGTTTCCGCCGGATATGAACCGACCCTTAGGGTGCTGTCTGTTTTTTGTATTTTGTTTGACGTTCGATAAGTGCTATTGTGTAGCCTATATTGAATAAAGAATATTTGAATTTGAATTTAAAGTGTATCGTGTTCAGACAGACAAAATTGACAAAGATTATATCAAAACTGCACCATTTCCCATCCAATAAAAATACCTTTTTAAACTATTCAAAGCACGTTAATAAAAACTATCTCTCTGACACGGTATATTCCAAAAACAGCCATTTAAGTTGTATAAATAGTTCATGACAATCGTCTGAAATTCAGGCACGGGGATCGTTTAGAATGCGGAAGACTATTTTTAGGATGTCTTGTCTTAAGCGGATAGATTTCAAGTCTTATTCTTATTGTTATAAGGGAAAAGAAAGTTTATATAGAAACCTACCTTAATATTCGTTTAACATTACAATAAGTTTTTTATATTGATTATTGTCAGTTGTTTTATAAGAGGTTTTTTTTTAATCATTTATTTGATGAGGCTTTTTGCGCTGGTGCGCCAAGACAGCCTGGTAAGGTACAACAAATTGTAAGTTAACAAAAATTAAAATAATCTTATCCATATAATAAGTTAAAACTAGAGACTAGACTAGAGAGAGTTAAATGTAACGCCTATAAGAAGTTTTTAAGTCTTTTTAGTGTTTATGAATCGTTAATGATATATGACATTTTTAAGGTACTTTATATTTATTTATGTTTTTGTTATAATTGCATAATATGTAATCTTTGTCGGTGCCAGTAGATATTTAAGATCACTAATGCGTGAAAAATATGTTAAATGAAAACTTATATAAGTTGCCATTTAACAATTACTAATACATCTTAACTAAATTTGCATTTGCGTGAAGAAAACCATATATTACCCCATTAGGGTACTAATTGTTTCAACAACAAAAAAACCGTTAACATTTATAATGAAAAAAACTCAACAAGAACAAAGTGCGTGTTTACATATAAATTACATTTTCTCTCATTCTTATTCAATCTTTTATTTTCTCCGTCTCAGAAAAATAGTTCTATATTTTTGTAATAGGTTTGCAAAAGAGTAAGAGAAGCATAGAACAATTTATGCTACAGTCTAGAAAGTTGTCTGAAGCTTTGTTTTCTCCGTAATTTATTATTTTAAGAGTTCTTTGTTAAGGGCATTTGCGGACAGCGCGTTTGTTTCGGTAAATACAGTTAAGATACGATTTTAATTTATACAACGAAATTCGTGCTAACTAAACGGCCATTTCATGAAGGTTTAAGTTACAAAAAAATATTTCAGCAAAATGAGATTTTAAGCAAATATCTGACATTCACATTTCTACAAGCGTTAACGCTGATCGAAACGCTCAAATGTATGGAAGTGACAAGTATAAGTCACGTGACTTATCGAGTAGAAACGTCATTTCCATACATTACAACCAAAGAAGTAGTACATATACATAAAAAGTGGAAGACTTTGGACCAAATAACGCAGTCAATACCAAAAGGAATCTTATACAAAATCTAAGCGATTTCTATCACCGCCTGTAGAAATGTCACTTATTTACGTTCGCTACCGTTTTGAGCGTCAAAAACGCTAAATATGTATACACCCTAAGGCTATGTTCAGATAAGCGGTTCTCGTAAATTCAGTTAACTATAGCCTTAAACCACGTTAGTCTTAATACCGTTTTATGTTAACACATGTTTACATTCGCTAACTTAAGTTTTGGACATAAACTAGTCTTGTTTATATCTCGTTTACGTGTAGTCTTATTATCTTTAAATATGTACGCCTTTTATTATATTAAGAACAGCAAACAATGTTAAAGTAATGAGTTGAGAGTAACAAACAGCTAAGCTTAAAAATAAAGTATTTTGTTAAAATAAATGTTTCTTTTAGAATTTAACATAAAAAGCACTTTTGGCATTTTTTCTAATAATCATCAGTCTGTATGTTGCCCACAGCTGGGCATAAACCTTCCTAACTCTACTCAAATTCAATTTAAGCCGTTTGCATCGAAGTCTTGTTTCAAAATACTATACTACAAGATGTTAAGAATATCAGTAACATGATAACAAAACGACGAAACATCCAAAAGAAACATGACGAACAAAACGCATATTTTAGAACCTGACCTAATTTATGACTTAAAATATCTAGACCAAGATATGTTACTTTTTTCGACGAGACACTCCGACAGGAAACGATGGCGCCAGCCAGTAACATGACGTGTACAAAACTGGTTTAGATAAATAAATAATTCTTAAAGTTAATTAGATGTAGAAAGCAGGTTAATATCATGTATGGATATTAAATACTGTATTTTATGGCGCCATGTTTTCTGATTGACCCGATAGATGGCGCTAAGTGATTGGTACGATAAGCTTAGGTTTTAATTCGTATGCTTACGCCTTACGGTTGAATTACTGTATCTGCTATTATTGTTTACCGCTTAACTGTTATTTAAGTAAGTTACGAAACTATATATTTTTTTAATAATATATGAAACTAAATATGGTAACCATTGATTATGAAAAAATAATTAGTTTCATTGATTAAGTGTTAGAACATTCATGCATTGAATGGTTTACATAACGTAATTGATTCATGATAATAAATCTATACATGAAAAAATATACAAGAATTTCAATTATAATAAACATAAACATGACATATTACAGTGACAAATAGGTACCCATTTGAATAATGATTACCTTATACCCATTTATAGTGATAAAAGTATTATTTTAAATATTCACTACTCTGTAAAAATGTTAACAAGACAACGTACCCAAAAATAACCTCTTTGAGGACACAACATAAATCTATCACGACCATTACTATAATACAAGCGGCAATAACCAAACTAACTCCATTTTTTTTGTTTCAGATACCAACCATCGTCAACCTCCATTAAAACGCAAAAAACAATAAATCATCATCTAAAGAGGAACTAAAAATAAACCTACAAGCTATGGCAATCATCCCAAGAACGTGTGCGACGAAAATAGACAGACCTACGTAGGGCAGGCTGGAACTTCCGTTAAAATGTGAATGTCTAATAATAAAACCCGGATATCCTTATGTTGGCATACGGATAATAATATTCTGTGTAGTTTTGTGGCGGTTAAAATGATGTTGGACGTCAGTTTTAGATTAAGACTTACAAGTAGGGGAGTTTCACCTTTGTTCTTGTTGCTACGGACTCAGAATGTGTGTGTGTGTTTTTGTGCAGTGTTATTTTATATTTTTGGTGTGTGCGGTGGTTTTCAAGAACAGAAGTTTGCTATGGAGCCACAAGATCAGGTAATAATGAACTTAAATTTTTAATTCGCCTAAATTATTTATAGACTTACATTACTAATATTAAATGTGAAGGAAGAGGTTTAAACTGTAGATTCAAACTGTATTCGTAAAAGTTGCAAGTTCATACAGTGCATTAAAAAAAATACAAATATAATCTGTACTCTGTGAGATTATACCTGGGCTAAATTAATTTCAAATTAAAAAAATATATGTATATCTATTTTTAGATGTTCTAAATCAGTAAAGATAGCTCGAAAGACGAATGCCAAATAAAGTCATCTTCAAACAGCTGTTTAACTCAATCCGATACCTTTGGTCTAAAATATAAAAGACCAAATAGCAGACCACACTGGTAGCTACGCGGATGTGGAAACAGGAAATGAGACGAAAATTACCGTCGCCACTTGAGACGGACACATGTCATTAGTTGCTACCCAAGTCTCGTAATACCTGGAGATTTTGGTATATTCATGGATACGAAAACGTTTGTAGATAAAGATTTTTTGGAGATGGATATAAAAACAACAATTGGACATATAAACAGTTTAGTAGATACCAAAATTGAAATGAAAGTGACTCAAAAAAGTTTCATTGGTAATACACATATGAAAAAATTAAGTAGGCAAATTAGAACTAATTCCAATACACGTGTCTTCGAATATAATAGTGAATTATTACAATCACCAAATTGTATTTAGTATCAAATACAACGAAACGTATTCGAATAACAATAATCAAGAAATTTACTAGAACCATTAGTAAAAGATTCCAATCCAATAAAAATTCTGAGAATGTATCTATCCAAGCAAACATTAATTAGGCTTTATCCTATTTAATTATTGCCTTGCTTGTATGTTTATTAACTTAGTTACAAAGTAAAGACCAAAATGGAGGCTTTGAACAGGCTCAGATTAATTTAGCCCAAAGGAAATTTCTGCTTAGAATTTATCTACGTAATCATGTTCTATCTCAGGTATACATGTAGTTAATTATTTGTCTGAAACCTTATTTTCTTTTATAGTATTAGCTGATTTTCTAGAAACATTAATAGAAAATAATCATGCTAAGGGTTTTAGTAACAAATCTCTGTACTAATTTAATTTCTCATACGGCTCTGGAATTCCATATTAGATTATCTATTTAGAAATTAGATTATTTTTCTAAGGTTATCTGTTTCTTTAGAATTCATTAATTCCGATTTATTTTTTCTTCTTTCTAAATCTATTTTGAAGTTCACATGTCTTGTGGCATTAAATGTTAAAGTAAGCAAAGAAAACCATGATGGCAACATAATTATTGTTGCATTTTTCGAATTTTATTCTGTCACTGGCCAGCAATACGTCATTATAAAGGCAGAATTGGATGAAATAGACATTAGACAACAATGATAATAATATATTATCATCAGGAGTATACTAACCATTTAGTTTGTCTTTCCATAGACGTCAAACATAACTTACCATTTACTAATATTCAGTAGGGTTTTGAAAATGAATTTCATCATCTACATCACACGTGTCATTAAATAAATTAACATTATAACACATATATGTTCACAGACTGCAGTAGTCGGCTCTCGAGTAACGTTACCATGCCGAGTGGAGAACAAAGCCGGTCAGCTGCAATGGACGAAGGACGACTTCGGTCTCGGCCTCCACCGAGAATTAAGCGGTTACGATCGTTATAAGATGATTGGGAGCGATGAAGAAGGTAATTTAATATGATTCTTAATTTTCTTATAAATAAAAGATTTAAAACATCCATTTCTTGAAAACGCTCGACTAGTTTAGCAATAAAAAACAGCTGTCGGTATTACCTAAAACAGTAGTAAATGGTGTTGATATACTTACCTAAGAAATAGTATCCGAAAAATTGGATGTGAAAAATATCAGGTTTTTTATTTTAAATATTTTTGCTGACATTTCCAATTGAATGCTACGTATTTTATGTAATTAATTTTTATCTACTGTTTTTCTATTAATTCTAGTAAATATGTAGAAGGAATCGATACACCTTTTACAATATCAGAAACCAAATACGTACTTAGCTCAACTTCTTGAAACGTAAACCATTCAAAAGTTTCTTAAACTTAGAAACTCATTAGGTAGGTAATGCGAAAGTTTATAAATAAATGGCAGGGATTGGTTACAATCCAGTGGCTGCAAGTCAATCACGGTGGAATAGGTAAGTGATGAATGAAATCGGTAATGGTAATGATCTGTGTATTTCAGGATGTGAACTGAATTTGTTAAAGATTGAAGTTCATTTCCGGATTCTGGATATTAAAAGCTCAATATTGTTAAATTGTAGGTATACAAATGGTACTGGGTTTGTGTGGAAATATGTTTCATCAGATTAATGTTTCATATAACAAGATATACCCCCAAAAAAAAAGTTTCATTGATGTCATACAAGTACTAACCCAGCAATGTTTGTCCAAAATTGGCCAACTTCCATTTATTTAACTATACCAAACTGTATCCGTTCTAATATATACCAGATCTCATTCCACCATCATCCAAATATGTATATACACACTAGTGAATTTCTAATTTGTTATCGCAATTTCCAATAAGCTCATCCAAATTACATCGACGGTACAACATCCGCTATCAAAACGACTGAAAATAAAGAATATACTTCAAATATTTAATTAAACTAAATCAAGTCAGACTGCAGGGCAGGCAATCGATTCTCTTCGAAAATCTGAGCATTCCAGTTTGAATTCTCGCTAAATTATCTTCAGTATTCAAGTCAATTGAGAAGCTATTTGGATTCAGCCATTTTGCTTACTCAGCTGCTAAGGCAAAGAGGAGCTTAAATATGAATGTGATTTTGACTTGGATTCGCTTTTACGTCTGTTTTTGCATTAAGTTTCTCACTACCTTTTGTGTTAGATTTAGGGATTATTTCTAGGTAAGCTTTGTTATCCAATTCGTTAATAATGATTGGATTTTGCTGTACGTTCGTTTTGTTAATATTCTCTTAGCGTTTGTTGTAACTGAGATGAACCGAATTAATTTCTCCTTTCAGAATGTTTTACTCATTTAAGTTTTTTATTCATGTACTTGTACTTATTCTGTTACGAACTAGTATTATTTATGAATTCAATGCTACTAAACGCGTATCAATATTATATAAACTTCAATTTATATAGGTATTTAAATCATTTAGTGTCTTTGTTGTTGGAATTAGAATGCTGTACTCTGTGCATTGTCTTACTAAAGGCTATATAATTTCTTGATTTTCAAAATCTCTAGTTTTGTCTATTTTCTTAAGAATCTTCAAAAATATTTTTCTTCAAAAAACAAATATGTATATACCTGTAACATAAGTAATCGTACATAAATACATAGTTCAGTTGTAAAACTGCTGTAGTACTTTCGGTCTGTATATCTAAGAAACCACTTAAAGTAACGGAAACCATCGTGAGGAAGTTTACAATTATTTAAAATTCCCAACACGAATATTCTTGCATGCAGCTCCCATAATAATTTGAATGTAGGTTCCTTAGTCAGTTTCAGAAACCCAATTATAATAATTTCGTACGAACAGAGATGAATGGAATATTTTATGTTTTAACGATGAGACTTAAGTGTGATTATCGGAATTTGGCAACATCATTTAATTTTTTCATCATTTAGTACAAGTTCACTGGCAGTTAGGAAAATTTCACAAAGATCTTAAGATATTGTTTCTATATTCTATGACTAATTGGTTCTTTCCTCCGCAGGTGATTATTCCTTGGACATCAGGGATGTGACGTTGGATGACGACGCAAAATATCAGTGCCAAGTCAGCTCAGGAATCAAAGGTATGTAAACCACAATATAAAAAAGAAAAACCTGCAAATTCAAATCCATATAATAAGATCAGGTCAGGCAATGAGATCATTAAATAAAATGCAGAAGCCACTACGCTAAATTTAAAAGTAAATTTAATAGCATCGAATTTCCAGAGGAAGGTATAGAAAAACTTTAACTCCATATTTATAAATAACAAGCACTTGAACCTGCCGATAAAGCATTTACAAACAAGAAAAACCAACATCCATTATACGGGTTATAATGCCCAAAATAAATTGAACTTTCCAATATTATCCTTAATTTTGTATGGAGTTATCTCAGAGCATTCTGTGTAATTTGAAATAATAAATCGATGTTCGACACACAAAATTACGATACAGTACAGTACAAACAGACGCTTGTTAGCGTTGGGGCCTTATGTAAGGAAAAAATGAATTTGGAGGACAAGCTGTGAGAGACTAGCGTTTCAATACTTTCGAAAAAACTTAGACTTTTTATATTAATATTATAGGAACTAAATCAAAAAGATTGATATGTTAACGATCGTATGAGCAGTAGAACGGAAGAAAAGACCCTTACACGCCGCCCTAAATTAATTAGGATAAGGACAGGAGCAAGAGAGAGACAAAATATTGTTCCTTTATAAAACGCAAACATGCAGTATTATGAATTTAGTGAAGTTCAACGATATTGCTAAAAAATAAACTCCCAAATAAAATCAAACAATACAAATGAATACATAAATAAAAAACAATCTACTCTAAAAAATATAGTACAGTAAAGACTAAAGGCATCAATTCTTTAGAACTGCGCTGGTGCTTTCCACTTGGAATTCTGCCAAACCCGTAATTGAAAAAGCGCGAAGATAAGTGTAGTGCTTGACTTAAAGATATAGCTAAATAGGCAATTTGGCATTGTCTTTGAAATAATTTGGTTTTGTAATCAAAGTGGCTCTAGTGTCTTAATGCCGCACTAAATGAGGTTTCTTTGTGTTTCAGTTAAAATAATAATACACAATCGGATTCCTAGTTTATTTAGTGGATTTAGGAAGATTATTGTCGTTGTATGCTTTTAAGATACAAGTACTAAAGAGATTAAGGTACCACTAGAATCTAGGTCCAAAAAATGTGAATAGGGTTTTATGAAAAATATGTCTTCTGCCTGCACCAAATATTTCTGTGAACCAAGCTGCACAACAAAAACTATGTTTATGATATAATCTTATCATATAAGTTTAGATATCACCTTGTAAATTCACACCATGTGAGACAACACCAAATGCAACAAAAACTCCCCAACAGAATAGTGCACCAAAATTCCCAACACATAAAGTGGTTTTACTATCAAACGATCTAAATACCATTTGTAGGCAAACAGTATAATGAATTCAAGTGTGCCCGTTTATTACTATTATCTAATTTATTACGAATAAATGAGATGGTACTTATCTACTCATAGATTTATGTTCTGATAAGATCGTAAGCGCAGTTTCACTATCATCAATGTGTAGTGTCGTATATTATGTTTTACTGTTTGAATAAAGCTGTTTTTTGATCAGGAATCCGTTTTTGTAGCATCGTTTTTATTTGGGTCCATTTTGTTATCTGTAACTGCAGTCATTTTGATAATAACAGTTAAAGCATCATCTTTGAAAAAAGTTACTTTTTTTATCTACTATAAGTTTAGAACTATCTTCTCTTTAATCTATATCTCGTTAAAATCATAATTCATTTAAATAATAATAGCGTTGTCAAGATTTTTTTGTAGGCTTGATAAATTGAATGAAAATTCTGACCCAAAAATGGTTATGTAATAATCCGCTAAACGCTTATCTCTTACACCAAAGATAATTCTTTCGAGCCAAGTAACTATTGTTTTCGTACTTGAGCTTGAAGCCCGCGAAATTGTGTTTGCTTTTAATAAATTGAAAATCTTGACTCGTATTTTATTCTTGCCCTGTTTTCAAGCCTTCGCCTTTCGATTTTTCTTCCCATTTTATATATTTTTAGGCGCTTGTAATCCGAACTGATGGATTTGAAAAGGTTATGTTGTATAGAAAGAATCTGTTTGTTTGTTTCTTAAAATCAGATGATAAACATCAGTATTGAATATTTTATTATCAGTTTTCCATTTAGGATCGTTGGATAGGTTGACTTCGAAAACAAATAAATTACTATTAATTAGGTTTCTATTGTCTGTTAATATTTTCATACTGGTAAGCATAATTTATATGGCAATTAAATAAGAAAATCTAGATACATACAATCTACGAATGAGCGTTAGATCCACAAAGACAAAGTTAAGTTTCAACACCAAAAACGTTCCATCGTAACATTTCCAACTGAATCAGAATTTCAGGCTTGATTCTCATCAACACGTCAGCCTGGCAAGAATCGGTTCAACTGTTTGTATGATCAATATGCCAGGAACGTAAGCTTTTGACGTATTAGGATCTAGTCAGCTTACTAGAGCCAGAGGTGTAGCGTATCTGGCTTTGTTGGATGTTGGTATAGAATCTGTTGGGCATGAACTTAATGTTAAAAATAGGGATTTATTTTTCGCTTTAGTAGTACTAGATGATAATAATACAGGTGATAAGTTATAAATAGTGGTATTTTTCGCTCCAGTACCAGAAGGAGTGATACTGTAAGATAATAATTATCATGAAAGAAAAAAAAGGACAGAAGATAATAATAGCGTAAATATTGTTAGGACAAACATAAAAAAAATGGAGCACGACGAAACGGGTCTCTTAAAAACTAAAAGTAATAAAATAAATATTAAAACGTTGGTTTATGTGTATGAAGCATCACTGTCCGTCTTTAAATGATGCTAGCAACAGCCAGTCAAAAGCACCAAAATAACACTCAGTCTGAATAAACAGAAATTTCAACTGTCCCACCGCTATCACTCTGATTTATTCCAGGTTATTTTTCAACAATTTCTGTTATTTTATGTAAATTTCGTTGTGGCCAACCTAAATTAGTATTTAATTTAACCACAACCCTTCCATTCCGTTTCCATTTTTGTTTTGTAATTTTGTAATGCCTGATTTGCATTTTTCGCCACTGACGATCTCTTTAGGATAAGAATTAATTTTAGAGGAATCTTTTTGTGTACCCTGAGGAATTGTAAAAAGGAATTTAAATATATTAAAACTTATTTTGTTCACAAAACTAAACTAGTATTACACAATTCTTTTGTGAATAAGTGATTATGTTTGAAAGCTTTAATTTTTTCAATCTTAATTAACGTTTAATTTTTCTGTTAATTTATGTGACGTAAAAATAGTATTGCATGGAAGAATCAGGAACATTTTCCCATTGGTATGTACCAATCTACAATTGTTTTATCGAAAGAAAACATAACCCTAATTATTAATGTGTGGGTGTTCTTTGTGTGGGTAAGTGAACTGAATGTTCATAAAACGCCCCACGATACAGTGACTAAATTTCCAAACTACGGAATCCAAAAAAAATTGACCGTTGTCTAAATTTACTGGTACCTAATTTGATGGTTGAAATTCCTTCTGAAAACAGTTCATGATACCTTTATACACTCGATCCATCCTCTCAAAGTAATCCAGATAATTTCTCTAGCATTATCTCGAGATATAAATACGAATTTATTAAAAGCCAACTCAGAAATTTCAAGTGCTTCGATCCTTTTAACTTCGAGTGAAGTATCTATTCAAATGCAAACGAAAAGGTTTATAATATTAATTTACACTGCTCTTTGTGCCCGTAACCTTTGATAAATTTCTGTTTTCCTTTGAAATGTCTCTGTTACTGTTCTTATCTCGTCTTAGAAAGCTCTTATGGGTTATTCAGCTTTTGTTTCAAGATTTAGATTCGCATCTTAAGTTATCTTACGTTGGTTTAGCCTTGGATTTATTGACTCTGGTTTTTAATTACCCTGAAGTATTGTTCACGGTTGTGTTTGTGTTATTTTCGCGAAGTTTCTTTTCAAAGAATTCAAATTAACTGTTTTTCTTTTGATGTTTCATATTAAAATATTCAAAAGTTTCTCCAATACGACCTTTTTTGTAAACGAGTTTTTGTTTAATTTACTTCAGTCGAAATTAGGACATAACGAATATATATTTTTATGTTAGACCATTAAATGAAGTACCAGAAAATTGTTTTGAGGTAGTAAGCAATTATATAATTTCTATCTAATTGGTAAATTAATCCTAAAACAAAGTATACCAACCGTTAAACGTTTTCTCAATTTCAAACAGAGATGGTACAAAATATACCTTTTAATACGAATTCGCACAGAAACTACGAAACGATAATTACTTAGAATTTCTAGAAATTTCGTGTTCAGTAGAAATTATACCGTTGGGAACAAATCTTGTATCTTAATAATAAGCTGGGTGTTTAGGGAAGTTGGTTTCAGATTAGAATAAATTAAACCGCGTACAATTCATGAAACGTTTTCTGCTGTTTCTATCTCTGGAGCCTGATGGCGTACCGTTTTATTTGTACTAATGTTAATTACGTTTTCATGTGTATTTTCGTTTGTTTGCAAGGATTATTTAATGTCAACACGATGTAATAGCTACAGTCTAAGATTATAATCGAGTCCCACTGCATCTTTTCTTGCATTTTCCTCTACCAGATCTTTTTTTTTTCTTAAAATCCTCACTAAATTGGTATCTGAAATATTCTGACTTCAAAGTACACAAAAAATATCAGGATGATACCTACTACAATTTCTAGATTGTATCATAATACCTTAGGTAACCTACTAAGTTTTTACTACATCCAAGATGGTCTAAGATATTTCGCCCAAGTCTGACGTAATACTCATAAGAAATATTCAGTTACCGCAGTATCCAAGCGTTCCCCTTTTGAGTTATGGTCCCAGATTTAGAAACCGCAAAGGGTAAATACAAACAGATATTTGTTCCGAGACCCGGTTTGCATGGAACCATGTATCTAACACAGCTTGCGCAAACTGCTAAAACTTATATCCGTAATAAATAGAATTTACTCTTGTTTACTTTAAGAACAAAAGCACAAAGAAAACCAATATAATAATTTCGCTACACACGAATAAGGAAAAGAAGAGAATAAGCAATAAAGAAAGCATACGTTTTCCCGGGAGATCGGAAACGGTCCTTATGGAGGCTGAAATTAATTCGTATACCTAGAAACTTCGGAAAAAAGGACCAGAAAGAACCGACCATGGGGAAAAGGACCACAATTTACATGAAACTAACTGTCGTAACTTTGTTTTTTATCAGCGAAAGCGTACAATGGACAACAGTCTTGCGGCTAAATTGTACAACTTTGCACTATTTAACTTAACAAACTTTGGCTTGAGTTGTAAAGAAACTATCTTGGGGCAAGGCAAGGCATTGTCTCCAAACCCCCTTGTATTAAATCGCGATCCAACCGCGAATTTACAAACTTCCGACTTACTTTATTGGATTTAATTTCGTTCCTGCAAAATGTCGTAATGAGTTGTTCGCGTTTATTTTCGTAGAATTCGTTGGTAATTAATACGTACTAATGATTTTGTTACGAAATGTTTATAGAAAGAAACGTTTTTGGTCACAAAATTACTATTACTATAGTTTAACGGGATTGGATAAATTATGGTATACAGTTATGCATGTTTCAAATTATGACAGTAAATTAATACCATGATATTATTAAGTTTTTCGGACAAAACAAATTGTTCCAAGATATTGACTACGATTCTTGGACAAAAATACAATGATTTGATTCCAGCTATATACCTGAGATACCTAATAACCGACCAATTAATTTGAAGAAATTAGGGCTTGTATTAGATCCATGACTGCCTCGTTGGCCTAGTGGCGCTAAGCGCGACTGCTACGCTAGAGGTCTTGGGTTCGATTTCCAAGTCGACCAAGGTGTTATTGGGTTTTTCTATGAAATTCTCAGTAGCAGGTCGGAGTTTGGATTTGTGCCCGGTTAGTGGCAATAGGCTCGCCCCTATTACATGGGACCTAAACATACCGGCGAACTGTGGGTGTACATTGGTACACCTTTGCCTAACCCTTCGGGGATACAGGCGTGATGGTATGTTATGTTATGTTTTTTAGATCCAAAAGTACGAATCGTTATAATTCCCATATCAATCGAAGACTAAGTCAACGTGTCTGTATGGTGTACAAAATGTCATTTACTTAATTAGTAAATACTTTCTACTGTCATTTTCACACAGCAATTAGCGACATATCATTGAACAAAATCGTTTAGTCCCAGTTAACTAAAAACTTTTACTTTTTCTACAATGCCTTAATTACATAAAACTTAGATTTGTTATTTATTTCTTTTGTATTCTGTTAGAAGTTGTACTGTTAAACGGTTTTTTAATTTGAACTGGTTTCAAGGATAATGTATTGGAGCAAAACTTTTATGATTAAGAAAGGCTATTAAAATGTTAATGGTTTTAATTGCGTTACTTTGTAAAGTTTTGAATAAATTAAGGATTTTATATTTTATTGTGTTCTAGTTTCTTGAGTATTTATTTTGCGTGCCACTGATTCATTAGAGTTGTTTTTTTTTAACAATGATGTAATTGAGCCTCATTTCAATTATAAAAAAATAATTTGGAATCTGGGTATTCCAAATATTTTTTTTGACACCATAAAACACATGAATAAATATATTGTGTAGAAAAAATCTAGGTAAAAGAAAATTTTAATTTAATGTTGAACGTAATGAGTAGCTTTTGCCCGCGGCTCTGCCCGTCGATGTGGACTATGTCCTTTCTTGGAATCCAAATTTACATTTTTCTTTCAATGATAATAATTGAAAATACCCGATCACATTTGAGACCAACCTTATAAATGAGGAAATCCCAACCGATATACTAAATTGATTCTTTAGTTTCTCAAATTCGTTTGAAATTTATCATACAGGACTTAAATTTGGAGCAACTTAAAACAACTTGGAGCTGGATGCGAAAAGTCGAGGATAGAACTAAGTGGCGTTAAATTGCCGAGAGGCCTATGTCCAGCAGTGGACTGCTATAGGCTGATGATGATGAAAATCATGATGATGATGAAGCATAAAATATTCTTGTATGTATTGCAAATAAATAAATAGACTAATTTATTTTTCTTTTGTCACCAGGAGAACCACCAATCCGATCTCGGTACGCACAACTAACAGTGTTAGTACCACCGGAGCCACCGCGTATTGTTGAAGGCAACTACTTCTCGACCATAGAAGATAGAAATATCAAGCTTGAGTGCGTGTCTGTCGGTGGAAAACCGCCGGCTGAGGTAAGACAAGATAATTGTATTTGTTTTAAATTAAACTATTATTTATTATTTTGAGCCCGAACTGTCCCACTGCACGCAAAGGCCTTCCTGTCCTCCTTCCACACGTTTCTGCTTAGAAGCAATTTGTGGCCACTCTTTTTTATACGCGTCCAGTTCATCCCTCCATCTCCGCCTGGGTCTTCCACGCGGTCCTTGTCTATTGGGAACCCAGTCTGTTGATGTTTTTGCCCATAGTTTTTTTTTAAACTATTTGTCTAAATATTGTTATATTATATCGTATTCTTATTGCGTTTAGCTGCTAAAATTAAAAATACACTAAATACTATATATCTTCGCAACCGCTGTCTTTTCGCTTAGATCAGTTAAACTACTCATCAGATTTTAATGCAGTTTTCAGCAATAGATTAAATGATTTAAGAGGAATGTTTATATGTATGTATAATACATACATATTGAACGAAGCCGGGCTGGGTCCCTAGTAATTTACTTAGTATCTAAAAGAATTAATGCACACATTCAATTCTCAATTATATTTTTTTTATATAAACTAAATGTTTCTGACTGACCATTTAATTAGTACCATTTAATTTAGTACTAAAAGTATATAATTAAAAGCAATAAGAAAAGTACCAAAAATTACTATTGACTTACTAGGGAGATACCAAAATAAGGCATGATGCAAAAGTAATTAAATCCATTGATAGATTAATCCTTCTCAACATGAAAACATGTCATTATTTAATGCAATCTGAATTAATAGTTACATAACAACGTGTCCACGCAAACGCTTTTAAACTGATAATTTACTTATTAAAAGCTTAAATAAATATGAAATGTTCATCCAAAAATACGTAAATGTATTTAATACACGGATTTGTGTGTACAAGGTTGCAGTTTCGAACCCATTATTGGCAAATATTGTATGTTTTTTTTTCAAAGTCGTATGTTGTTTCTTAATTATTCAAAGACGCCATTGACAAAAAGTGAATTGAAACATCATGTGAGAAAAAAAATCTAATATCGCCAAGCCGCAAGTAAGCAACTGTGGTGATCAATGCTCGTTCCTTCTCTATATGGGAAGAGGCCTGTGTTAGCAGTGGGACTTATACAGGCAAAGGCAAATTAAAAAAAAAATGATATCTTTCAAAATGTTCGACAAATAGATATAGCTAGCTAAGCACCATCACGATCACATCAGCTTGCAAACTAAAAAAAACGTCATTATAATTATTCTATTCCTTTAGGAGCTACAATGTCACAGACAGACACACAAACACAGACTGATGAAGTAACAAGTCTAACTTACAATACCTATCTTTTTGCGTTAAATTTTAAAAATAGGTTTCATCACTTATTTTAATGATATTGATAAGCTTCTGAATTTTTGTAATTTTGTTAATGTTGATATTTTCATATCGTTTTGAGGTCAAAATTACTGGCCTGAAAATAAAGTGATTACAATATTGCGGGTAAAAATAGTTTCCTTTTCGAAAACATTTATAATTACTTGATTACAATTATGTAAAACGTTCGTTTATAGTTATAAGTATTAATTTATTAATGAGCGCCGCGTCATTGGAATTATTTATGTTGTACACAATTATAAATTAATAAAAAAATATAAATTATTAAGAAAGACTGATAATAATAATATGCTTTTGAATGAATAGGATCAATGTTGCCTGTGTTCTCTTAATTGTAGAATTCATGATCTTTACTTTAATAAGCAAATTAAGTCTTCTCTACTTATGTTATATTGTTGTTCCAGCATTAATTTGTTCACGACAGTAAAATGTACTTTTAGAACATGAATTTCCACTTGCCTCCAAAAATAACTTAGTTCACCTCAATTACCTACTGTTTAAAATCGTACAACAACTTTACTTATACTTCTCATGATCTCTTGTATTGTACTTTTATGCCTCTGTTATACTATATAATATATTCCGGGGACAACTCACACACGGTTATCTGATCCCAAGCTAAGCAGAGCTTGTGTTATGGTAACCAGACAACTGATAAACATACTTATATATTTCTAAATTCATACATATTATAGATAAATTACACCCAGACACAGAACAAATGATCATGCTCATCACACAAAGATTTGTCCTGGGTGGGAATCGAACCCACGACCTCTGGATTAGCAGTCAGGGTCACTAATCACTAGACCAACAGGCCTTTCAAAGTGTTATGTAAAGATATTATGTCAGTTAACGTTTATTCCATTATTCCCATTTATCGTTTCGGTCTCTTTCAATTTCTTTTCACTCTACCCAAGTCTTTTTCAGTCTACTCTAGGTTAAAATAATAATTTCAGAATCTCCCAAAATGTCTTCCATTACCTTCTTCACAATTTCAGCTCATCGTACGTTAGTAAAGAAACTAATTGAAGTCGTTATGAATATTTTCAGGGCAATATTTTCCCAGTTGTCACCCAAATTTCGCTCTGATAATATTAATTAATCAATGTCACTACTTAAATGGAATTTTACAGGCTTGCCGTGGTAATACCTATTCATATTATTCACATTTTTCTTGATAATTCACGTAGGTACTCTCGCGGACATCTATTATTTTCTATTAAAAAGCTTTTATAATTTTACGTCGTTTTTTTTTTATTTTGCTCTTTAATAAATTCGTGTTTAACTAGATTGAGCTTTTCAAGATTTTTAATATTAAAACATTCTTCTTAGGTCTTTTGTACGCTATCTTTGCTAACATTTTTACAGTTACCATATAATAGATCCGATCTACTCGTGATCAGAGGGCTGGTTTGTTCCTTGCGCAGAGAATCAGCATAGCCACCATAGCATTATTTATTTAAATCCGATTGTTATTCTTACCTAAATTCACAAGATTTTTGAACAACTTTATATATTCGGACATGAGCAAAATTTTCTTTGAATGAAGAATGAAGAATGAAGAATTTCTCTAACTGAATCGAAACTTCTACTCAATATCAAAAGATCGTTTGAAATTCTGACCCGTTTATCGACATATGAAATATGAAAGAGGCGTGTGTATACCTGTAGCGAAGTATGAAGAATGATCCTAAAATATGAGAAACTCGGTACAGATTTCCAAGAAACATAAACTGCTTGAAATTTAATCTACAACTCGAGAAAATGACATGCTTAGGAAATTTAGAACGAGTATTTTCGTACATATTTACTTCTTTGTTAGTACATAATGTATTTGAGGTTAGGTAACAGTTCTGAAAATACATGTACTAAATTTAGTAATGGAATTGAATTTCTCGTGATTTAAGTTGATTTTATTTTCTTGATTATTCATCTAGTCGGGGGCTCGTGGCTAAGTGTAAGCCGTACGGTTTGACCGATAATACAGGTTAAGCCGCGCTCGCTGCAGTTGGTCCGTGGATGGGTGACCATTTATAACATAGCGAGACCCCTCCGTGCCTCGGAAAGCACGTTAAGTCGTTGGTCCCGACTGTCATACGTACATATTTGGCATCTTTTAAGTCAATTCTGACAGCCAGTCTTACTATGGTATACTGTGTTTCCCAGTAAAATGGGTTGTGGAGGGCAGAAAGGCAGTCCCTCCATGTAAAATACGGTATTCAGCTAAATCCGGTAAGACTGGTAGCCGACCCCAACATAGCTCGGGAAAGGGCTAGGCAGAAGGCTAGGCAGATGATGATTCATCTAGTCGGGGAATTACTCTTATATTAATTTTCGATCCATTGATATTCGAATTGTTACGTTTCAGCCTCTTAAATTCGACTTTAGGGCCAAATAGTAGGTAAAATATTGTGTCCATTGGGAAAAACTAATTGAAACCAACATATTTATAAAATAACATTATTTATTAAATTTGTAACAATTTGGTACAGTAAAGGTGGTACAAACATTTAGGTCCATATAATAATCTGCCGTTTTCGGCACAAATATTTAAATATTATACTAAAAACTTATATTGATTTTATCGGTCTTGTATTGTGATTGAAATTAATTCAAGATTTTGCCGTAGTAGTTATAGTAAATTTCCAGAACCGGATACCTGCATCCCTCGGAACGTTGGTCTACCGCGGATCACAAACATTTTCTACAAAGTATCTTTTCTATAGAACCCAATTTACCTTCCCTGGCAGTCTCGTTCCGTCGGACCAAGAAAGCTTTTAATCATGTTGTATAAACCCATAAAATATCGAAGTTTCTACACCAAGTTCTCTCATGTATAAGGTTTAGTTACAAGCATTAATCTTAAACAGTTTCAGAGTAGACCATTGCCAGCAAGTTTATTGATTGCTAGCTGTGCCCTGCGGTTTCTCTTGCCTTGTTTTTGCCAAGGTAAATTACGTGAAGCTTAATAGCTTTATACCTTTTTCGAAGATTGGGCTATGAAATGCAATAAGAATAAGATTTTTGTAAATCCGACTTGTAGTTTCAGAGATATTTAGTATACAAAACGTCGTTTTTTTTTTAACCAGTGTATCTGCAAGTTGTCCCCTAATATTTTACTGTTATAATCTATACTTATAATAAATCTGTAGAGAGGTCAATTCTGTACATGAAATATATTTTCAAAATAACTATCAGGGGGTGATTAGTGATCGATACTGATGCCAAAAATGCAATCAATAAATTTTTTGTCTGTCTGTCTGTATGTTCCTTATAGAAACAAAAACTACTCGACGGATTTTAACAAAACTTGGTACAATTATTCTTTATCACACGTCACCGGGACTTTGACGCGACGTGATTGTGTAGTTGCGCTCCTGTTCAATATTAGTTTTTGTGAAAAAGTGGCACAATTTTAAGTAAATGAATAGTTCTGTAAAGTTTTATTACGTTTGTGGTTATGATTGTGGTGTAAATTTCTCTAAAATAAACATTTTTGCATAACATTATTATTCAAATTTAATTATATTTCAATTGACATTCAGTGTTGACAGACAGTTTTTTAAGAAGAAGTTTTATTCTTAAATTATGGAAAGCGGTTGCGATGAGGAGGACGGTAGCAGCCGTCATTCCAGTAATGTGACGTTGCGTGCTATGGTAAATAATACCGATACCTCTGATTTGGAATGGGACGATAACGATGGTCCATTGAGAAATGGCAACAAAAGGCTTAGGATTGAGTCTAGTCCAGACGATAGTGAAGAATTTACTACAGTGGGGAAACGTGGCAAGAAGGTGAAAATGATGACGCCTCCTTCTGCATTGACTTCAGGGAAGGCTTGTTCAACTAATCCTACAGAGTATACAGAAGTGTCAATTATTGCAAAAGAGGTCCTTCCTAAACAGATTGCGCTTGCAAAATTATTAAATAACGAGAAAATTCCTGACATAATGAGAATCGTGTACAAGAGTTCATTTAAAATTGTAATAAGATTTAAAAATCTTGATGCTGCAGAAAGATTTTTGTCGTCCGACATCATTAAACGTAAAGGTTGGACATGCAGAAAAACGAATGAAGTCAACGTTTCCTATGGCTTGGTCAAGGAAGTCGATTTAGATTTGGATGATGATACCATCAAAAACATATTTGAGAGTGACGTGGAGATTTTATCTGTCAAAAGATTAAGCAGGAGGACCATTGAAGGCAAATGGGTTAAGAGCGAAAGTATTCGCATATGTTTTAAGGGTCCTGTTGTGCCTTCATATGTTTCTACTTACGGGATAAGAATGAAGGTATTTCCGTTTAATTTTCCTGTTACTCAGTGTTCTAACTGTTGGAGATTCGGACACATTAAAGCTTTCTGTCCTGTTAAAAAACTGGTATGTCCAAAATGTGGAGGCGAGCATGAAAATTGCGAAACAGTTAATTTCAGATGCATAAATTGTAGAGGAGAACATATGTCGATTATGAAAAGTAAGTGCCCTGCATTTTTACGGGAGAAAGCAATAAGAGATATGATGGGCAAAAGTAATTGTACTTACAAAATGGCTCTTGAGAGACTTCAGGAACCTAAAAAGGTAGTGGTCCAGTCAAGTCCAGATTTATTCACTGGTGCTGAATCAACCAAGACGGAGATACTACCACTAAGGAAATATTCAGATGTTCTTAAGCAGGGAAGTTCAAGCAGTGATGAGGACAGAATGTCACCAATTCTAAATCAGCATAAAATTTCGGTAAGTCAGTCAGTGAAGAGTAAGAAAAGTAAGAGGAAGAAGGTCGTAAGTCAAATTCAGGAAGATGTGACGCCTGTATCGCTCGAGGAAAACAAGTTGACTTTTGATTCAATACCGAGTGCTTCTGAATCAGGCAAAAATAAAAAAGTTAATTTTAGAAAATTACTGCAGAAAATTAAAGAAATTTTGAATTCAGAGGGTGACATAGGAAGCAAACTCACTGTAATCATGAAATATGTTCTGGCTGAAGTTAAGTTGTTCATTATGAGCTTTGTGAGTATGGATGTTTTGATGCAGTTCCTGGGTTTCATCACAAATGGCTAGTAATTTTAATGTAAAAACTAGGAATGCTAACATTTTACAGTGGAATGCAAATAGCCTTTGTCCTAAAATTTATGACTTCCAATGTTTGTTGCTTAGAGAAAAGATACACATTGCTGTTGTAAGTGAGACCTGGTTATCATCCGACAAAAACTTAAATATTGGTAACTATAACGTGATCAGAAAAGATAGATTGGATTCTTATGGAGGTTTATGTGTTTTTATTCACAAATCAGTTAAAGCCTTGCAGAGAGATTTTGTACATCCGAATTCTAGTATTGAGATGATTTTTATAGAAATTTTTAATTTTCCTGGAATAAATAACATTATTTCAATTTATTGCCCACCGTCTTCTATTACTAATCAGTCTGACTGGCATATGATTTTTGACAGATCTGACAAAGGAACGCTGATTATTGGTGATTTCAATGCGCATCATATCACCTGGTCCAACAAGACTGATCGACGTGGGGATATGATATACAACTCTTGTTTTGATAAAGATTACATGTGTTTAAATAATGGAAATGCTACGAGAATAAAACTTGTTAATGGAGTTCTACAACAATCTTCTCCGGATGTATCATTTGCTTCTACAGATATAGCAACAAGAATTTGCTGGCAGACTACAAATGAATCGTTAGGCAGTGACCACATTGTCATCAAAATGAAGTATGGGTACGAATCCGCATACAATTTCATAAAGCGGCGCAACTTCAAAGAAGCACGTTGGAGTGAATATCGTGAAAAAACAGACGAGGTGTTTGGTAAATTAGATCAGTCGTTAAATGTTCAAGAGTGTTATAATATATTTACATCGAAAATTGATCAGTTGGCTGAAGAGACGATTCCGTGGATTAAAATTTGCCAGGACCCGACGGCTAAATTTGTGCCCAAACCATATTGGAATTCAGAGTTATCTAGAGCTGTGGCTGAGAGACGACTGGCATTGGCGAGGTTGAGACGTAATCCTACTCCCGATAATTATAATGTATACAAGACTAAAATAAATGCAGCCCGCAAACTTGTTCGTTGCGCTCGTTCTAAGGGGTGGAAGGAATTCTGCACGAATATTGATTCAGAAACTTCAGCTTCAGAGATGTGGAGAAAAATGAAATGGGTGAAAGGTGGCAGGTATTGTAACCGGTCTGTTGATTCCCAAAAATGTACTGAGTTATTACAATCGTTAACGCCGGACTTGGTTGGTGAGCAACCACCTTTATTTATGATGAAGTCAAGTGCTATCGATCAAGAAATAACACTTTTCGAGTTAGAAAACTGTTTAAAGCGCAAGGATACATCTCCAGGTGTAGATAACATATCTTATTCTATGGTTTTTAATTTATCTGTTTCGGGTAAGGCATTTTTGTTACATATATATAATTTAATATTGCACACTGGTGTGATTCCAAGTCAGTGGAGAAGCATAAGGGTTGTTCCTATTCCTAAACCTGGAAGAGATCCCAATAGTTCCTCTTCCTTGCGTCCCATATCTTTAATGTCCTGCCCATGCAAAATTTTTCACAGTATTTTATTAAAGCGACTTGAGTGGTTTGTGGAGAAATCAAATCTTTTGTCTCCTTCTACTATTGGCTTTCGTAGGTCACATTCATGCCTGGACAATCTTTCCCGGTTAATAACATCCATACAGATAGCTTTTTCTAAAAATATGGCAACTATTGCATGTTTTGTTGATATAAATAACGCATATAATAATGTAAATATCTATAAAATGATTTCCATGTTAGACAGTATTGGAGTTGGGAGCAAAGTTTGTAAATATATCTTTAGTTATTTAAGTCGAAGGTATTTACAAATTGATACTGGTGTCGATGGCATTATTGTAAGACAAGCAAGTATAGGTTTAGCTCAAGGTGACCCATTATCCCCTCTTCTTTTTAATATTGCGACAATGAATATTTGTAAATTAATTTCCACCTGTAAAGTTTCACAATATGCAGATGATTTTGTTCTTTATGCGTCTTCAAATAAACATAATTTAGATTCCGCCATTGATGATTTGCGCATAGCTTTAGATGTTCTTATTGAAAATTTGGGTGAAATGGGGTTATTTTTATCGGAATCAAAAACAAGTGTTTGTCTGTTTAGTAGATCTAGAAACTTAGGCAATGTTCGAATTTGTATTAATAATAAGCAGCTTAAGGTTGTTGATAGAGTTAAATATCTTGGATTGTGGCTTGATTCATCCTTACGGTGGGGTGTTCATATAAACGAAATTTGTGAAAAAGCTTATAAACATTTAAATATATTAAAAATTTTAGCGGGCAAATCATGGGGTGTGCATCCTAAACATTTGAGGAGACTGTACATTTCTCTTGTTAGAAGTCGTATTGATTATGCTAGTTTTTTGTATGGAAATAGTGCTAAGACGCACTTGAACAAACTAGATGTTCTCCAAAATCGAGCACTACGAATTTGTGGTGGTTTTATTCGTACCACACCAATTTGTGTTATGGAAAGTGAACTTTGTTTACCACCATTATATGTGAGAAGACATTGGTTGGCTTGTAGGTATTGGTTAAGGGTGAATTCATTTTCTCATAATGTTACCGTAGCTTTATTAAAAAGATTGTCTGCTTTGTGTACAAATACTTACTGGCGTAACAAGAAAAAGCCGATTTTAATAGATATTTGCAATAAGTTTGGGAACAATATTGTTCACAAGTCCCATATGTTAGGTATGTATAATATGGATACATGGGTGACAAATATTAATATTAAAGATTGTATATGTTGTAATGTTGATGAATTAAATGTACCAAAGCGTTCAACAACCTTAACCAATTTAAGAATGTTAATATCCAATATGTTAGTTTCTAGGTACAATAATTATTATTATGTTTTTACAGATGGGTCGAAAGATGCTCACGGTGTTGGAGCAGCTTTTTTTGATGTTCAGACAAATACTGGTGTTAAATTTAAACTGTGCAATGATGCTTGTATTATGAGAGCTGAATTGACAGCTATTGTTGAAGCTTTGTCTTACATTCAATCTTTGCCGTGCAAAGATGTAGTGATATTGTCAGACTCAAAAAGTGCACTTCAACACTTGATGCGCTGTGTATCGGGAGTTCGAGGTATGCCTGTAGCTTATGATGCGCTTAAGATTATTCACATTTTGCAGAACGAAAAAGTAAATATAAAGCTTCAGTGGATTACTTCGCATGTAGGTATTTTTGGAAATGAAGTGGCGGATAAGTTAGCTGTAGAAGCTATCACGGATGGCATAATTATTTCTAGTAATCCTTATTTTACGGAGCTTATTCCTAGCATGAGAGAGTTTTGTTTTGAGATGTGGAAGAACCACTTCAATGTTATAACTGCGGGAAAGGGTTTGTGGTATAGAACCATCCAACAGAAGCTGCCTCGAATTCCTTGGTTCGACGTAGTTAGCTGTTCAAGAGAACTTTTAGTTTTAGCATTTAGAATACGGTCTGGACATGTGCCTACTAACAGTTTTTTACATTTGATGGGTGTGAGTCCATCCCCTCTTTGTCATTTTTGTGTAAATAAATTGGATGATTTGTATCACATTTTGTTGGAGTGTAGCGCTTTCAATGATTCGAGGCCATTCTTGGGGGGGATGCTCCGTGGCGATGTGTATAGTGGTGGGATTAATATTTTGCTTGGGAGGCCTTTTTCGGAACAGAGTATTAAAATTTATAAATTTGTAAGGGGAGTGTTTTCAAGGAGGGATACGTAATTTTTTTTTTGTTTTTATTTGGACGTAGGGTCTGTAGTTTTCTAGCCTGTGACCTGTAGAAGGCGCTACATTCCAACGGGGTGTCTAGTTTTAAGTTATCTTTAAGTCTTAGGATTAGATTATTTTTACTTTTGTTAATTTATTATTTAATTTATTGTGGTACCTTACGAGGCTGTCTTGGCGCACCAGCGCAAAAAGCCTCATCAAATAAATGATTTAAAAAAAAAAAAAAAATTATTCTTTATACTCCTGGGCAGGTTATAGTATACTTTTCATCACGCTACAATCAATAGTAATAAGTTCGTCATTCATTGATAAGTTTCGTCATCCACGCGAACGAAGTCGCTGGCACAGCTAGTTCTTAATAAATTAACATTCGTTTCTGAAACTGTATAAAAGTGAACTGTCTTATATCCGTAACCAAAACCCCTAGATAAAGATAATAATATATAATTCACACATCCATATTCAAAATTTCGTACCCACAAACCTTGAAACACCCCAACCCTTGTAATTTAGGAAGCATAAGTTCAACTAACCTCTAAAACAAGTTTTGTTCCGTGGAGAACGTGCGTTCGATTTCAATTCCATTCAGTTCCGTTATTGAGACCAAGCCCGGTATTAATTGCATCGACAACTACTTGCTTCAATTTGCACTGCTGCACCAACTTTGCTTCATTGTTAGATAATTGTATCTGTATATCAATACAGTAGTATGTATTTGCAATTTACTTATGTTATGTGTGTGGTAGTTTGTGATGGTGTGGTGCCAAATGACTGAAAGCATTCGGAAAAGATTTATTATAACACAAAACCCTCTTCTACTAGTTGTTTGAGTAAAACTTTAAAGTTCATTAAGAGAGTAATTAAGTTAATGTCAGATACTTAAGCATAACTAAAAATGGCGTCTCATTGTGGTAAATAAATAAAAAATTGAGTCCCACGTTGTCAACAAGACAGTGGCCTTAATCAAATTACTTTTAAATCTAAGAGAGTCTTACCACAATTGTTTTATGTAAGTAATTTAATTTAATCCAAAATCCAGTCTTTGTTCTTCCGCGTTTATAAGCACTTAAATCTACATAACAACATAAAAAAGTTTATTAAGGTTTAATAAACCGCGAAATAATCCCGAAAAACTAATTTCACTTTCATTTCAAACGTAACCAAGAAATTAAGGGGCGGGCAACAAAAATCCAAAATTGTCACATTGTACATAAACAAATCCGCTGGGAATGGGTCGGTCCAATTTATTTAGCTCTGTGTCAATTTGTTTGTCCCGGTATTAAGCAGGAGAATATTCCATTTAAGCTCTTCAAGTGGAGTGAATAGGTATACCTCCGTAGAGACCTCGGTACAATTAGGAGTTAAATTGAAAATGATGTTGCGCCAGTATTGTGGGTCCTTGGAGGTTGCAGCGTTTTGATTGCACAAATATTTCATAATCAAGGATTAGGGATTGGTTGGAGTAATATCTCTGATGAGAATTGGGTTTTCGGGAGTTCCGGAAATTATTTGCGCTAAGAAGGGATGGTAATCCCTTGGGATAATGAATGTGTGTTGTGAATTTTATATTGAGTTGGTTTTGTCTTAGCGGAGTTTAAATTATTATGTTTGTAACATAAACTACAAGTATATCTATCTTAAAAAGTATTCTTTTCTATATCATTAAAAAAATCATCAATAGGTCCTACAATTTAGATTAAGTTAGTCAAATTATAATCTTTCAGAGTAACTAAGTTAAATCCTTCTGTATTATATGTACACTTACTTACTCGTCGTTTTTTAAGACGGCCTATTTCAAACACCCTGTCTCAGGCCATTTCCTTTTTAAATCTAAATAAGGACAATCTACCTTGCAAATCTTTAGGTACGCTTCCACGAACCCATATTTTTCTTTTGTTATATCAATGTGCGAGATATTCTCAAAGAACTATTTTGCATTTATATAGATTTCATCTACAAGCGGCAGGCGCCCTGAATACTTAGTAACTGTAGTTTTCCTTTGTTCCAGATAACTTGGGTGGACAGCAATGCTGGTGTTTTGACGCAAGGTGTGACGTATAGTGTCGAACCGATGCCTGATGGGCAAAGGTTTACTGCAAGGTAAGATCATTTTACAATAAAAATATCCATTGTTTTTTTTAGCCATTAGCGTCCCACTGCATGGCTAAGTCCAAATTTCAGTCTTCATCAATAATAAGACCAATAGCTAGGTCATCTGTAGATCGGCTATTTTTGAGTTTTACATAATGTGTATGTTTCTTTTTATCATCATTTTTACTTGTCATATCAGACTTAACTCCTGTCCATCTCAAAGTCGTCATTCTTTGCATAATCCATTTTATTTTTTGACATTCCAAATAATTAAGTTTCGTTGTCTTTAAAAAACTAATTTGTATTCTTAAAGCAATATTCTTTTGTTTCCTTTGATGCTTGAATTTGAGCCAAAATCTTATTTAGAATTTTTAAGTTCAAGACATTTACAAAGTTCCATATAATTGCTAGATAGAAAACAATTTCAGATGAGATGTTTTACAAATACGTAATGAGTATTCTATTACCTTAAGATCTTTAAGGCTTTCATAAGACATTTGATGCTTTATTTAATTAAATTTTGTTCAACTATTCTCATTGAGATTTAGATAATAATATTTGTTTTACTAGAAATCATTTACTGGTAAACACACATTATATTTGTCTTTCGAATTTTTGGAGAGTGAAATTATTCAAAGCGCAGATGGAGATTTTTAGCACCTTTTTAAATATGTTTTTTTGTGAATATCAACACAACGAGCCTTAGCCATATTAGACATTGATGTTCTATCAAAATTAATAATCTAGTCTATAACACATACTAATAACATCTACTAATTCCCCACATATAATACTAAACTTAATCATAACCCCACAACTACCAAAGCACCTACTAATAACAATTTTCTCAACCAGGTCCATAATAAAGATGACTCCAAAGCAGGAGCACCACAACCAGACGTTCACGTGTCAAGCGCAGAACACCGCCGACAGGGCGTACCGAGCCGCGAGCATACAAATTGAAGTGAGTCAAATATTACCCAGCATGTATTCCAAGAAAGTTTCCTAGATTTAAATTTATCGTGTGGAAAATGAAAATAGAGAGTTGACAACTCACTATTTGGATTTGTGTTTTTATGTAAACGGTAAGTTAGACAATGGACAATTTTGACTGGGATTTTGTTCTGTGTCTTTGTTTATCCCGGTTTTAAACAAGTTTGTTATTGGTGTTTAAGCGTGTTAACCAGACCTTTGAATTCGCGGTCGTCATCATTGCGGAAACCAATGCATACAATATTCAAGTGCGGTTTTTTTTGTTCGGCGTTGCGTTCGGATTGTCCATCGCTTTTTAAGCACCTTAGTTTTCAAGTACTTTAACTTAGTAATTTTCGGATTTCTAGAAGAAGTCTGTGTTCGTAGGTATGTTATAGTAACAATTAATTTTAATAGACTTTGTACAGAGGTCTATTGAAAAGCAAACATCTATTATGATGGACGTATTAACTTGGATTATAATTGTTTAAATCCAAGTCCTATTTAGGTAATTAGTACCTAGAACCATCATTGCGTAAATAATATAAACAAATATTTGTATCCTGTGAGTATTTATTCTAATACCAAGTCTATTTATTTAGGGTTCTGTCTAACGCCTACTCATTTTGCGTTTCAGTTACTCGATTATTTTCGGATTACAATTTAGCTCTTAATTAAATAAAAAGTGGATCTATTTTAAACAATGAAATTATCGAGCTATTTTGGGGTCAGTTTCCAGTTTCAGCCGGATTCAGTTACAACATATAGATAGACATATTATACACTATTGTATAGATAGATAGTGTTTCGGCCATCCATAAATTATTATCTTGTCAATAACCCTGAATTCCAATATACTCCATCAATGATTTACGAACACCGATTGTTTTTACGCACGCGCACAAAATTATCAAAAAGTAGGAAAGCCAGTCAGAAAAATATCGACGAAACTGGCTGGACACTGACTCGAATTGGGTATACGTGTCGCCATTTGCAACACGTAGAGATTTAGCACTGGCAGAGGAAGAGCAGTAAATATTGCTACACTCCCAGAATACACAATGAAGATAGAAATATGAAAATTGTTTCTGAAACACTCGTATTTTTACGGCTTATGTATTTATGTCACTGGAATTAAGGAACGATTTTGCGAATATCATTGAATTGCAAATGTATGACCTGTGAATGAAGGAGCAAGGCTGTACATGATTAATTAATGTTGGAGGATGTTCCGAAATGTTTTAAGGGGATGAGAGCCTTTTTGGAATTTCCTCTTGATTTTATTAACTTTCAAAAGTAAGCTTAATTTCTCTGGTATATGAGATTACTTTCTTACAAAGAAGATTCTTTGAAATACATAGTCGAGGTCTGTGGTGTATTATGTACTTTTGGATTTGCCAATATTCTCCACAAAAAAATGTTTTATCTCATCCTTTTTTAATTGGCAACATCCAGTCTGACATTCTCCTAATTGTAGTCCACACTCCATGTTCAATTGAATCTAAAACTTTATTCTCTATTTGTGGTTTTTACGACTTGATACGCCTCTTTCCTAACCCCTAAAAAGAGGGTATCGCACATTCAATGTACATTTCTCCCCTTTCCTAATTAGGGAAATACGTTCCGAACATCGGATCCTTGCTTAGAATTGTACCGCGATCTCTTTATTTATTCCAGTCTTGTTCGGCGAAAACCCGACGTTTTTCTTCTAAAGTTAGGAGCTAAGAATTTTTTGAGTAAACAAGAAGGCTTGGATAGACTGATAAATATTTGCTTTGTGATTCGACTTTTTTGCCAGTTTCTTTACGTTAAATTGTGTTTGGTGTTTCAGATGATTGATTGGGGATTGTTGAAAGGCGGGATTGCTCTTAGCTTTTAGTCTTTTCTTTTCAATTGTACATGTATAATATGGATTTTTTTAAACAAATCTCATTTTTTCTCCAAGTTTTCTTGGATTGCTAATTCTTTCTTCTATAGCTTTATTTTTATTCGTTTTAAATATAGTGACTTAAGCTTTTAAAGTGATATTATTACCGACCAGATAGACCCTTCATAAGTCATAGTGATCCCTAGAGTTGGTGTAAATATTACATTTCCAAAGTTTTACATCCATATACAACGGATAGCCCTAAGCAGCTTCCCCTAACCCTCACTCCTTCAAAATCGCCCCTCTCTGGGTTCTCATAAAATATTGAGATAAAATTCCAGTTGTAGTTATTTGCTATCTTTCAACCCGCAATAAACTTTTAGGCTGCGTATTTGTTTTCGCTTATAAAAATATTGCTATTTGCTACGAAATTGTTCGTCGGTATTGAGTTGGATCGATTTGGATGAAGCTATTGAGTAGATGATTGTAAGGATGAATGTGATGCCAATGTTTTGCATTCTCCAAAAATTTCGGTAGACCCATTTTCTAGGAATTGCTTCGGAATTCAGATGTTCCTTTTTGTAATCAGTAAATGGGTGTAGCTGGAATTCGTTAGTACTTTTGGAATCTTTTTATTTGGTTTCGATATCATAGCAATCTCGGAGTGGGTTGCTAATCAATGTAGCAGTTGCAAAGTATTTTTTTTTGTACATGGTATACAAATTTCTTATTGCTTGACAATTTTTTTCTCCTCAAAATTAGAATGAACACAGAATATGATTATTTTGCCTACAAGTTAATTATATAATGCTTGTGTTTAAACTGTCTTTCCTAGAATATGAACTAAAATTTTATTGATTTCATTTTCCTCACCAAAGTTTATAAACATGATCATTACTAGTCACTGCCCACCCAATTCACAATGGAACCAAAACCCAATATCAAAACCCAAAAATACTCTCACAATAAGGATACATTAAGAAATATCATCTCTACTTACCTTATATTTAGTGGTCCATAAAATACGAATATCGGTGTCTATAAAAATACGTATACATTGATCAATGTAACGTACCGATGTAAAAATTATTGTCCTGCTCAAAACCAGTAGGAAATTACTATTCCGGTCCCGTGTACAAAGAGACTGGATGTGGTATTTATATTAATATGTTTTCCTCTTTAATATGAAGGTTTCGTTTATTGTTTCATTTGGATGTAGGTCTGGTTTTGTGACTTGTGTTAGTGAAAGGTTTTAACTATCAACACTGACTGGCGTATCCTTAGGTAGTGTATTTATTGGTTTAATGCTTAGTACACTGTCTTTGAGGTATTTTTTAATCTCCGAAACTAGCTATAAAAACATATTTTTTCCGTTTTCCGTTTATGAGTATTTTAATTTTATTTTTTGTTATAGGTAATTCCGGTTAGTTACTTGTTAGACGATCAGTTACCCTTTTTTTCATACTTAATTTCAATTACACTTTATTTCTACTTAAAGCACGCTCGTCAATCGTTTTAAACTACACCTTTATAACATTTACTCGATCCACCATTGTTACGACGAGAAAAGTCCGGTGTGTTTATCATGTATTTTTTCGGTGGCCATAAAATAAAACCCCTTTTTACGGGCAACCCAATTACTTTTTACGATCTGATGTCCTATAATATTGCTATCATATAGAAATACTTGCCATTTGTACACGTAATACTATTGTGGCCATTTTTCTTTTTAATGGGGCCGAATATAATTTTTCATGGGCCTCCGAAATTTGGGATTGAAAGTTGGAGATTAAATTTATGTGATCTTTATGGTTGAAGATAAATTTAAGAGAGATATTATAGCATAAAATGTATGTGTTAGATATAATAATAACGATGGGATATTTCATGGGGATGGGATATTTCTACGGAATGGTACGTAATCTATCTAAAACAGTAAATGAAAACAATAAACTTCCTATAAACAAAGAAAGAAGTAACAAAATGGGCAAAGCTGTTAATATTTCTTCTGAAACAAAAGCTGATAATTTCGCGGTCATTAAAAGCTTATAAAAACTACCATTAACTAGAAATATATTTTGTGCGTTTTCTTTTATATTTTTATTTAGTGTTCGTTAATTGCCAGCCAGGTTTATTTCTAGGTTCCATGAATCAATTTTATTATTTTAGCTCGTTTAAAAGCTCCAATATGCATTCGAGTTTGTTTTATTTATTCCTAGTCTAATGCGATTTATATTTCTGATGCATTTTGTATTATGCCGAGGTATTAAGGACAATGTTTGGTTTTCCGATTTAGAATTGATATTTTCTCATTTGTTCTTTGTTTATTTTAAAGCTTATATCATATCCCACAGCTGGTCAAAGGTGTTCTGTTTGCTGAATGATTTAATTGTTAAATGACATGGTCAACAATATTTCTTCTATCATAATCTTCTTTAACTCAAAATGCACTAAATTATGTAGTGCATCACATAAATCTGTAGGTATAGTTATTATAATTTCTTTAAATTTGTCAACAGGTGAAGTACGCTCCTAAAGTGAAAATGTACATCAAGTCTGGCGCCAACGGGAAGATACCTGAAGGAGATGATGTTATTATAGGTAAAACTTACATTTATTACAAAATACATCATTTAAGGGCCATTTTAAACTTGCGAGTTTGGTGCGAGTGGGAATTGTGTGGTTTGAAACATGTATTGACTAACCGCGTGGTTCTGTTCAAACCAATACTACGGTTATAACACAAGACATGCGCGGTTCCCACACGATTCTGAAATCGTCTGATGTCTTAATGAGGGCTAAGTGTATTACTTGTAAAAAGACCCAGAATTGCACAACTTGTTATTGTGAACGTATGATGAATGTTAACATAGTGATAAATATATCTCTTCCATAGCAGTCATTTCAAATTTACTTGCGTAGGTGATAAAGAATCGACAAAAAAAAACCTGATTTATTGTTCTCAAATTCACAAATTACAAAGAATATTGATCATTGTTTTTGTACTAAAACACATTTCTATTATTGTCAACAGCTTGCAAAGCAGATGCAAACCCATCTAACTTGACCTACAAGTGGTTTTTAAATGAAAAACTCATTGAAGGCAATACTACTGAATTGGTAAGTAGAACTACAACATTTAATATTACAGTAATCTTATTTTAGTAAGAAGAACTGTTTAATTAGATAAGATACTTTAGAATTGTTTATATTTAAAAACTACCTAACTAAAATTCACAGAAAAAGCAAATTCTTCCCCAAATTAAAAACTCTGCAAAATAATAGTGTAGAAATATTTGAACATTTTATTTTCATTGAAACATAACCAGCACACTATTCAAATAATATCTCATTTTTTAAATAATTACCTCTCAAAAGAAAATTAAGAAACACTAATTAATTGTGGAAAACATAATATAACAAAATTATTTTATTCAACAGAAAATTTACAATATAACAAGAAAATACCACGACGCCACAATCAAATGCATTGTGTACAACGATGTTGGAAACAGCGAAGAAATAGAAACACTTGAAATAACATGTAAGTTAAATTTACAGTTTTATACAGATTGTGTCATGACTTGCAACAAGAATATTCCATTAAAATCATTCATTTTGTCTTGGGAACTCAAATTGGGACCACATGGAAGCACTACCCAGTCGAAAGTTATGAGATAAAAATCATAAAAAAAACATTCGAATTTAATACCTCCTCCTTTTTTGAAGTCGGTTAAAAATAACCTTACGTATACAAATCATAAGTTACCTTCTGTAGCAAGAAACCTTTATATTCTGAACGCAAAGCTAGGAAAGCATTGAACCGAAGTAGCTACACATCCATGAGACATATTGCCAGAATATGGATGCCAATATTGCAATATATTTGAAGCATCGTGTGTGAACTATATTTTATCAACCATAAACGCCAATCAAGTTCACGTAGACAAAGCATTTGATGAAGTTTATGTGCAAATAGATAGTGAATATGTCTGATAACACTAAAATGACTATCCTTATACTTTATTATGCTTATACTAAATTTTTATATTAAGGACTCCATAGTTTTTTTGCTTGCGTCAGTAATTTTCGAGTGTTGATCGTTATTTTTTATGACAAACGAACTGTCATGAGACAAAATAACTAAAAAATGTCGTCCCCACCTAGTACATGATAGGTGTATATTTTTAGGATCACCTTGTAGGATCAGATAGAATCACCTAAGATATATTATTATGTAATAACCATATAAACCTACATATAAAACCACATATTCTTAAAACAGTTTTATCTGAGGAGATATTGAATATATTTAATGTTTTAGATGCACCAACCTTCAGAAGTTTGCCGAAAGACGTGGAAGCAGAAGTCGGTACGGCTGTCACTTTAAGCTGCGATGTCGATGGATACCCGCCTCCTGAAATCAGATGGCTGCACCATGAAGAAGATCAGATGATTGTAAGTATAGAAGTTAATGATAAGATAGTAGAATAAGATAAGAGTATCTTTTGTGACAAAATATGTGCTCTAAATGAAGATAAAAATAATTAAGAGACTAGATCAAGTGGTTGTGGCTGTGATAAATGCTGAGACAAATGACTTAATAGTAATGGTAAGAGATAAACACATTCAGCTGACAACAATAATGATTAAACAAACAATAATATACATGAGCTTCCTTTAACAGCCAATTTATTCATGAATACATACATTAATATCAAAATAACTTGATCCAAAATGCCTCGTCAAAAACATTTATTAAAACAGTAACGATCATGCATAACGTTATAACAATGAATCAACATAAAACTCATTCAGAATCAGGGGTACAAAAATTAAAAACATAAAAGTACCATCCAACAAAAGAATTTCCAATTATCCAAGCGAAACAAATGTCGAAAAACAGCCGCTACAGCGAACACCGTACAAGTTGGTTCGTCATGAATAATTATGTGATCTACAAAAGTTGCGTGAAATCGATGACCAGCGTGCTTTTGTGGACATTTTAATATCAAAGTTTCGCCGTGAAATATTCTAAATGGTGTTTATTTAGATTTGAATTCATAAAGTTACAATCTCCATTGTTTGGGTAAGGATTTATACCGCGAACTTGGAGTCGAGATGGGTTCTGGAGTTACATAATGTAGTCTGACCCTATTATTGATGTCGTATAAAAAGGTCAGGCTAGTAATTGCGGTCGAGATGGTTAGATGAAAAGCTGGAACTGGGATGGAGCAGAATGGGTTGTACATATATGTGTAATATTATGTAACATTTTGTCAATCATTTTTGCTTTATTAACAAGTTTTGGAGTATAGTGCTTAATGGATTTAAAGTCAGTTTTAAAATACTTTGTAATAAATACATTTTTGTCCGGATTTGCAACAAAAAAACTGATGTATAGGTTAGTGATGTATAGGTTAGTCATCGTTTGTTAAATAAAAAACGACGACTAACCTATTCATCATTTTGTTTTACTGATATGAATTTTACATACTATGACATGACATAATATGTATCTATGTCAACAACATCAACTAACAATTATTATGCTGCATTTTTTTAATAACTTGACTGTTATTTGACTGCCTATATTTTGTTAGACATACTCACACTACTTTGGAAATGAAATTCCAATCATAATATTCAAAGTCAGATATACATAAACTACTAACTCCTTTCAAAGGCACAAAATAAACAGTGTTTCTAATTAAATATTCTCCCGACTCAAATACAATAGGTATAGCTTCAAGCAATTCTAAAACAAGACCTTTACCAATATCAATAAATTCTTCTGGGTCCTTCGAAACACATTGTAATTCAACTAATTGGCCGATATGTACACAAGATTCTGTTTCAACAATTCATTTTGTTTCAATGTATACAGGGTGTTAAGAAAACCCTGTCCGATCCGTGAAGGTATTGTTGGGTATCGATACCTGATTCCATTAATGTAAAAAAATTGGAAAAGAAAAATTATGACCTAAAAAAAAATCCCAAAAGGCGAGAGAGATAGTTGGCGTCGTCACAGGTGCTGCCAAATGATCAAACAAAAGGCCGCCAATAATAACGACGAAAATTATATAGTGTTGTAATTTTTGTTTTAATCTCGAAAGGGAATTCCGCGGCAAAAATTGATTATTTTAAAATTCATTATTATTGTAACTATCACGAATATTCCAAAAATATTTTATTTGGGCATGTGATTTTGAAACCTATCCCTTTCGGGTCGGACAGGGTTTTCTTAACACCCTGTATAACATTTTCAATTACATCTCCAATATTAGGTGTATTTGGACCAAAATCAATATCCAGTTCTAATTGTCTCGCTTTACTGAAACTTATTTCATTTGTGGTATTTACTTTGTGTATTGTTTGTCTAATAAAATTGTGTGGTGTATTGTTTGGCATTTGTTACAATTTTCCTAAATGTTATTAGTGTTTATTTTAGGTTTTGCTTCTATAAATGTTATGCTTTCTTTTAGGGCAATGGTTATCAAAATATACCAATTATAATCTAACGGTAAAATTAATGTTTGATTACTATGACCATTACGAAATCAATTTTCAACTTTATCTGCGTTAACTTGCTATGCTGCGATGGACCTTTTTATATTACTTGCATAGTAAGTAAAGATGCAAGAATTTTCAGAAAATTTATCAGCTACAAATTCTTGCTATACCGATCATTACAATTTTCGAAGAATTGGCATTTTTCTCATAAAATCTGTGTATTTGGTATTTGAATTGTATGCCAATTACTTCATTACATGTAGCTTGAATGACATCCATTCATCTATTGCCATAATTGAATGTCTGTGACAACTAACCGATGTTCGTTGTGTGGTTAATGGTGGTTAAAAATAAAACAAACTATTCGTGAAGGCATTACATTTAATAATATTATTCTACAAAATAATTCTAAAAAAGAAACGACTTCAAATTCAACTTTATACATCGTATCGAATTTCCTATATTTTTCATGTCTCCTGTTAACTTATTTCAATTAGTTTATTATTAATATTATGGAATTTGCCTGCCTCGTTGGCCTAGTGGTGCTAAGCGCGACTGCTACGCTAGAGGTCTTGGGTTCGAATCCCAAGTCGACCAAGGTGTTATTGGGTTTTTCTATGAAATTCTCAGTAGCATGGCAGGTCGGAGTTTGGATTTGTGCCCGGTTAGTGGCAATAGGCTTGCCCCCTATTACATGGGATCTAAACATACCGGCAAACTGTGAGTGTACATTGGTACACCTCTGCCTAACCCTTCGGGGATACAGGCGTGATGGTATGTTATGTTTAATATTATGGAATTTAGTATTTTTCTCATTTCTCATGTAGCTTTATTTTATGTATTAGCTTAAATATCGTTGCTTCTAACTAGTTACATCCTTACTAAGCTTTACAATGGCATTCACAAACAGACCCCTATTACCAATTTCCTAAACTCAAGGCCTTCGGTTCAGAACTTTGACTATCCTAATTACATTAGTTTTGTTGACCAATTCGAAGTCAAAATACTCGAATCTGATCTGAAAGGTCATTTCTTGTTTAGTAACCTTGCCATTGATTGAAAATTCGCGTGACTATACAATTGACTGGGTTTTAGCGTTGTCATTCAATATGACGATTCTGCTATTTACTTGGCTTCTAGGCCCCATATTTGTAAATCTAATTGATTTGGGAGAAAACTAGATTATTCTTCAATTTTTATTTCTATTCGTTTTCTGTGTGACCTGTGTGTGATATTGATATTATAGAAATAAGTACGGATTTGAAAGCCAACATTTATAAAGCTTTCGTTTGACAGGTTGTATCAGTGAATTAAGATTATATGTAGTTACAAAATATAATCACTATGTAAATATGTTCACTGTGTGACCTCGAATCAAAATATGTTGATAATTTTTATTAGGATTTGATCAAACAGTTAGCAGTTTAATCGCACCAATCAGACGGACCGAATAAAAAACTACTTTCAAGCATATTTTATTACTATTTAGTGGAGTTACACCAAGAAGCAAGTTTATAGTAGAATACATTTGAAGATTGATTGATAAAAATTTTCTCTTTCTTAATAATTCTTATCACAAAAAGCTGCTTATTAAACTGTATAAACACCTCTTTTGTTCACAGCGAGTCGGAAGAACAGCAAACCTGACTCTCACGCTCGACACCCACACTTCTGGCAAATATCTGTGCAAAGCCAGCGTGGAAGGATACCCTGAGATCGAGGCTGAAGCTTCAGTATTTATTAAAGGTAAGATTTTAAGGCTTTTAATTTGTTTAGAAATATGAAAAGTGTTTGAATATTTGTTATTGTGTTTCTATCCTCGAAAAAGACGGGTAGAAAAATTGTGATATATTGTTTTGTATGTCTTAAAGTAGACTAACTGTATAAAATATGTTGTCGTGTGATATAAATGCAGTCATTGTTTTAGCATTAAAAAAAATCTCATACAAAAATCATAAGTTAAGTATATGTATAACGTTTGACTGTGTTTTCTAGTAAAGGTGTCCCAAACTGTTTTTTTTTTTAATATTAGGTACACATACCAGTAAAGTATCATTTTGTTTAAATGCTAAATGTTTTACATTACTAATATTTTAAACATATTCTTGAAAACTGTTTATAAACAGATTTCTATGAATCAAATATAAATTATATACTCAAACAGTAACGTAAACTGCCTTTCTGCGTATTCAAGTAAACCTTTATTAAATCAAGTAGGTAATTTCTGCTAATTTCGTTTATAATCATTAAACGAGAAACTTAGAAGGCAAACGCTACATAATAAGTTTTCGTTGAAAAACGTGGGTTATCGGAATGTTAAAGCTATACCTTGACCCAAATACATTCTACGTAACTTGACACAGACTTCTTAAAACACTTGAATTTCTAAGACCCATTTAATTTTACGATGACTGATATACTAGGCATGTTATTGATATGTTTCGGATTTGAACGGATTTTTGGTGTGAAATAATTAATTCGAAAAATTGGATATCAATTATTAAATTAACTCATTTTGAGCTGAAATTTTGTAAACTGGCTTTATAACAAGAGTACTCTTCAGGCCTTTTGGATAGATATACCCTTTCGGTAACACCCTGTATAGACTGATAGTTATTTTAGAAAGTCTAAAGGCAAAATTTACTCGAATAATAATCGGATGATGAATTACAAGTATAGTTAATAAGGAGTATAAGTATTTAGTATTTTCGAATCTAGAGGCCAATATCTGAAAATATTTGAAACTTTTAGCACGGTTTCGGATATTTCTCAAAAATTCGTAAGTTTCGGTGGCCGATCATAACATCCCTGGTATACATACCATAATTGGTCGTTTCTATAGACCATTCGTTTCTTAGTAGATATGGCCGCCAGTTTCTTTCATGAAAAATAAATGAATTCTACCCTGCTTCTTACACTGAATAGCTTACACATTTGAAATGAAAGGCCCTACTACGTTTGCGCACTTTAATTAATTATTCATTACGTAAAGGAATATTCTTTCTATTCGATAAATGTAATTGGGTTGTTACTTTTAATAACTATGTTCGTCTCTCGTATTTTCACGTGATTTTTCTTATATTTTTAATATCAAGAATGTATTTGATATTTCTTATAAATATTTTTCCTCGTTATTACATACATTAAATTGCTTAATTGGTGGGCAGAGTTTTCCTTTCATTAGAATTTCTTTTTCAGACTCATAATAATGACAATTTTATTTAAAAAATATATTATTACGTATGGTATAAATATATTTCTAAGTTTGTTCGTATTATGAACCTATTGTTATTTTGAAACTTTAGTGAAAGAGATGGAATTATTTTGCTTAAACGTTTAGTTAATAAAGCATGGTTAGCTAAAACAAACAAAAGGATATATAATGTTTATTAGAGAGTAACGTAAAAAGGAATAATCGAATGTAAAGGTAAAGTATCGTAAACCGATTAAAACCTGTTTATGATATATTTCATAATTTTCTATTATAATAGAACCTTTGACGGTAATAAACTAGCCAGTTAGTAATTAATTTTGGTTGACAGCACTTGGATGCCACTTTGGTACATTGCATGGATAGATATTTGGTTAACTTTGATTACCTGTATAATATTCACCAGAATACAATATATATTTCAGTATAATTAACCAGCAATTTAGTCCATTAACAAATTACTTTAAATTTAAAATCAATATAAGCTAGAAGGTTTTTAATATTCCACATTAGGGGTGGACACTTCTCGATCGTATTTTTTTTAGTTTTTGTTGAATTCGTAGTGCTCGTAAAATAGAATACAGCTTTGCCTTGCTTTGCTATTAAATACCACCATTTTTCTCTAAAGATTTTTTCTGATAGCATTTTTTATTTTAATAGAAGGGTAGGTTACTTTCTTAACCATGTACATCTACATGCATTGATACATTAATGGATACTTAGATTCCCGATCGACTCATACTACACAGATAGCCGAGTTGTATAGATCACTACGCCAATTACCTCAGTTTCGACGTGCTGTGGGCGAGCATTCCACATATTATATTAGTGTAATCCACAATTTCTTATTCAAAGTCTAGGTGTTTTTTTGTGTATATGAATTGAATGTTTGTGAAACCCACCCGCGATACAGGGTTTAAATAACCTAGTGTAGGAGTTGTATCAATTAATATTTTTTGATTTAACTGTCTGTAAACGTAAACAGTTAATGAAGGCTTCATTAACTGACTTCCAAAAAGTAGGAGGTTCTATGTTCTGCATATTTTTTTTTAAATAAATTTCTTTATTTTCGAGACGACTAACTTTAGTAGGGGCCACGTAATAGGGTGGCATATGAATGTAGCGAGGGAGCCAACTAGGCGTTTTATAGACCAGCCGTTTCCACTACACTGCTTTGTCTATCATTACTGTCAAGTAGATGAATATATTGTCTAAAGAAATGTGTCTAGATACGCTACCTGTTTGTATTGTAAAAGGTATACTGTTTTTATTTATAGGTTTGTTAAGGTTACGACAATTATAGGGTACGTTAAAGGTTGAATGAAAAGGCCAGGTCAAAACAAAGAGAATTGATTTGGGGTTTGAATGAGAAGTAATGACTAAAAATAGGTTGATAAATGTGTCGCGATAAATATTTATTTAAAATTAATATAGATTAATAGTAATAACATAAATCTGTTAACCCAAGAACTAATAGTTTTTCAGTAACTTTTTTTTTAATATTCTCTTTGATGTCCCACTGCTGGGAAAAGGTCTCCCCCATCTGACTCCACTTACAGTAACTTATTCAATATTAAAACAACGGTCACTCGAAATACTTGGGATTTTTCTTTTTTTTTCTATTTTCAATTTCCCGACTATTTTTGGACCCAATAATCCCTATTCATTACTATTTGATTCTTGACACTTATGCCTTTGCGCATATTCAACTCATTACCAACATTACACAAAGGATCTTTAGTCGAGATCAAAGCTTAATATCTAGACACAAATTAATTTATCTAACGAAGGTCATATCTAGGATAATTAGTAATATTCATCAACCGTCTAAATAGGCCGGAGAATCAGGGTTAACAAAGGGTTGATTTGTACTAACCCTTGAACTGATGTGCTATCTAAACTAGATGTACATAATCAGGCCTATCGTACAGTCACGAGTAAAAAGATTTATATACATAGCGAAATTGTAAAACAAAAGCGAGATTTTTATGTTGAAACTGAAGATACATGTACATGATTAAGGAACTGTTTTTGATTATTTCTTCATAACATGTTTTACAATTCCAATCTAGAATTAAAGAGAAAATTAGTTAAAAATCGTACATATTTTTGCTCGTGACTATTATAGTCAGCAAAAAAAGTAAATAACGATACCAAAACTACTGAAAACTCACTGAAAAAAATATATTCTAAAAGTCACTAAACATTTAAACCATTTTGTAACCTAAATTTGTTTATCAACTTTTGTTGCTAACTGTACGTATACATAGTGTATATCTATAGTATTTTCATTAGTCTAGACCGTCGATGTTTGATTTCAACAGCTGGGTGTAAAATTAAATATTTATGAAAATCTACAGCCTTGACTTTGGGTCCGTAATATCAATTGCTCAAATTTTAGGTCTGAATTTATACGAACATTGGTCAAGGTTGAGAATTCTGTAGATTGAGAAATTATGACTTATTCAGTACTGATCGTAATTATAACAATCTAAAGCCGGCCCAGAACGAGATGGCGGGACGAGCTTGATTATTTTTCCATATTATGGACAACATCATCATCTCCCGAGCCTTTTCCCAACTATGTTGGGGTCGGCTACCAGTCTTACCGAATTCAGCTGAATACCGTATTTTACATGGGGCGACTGCCTATGTGACCTCCACAATCCATTTTACTGGGAAACACAGTATCCCATAGTAACACTGGTTGTCAGAATTGACTTAACGACTGCCAAAGATCTATGTATGACAGCCGGATATTATGGACAACATATGGTCATAATAATAATAAAGTGGAGAATTTGATCTGCCAAGATTAAACTATCCAGATTTTAGAAGGCATACATATCACTAAGCACTTTATGGGTGCATCTGTCATGACTAGAAAAGATAAGGTTTAGGACCATTATCCTGAGTAACTTTAGCAGTATAATATAAAAGAAAAAAATTAAAGGCACTATCAAATTCACAGTTTTTTGTATGTTATATTGGATATCATCATCATCATCATCATATGCCTTGCCTTTTTCCAAACTATGTTGCGGTCTGCTTCCAGTTTTGCTGGATTCAACTGAATACTGTGTTTTACATGGAGCGACTGTCTACCTGACCTATAATAGATTATAATTGGTACCGCTATTCTAATAATTGTTTCGTCTAAATTAATGAAATCTAAGACTATGTATTAATAAACAAACTATCACCAACCAGCTTCGTAGAAACCAATTTATTAAGACCCTACATTGAACTAATCAAACATGAGATCAGGTATCCATGTAATTAGAATGTCTGCCTTTAATTATCGATACACACAATTAGCTCGGCTAATATCGATCGACGTGCTAATTGTACATGAAGCTCTCGTGATTAGAACAATTAAAGAAGACGTGGTTAAAGATAATACACAAGTTTCTAATGTTACTTTATGTAAACATTTAGGATGTGATATGTAAAAATACTATTTTAAATCTTAAATAGACATTTATAAAAAAAAAAAAAATCGTATAAAAGACTAAAAGCTACTCAATTTAGATATAATGAATATGATATGACAACATTACTGATATAAATGTTAAAAACAATATAATTTTAATAACCATGATCGACACGCTTAGAAAGAGAAGAAGGCTTTCGATACAATTAGGTTATTTACTGTCACTGTTAGAGTATTAAAACCATCTTGCCCTTATCTTGCTAAAGACGGTAGAGTAAAGTTTTAGAATAACTCTGCCAATACATTTTTTGAAACAAAACTCTTAATAGGGTCCACTTCTAAAACATAATTTACATAAGCGATTTTTAGACTGTGAAGTTCTTATAAATGGCCGTCGAAAAATGTGAACGAGATATACAAATATACTGACATCAGAACTCTTTTCAGGACCACCGAAAATAATATCAAACCAGACGCAGTTTGGATCCCAAGGTGACACCGTAAACATTGAATGCGCTGCCTTCGCTGTGCCCAGAATTGATAATATTGTGTGGACCTTTGACGGGAAAGAAATCGATGCCATACATGATCAGGTAAAGTCCGTGGGTAAAGTATAACATAGGTCTTGTAAACTTGTATACTTTGATGGATAAAATTTAGTACGAAACTATGAAAAGTACTTACTATAATAATTATTACTGGTTCCATTCCAAAATATACATATCCTCTGACGTTTTCTAAAAGTCAACATAAAGAAACCAAGTTATAAATTACTTCAGACAGACAAGTACAAAATGAGAAATATATTAAAATTATCATTACAAATCAATGACATCAAAGTCCACTAAAATAGGTATCTTATCGACAGCATCTAAGTATGATATCTTCCAAACAATATCTAATGTTCCTGGCATATTTTTTATTTTGCAAACTACATCTAGAGAATCGAATACTCCTTTCTACATCCAAAGCCTTACCATATCTAACAATGATTTTTTAACAGGACTACGCATTTCTCGAGGAACTCCAACCGGCTGGCGTGGTGAACTCCACTCTTATCATCCGAGAAAGCCAATCTAAACACTTTGGGGTCTACAAGTGCAACGTCTCCAATGATTATGGTAGTGATACCATGGAAATCGTATTGAGGCCTAATAGTGAGTACCTTATATTTATTGTGCTAGCCCACACTTTTGCAATGCAATCATCCTTTATGACGTCCTCCGTGGTCGAGTGGCGTACGCACCGGTTTTCAAGGTGCCGCTAGCTCTGAGGTCCCGTGTTCGATCCCCGGACGGGTCAATGTAGAAACTCACTTTTCTACATTGTCTCGGGTCTGGGTGTTTGTGGTACCTTCGTTGTTTCTGAATTCCATAACACAAGTGCTTTACAGCTACTTACTTTGGGTTCAGAGCAATGTATGTGATGTTGTTCGCATTTATTATTTATTTATTTTTTATTATTTATTCCTACAATTTGACAGATGGAATGGATGGAATGGACAGATTTTTAAAACATTTTATGTAGGTGATAAACATTAATTTTCTTTTCGATATTTTTTGTGTTTATAGGAATAATAATGGTCTCTATTTTGAAGTATTAGAAAGGGTTATAAAAAACAAATCTTATACTTTTTTGATTCCATTTGAAAAAGACTATTTCTTAAACTTCTGCATAGAAAAAAGTACTTTAAATGTGGTATCTTATAGTATCTATTTATATCGTTCCTTTATCAGGTATTTAGTTGTATATCTGTCTTTCTATCTAAATAATTACGATGATATCGTTTTGTTTTAAATTAAAGCCTTCAAGTATTAATTTGTTTTTAATACTCCTTCTATCATTTACCTTATTAACAAATTCAATCTGTTCAACAAAAAACTTTTTCGTTTATTTCTAATGGGTTTATCCCGATTCCTAATCTTATTTCTTATCAAATGTCAAATAAACACTGGATTACATTAAGATGTAAAAAATCTTATTTGTATTTGTCTTAAAACGTGATGAGGGTTCTCATTAAACTCATTGTTTTTTATTAAGTATTTTACGACATTCTAAAGTTTTTTTACGAGTTCACAGTTTACGACTGTTTACAATGCAAGGATATTGGAATAAAGGATTTTTGTTTTTTTTTTGTTTCATACTTTGATGCTATTTGATGTCCTGAAATTTCTACAAGAGCTAACGATGATAGAAGTCCCTCAAATGTATCGAAATGCTTGGAAATTCTTTTTGATACTTCACGCGACTTAGACTTTTCAAGTCCATTTAATTTTGAGATTCGAGCAGCGTTAAAGATTGCCGGTATTTCATTTGACTAGGGGATAGATAACTCTGTATCATCGTCATCATCAGCCTATAGCAGTCCACTGCTGGACATAGGCTTCTCCAATTGCACGCCACTTAGTTCTATCCTCGGCTTCTCGCATCCAGCTCCTAACTCTATATGCTGGACATTAATTGCTTTTCACTTTGAAGTATTTTTGGCAAATTAAAAACAGAGAAAGTTCCAAATAGTTCTGAAATACAAATATCGCTCGCTTATCATTCGAATTAAACGTTAGACTGCCTTTTTATCAGTTATATGTTTTTCCTCTGTATCTAAATTAAAATATCTATTTGCCTTTAAATTGTTTTATTAGGTTTAATAGAGAAATGTTTTTGATAGCCAAAGATAAAAGTTTGTGATTTTATAAATTTTGAATGAACGTGTAACTTTTATCAAGTGAATGGTTGAACTTATCTTAATTGCATTATTTGAGAGAATGAATGATAAAATTGTTCCATTCAATGTGATTAGTTCTATTTTAGTTTTCTCTCTATCTTTCGATCGATAACGCTGCTATTTACAAGTTTTGAGATAAGGTAATTTTAACTGTGTGGCTATTGATCCAATAGAAATGGATTTTTGGTTTCATTCAATAAATAGTAAAGTGTACTTTTTAATCATCATGGTTTTTTTTTAATGTGCATTACTTTCCTAGAATTAGTTAATGACATGGTGTATTTACCATGTCTTGTGCTGGATTAATTCTATGTTTCCTACTCAATAGTCCAGTTTCAAAATTACATACCTCCAAATTGGCAGAATGATTGTCATCAGTCAAACGTTAAAACCATTTGGCCATCTGGCCACGTCACTATTATTCTCATAGCTGACAGCGTCGCCATTACAGTTTCAACACTTTCAACGGTCGTGCATTATCGTAAATGTATCGCCATTTTGACTTTATAACCCTCTATAAGTATATCCCATCCATCTTTTGGGCCTTTACAATATTCTGAGTAATTTTACCGAAAGGTTTCCACTTGATTGGTTTTAGGCTTTTGTATTTCGATCTATTTTGATCGAGGGGTTCGTGCTAAAATTTTCGGATGGATGAAAAAATCTAGTTACGAGTAGATGAATTAGGATTTTTTTTTGGGTCTTGGTTTTATTTGGAATTTCTTAATGTAATATAGTCGACATATTTTTGATAGTTTTTTTTTAATATTTTATGAATCTAGGTAATCTTTATTGTCATCGAGAACTGTGAATACTGAGTCAGTATATCGGGACAATAAGAAAAAGTAGGGAAGACGATAATAAGTTAAGATTAGTTATAAAAAATACGTATTTTTAACTCCAAATAATTAGAAACAGTCAGAAAAGTTATCTTCCAAAATGAAGTCTTAAAAATAAAAAATGCATTTATTAACATAGGGTTTTCGTTCCTCAGTTGAAATTTAACAATTTAATTTTTGTTTTAGAAACATTTCCACTCCTCCTAATCCTATTCGGAGTGACATCAGGCACAATAATGGTGGCTGCAGTAATAATGCTAGTAATACTATGTCAAAGAAAACAAAGGAAGAGCAAACAATCTCAAGTGGCTGAGAAACCTGATGTTACGGTCACTGCTGAAGAACTGTACAAGGAGAATGATAGGAACTCCAATATTAGTGATCTGAAGTTGGAATTGAGACAAGCGAATGGTAGCTGTGAAATTGTAAGTATAGATTTGTATGATATTAGAAATAAGGACATCATTTATTTGGTACCGCACACAAGAAAGCACAACGAAGAGATCAATGAATAAATATAAAAATATAACGGAAAAATATACTAAGATTAATGATGTAGTAGATGTTAATGAAGTTCCCAATGTGAATGATAATGATGAAGTAATTTTTGATGTAATTCATCTAAAAGATAGACAGTTAGCTTTATATGAAATTGTTTATGATACATGTAATTTGAACATGAAATTAAGAGACTATAAAATAATACAAAACAAAGAATCAATAACGTTATAAAATCATTCGCAGTACCAAAGGAAATGTAATATCGTAATGCCATCTTCAATCAAATCATTTTTTCCCAGGATTACTCTAATACAGGATCGGACAGCACATTATGTTCGAATGCCAAACTAGGCAGTGGCATACCACTAGCTGGTACAGTTCCTCTATCATCTATAAACCAGACGAATACCTACCAGCCGTATAGATATAGTAACGACTACACCGATCCGGCGTACGCTGATTGCTATAAGGTAATGGAATTTGTAATGTCCATCAATATTCTATTCCATATCTTGTTTGATCTTGGAAAGATGTAACTGTTTGGTTGTGTTGATTTATTTGTTCGTTGAATTGTATAATGGCGACGTTAAAATGTTCTTTTTAGTAACTTATATATTTTAAAGGCACATATAAATAACTCTGTCCAGATTCTTGCTGTTTTGTTACCTTGTCATTTAATTTTATAAATATACCTATCAAAAAAATATGATCTTCTATTGATTTCGTATGACGGATACGTTAATAAAGTGTCCATAATTAAATTCTTGACTGTAAACAATACTCAAAACATGTTTAAATTCGTCCACATTTCTTACTTGGGCTATATTTTTAGGTGAATGGATACAGCAATGGGTATCAAACATATGTACATTATGGACATGACTATACACCTGGATCACTAAGGGTTCAATCACCGACCATGAGCAGTGATAAACTAACGCCTAATAGGTAAGACATATAAGTTATATACTTATTACTCTGATAAAAGTTTTGGATAATTATGTTCTTGTAATCTCATCATAATTTTCCAGTAAAATTTTATTTTTAGTTATACTTAATTTATGAAATTTTTCATTTTTGCATATAATTTTAAAAAAATTAACATCCAACATAATGTAAAAAATTGTTCGCAGTCCACAGTTTATTTTTAAAATCTTATCGTCATCTGTCTACGTAGTTTTTATTGTATTTTATGCATGGATTTCTCATATTCATGGTCCACTTCTAGACAGTCATTTCACAAGAGGCTTTATAAGGCCACCACATTTATTAACCGACTATATGTCACGGTTGCAGGTTCGAACCCAGGCAAGTACCAATGTGGCTTTTTCAAAGTTATATGTACTTTCTTAATTATTCTAAGACACTTCTGACAAACGGTGAAGGAAAACATCGTGAGGAAACCTGGATTCCAAAATTGGGATCTGAAATCGCCAATCCGCAGTGAGCAAGCGTGGTGATCAATGCTCGTGCCTTTTCTATATGGGAAGAGGCCTGTGCCCAGCAGTGGGACGTTTATAGGCTGGATTATTTATATGTCACTATTTTCCAATTTCTGAGAAGGTAGTCTAATATTATTTACTTTTCACATAAGGTCAGTAAACGGCAGCCTACCTCGCAGTGTGGATACACCATCAACAGTCCAGTACAATACTGGCAATGGTTCTCAGAACAATTCTCTACAAAGAAAACAAAAGCGACAAGACAGTAACAGCGCGCTGAACAATCTTGGTCTACCTACTCCAGATGGTAAGTTTTTAAAATTACTTTAGAAATATTAGATTTTTATGTACCAGTACAGTAAGGAACTTTGATTTTATCGAGAACGTGAGTATTTCAGTATCTTCTTGATAGAATTAAGTTGGTAAATTACTTGGTTATATCATAAAACATCAAGTGCAAGAAATAAAAAAAAAAAGAGTATAGATAATATTTTAGTAACTATTGTTGGAATATATGAAAATAGTGGAAAATAAACTTGTATAACCAATATATTATTAAACCTAAAGAATTTGTGGATTTTCCAATTTACCTTAGTACAACAACATGGCTGATTGATCGCCTTATTCCACATTCTTTATAAATTACCTTCTCTTTCACTAAAAGAATATGCCTAACGAAAACCTAGACATTTTCGTAAGCTAAAATAAATTTACGATAGTTTTGAACAAGCATTCAATATTTTGTAAAGGCAAGGTTTAAGCAAGCCTGTTTCTGTTTCAAGGCTCACATACATGTACCCTTTGTGTTATTTTCCAGAGTAATGCTTTAAAGGTTTTTAAAGGAAAATCGTTTGAGAAATATTTCCTCCATATAAAACTTGGCTTCGCTGTTTTGATGTAAAAGAATTTTGCTCAGTATCGAAGGTACTGTAAAGGAAAAGATGGAATATTTTCTAATAACATGAAATATCATGTGTGGAATGGAAGGTCAAAGTTCTAAATAAGTGAATGAAATTTTATTTGGTTCTGTTTTAAGTTCTATCTGATAACAATTTTCATCAGATGTTGTCTATAAAATTAATTAATGCGAGTAAATGAAAATTTACTGAGTACTGGTCCGGGAAAATCTAGTATAGCCATTGATCGAAGCGCTAAAAAGAATTTAAAGGAGAAAATAAAGATAAAAAAGAAACATACTTTGAGAAACAACGATGAATACTTTTACATCAACCAACGCAGGGCAAAGGCCTCCCTCTTCCTCTTCCACGCACTTCTATCTTGAGCTAGGATGAGCTAGTCCTTCCGGTAGGAGTCTACTTGGTCTCTTCACCAATCCAATTACAAGATTAAATTTAGGAAGCCGAAATTAACCCTAACCTTCTTTCCAGTAAACCGAGTACCAAACGGTGGCCTAATACATGGAGTCGACGTGCGGTACGCAGCAACTTACGGCAACCCTCACTTGCGGACAGGCGGGGGGTTAGGTTTCTCGAATACAGTTAATACTGCGAAACCAGCGTCAACCCCCGCACCGCCTCCGTATTCTTCTGTAAGAAGTTCCGTAGTGATACCTTCAGGTAAGCATTCATCTGTGAACCTCGATTTGTCTTTAAATACAGTATTCTCCCCATAAATAAATACTATTTGTACATGCGTTAACACTGATAGAATCTCTCAAATGTACGAAAGTGATAAGTTTAAGTAATTTCCATACATTTGAGCGGTTTGTATCATCGTTCAGTGAACTTCATTTGATGCAGCTATGCTATTTTTAACACATTAGCATCAAACGCAGAGTGAAAAACGGTATCAAGTCATCGAAATTATTTGTATCGTGACATATTTTTGGCATTAACAGCTGATTTCAATGCTAGAAAATGCAGAAACTGTAATACAGTGCAACCTCAAAATAACGAAATCCTCAATTTAAAAACATTCTTCGTTATCTTTATAACAAATCATAGACCCCCCTTACCGCAATATAAAACACATCAGTATAACAAATTCCTTGATATACCGAATATTTAATTGTTGCCTTCCGCATTGTTGTATCGAGGTTGCACTGTAGTAAAAATTAAAATAGTCTTTATTTCAAGAAAGGCAAAGTATGTGCCTCTTATATTTAAGACCGACAACATCTTCCATAACTCTACTATTTCCTCGCAGGTAATTCATCCCATTCAATAACATCGCCCACAAGTCTGGCGTCACCGCAGTGCGCGACCAGTCCCATCACCACATCGACTATGTCGACAGACAGTGCGCAGCCACCGGTATGCATTGTTTTTTAACCGATTACAAAATTAGGAGGTTGACAATTTTATTATTTGTCTCATGTGTTAGGCAATATCTCCAGTAATAGTCAGTTTAAACATTTTTTTTTTGATGCTTTGTGTTTAATGATACTTCAGGGGTCCCTAAATGTTATAAAAAACGGTTCATTGCTTTGCTTTTTCTAACTAAATATAAATAACTAGAAGCATTTACTAAGGATGACATTTCAGTAAGCTTTTTTTATTTTTGCTATAGGTATTATATAATACCTAAATTTATGTTTATATGGTTCTTAGCTTCATAAACAGATATTAATATAAAATACCAAAGGACCTGTGTAGACTTTGGACATAAATAGTTTGGAAGATAGACTTCTGAATATAAATTTTCTTGTGTTCTCTTGTTCTTGGGTTCAATTTTTATTTAAAGGGGGATATAGTAAATTATATTCATCTTTCTTTTGTCAAGATTGGCGTAGCAACGTCTTCTGCGACGCCACAATCGCCAAGCGCACACTACATACTAGCTCCATCAAATAGGACTATTAGTAATGCGACTGTTACTAAAAAAGGTAAGCTAATTCAATAGTTTCCCTATAATTTTCCAGAAGTAAGCCCTCTTTAACCCACTGCTGAAGATCAAGTCAAATCACTTTCATATGACTTTTTATTGAGCTTGATAGATTTGGCATTTTCTATTTGACTACCCAGAGAAAGAATGTCGAAACAGACTTATGGTCTTAGATTATTTTTTTTTCTATAACATGCTAGCAAAGTGTCAGTAAACTGTGGTATACTAAAAGTGGATCATCTTGAGAGAAAATGACAATCTCTTAAATCGTGCTTATGTGTAGTCAAGTATTTAAAATTGTCAAGTATGTACTTATCTACTTTAATTAACATGATTTACCTACATTATTGGTTACATTAAAACTCGAAAAATTCAATCTTACAGACTCTTTAATAAATCTCAAAATCTACTATAACCATTATCAAACCATTAACTACAACTAACTCAAATGGCAACAGCATCTAACCATTTTAACTTAAATAACATCCTATATAGAAGGTGTTACAAAAGGAATGTAACTCGGAAGCTATACCTCAATAATGACAGTGTCTTGCATCCCGTATTGAGAGCTATGTTATTTGCACTACGTTTTCACCCCCAGGAAATAGCACACTATTATATCATGCACTGTCAACGAATAAATATTTCAGTGTTCAAAATGTAGCGTAAATCACTTTTCTGATAGGACCTCGAAACTAGTAGGTGTTTATTCGTAGAAGTATATTTTATACGGTTGTGGAATGTTAAAGTAATTTTATATATAAATAAATAAGTAAATGCGGACAACATCACATACATTGCACTGAACCCAAAGTAAGTAGCTGAAGCACTTGTGTTATGGAATTCAGAAACAATGAAGGTACCACATACACCCAGACCCGAGACAATGTAGAAAAGTTGGTTTCTACATTGACCCGTCCGGGGATCGAACCCGGGACCTCAGAGTTAGCGAAACCTTGAAACCGATGCGTACGCCACTCGACCACGGAGGTCGTCAAATCGTCAATATATTATGTTGAGTAAAATGTTTTCTAAATTAACTTCGCAAATGGCGGGTTTTTGTAGATTTGTATTATGCACCTACGGGTGATACATTTTATAATGAAAATCAAATAAATAAATGTGGACATCATCGTATTGATAATTGCTCTGCAAAGTTATTAGCTAAAGCACATGTTTTATAGAATCAGAGACAACGGAAGTACCACAAACATCTATACAAGGTACAATATAAAACATAGAAAAGTGGCTTTCTACGTTGACTTGTCCGGGGATCGAATCCTAGACAACCGATGCAAACTCTACTCGTCCACTTACTTAAATAATTCAGAGTAAAAAAATTTATTTTCTGCATACAAGTGAAAATACTTGTATCGTCGTCAGAAAACTATCTTAACAAATAAACATTGTTTTTAAATAATAATAATAATAATAAACACATATTTATTGTATTTATTTTCAGGTAATGGCCACCAAACACCTTTAGCGACCCACGTATAAGTTAAGTTTTAATCTTTTCTAAGACTTTGGATGAATTTACTACGCAAGTGTTGTGTATCCATAATAAATAAATATTATTTTAAATTTTTATTTTTATTTAGAAATATTTTTGTCTGATCACTTCTTCGGTCGAATTAAACTTATGTAAATTAAGTTTTTGTTGAAGCATTTTCTGTCAATTTTAATAAATGTATACTAATTAATTAATTTTTAATTTGATGCGAAAATGTTTGAATGAAATCTTTTAATTGTCTTCGGAGTTGTGTAGTTTTTAGTGTTCAATTTAGGTTAGAAATAAAATAGTTTATGAGAATTTTCTTGGTCACACCGAATTAGTGGAAGATTGATCGGTTCCAACCTTTTAACCTACATATAAGTGAGAATATTGCGTGTTTAAAGTATATTATTTAATAAATAAAAAATGCTGAGTTGTCACTGTTTTTATTCTTGATCACAGAACTTAATCTTTATAACTGTAATTATGTGTTATGTTTATAATTTGAGAAAAGAACAAGGATTTTTTGTAAAAAAAATATAAGAAAATAATCATTTTTTTATTATTTTAATATTCGTGACGATGTCAATAGAAAAATAAATTCAGTCAATTTTTTCAAAGTTGTTGATCATTAAATTGTAAATTTTCGTCAATTTCGTATAAACTGACTGAGACTGGTCTTATTACTATTGTACTAAAGTGTATTATATAAAATTAAATATATTTGAATATAAACGACGGAATTTCTTAAGAGGACTATTAATTAATATTTTGTACCAAGCCCTTTGATGAGCCTATTCAAATGAATTTCATCCCTATTATCGGTACTTAAAACACAAAATTAATTATCATAACAGTTATTTGTTTATTAATTTAATTAAACGGCCTAAGTTCTATTCAAATATAATATAGGGATGCTTTGGTGTATTGAAAACACTTCAAAAGAATGAATACAAATTATGAAACATTTTGAAAGATATTAAAAGTTTAATCTAAGGTATAAAAACCTTAGGTATATACTTGACCGAAATTTGGTAAATCTTGTATCAGCAATATTTTTTAATATACAAACACGTTTTCTTTAAAAAAAAATTTGCCATCCAATGGTAACTGTGACGTAACAAAATGTACAGGTGCAGTAAAAATAAGCTCATAAAAGGACAATGTATAAAAATATTTTTTTTACACTATGCTGTTTTGCATAGAATTTCATTCTCATTATAATCGCCTTTTTAGATAGAACCATAATATTATTTTTGTAGATAATAATCGAAGTCAATTTCGTTAAAAACTATTAATTGTTTAAAACGTAAGTAGTGTATTAAAGTTAATTTTTTTTTTTACGTTTAATTTTTTTATAAATACCATAACTTGTAAATGTAAAATAAAAACAAAATATATTAAATAATTTCCTGTTTCATATTTTCTTTTTAGAGAAGTACATATCAAAATAAATATCTTTTATATTTTTTTGTGAATAAATCAAATAGGTTTTGATTTCTCAATAAGCTTTAATTTCTGTACGAAATGTGCCATTTACATGATATCTAAAACATATCTATAATTTATAAAATTCACTCTTACATTCATTTGAAATGCAATGTCAATTTAATTATTTCAATTACTGAGCATATTTTGAAGAAATAAAAAAAGTAAACGTACGATTATAAAAAATATTTTTTTTTTAAATATGCTCAGAACTAAATTGAATAGTGAAAATAAATCAATTATAAAAATAAAAATTTACGGCTTATCGCAATATGCTCAATAATCTATAGGAAAATTAAAATTTCATTTAAAGTTTCAATTCAAGACTGATTAGACTAACCTACACCACACGCCTATTCCTTTTTTAATTTAAATTTCGTACACATTTTTTCACTTTTTAAAACGTCTTTTGTTTAAATATTTCTAAATTTAAATATTCACTTTCTAACGGTTTTTTTTTTCATAATTAGCCAGTACTTTTTAAAGTATTTAATGTTTTTTTTATATAGGACTTTTATAGCGAATTTGAAATAATTTTATTTTAAATCTTGTAGTGAGTCAATTTATTGGAGATTGTTGAGTCAATAAAATTGCTTCAATAACAAAATGGCCTATAGATAAAATTTTGTGAAGATTATCGAAATATAGTCGCCTTAGAAATCATCTCATCCGTCTTGTAATAAATAGTACGAAAACTCGATATTTTTTGTATTTTAAAAACTCTTCATTTTACGAGAAAATAACAATAACTCTATCTAATTTCTTTAAACAGTTAGGATCTCATTTTTAGAAAAATGAATTTTCAGTTTAAAATATAAAAAATATCGAGGTACTTCACTAGCTAAATATAAAACTGCTTACACACTTGCGATTTAACTTTCAGAACACGCAAAAACGTCTGTGTGTAGGGTGGTTTACGTCGATTATTCCTCTTGTAATAAAAACTATTATTATGCTAGATAAATAATTATTTTTTCTGTGATACATAGATTAAAGTGTTTTTGTAAATATTAATCGCTATATTGTGAGTGAAATTGTTAAGAAAATGTACTACTTAATAAAAAAATGTAAGGCTTTTGACTTTGTGAACTAATTTAGTTGATAGAGAAGAGTTAAGTTTTGTGGTGTGAAAAAAAAATAGATAGAAGCGTAACTATCGAGTTAAAAAAGTTGCAACTTGTAAATTAGTAAAATTGTACAAACTACTTTTCTAAATAAAACGAAACTTTGGCCTATGTAAAATTTGTTTTCCTTTTCCCCTGGTCCTGATTAGGTTTTCCGACGTCAAAGTCAGCTGACTTTGTGAATACCAGGGGACCACATTGAATGATCTCTTTTGACTTACGAAGAAGGTTTATTTCGTTATTTTTTGGCAAGCTGGAAGTTTTCGGTCGAGTGCTTTTCAATTAGACTCATAAACCATGTGATTTTTATTTTACGATTTGTGTACGTTTGATTTCAAAGGTATTATTGAATGAAAGGGGTTGGGATACCGATTTTTTTTTTTTTGTAGCCTACGTTAGATCCCACTGCTGGGCAAAGGCCTCCCCCTCCGTCCTCCAAACCTGTCTATCTATTTTATTTAAAAAAAAAATTGAGGTAGGTATGAATGATGTCTATGTCTCTCTGTATGTAGGTAACATACAGAGATAGTACTGTTGTGAGTTAAAAAAACTGGTATTTTATTTTTAAATCTAGGTATTTCATATTTCCCGTATATTTTATTTATAGGTCAAGATCATAATTGCGTGTTTTAAAGTATTTTTATTGGGGCAATGTATAAAAAGGCGAAGAATCTAAATCAGTGCGCTCTATGTCCTAAGACAAATATTGATCTAACTATATACCTAGGCACAACAAATATATAATTGATATTTTGTCCTGAGCTGTTTAAAGTAAATGAAACCATTAATCGATTTGCTCAAATTTTATTTTTATTATTCTTTTGTTTGGAAAAAAATCGATATTACATTACATAAAACGCTTATCAGTAAGTTTTATAAAACAAAATCAATGTAAGAACCACAACATTTTCCACATATTAATTAAGAGGAATGCTATGATTAGAAATTAGTAACAAAAGTTCTATTTAACCAACAGTCTAAATGAGTATTCTACGTATTTTATTCAAGATTAAATCTGTCAGAACCCTTATACCATTTGAAGATAAGAAAACAAGAAAGATTGTATCTTTTGCAACACCCTGTATAACACACGTTCTTATATAACAAAATTCATATTGTACACGAGCGTAAAATGTTTATCACCCCTGTTAGTGTTGAGCCACTGAAACAGCGGAATCATAAAAACGTAAGTATATTCTGTATAATATGACAAGAATCATACAACATTATTGTTTAGGATTTTTTATGTATGTATTTCCTATTATTCGATGTAGGGGTAGGTAGGCAGAGATGAATGTGATGAAATTACCTACATTATATTGACTGCCAACTTGATAACCTGATAACTACCTGAGGGTAGTATACGGGTTGTAATCAATATTTTAGGCGCCAAATGATTAAAATAAAGGTAAACAGGTTTTTGACAGCGCATGACTTTTTTTACCTGTGCATATTCTTGTAAACTTTCCTACAGAAAATAAAACTATCTCCCTAGGAAAAACATCCAATTTTTCGATTTACCGTAGACCAAGGCGATACTTTAGACCAGCGAAAATATTTGTCGAAAATGCAGGTATAGGTGATATTTACTTATGTAGAAAAAAATAAACATGTGAGGCTACAACCCAGAGGAATTAAATAATAAAAATACTCACTCGACTGTGGTAAAAACACAATTTAATAAAAATATAAAATCGCTAACTCCATGGCCTGACCGCTAGAATATAAGACAGAGGTAGGATATAAAGGTTATAGTGCACGCACGCCATACTTTTATGTATGTCTATATATCATAGCTATGTTTTATATCATTAAGAATGGAATGAACTAGACAGTGGGCGGTCAGAATAGAGAGAATATGGGTGGAATTGGAATAAAAGGTGGCGATAATACTATCTCTAGTACTGGTTAAGGTATTTAAGATCTTTTTGGTCTAGTAACTAGGATTTTGTGGCCTAATTTTGACCTGGTTTACTAAATAATATTCGACTGACTTCCATGTCTCACCTAATTCAGCTGAGTACATAGGACTTCTGATATCTACAACTGATTAGTTAAAATGATTGTTTTTACGTCATAAGTATACAACATGAAAAATGTTACTACATAAAAACCTAATGAACGGTCTCAATCTAGGCTGTAAAATTTTCTGGACAATACAAATCAAACATCATTATTTTTAAGTTATTTGTTTACGTTAAAAGTAATATTATTATATGCACTTTCATGAAAAAAAAATGCTTCAAAGGGTTTATGGAATATAGATTGATTAAGCAGTGAGACCGCAGTAGGATCCAAATTAATGAAAAATATTCATAGAATTTAATGTTACACAATTTGAAACTCTAAACATAAATGTACCGGTAAATAAAAACAATTTCTACCAGAAAACGGATAAACTAACCCAGTTCCCTTTATTCCACTTACCACGATATTATATAAGTTCCAAACAAATACAGTTAAATTTAAAACGGTTTAAAACTCGACGTTTTTAAATAATGTTCGTAGGTGAACATAAAAAGCTAGCGCAATTTACAGACTGGTCAGAGGTGAAGTTACTTTAACCTAGTTCGGTAATGTTTAATGCATTCAGCTGAAGTGGGTGCTACTAAAGGAATTTTAACATTAATTTAAATGTACCTACTTAACGTTATGTTTTTATTCACGACAACTATCAATGAAATAAAAAAAAAACTATGTGTTACAAAGTTACAAATCATGTCGACCAATGTGAGTCAATACGTTTAGAAGTAATACTATTAAATCAACGGACACAGTCAGTGTAGTGTGTAGGGTAGTTGAAGAACAGGGGGTAGATGAAAAATTATTTACTTCGTGCACGGAGCGATGACACATCTGCAGTCTGCTTGCGACCACGGCCGGCGCGGCGGCGCGGCGTACCCTGGTCGAAACGTCAATCCCTAAAAGGTATTTAATTTATGCATGTACGCGCTAATTCCCGTGAAATTATATTACTATAAACATGCACCGCGATAGTTTAAAATAAAAGTAGGTATATAGTATATTATTCTATTACGTGCCATTTGTAATTGTGTAATCGTTTGTGTGTGTTCTTTGTGCCTGTGATTTAGATATTTGCGGTACTCTGGTGATAGGGATAATTTCAATAGTGGGCGTGTTTTAGGAAGACATCGGGACCACGCAGTGATTTGGTAAGTGTTATTTTATTATTATTGTAGTATGAAAACTTAACTAAAATGTAGTTTAGTTATAAGGAACTATAATTGATAAAATGATTATTTATAAAGACAATTTCAATGACAATCTTTATATTATTATCTCGACGGGTCCCAAGAACAAAATCTTATGGAAAGATAAGACGAAATGTATTGAAATAAAACTACTTTTACGGATTTTATCGCGGTTTGTATTTTGATTTTAGTTCCCGACGTTTCGACACCTTTGCAGGTATCATGGTCACGGGCAGACCGATCAGTCTGCCCTGCAACTAAAATCAAAATACAAACCGCGATAAAATCCGTAAAAGTAGTTTTATTTCAATGTCTAACATTCGCGTAAACCTCAGAACTCAATGAAGACGAAATGTATTTTATGACGGATTCGTATTCTACATAATATATTAAAACCAATTAAAAGTACATTTTTTTTTTGCATAACTTTTTACTTTTTGGAATAAGCAATCGAACAAAACAATGTCAAATACTACAAACAATGATTGTTTGTAGTATTTGAAATATTATTCCGCAAACAAACACGTATTGGCATGTACGAACTTGTTTCGTGCATCTCGCATCGCGCGCGCAACTACGTAACGTCATTCCCGTGTTTGTACTCGATAAACCCTTACTAAAATTAAAAATTAAAAAAGAAATAAATTCAATGAAATTCTTTGTCTTTTTTCTTTTTATTATCTTTAAAATAAATGCGGACCACATTAAATACATTGCTCTGAACCCAAAGTAAGTAGCTAAAGCACTTGTGTTATGGAATTCAGAAACAACGAAGGTATCACAAACACCCAGACCCGAGGCAATAGGTACCTATAGAAAAGTTTGTTTCTACGTTGACCCGTCCGGGGATCGAACCCGGGACCTCAGAGCTTGCGACACCTTGAAACTGGTGTGTACGTCAATCGACCACGGAGGTCATCAAATCGTCTTCGATTCCCGGTCAGTATCAAATAAAAAAAAACCAGTCGAATTAACAATGTCCTCCTTTTGAAATCGGTAAAAAACTAAATTGATTCACATTTATCAACTAAAGCCGATTCTCTCGATTGACATGCGACTTACGCTCTAGTGCAATCGAAAGCAGTTCCACTCGATTTATTCGAGTGAAATGTAACTGTAGTCGCATCACTAGTCATAAGTATTCGCATGAAAACGATCGACAATCCGTTCCGAGACATTGAGGGGACTTGATGTGTGAGGATGTCTTTTGATTTCTCGAAAGGAAAGTGGAAAGTGCCTCAGTTTTTGGAAAGGTATCAAGTATGGGGTAAATTTGGCTCTTTATGTTGGTGTTAAAAGGGAGAAATTATAAATTATAGTATGACAACGTCAGCCGTATGTGCAGTGACCGCGGGGCAAGAATAACAACGGAATGGGTGCCTGAAAGCGGACGACGTCGCCTAAGCCAGGAAGAGATGGTACGACCTACGGTCATACTGCGGGCGTTGGTTTAGCATGGAATTTGCATGTTTCGCCAATAATGGCGTACAAATAAAATCTTTTTCTAAATAATATTTATAAAATATTTTAAAAGTATTTTTACTAAGCTAAAATCAAAATCAAAATAAAAAATTATTTATTTAACTTCGGCTACAAAGTAGCACTTATCAAACGTCAATTAATTATTATTACAATAGGACAGCACCCTAGGGGTCGGTTCATATCCGGCGGAAAAGGCAGCGCGCAACATCGGCCGCGCAACGCCAGAACGAGCAAACACACAACAAAACATCCAACCACTCACACCTGACGCACCAACGCGTCATCAGGTCAGTGTGAAAGGCTGAATGCTCCACCATGCGCCCACCCGCCCCAGCGCCACGCGACCGACAACACGCGACGCCACCACCGCCAGACATGAACCGACCCCAAATCGCCCACCCTTCACCGCTTCCTAAGTGCTTTGGCTGAGGAGAAGAAACGGCGCAACAAACTCCCCAGTAGCACGCTGTCATTACATTAAAAATAATAAATAATATAAAAAATAACAATAAATAACGATAAGGGACCGCGCAAAGTGAACAAGTGGTTAAGGTAGATGGGTATCATACTATTTAAGAGTGAAAATTATTGAATCTACGTGGATACCAAGGTCAGCAGAACGACCAGTCACCGCAAGCGGCACCCTAAGCTAATGACACAAAAAAACTATTTATATAAATTCCAAATTCACATCTTATAACATTACACAATGACATAAATAATAAACAGTTTTTTTACATAAAAAATTAATCATTTAGGAACTCTGTTAAACTATAATAAGATACTTTAAAGCCAACTTCAGTAAACTTAAACTGGTTGTCATATTTATTAATTTTTTAGTTCATGTTATGATCGGCATTCAAAGTTAATTTCGTTACAATATCTATCTAAGAACAGACTACTATTCTATAAAGATAAAGGTAGGTAGTATATTATCACATCCACTAATCATCACTGTATCACATCCACCAATAACATATTTTATCCAACCAAAAATCAATCCAAAGACATCAAACTGAAAAAGCTAATTTCAATAAATCCAACTTCAGTACCGAACCGTACTTAAGTAGTTGCAGCGACAACCAACCGACTAATTGGCGAACCAAAAACTTTCCATTCTGAGAATAAAGGAAAGAGCTTCCTAATGAAAACTCGACCGCTTCATTTAAAGCTAAGAGAACGTTGTTATACAACTGTCTATTTAAAACTTGAATTATGTTAAAGTTACTCTGTGTTATTTGGATATATTAATTTATAAATAATATGTATGTATTTAGAAATATATAAGTATGTTTATCAGTTGTCTGGTTACCATAACAATGATTAGATGAGGGATTAATATTTTGCTTAGGAGGCCTTTTTCGGAGCAGAGTATTGAAATTTATAAATTTTTAAAGGGAGTGTTTTTAGGGACGGATGCGTAAAATTTTATAGTTTTTATTTGGAAGTAGGGTCTGTAGTTTTCTAGCCTCAGTGACCTGTAGAAGGCGTTACATTCCAACGGGGTGTCTAGTTTTAACTAATGTCTTAGGATTACATTATTTTTACTTTTGTTAATTACTATTTAATATATTGTGGACAATTCTGGTACCTTACGAGGCTGTCTGGGCGCACCAGCGCAAAAACCCTCATCAAAGAAATGATTTAAAAAAGAACCGTATTGACGCAAAAAAATATTTTTAAATTGATCAGTAGTTGCCGTAGATTACACAAAACTAGCTTAACACGACCTACAGATGAAATAAGAACCTCCTCCTTATAAAGTCAGTAAAAACAATTAACCTCTAAAATCTTGAAATAAAATCAGACAAGTACTTAATAATCACAAACAATAATAATATCATCAATCTATATCCTCATTTCTTCCTTTCTTAAAAAACCTAAATTCGTCAAAAAATATCGATATTTTTTCCAATAAAACTAATTGCGTCCTTATCTTAATCGCCTTAGTCAGTTTGTTTTAGTAACTTGATCGCTATTGATTTTATTCAAGCGTTTTGCTCCATTGTTTACTCTGCTTAATGAAGGACTTTATCGATTATAGCCATATTAATTTCATTTGGGGAAGTTTCTTAAACGACGCGGCGACGGTACGAGGAGTCTTTGGTGTCGACGTTTTTAGTGATGTCAGTCATTATGTATTGTTGGCAACAGTTTTAATGGGTCATGGAGGGTTTGCTAACGTGTGTTTTACTGTCTGGTTTTAATTCATCTGTACTAGCATATTGTCATACAGTCAATAGTAACAAAGTACGTTTAGAAAAATACCTAAGTAAGGTATTAAGTTTTCAGTTAAAATGAAAGCATCCTTCATACTATAAGAATACCAAGAAAACAAATGATGTTACCTCAAACGATTCTTTTATTATTTTATTATTATTTTCTACAAAATGTATTTTTTGAGAGCTAAGGAATATTTTCTGTTTTGGAAACTCAAATAGATGTAACTATCTCTTAATGACTTGAATTTAAATTCAGGAAAGACAGTCTCATCCTCGTCATTCAACAAACAGATTATAAAACTCGGGCCAAGTGCCAAACCTTACTCCTCCATAATCACAATCGTCCACGATTCTTTCCTCGAAACGTTAGGAAAGTCGGAAGCTTACATACGACCTTCTTAAGCCACCTATCGGGCCATTTGGAAGGCTCCACTACCATCCATTGTTTCCCAAACTGCTTTAGACAGTTCCCCCAATATCCTCACGGTGGCATTTTGCATAATATTAGGGCACCCAGATTGTTTAGCCTAGTCGTTTTCGTTTTTCTAGAAACCTTTAGGGACATGAATTTATATGGGTTGTGGCCAGACCTTTTTCTTGAGTTTTGGTGATTCAAGTTTAGTATTTTCGTGACGGGGTATTGTTGTTTTTGCTTCGAAAGGGTCGGTGGAAATTATGCAGTGCTGTTTTTTGGAGACCTGTCTGACTTATGAAGGTTATAAATGCATGAATAGTAGGTAAATCAAAGAATCATTGGGATTCTGGAGTTGGTTACTAAATAAATATTTATGAGGCTCTGCTATGTTTTTTATACTTTTGAGAATTTTCTGCGACTTTTTTGATATTGATTATTTTTGTGGATAAAACGTTCGTCTACTCTGTTTTTTTAAACATAAGATAGTTTTTTTCCATACATAGTTACAATCAATAAGCACCACGATGGTTTAAAAGTATATTATTATTTTACTTTTAACTTCAGATATCGTCAACCTTTTTCTATTTGCCGTGTTGTTAGAGTGAGATTTTATCTTTATAATGATATAGGTCATGGCTTTGCCTGTGTTTTTCCGAGATGGGGATTAGTGTCGTATTATAAAAGGTCAAAAATGTTGGAAAACAAACTTTAAATAATAAAACGAAAATTTGTATACAGTTATATAGGTTTTGAAACATAGGGTAGGGAGAAAAAATCTTTAAATAAATAAATAAATGCGGACAACATCACATTACATTGATCTGAACCTAAAGTAAGTAGCTAAAGCACTTGTGTTATGGAATTCAGGAACAACGAAGGTACCACAAACACCCAGACCCGGGACAATGTAGAAAAGTTGGTTTCTACATTAACCCGTCCGGGGATCGAACCCGGGACCTCAGAGCTAGCGACACCTTGAAACCGGTGCCTACGCCACTCGACCACGAAGGTCGTCAAATCTTTGTCCTATAATAGCAGAGGAAAGGCAGAAAAAAAAATTGTTTCTAGATAACATTCAAAACATCCAACTACACTCGCATATCAACCAAAAACTACCCTAAAGAAATTTGTGGCAACCAGTAAAGATTATTGCTAGCACGTCAGCTAAAATATTAGATAACAAAAAAAAAACATCAGGCATACAATATTGTGGTTTGTTTCGACTTTTATCTCCCGATGTACCGCTCCTACATCGTAAACTTCTTTTTATGTGCAAATGTGTCTGCTCATAAAGATGCTACGTGATATTTTTGACAACAAGCCCCCTGAGATATTTTCGTTCGAATTAAATGTTGAATATGAATAATACAATCGTTATACCCTTCAATTATTCAAATGATAATTCGGATCAAATACGCGTGGGGGTTCCAAGTTTTTTTTTTAATTTTGAGACTCTTTTTTTACTTTTTAAGTGTAAATTTTATCTTATTTTGCATGTGGCTCTCTGGATAATATATAACGTGAATCGGTTTATGTGACTATTCTTTTTTAGGATCCTATAAATTTTTCAGGCTTGCTATTAAGCTGCACAGAACAGTAAAATCTGAAGAGATTAGAACCTCCCACCTTTGTCCATACAAACTAATAAAAGGATATACACAATTTCTTAGAATCAGAATCAGAATTTTATTTGTGAAACATAGGTAAATTTACATATTATGCAAGTTTTAAAAATAAACAATAGGAACACTATGTTTTGCCGTGGAGGCGTACAAATCCCAAATATTTGTACGCCATGAACATAAAGAAAATAAAAATAATAAACAATTAATTTAAATTATAGAAAAAAAAATTACTTATTATCTAGTATTGTATACCAGCTACAATATCATCAACATAAATGCACGTAAAATATATCAGTCTGTCTATTATTAATATTGAGGCGTAGGTAGTATATGGAAAAAAATCATGTCAAACTAAAAACAGTCGCATCCAATATCAATACAAGCTCTCCTTTTTCATTGAGATAAAAAAATACAAAAAAAAATATACTCAAACTGAAAACAATATTTTGAAAAACAACCAAGCAAACGCACTATTGAGCTCAATTGCAACAATGCAGTTACCAAAAATAAATTTAAAAAATAAAAAAACCCGACTGCATAAAAAACACTTTAAATAAAAACTGAAAAGTAAAAAACAAGTTCAATAAGTCTAGAAGTGTAGAAAGCAATGTTACTGTCACAGTCGGGACCCATAATGAATGATTTTAGTCTAGCTTATTTAATGGGTCCCGACTGTTACAGTAACATTGCTATCTACACTTCTAGACTTATTGAACTTGTTTTTTACTTTTCAGTTTTTATTTAAAGTGTTTTTTATGCAGTCGGGTTTTTTTATTTTTTAAATTTATTTATTTTTTATTTAACACTTTTTAGTTAAAATCATAATAAATTCACCTAGCGTACGGCATTCGAGTATGTATTTAGTTTGGATAAAGAACAATTTTTCACATAGTATTTTTTTTATACGTTAATGATATACCATTTTGGAATCCTCGTTACAAGCCCTTTAATTTGATACCCATATTGTAGCAAACATATTTTTTTTATTTTTTATTACCTCAATCTATGGCACCTCGTGGCCGCCATGTTGGTTTTTGTTTGGCGTGACATATCTAAGAACACTTGGGTAATCGATACGAATCCAACGATACCCTAATTATCGAAATCCATTCGGCCGTTTCGAAGATATAATAAAGAATATTAGACACATACATACATACATACATACATACAAGATACGCGCGAAAAACATAACCCTTCTTGGCAGTCGGGTAAAAACAACAACGTTCTTTCTAAACAACTTCCAAATTGGTCGCATGTTACTGCAGTTTCATAAACTATTTGATATTCAGGACTTTCTCCAGTATACAGGGTGTTAAGAAAGGCCGACCCGAAAGGGTGATGTAGAGTTCATAATCACATGCCCAAATAAAATATTAATAGTATAGTATAAAATAATTTAAATAACCATTTTTTGCCGCAATATTCCCTAAATTTGAGGTTTAATCACAAGTTACACCATCATTTTCGTCAGTATTATTGGCGGCCTTTTGTATGATCATTTGGCAGCACCTGTGACGACGGCGACTCTCTCTTGCCGATAGAGAAAAAAAAAATAAGTTTATATATTTTTTTTGTTTCCAATTATTTGTACATTAATGGAATCAGATATCGATACCTAACAACACCTTAGCGGATCGGACAGGGTTTTCTTAACACCCAAATTGGTCCAGGCATTGCATTTTACTGCAGGTTTATTAACTATTTTTGGTACTCAGGAGTTTCTCCAGTATATTGATATTATCTGGGCTTAAATAGAAAAGCGCGCGAAAACACTTTTGTTTGAAATGTGTTCAAAGTTTGGCCTTTAGACGGTGAAATTTTAAACAGTGTTGATTCATTGGTAGTTCAGAGTTTTGAGCGAAAAGTGAAAGTTTTAGGAATTGATATTTTATTAGCTATGTAAATTTATTACCAGGTTAAAATAAATAGCCTAATTAGTATTAGTAGTAGTAGTCACGGAATTTATGAACTATTTTCCATCATTATTTTATAAGTAATTTATTTTAGTTTATATTGATGGCAGTTTTTGACGACATCTAAGATCAATTTATGTATTTATTTGTTTTAATTTTTTCCATGTTCACCCAGTGTTAATTATAAAACATAGTGTGGTCCGTGATACTGTCAGCATTTTGAATCTAATTAAATAAATAAATTAATGCGGACAACATCACATACATTGTTCTGAACCCAAAGTAAGTTGCTAAAGCACTTGTGTTATGGAATTCAGATACAACGAAGGTACCACAAACCAGACCCGAGACAATGTAGAAATGTGATTTTTCTACATTGACCCGTCCGGAAATCGAACCCGGGACCTCAGAGCTAGCGACACCTTGAAACCGGTGCGTACGCCACTCGACCACGGAGGTCGCCAAGTCGCCAATTGTATATTTTTTGTAAGAGATCCAATTAAATAAATAAATCAAACATTTTATTATACGATTTGAAGTATTGGCTTACCCATAAAAACTTTGTCTGTAAAATACTTTAAATGTTACAAAACTGAACATTCGATAAATAACATTAAACTCAATACAAACACTAGAATAAAACAGTACACAACCAAACCGTAAACATACATTAGTAGTCGAAGTAGTTCGAAACGTGTAAATACCAAACATTCCAGTAGCAAACAGTTCAAAACAAAGATTCTCCCGAACATCAAAACCCCGAGTTAATCTAAAAAGCTTTACAAGAAGAACGTAAATCGCGAGATAAACTGAAACTCCAAGAAGCAACAAAATATCTGTTCTTTAATTACCACTATGAAAGGCGTCGGCAATAAAAATAAAAAAGGTCGAAGGATAATGAAACGTCTTTATCTCAAAGATAAGGGAAAAGGAAACAGTTGAAATAAGAGCTCAAGAGACAAAAACTCTTAATGAAGAAGGGGGACAAAGTAATTTAAATTCGTTACTTCTACGCCATCTGCTAAATGCACTTCATTAAAACGTGCTAACTGTAGCGAAGCCAAACGTCGACTGACACGGAACGAATCCGAATTTCAAATTACCGTCGCTCTTTTTCAAATTTCGAATGCAATTCTTGAGTGACAAAAAATGGTGGATCGTAAAATGAGAATGGTTATTATGAAAGTTTTGTGTGTTTTGGAGTTTTCTTCGTTGGTTTGTGTTATGAGTTAATTTCTAAATGTTGTTTTCTTCCACGTTCAATCAAAATATCATTATCTCGCTTTTGCTAAGCTAACAGCAAGGCGGGCTTGGTGTTGTTTATTTTAGATTTTGTGTTTTCAACGTCTATCTAAATTGGATTTGTGTGGCAAATATTTTAATGTATGGAAATATTTTAATACAGTGTTAAATGATAATTAGCGATAGCAAAACGACGATCTATACCTACACACAAAAAAACTATGTAGGTAAAGAAAAATTCCCTATTTGATTTTAGGAAATTAGAAATCCGTTTGTTAGCATATCATACATTCGAAAATATACGGAAGAATTAGATAAACACTTTCATTCACAAAAAAAAAACGATTAACACTAAAATAACCGGATCTTAATGTTTCCTTACAAGTTTCATACAGTTTAAACAGCCAAGCAATTATGTTGGATCCTAGAATTCTTTAAGCAAAGTTCTGTAAGTATGCCAACTCTGAATAGCTGGAGAAAATGGTTATATTCCGTGTTCAGAATAATTGTGTTAAAAGTTCCGGTCATCTCGTTTATCAGTTAACTTTTATGATTAGGTTTACTTACTACACTACTCTTAGTATGTAGAACAAAACACAAATAAAATATAAATAAGTAATTGAGTCTGAAATCGCCAATCCGCAATGAGCAAGCGTGGTGATCAATGCTCGTGCCTTGGCTGTATGGGAAGAGGCCTGTGCCCAGCAGTGGGACGTAAAGGCCGGTTTATTTATGTTATTGACTCTTTAGTGGTCCTGTCAATCTATACCAAAAGAAAACTATTTTTTAGATCTTTTTCGCAAATTTCCATTCAAACAAACTTGTCCTAAACGGCTTTTCTGTCGAGGCGTTCTTAAGTGATACTCACTCATACATGTGGTAATCGATTTTCATTTATAAAGATAGAATAAATAAATCACTTGAAAAACTATCAGTCACAAATACAATAGATTGGTATCATTTTGATTTCATTTTGACATGCGTGTATAGATTGATTATATTAGGAAACTTAAGCGAGCATATATTTTTACATAAACATTTTATTGAATAAGTGTTTAATAAAATAAATATAAATAGGAACATGTTTTTTTTGAAGTTTGTTATGTAAAGTGCCGTAATTATAAAACACTCCAAAGAAAGAATCTAAATTAAATAATTTATTTTATACAAAGACCTACTATCATCCCTCTAGAGATTCAAATTAATCGTTTAGTATAAAAATACATCAAGTTTAAAAAAAAATTGTTTCAACGAGTACTCAAATTAAAAATATATTTCAATTTATTGACTAAACGACTCACTTTTGATATTAAAAGCCTAGTGTTCGATGTTAATAATATTAGCAACATTTCGTTTTTAGTGCGCACATATTTTTCATTATTGTAACAGAATTTTTGTTTATTAAGAGGAAAGGGGAGCGGACATTTTTGTTTTTGAAGAAAGTATTGCTGTCGCTCTAATTCCCCCCGCCCTCTAATTCGTGCGATAAGGACAACTGCAGCTCAGACCGAAAAACTGACGAAAAATCGAGGTTTGGCTCTCGTCTATTTTCTCCCCCAATTCTTAACCAATTTTAAAGATATTTCATATACTGCATGAGAAAAGAATAATCTGTGCCTCTATTTTTTCCTTTTTTCGATTATTGTTGTCAAATTCGAAAAAAACGCGTCTGAAAACTGCGGTCAAAATAAGCACTTTTTAGAAGGTTCTAGTTCCTTTAAATAAAAATTATCTTAAAAAAGGAAAAAATAGAGGCATAGATCTAGTTCATATTATTACTGCAAAAAATCATAGCCCTAAGTTCAGAAACCATTGAGAAAACAGACGAGAGCGTTTGTATGGAAAAATGGCCGCTCCCCTTTCCTCTTAAATATTCATGCTGAGAGAACAAAAGAAGAATTACACACAGATTTATGTATTAGGTTAAGATTTTTATTTAATAATACAAAGTAAATAATTGTTAACATTCTTACTTATTTGAAGTAAAATAATAATGTTTCACTTATGATGAACCTTCTACGACGTCATAGAGTATCTAAAATGATGTATGTGAGTTTCCTAAGTATTATTAAAAATGCACCAATAAATCCTCAACAGCTCATATTTTTATGACAATTCAATTTGCCTATCAATCTTTAAAAAATGAGAAAATCTGCCTGAAAATATTAAGAGGGGGTAGGTAGAATTTAAACAAATCAGTAAACAATCTCACAATGCGACTTTGATAAATACATTAATATATATTATTTTATCAACATTTAAAATGGCTAAAAAATATACAAAATGGAAATGCGATTTCTCCAGAAAAATCTTAGTTGTATCTCTTGACTTTGAAGTCATGACAACCCCATAAGTAAATTTGTACGATTTGCGATCTTCATAAATTCATCGTGATTTTATTTTTTCGTTTAATTTCAAACGTAACCCAATTCCATCTATCTGTCAGTGTGTTTGTTACTCTTATTTAACTTGCTATTCAAATAAAACTTGATATCCAATATTTTATTCTGATACTCTTGTAAATAACGGAAGTAGGAATGAATGATATTTAAATACGGTTTCAACAAGAATGGTGGCCTTTTACAAAGTGGATGATGATGTTAGAAATGTGGTGATGATGATAATTATACATAATAATATATTATGTAATGTAAATAATGATAATGAAAAATCATCTGAATTCAAAGTTAGTTTTTATAGGTATGATTAATTCAATGAATGGTATTAAAATGTAGGAAAGCACAATTTACTTGATTACTGAAATGTCATTCATGGTTTTGATTGTAGTTAGATAATTATATTTTTCCAGTTGTTTTATTAAATAACCTAGTCAGAAGCAGTTTTAATGAAATATATATAGGTTTTAAGTTCTAGAATTAAGTTTTTATGAACGGATCGCAGAGCCTAGGTCCTACAACACAGGGAATCCCAGTGTAGGATCTAGGGCATAACCAATAATGTAAAATTTCTAGCAACAAACGATTTTTAATTTTTTTTCTTTTTCACACATACCCACAAAAATATATTTCATATCATGCACAAAAAAGCAATCCTCGGTTACGAGAGATATTACGTAACAATCATGCAAAAGAGAAAAAACACGCAGTCAAATTGTATTTAAGATTGAAGATAAGTCCCCATCATCTTGTTCATTAACAAAGTCCTATCTAAAATCTTTCACTCCACAAAACTATGAAGTTCAACCATTTTCATGCACGATTTAATAGTTTCAAAACTTTACACGTCTTCAAACATTACAAACAAAAGTGATCGACTTTTAGATTAAAATTCTCTTTCAAAGTTAAGCTCTTCAAGGAAACCTCTATTTGCTTCTCTTAAGACAATATTTGATTCCATTCTACTTCATGTTAATGCTGAATTTGTATTGACTTATCCTGTTTGAGATTCATTGTCTTAGTTTTTATCATCTTAAGCTATTTTAATGTCTTTATCTTCGATTAAGTTAAATATTAACTTGATAGTATTTTTTGAAAGTTTTACATTATTAATATTTTGTATTTTTTCTTTCTTTGATATTGTAACTCTTATTGCATTACCGAATAGTCAAAGGTCATTATGTCAGTCTATGGGTTTTATAAAAACTGGTTTTAGCCTACATTTCTTACTTGGGAGTATCACAATTTTGAAAGCTAGGCTGCTAAATAAATACCCGATAAAATGTTTAAAAAAAGAGCAAAACCTTAACACCATTTAGTACCGGATCAAAAACCGCCACTTCCCAGAATTTTCATTCGAAAATTCGAATCCAAATTCTATCAATTCAAATCCAAAAATTTCCACCTCGAGCAAAAAACCTCGTGTTTAAATAAACACCATATGTTACCGGTAGGGACAACCGGAAGGGACGTCGATGACGTCATAAAAATGGTAGGAATACTATCAGAGTTTATGGTCATGAGACGTAAAACGACGGGGATAACTTATGTACTTGTGTCCGAAATTTCGGTTATCTTGTTCGTCGGTATCTCTGCAGTTCAATAAAAAGATACTGGTTTAGTGACCATATGAGAACATAAAAACAGACGCCTTGTGTTTCTTTTTTGTCGTAAACGAAACCGTAACTAACTGTGGTGAACAGAATGAGATAGAAAAAAATATAGAGTATACTATATATATACCCACCCTATATGATTTACTATCAAAAGCAAATCAGAAATTTGTATTTCATATCAGTAATTTGGTTCCATTTTTTGAAACATGCAAAATACCATTGATTCGCAATGAAATATTCCAAGCACGCAATCATCTTACCATAAAAGACGACGTTATCCAAAATCTTTAATACCACAGATCAAATGATTACAACTTCATAAAGCGTAAGATATTGGATGAGGATTTAATAAACAAACATTTCACTGCCCTACATTATGCCGAAACAATTCTTATTTTAATATGCAAATTCGTTGAAAGCATCGCGGCTTCGTATAAATTGAATTTTCTTGCTTTCCATTCAATGACCTTAGAGATGGGTTCCAAAATTCTTAGTCCGCCAAATCGGATGGAAAAATCCAAGTCGGATAAGAAAGGGTCTTGAATAAGGGCAGTTTTAGAGCGGTCAGTCTGCTAAAGGTCACTTTTAACAGGTTTTAAAAAAGGTTACGTACTTCCTTTGTGAGGGAATGCGGGGTTTTGACGTGTGCTATCTGTCCGCTCATTACGGGACCCGAGAGGGAACTGGCGTGGAATTGCGTGAATTTCAAGCAGGTATAACTGGCAAATAAGAGGGTACTTCTCAATAATGATGTGTTGGGTTCCAGTGTTGCTAATATGGGTTCCGACAATGAGGTTGGTGTTTTAAATTCATTTTAGAGACTATTCACATCAACGCCAATAGCTAAAGACAGTGAAAAATAATAGAACCTACATCTAATATTGTATTAAAAATCTTTAGCATGTCTTTATCAATTTTGGCGCCAATGGTTATAACTTCAAATCAAACAATGACTATGAAACTACCATCGAAATTACTCTGCTGCCGATGGTCCAATTAAAATCTCAAATTAACATTGTATTGCTCCACATAACATACTCAAACAAGTAAATTATGTAAAGGAACCAACAACATAGCACAAAATCTCGCGAACTCTTAACAAGCACAACTTGAATCGATCATATCAAATTGAAATTGGAATAGGGAACATTTCCTATTATACGAGTAGGGAACTCTTAAGTGCCTCTAAGTGATTGGTAAGTTAACCGATTCGAGTTAGCTCGTTACTGATGCCCAGAGTTCAGTGTGTCAATTTGAAGTGACGTTTTCAATAGGTAATTGAACAGTTATGGGGAATGTAAACGCTGGTTTGAAATTTGAGTTTGATGAATGTAAAGTTATGTATTTTTAATGGGAGCATTTAAAGTTGTGCTGGTGAATTTGTAAAGTGTCTATAATGTGTTTTAGAAAGAAGAAATTATTTTCTTTATGTGGTAAGAAAAGTAATGTCATCACACTGTGGAAGTGTTATATAAAAATGTATTTATTTGTATTATTTATCAAACTCAAAATTACCTCTTGTGCCATGTCACCGCATTAATGATATATTTTCTTTTTTTTTTTAATAACTTCATAACTTTAAATAGGGTCTGATCTTCCAGAAATATAGTGTGTACCACGAGAAGCAAATATTGATAGAATTAGGCCCGATGTTACCTCATTTACATTCCGATCCTTACAGAACCCTTGTAAGGAAACCATAAGGTCATTGGGACCCGATTAATGTCAAGTACCAGTACCTACTTACCCTATTTCCATGTAAACGTAAGTAGGAATAATTATCAGCCAATCCGTTACAAGTGTCCTTGGAAATACCCTTCGAAATTAACTATTTGTTTCAATAAATTCGTCGAAAATTGTTCATTTCAGTAGGTCGTTTGCAGGATTAGCACAAAAGCTCTTAAATTTTCAACAATGTTTTCGTCAAATTAAAAGTGCTGTTAATCAGTTCATTGTAAATTAGGAAGTCAGATCATTACACTTAAATATAATTAGTTTTCAGTGCCTGCCTAGTTAAAAAATTAACCCTCAGTTTCTAAAATATTGATCTACACAAAAATTTGTTAATTAACTGTCAAAATTTCTGCCTTCTGGTCAACAAATTTAAGTCATGATCAGTAAAGGACTATGCAAAAAATCGTCCCATATCATCAACAGATGCCAAACATATCTCATTAAATACATCTCGACATTATGATTATTTTTTACTATGGCGACATCACTGTAGGATATGGGGTTATCGTGCAATAAAAAAAATATGTTATACTTATACAGTTTTATTAAGTATTAAGAACTGAATTAAAAATGTACTATTTAACTAAAAAAAACTCGAGAGAGAACAGCCGTAAGACGTACTTTACCCTCCCTCTGTTTCAAAATTAGGAGTTTGTTTTAAAAAATAAAATACAGCAAAAAACAACATTTATCTTTAATTATATGATAACTATTTTAGTTGGACTTTCAGCCATACCGTATTTTGCTAAACAAAATTGTATATTGTACATGAAGAGACTGCCTATCTAAACGTCCAGTGGAGGAAAGGTATTTGCCTTTTACTTGGTAATTTGAAACCCCTTTGTTTTTTGAAACAATATAACATCAAACTAAATTCCTTTGGCAAAGGGATCTTTATGGACCTCTTTTGGGAGATACCCTTATACGGACGTATAGTATAGATTTATTTTTGGAAATATATTCAAACTTAAAACTTGCCGTCCTAACCAAATAGCGGGAATCCTTTTCCCATCAAATAATAATATTATCACCACCATTTGGATGCTCGATATTCGAGATGGTATTATAGGAATCAATAGACAAACGAAAGCCTTTATACACCCCTAGATGTTATTATACCCTACAATAAACATAAGGACTTGATAGGGCTGCCCCTTGAGTGTAAAAATGGCATTTATCGATATACGAGTAGCAAAGCATAATAATAAACAGATTAGGACCATTTCGATTTCCAAATTGACATGATTTATAAATGGAATTAGTATTTTTAAGGTTTTTTTAATTATTTATAAGATGCCAAAAGGGCTCCTAGAATGGCATATAGCTGAATTTTTAGAAGTCTTAAATTACAAGAAGAAGATAGTTTTATTTAATCGGTTTATGTGCATAATAGCTGTTCAGATTAAAATAAAGTAATTTGTACCTATAATTAAAATAAGCACATACATAGATCTTTGGCAGTTGTTAAGTCAATTCTGACAACCAGTCTTACTATTGGGATACGGTGTTTCCCAGTAAAATGAGTTGTGGAGGTCAGATAGGCAGTCGCTCCATGTAAAATACGGTATTCAGCTGAATCCGGTAAGACTGGTAGCCGACCCCAACATAGTTGGGAAAAGGCTCGGGAGATGATGATGAATTAAAATAAGCAACACTGTACCTATATAAATATTTTTCACTATAGTTTAAACTTCAAAATTGACCTACCCAAAATCATTGTACCTTCATTTAGTACCATAATAATTTCCATCAAGGAAAATAATTTCGCCCGAACCCTATACTGAAATAGGGCAAAAATCCTCGGATTGTTTCTAAAGGGATACAGAAGATATTAACACATCAAAGATATCACGCGATCTGTCATGGCGAATTGTAACATATGGTGTTGAATGTGTGCGTGTGTGTTTGTGTATATGTATGCGTTTCGTAATGTGATGTGGAGATAGTAGGTGAAGTTGGTTTTTCTTTTTCAGAATATGATTTCGCTGTTTTTGTTTAAGTTTTGATATCGTATTTTTTTTTTGTATTTAGGCAGGGTTATATTTTGTAATGTTTTGTAAGGTTATTTTACTACTTAATCTTGGAGGAGACTTGTAAAAAATAGACATGCAGGTGCAATTCATGACAACAAGATAATTAAGAGTCATTGACAAATACAGGATCATGTAAATCAATGGACAAATACATACTCTTTCTTTTTTAAATCTAATGCTAATGATACCAATCGAAGACAAAATGTATTATAAACAATGCATAATTTAGACTTGGGAGTTAGAAGTTCACACAAATATAAGAAAAAAACATTGTTTATAACATACCATCACGCCTGTATCCCCGAAGGGTTAGGCAGAGGTGTACCAATGTACACCCACAGTTCGCCGGTATGTTCAGGTCCCATGTAATAGGGGGCGAGCCTATTGCCACTAACCGTGCACAAATCCAAACTCCGACCTGCTACTGAGAATTTCATAGAAAAACCCAATTACACCTTGGTCGACTTGGGAATCGAACGCAAGACCTCTAGCGTAGCAGTTGCACTTAGAACCACTAGGCCAAGGAGGCAGATTGTTAATAGTGCCTACATTTTATTCGATATTGAACCTTCTGTGACAACGTGACACGTAACATTTTGTCCATATTGTCCCCTTTGTGCCCGTTATTAGATGTTAAACAGTTGATTAAATATTTTGTTATGTACTTCTGTTTGTTACAATCATTGATAAGGCCTCTTTCACCCTTTGTAATTGTTTCTTTGTTATTCCAACTCTTTTGTTACACTGTGTTTTACTGTGAGTTTTCTTATGTCTTTACTCGTTAAGAATACTTTGTGAAAAGGCTTTTTGACGTTTAAGATCATGTAATAGAAAGAGACAGAAGATAAAATAAATGCGGACAACATCACATACATTGCTCTGAACCCAAAGTAAGTAGCTAAAGCACTTGTGTTATGGAATTCAGAAGCAACGAAGGTACCACAAACACCCAGACCCGAGGCAATGTAGAAAATTTTTGGTTTCTACATTGACCCGTCCGGGGATCGAACCCGGGACCTCAGAGCTAGCGACACCTTGAAACCGGTGCGTACGCCACTCGACCACGGAGGTCGCCGAGGAAAGAGATGTTGTATTGCTGTCTCTTTTTCACAGGGAACAATGAAGGTTTTTACCCGTTTATAATGGTTGGTGATGTAAAAGCGAGGAAATTATGGAAGTTGTCAAAGTTTTGCTTGAAACCTTAGAATGTTTGGTGGAAGAAGTTTGCTTGCGTACCTCGAGTTACGTAATTCGATAAAGCAGTTGCTTATGGCTGATTTTCTTGAATTAAAATAGGTAAGGATATATTTTCAAATAATATTGTTCAATTTCGTTTACGTGGTGAGAGTCTTTAATATTGGAAATTAATGTAGAGACGTACTCATAGATTATACGATTTATATTAAATTTATAAGGCGTTGAAAACATGACATCCAATGAGTATTATTCCGAGTACCTATAAAGTATATATCGTTACATTAATAATCAATCAAATTAATTAATTAAAAAAAAACAATCAAATTGACAAAATAACAGTAGTTTAACTGACACGTTAAATTTAAACGGGCCAAAATACGCCATACATTTAAAATAATTTTCAGCAATCTAACATTCAAAGCAACATACAATCATAATGTACATAAAACCTTACCTTCCATGAATTACAGGTAGATAATTAATTAATAAAACCACCAGTAGGTATAGTATGCCCCGCGGCTTCGCTCGCCGCCTCAACCGTTTTTCATATGGGCCCTACGTAAATATTTCAAGCAGAAGGTCGTTGAACAAGGAGGTCGAATTTCTGTAAAGGAGGCATTCAATTGTATTTTAGAACGTAGATTCCTGAGCTATGAAGATCGACTACCTCTGTATGATTTTTGCAATAAAAACATCATTAGTTCTTTTTCTTATAAAAATCGATCAAATACATAGTATTAATATAAATTATAAACTGCCTCGTTGGCCTAGTGGTTCTAAGCGCGACTGCTACGCTAGAGGTCTTGGGTTCGATTCCCAAGTGGACCAAGGTGTTATTGGGTTTTTCTATAAAATTCTCAGTAGCAGGTCGGTGTTTGGATTTGTGCCCGGTTAGTGGCAATAGGCTCGCCCCCTATGACATGGGACCTAAACATGTGGCGAACTGTGGGTTTACATTGGTACACCTCTGCCTAACCTGGCCTAACCCTTCGGGGATACAGGCGTGATGGTATGTATGTGTATGTATGTATTATTATAATAGGTGGGTGGTATTATTTAAGGTAGATAAAGTCAGATAAATAGCATTTCTACCATTAAATTTTGAAATCAGTTGCTAACAATCTCTTTGAAATAGAACACAACCCAATAGCCAGCTATGTAAGGAAGTCTATCATAAGAGTAAACTTTTTACATTAATTACGTATTCAAAGACTTAAAGTTCCAATACCAATGTATCTTTATAAAATACAAAGACAACCAAAAATCCAAAAATAAATATTTAAACTCCACACAAACGTATCCAAGACACACAACTATCTGATATCAGTCACATAGCTGTAATTAATATATTCCTATTCTGTGTGTATACTCATGTTTTTAACAAATAAAGTATTTTATTTATTTATTTATTTAACAATTTATGTACACAAACAGGAAAAGACAAATGGAACAGAAAATAAGATAAAAAATGTACAAAGGTACTGCTTATTTCTAAAAGAAATCTCTTCCAGCAGACCTGCGAAAGGAGAAGGACAAGAAATTTGTAGACAATGTGTACAATAGTTACAAAAAAAAAAAAAAAAAAAAAAAGTTTATATTACATACCATATTAATTTAAACATAAATTATAATACATAATAGTATCTTGTATCTTAGCTCATAAAAAACTATATTTTTGAAATATCCATTTCGCATCGCACATCGCGAGAGAGGGTTGAATAAACGTTATGTTTGTACAGCTCAAATATGAAATGTAACCCTTTACTGCATCTACATTAAGTAGTGTGGCTAGTTTTAATATGAAAATAGACTGATCTGATGCGAATGTGGAAGCATTTATTTGTTTATTTTAGAAGGAAAGTTTTTAGGATTTACTGATTGAAATTGATATTTATTCAATAACTAGCTGACCCGGCTTCTATACTTCTATAATAACCGAAGAATAAAAGCCTAAACTTTTGGATAAAATAAACTTATAACAAACTGTTTTTTTTTTTTTTTTTTCGAACATTTTCATATTATTTATTCACCTTTTAAACCTTCCCTGGGCTTCCACAAATAATACAATACCAAAATTAGCCAAATCGGTCCAGCCGTTCTCGAGTTTTAGCGAGACTAACGAACAGCAATACATTTTTACGTACACATACATACATATAGTCACGCCTCTTTCCCTTGTAGGGGTAGGCAGAGACCACTTCTTTCCACTTGCTACGATCCTTACACACTTGTTTCGCTTTGTCCACTTTCATTATTCCCTTCATACATGCTGTTCGGTTTATGGTACTCTTGATCTGGCCTTTTTTCATTCACACTCGCCTTATACACTTTTTTCGTCAATTGTTCTTCATTCATTCTCTCGGCATAGCCAAACCATCTCAGCATACCTATCTTAATTTTTGTCTTAACATCTATCATCTGACATAGGTACTTCATCCACCTTACCATCCATTCCTCCTCTTACATTTAACGTAGCGAAGCGGCTCTCCGTGGGCCACTTTTCGCCCCCGCGAGAAACGAGACGCAATGGGTGGCGAACCACATCGCCGCCATTTTGGATAATTAAATTATTTTTATGATTTTCCTTTGCGTTCCCGCGGGATTTTTATATATATAGATAAGGGGTATTTATAACAGTTTACAAATTTAACTTAACTGTAAAGTAAATTAAACCAAAAATCATAGGGTTTCAAAAAAATCATCCACATCGCTGTCGACTGGGAGTGTGCCTAAAAGGCTGGCGGCATTGCGACGTTGAATGGCAATGATTATTATTTGACCAAGGTCTAAGTCAGCCTTTATTAAAATTAAGTCAATGTGTATGAGAGCTCTTATATGATTAATATAAAATTCTCGTGTCACAATGTTAGTTACCATACTCCTCCAAAACGGCTTGACCGATTTTTATGAAATTTTATATGCATATTCAGTAGGTCTGAGAATTGGCTACTATCTATTTTTCATACCCCTAAGTGGTAGTAGGTAGGTAGTAGGCAGGTAGGTAGTAGGCAGGTAGGAAGTAGGCAGGTGCTAGGTAGAAAAAATTGCGTTGCAACGCATGCCGGGTACAGCTGGTATGATTATAAAAATCCCCAACCTTCCTACAACTTCTAATACAATTATTCATACCATCTAAAACTACCAACAAAAATGAACAATTTCCAACCGGTGAATTACAAAATTCGACTAAAACTAAATCGACCAAAAACTCAGCAAACTGATATTCAATTCAGTGTCCACTTTAAAAAATCTATTACACTTACATTCACGCAAAACTGAACGCCATATAAAAAACGCTGGCCGAAATTCAGGTGGCAAATGAACTGTTTTTTCTCTATCACACCACTAGTATAATTTGAACTACCCTAGCCCCCAAATCCTTTAAAACATAGGAGTGAAAAGGGTATGTCGATAAGATTAGAGGGGTCAATATATTTTAGTCGATAGTGTCTTGCATCGTTTCAAGGGTTATCGAGTATCGTAGGTATTCGATTTTGAAATGAAATTCGATAGTGCTGCGGTTAAACTAGTTGTGTTATAAGTTCGATTTTCGAAATATTTTTTCGTTCTTTTATTCGTGCAGTGATTTTTTTTTCAGCCATTCCGTTGGAAGTTTTTAAAGAGGTTTTCTGTTAGATCTGATTTGAGGTTTTTTGCACTGATTTATTCTTGTATATGGCTTTCTTCAAAATAGGAATGTACTAATGACGTCATAGTTACTGTATTTTAAAATTATAAAGGTGTTATTCGCGCTCTTTCTTGTTTACAGGTATTTTTATGTTTCTTGAGACCTTGAGACAAATAACTAATGACAATTTGCTAATGCGTTATGTTTGTATACTTATTTCTATTCTTTCTTTGAACCATGCTGCATATTGGCTGTATGCAATGTAATGTATTTTTGTTTTTCAATGCGTTATTTGCATTAAATAAGTAAATAAAAAGAAAAGAACTCGGTAAAACCATTCCATTCCGACTTTAAGATTATTCTGTAATTTATTTACTCAATTTCTGCAGATACTCCTTGCTACCTACATTTCCATCAATACCTCCGAGAATTTCATAGTATAATACCCCCTATATTATTCAAACCATAGTATCGTCACGTATCGTCCTATCCTATGACCATTAAGTTTGCAGCTAGAGCCTTTAATTGCGTCCTAAAGCACACCGGGGAAGAGGAACCATTTGAACAGGAAACCACACGATCCCTTAGCTACTGTACATTGAACATTGCTGTTCATATATATTATGCATCTGAATTGTGGGAGCAACCGATCAATGTATAACGTACAATATGTACCTATAGTATTGTTTTGTTGTATACAATTATAGATGGTGTGTGCGATTTACCGAGTTACTGAATGCAGAGTATTATTTGGATTTCTTTTATCAAACTAAGTAGTTTGTCGAATAATTTCATAGCAAACAATTTTACTCTTCTATACCTTGGCCGCTGAAACAATGCGTTCCTGACACATGTCAGTTAGTCTTGACTAGTAAGAGGAACTAAATAACGTTATTTAAACGACTCATAATAAAAATAGCATATGCTAAATAGCGAGTTTTTTTTTATGCTATGTAGTCTGGCTTTTAATCTATATCTATACTTATAATAAATCTGTAGAAGTGAAAATTCTGTACATTAAAAATACCACAAAAATAAATGGCGGGGGGTGTTACAAGACCGACACCGAACCCAAAAGGGTGAAAAAAAAAGTTTTTGTCTGTCTGTCTGTCTGTTTGTTCAGGTATCACGCAAAAACTACCGGTTCGATTACGATGAAACTTGGTATAATTATTCTTTATTATCCTGGGCACCACACTGGGTAGTTTTTATCCCGGAAAAGTATAAACAATAAAAAAACAAACTTAATTTTGCGGTTAAAAACTCATTGATAAGTTTCGTCATCCACGCGATGAAGTCGCAGGCACAGCTAGTTTCTAAATATAAGTTGTGCATTTGGTTTATACATGGACACTTGTTTATCCTGGAGAAATCACATAAACCACATTCAAACTAAACTGATAACACTTATTTTCTCAATACATGGTATTGTGACATGTTTACCACATAAGTTGCGATATACACTATGCAACTCACCTATACTATTTGATTGAGGTATGGGGTAACTCGCCGAAAACAAAAATTGATGAGATACAAATCCTTTTGACGGTTTGTCGACCTCCATGGTCGAGTGGCGTCCGCACCGGGTTCAAGGTGTCGCTAGCTCTGAGGTCCCGGGTTTGATCCCCGAACAATGTAGAAACCAAATTTCCACATTGCTTCGGGTCTGGGTGTTCGTGGTACCTTCGTTCTTTCTGAATTCCATTACTCAATTGCTTTACTTTGGGTTCCGAGCAATGTATGTGATGTTGTCCACATTATTATTATTAAAAAAATCCTTCAAAATAAAATTTTAAAAATTACTTTTACACACCTACTAAAAAAATGTACAAAGAAACAAAACTAATGAAAATAAGAAAAATTTACATTTACAATGTTTGCATTTATTCATAAAACATTAAATAGGAATATGTACAGTAATATATATTTCATTCAGCATAAACAAGTCACCAATCGTAGTACGCGCCGAGCTAGTTTTTTCGTTCTACCCACGCCCCGAACAAATTATGACAAGTCGATGATCACTTTTGACGGAGCACCGATTTATAACAAAATACCCTCAACCATTAAAAGTGTTAACTCATTTAATGTGTTCAAAAATAAACTTGCTCAGTATATTTTCGCTAATTAAGTGTTAAGTGTTAAAATAAAGTTTGATAATTGTGAATGTGTATTGTTTTGTTAGTGTGACGACGAACAGAATTGTTTTGTGTAACTATGTAAGTGACCATATTGTCTTTTTTGAGAATAAATTTCTTTAAACCTAACCTAATTGGTATCAATAAAAGAATTTAACTAACAGCTACTGCATATTTTGAGACAGAAATTATAAAACAAAAAAATAACGCTACAGTAAATTAGAAAGAGTAACTAAGTTTTGAAAGAAAGAAAAATTACTTTTACAAATCATCTAATAAGCTTATTTAATAGTATGATACTAAAAACCTCATTAAAACACATTAATCACATTTCATTTCAATCCGAGATCCAAAAACGAATCCCAATTCCAATAAACTTTAAAATTCACTCGATTCCAAATCGATAGCTTATCGATTGCTACTCGATTGCTACTCGATACGAATACCTTTTACACCCAAACGGCAGTGTATAATTGATTTTGTTCAGAACCTCCAAAACTCGGAGCAAAGGATAATCGTCTATTATCCGCTTACTAACTTTATCGAATAGTTTGTTTGTTTATCGATAGTGTTTTTGGAAGATGTGCGTAAGGTGAATTTAGAGTTTTTATGTAGTTTACGGTTGGTAGTTCCATTGTAATTAAATATTATATGACTTTTACCGGACCTGATTACAGTCATAATCTGCCGAGCCCTTTTCCCAAGCTATGTTGGGATTACCGGATTCAGCTCAATACCGTATTTTACATGGAGCGACTGCCTATCTTACCTCCACAGCCCATTTTACTGGGAAACACAGTATCCTGTAAGACTGGTTGTCGGATTGACTTAACGACTGCCAAAGATGTACGTATGACAGTCGGGACCTATGGTTTAACGTACCGGACCTAATTACAGTAACGCTGCAAAATGATAACACAAAAATGTGCGTAAAAACATACTAAAATGTATATTATATGACAACTTGATTTTTAGTTGTACTTGCAATCAATTCCTATACGAAAAAGTTTTTTTTTTTATTGAGTAGGTATACAAAACGAGCAGAAAGCTACTTATGCTACCTTTTTAAAACCTACTTTGTCCGACTCATCTCACCATACGGACCTATAACACCAAATATTAAAAAAAAAAACAGTAATTAAAATAACAATAACACAGACCAACAATCAAAACCAAACACACTTAAATCCAAAGAATTTCAAACTCTACTTCTCACCATTTTTTATGGCGGCGATTTTCGAACATTCTACCATTCTACCAATCTACCGCAGTTAATGACACTATCTTAATTCAATTGTGGATATCTTGAAGGTAATAACTCTGTTGCGGTGGCTGTGTACGGTTGGAAGTAAGTTACGTGACTTTTATTTTTTAGGTTTAAAAAAATTTATATTTTATATGAAATGGGATAGGATGTTGAAAAGTAGTATAGGTAGGTACTATTCATTTTATAAAAATAAGTATGTTTAGGACTATGTCTCAAACAAAAAAAAATTACACCTTTATATTTTTATGTATATTTTATTGTATAATAATTACTTTCATGAGGCAAATGCCAAGCTTTACGTGGTTTCCCGTTACCATAGGAAATATTTATCTTTGTAGTTTTCTTCTATTCGGGAAGAACTAATCCAAGAAATTAAAGATAGTAAGATTCGGGCCACCAAGTCTTGTAACTCAAATCGAGATGATAACCCGACTTTGTTTCATGTATTTAGATTTGACAATTTACTCATGCGCATTTTGTATGACTTGTTTCAGGAATCCAAACCCACGACACCACCACGAGCTGACACGTAAGTAATTTTTTTATTACACTTACTTCCAACCGTGCATCCAAGAAAAAAACTACATCTCGACCGCATCAAATAGGTAATAACGTTACGTAATTACGATCAGTAGCGGTACACGCTTTTTATATTTATATGGTACACTTCCTTAATATCTCTATGATATGGTCAACCACAATAACAACTAGGCTTTATTAACTAAGCAATAAGGTCGAAATTAGCCTGCCAAGTGTGGTCTACCACACTTACATCTAGCCTTTATTACCAGAGCAGTAAGGTTGAAATTCTCATGTCAAGTATGGCCCATCACACCTTTGCAGTACCTTTATATCTAAAGCAGTAAGATCGAAAGTCGTATATCATGTATGGTCTACCATAGTCTCGCATAGCCGTTATTACGAAAGAAATAAGGTTGAATTTCGTGTGTCAAAGATACGACATGTATTGCGTTGATTGTAGGTGGACACGCTAGTGCAAATTATATAATTGTGTAATGAAGTTATAGATTTGTGGAAGAAACTGCGATACGTTTTTTTAGTTTATGTTCCTTCGTTTTTAAGTATTTTTCTGTTGTTATCGCTTATTCTAATTTCTCAAGACATTAAAGGAAAGTGAGATTAGTTTGATGTCACAGACATACATTTGATAGAATTAGGGTACCTCAATAACTGTCAATAAGGCTGTCAAGGTTATGTTTTCAGAATAAATCGAAATTTCATTCAACACAAATTCGTAAAAAAAATATTGACCTCAAAATATTAATATTTTCAAACTGCTGTACAGATTAAAAAAATATAACTAATATTAGCTTTCAAATCAAATCGATCAATTTGTATTGGGGCTACAATGCCACAGACACACATTAAACATCTCTTTTTAAACCTACGCTTTAAAATATATCCAGGAACAGACCAGTTGCTATATATTACAAACAAATGGCAAACACTGAAACAACGCTATCTATATTATATTTTGTACTAACAGTACAATAGCTAGGGGCGACTGGCGACGAGTACATAATTTATTTCTACCTGTAGATATTCTTTGAACTGAAGAAACACCTGTGAAAGGAAAGCTATGGAATGGTGATAGTAGAAAGATAGATAGGACTCTCTTATTTGGTAGTCGGTTAAATGATAGTTGTGGTATGTTTGAAAGTGTATTTAATCGAGTTTTTTATTACTTTTCAAAGACGTTTAGAAGAAAAAAGGAGAGGCTTTATTTAGTAATATAATATAAGCTACTAACAAAAATAAACACACAAACGTTTTTTAAACGTTATAATATTCAATTGTAACATACAATCAAATGAACTTAGCTTTTTATGTATTGCAAAATTACAGCAAAATTGAATAGGTTTCCAAGACCTTTTTACATTTTTACGAATGTTAAGTTATATTAACTTCCAAATTATTTCTTTACGAGCCCGAAAATAAAACTTTAATTTACCGTCATAAATACATGTTCTCTCTTTTACTTTTGGTGATATATCATTATCTCCCGAGCCTTTTCCCAACATAGTTGGGGTCGGCTTCCAGTCTTACCGGATTCAGCTGAATACCGTATTTTAAATGGAGCGACTGCCTATCTGACCTCCACAACACATTTTACTGGGCTAAACACAGTGTCCTATGGTTAGACTAGTTGTCAGAATTGACTTAACGACTGTCAAAGATCATCGTATAACAGTCGGGATCAACGGCTTAACGTACTATCCGAAGCACGGAGTGATCTCGGTGAGTTCACAAATGGTCGCCCATCCACGGACCAACCACGGCAAGCGCGGCTTAATCTGTATTGACGGTCAAACCGTCCGGCTAACACTTAGCCACGGGCCCCTCTACTTTTGATGATATGATTAAAAAATAACGATACCATACATTAAAAATAGTGCTATTTCGAATCAAACGGAAACGCAGCTATTTGATACTCCCAATTAAAATAGCTTTGCGATTGCAATCCATCTCCAGTTTCAGTAACGCATTAATATTGATAAATAACTCGTGGACTATGAATAGAAACATTCAATGCTCAAAGCATCAAATGGAATATGAAATCGGTGAAACTAATATGAGTTTTTGTCAAAGGTGAAAAGGACAGAAATGTATAAACTAGCTGCTGCTCGCGACTCTGCTCATGTGCTTGCAAAAAGTAGCCTATGTATTATTATATAACATAACATACCATTACGCCTGTATCCCCGAAGGGTTAGGCAGAGGTGTACCAATGTACACCCACAGTTCGCCGGTATATTTAGGTCCCATGTAATAGGGGGCGAGCCTATTGCCACTAACCGGGCACAAATCCAAACTCCGACCTGCTACTGAGAATTTCATAGAAAAACCCAATAACACCTTGGTCGACTTGGGAATCGAACCCAAGACCTCTAGCGTAGCAGTCCCGCTTAGAACCATTAGGCCAACGAGGCAGTCTATTATATACTATTCATAAAGGTACAAGGTATCTTTTAGAACTTAGACAATGTCCAACATAACTATATTGGATATAGTTTGTTTGTTGGATCGCAATAAAATGTTTAACATTACTAAATCTCTAGCTTAATTAAATCTTATAATCTATTTCTAATGACATATTGTTACATTATCATTGTTTAAATATTGTTGTTTTACCTTGGGTTTTCGAGCTGGCTCTTTAAAAATATTGTATACTAAGTTTCAGCAAAATCGGTTCAGCGGTTTAGCCGTGTAAGCGTAACAGACAAAAAAAATAATTTCTGAGTTTATAATTTATTAGTACGGATAGACTTTATTTTCTAAAAAGGACTACGTCTATTGCCTTTCCTTATTGCTTCAAAAACGTCTGTATAAATCAGTCAAGCTAAAGTAACTGGCATGGAGCCAGGGGTTGCAAACTTTTAACATCAGTTAATCTAACACGGGACTGTTGGCGGGAATTCAAGTTGTTTTTTTTTTTAAATTTGGCACAGGCACGAAATAAAACCAAATACGTTAATTGCTGCGACCCAAATTGGGACCTCTTTGTATTCACTAGTGCACTAATTAAAAAACCAAAAGGTATAAAGGATTAGTGCGTTTTCCGATTTTAAATTAAACTGTCAAATTAAGTAATTGGAAGGGTACATAATATGTAACGAACGATTTAAAACTAAAACTGCCAGTACGCGATTAGCCTTGCTACACAATAAATGATATGGTCGTGTATAAACGTACCAATTTTTTTGAAAATTCAATTCATTGTTTTTTATTTGTATGTACCTATATACATTTTTATGTTTTATTCAAAAAGAGACACCAAAATAAAAAAATTGAAAAAAAAAAAAGAAATTCACAAAACGAACCGCAATGTGATTTTTTCTCTCTCAGGTGCAACTAAATAATTAAGTAAAACAAATTTATCGCTGAACCGAGCAGCTATTTAAAAATAGAAAAGAACCGCCAAGCAAACTTTTTCTTCGTTATTAAGAATTTAACGTTTATTGAGGTCAAATCGGTGTGTATCTCCTTGGTCCCTCGAGAAATCATTGGACACAGGCTGTATAAAATATGTAAGGATTGTAAAAAAAGCTTCACCTAGTTATACGTTTTTGTTTTAATAATTGATGTCATTGCGACAGTCTCGGGTCTTAGAATTGATACAAGATAAATTGGACATTCCTAAGACAAAAAATGTGACATTTGTTAAGCTTGAATTATTAAAAAAATATATATATTAGTAACTAGCTTTCGCCTGCGGTTTCACCCTCGTGGATGTCCGTTATCTCGGCAAGGAGTAGCTATGCATTCTTAAATTAATACCAAAATTCTTCAAAATTGGCTGTGTAATTTACTGTGCAAGCGTAACAGACAGATAAATTTTACATTTATAACATTATTGTGCATTTGTGGATTTGAATTTTTCTACTGTTGAGTCCAATCAACGCTTATTTACTAAACAATATGCAATTATACACAGAAGAACCTATTACCTTATTTAATGCAACACAAACATGTCAAAAATGTCTTTGAAAAAAAAAGTTAATTATCTAAATGTGAACCATAATTACTAGCATTTATTCCCAAGCTATTGATATAGGTATTATTTACTCATATTTACTGTCTAAAACAAAAACAAAATAAATATTTTTACATTTTTAAACTCTATAAGCCCTTATCACAAAAATTGCTTATTCAAAATCTGTCCCCCAAGATAAAATATAAGCTAGGATAGTCTGTGACACTTTGGATTACATTTTCTTTTAATTCAAAAATTGTAAGAAGTAGACAGTGCTAGGTCTCAAGAGATGGAGATGCAAATACGTTTTGGACCACGGATTAGTGAGCTAATAGAGTGTTTAGTTATTTGTTGAGTTTTGAGGGGTCTTGCTTGGCTAAGATTTGGTGATTATTTATTATTGTTACCATAAATATTGCACTTCAGATATCTAAAACTTAGGTATAGTTTACTAGAAATCATTTAAATCATTCAATCATTTACGAAAAATTAAAATAAGCAACCAGCAAATGAGCAAGCGTGATGATCAGTGCCCGTTCTTACTCTTCATGATAAGATTCTTAGCACAGGGACACTTATATATTACACCTTATTCTACCTATTCTACTCTTAATTACATCTTTCATTGTATTATAATAAACCTCATTAAAATAATGGTGAAAAATGAGGTCTTACAAGACTAGTAGTTGTGCTTGAATAACCTTTATTCTGCAGAACTTAATAAAATATCTTAAGTTTACATCCATCTTCAGTTCCACGATAAAAAACTATTCCAAACGATAGTTTTTTTATGCTCTGAACTAGTATTTCCTTTGACATCGATTACTATTGCAATTTCTTACATGTCTTATATGATACAAGGTTACTGATCAATGACAATACCTTTAAGATAGAAGTAGTTTCACTCTATTAACTCATTACTCCGTGTTCCAGAACGACGGTAGAAATCTTGTATTACCATGTAAATCTTGACATAATATTTTTAGTACTAGTTAAAAATGAATGCTGATTTTTCAAGACCTGAGGTACTTAAATGGAACTGTGGTTAAGGAGATGTGTCTTGGTTACCTTATATTTGTGTGTAGTTAAAAATATAAAATTCTTGATACGAGTAGGTATCTTAGTATATTTTGTGATTAAAATAATATAGTTAGATGATTTCCAGTTTATTTGATAATATCTTGCGAGAAATGTTTCATTACAAATATTTTACTATCATGTATGCGTGCCTCTTTTCTCCTCTTTTTAAATATGATTTTTGTTTTATATCATTATGTTCATGGTTTACGGCAAAATGACTTTATACACTATTATTTCGATTTAATATAAAACAAATGGTAGGTATGATAATTATTGTGTATATAATGTCACACCTGTGCCTAACTTTTCACTTATGTAAACTACCCTCTTCCCTTAAGAAAATAATATCTTGATAAGAATAATCCAAGAAAATACTAAGGTCACCACCTAACCCCTCCGCAACACTGCACATGTCTGTGTGATAAAATTCAAATTTCAAGCTTAGAGGAACCCACGTGGGCAGTTAACAGGTTGACTTGCAATAGTACTGTTACAACGAGCGTTGTGGTGCAAGTTATAAGAGGTAGCGGGTTTATAAACTCACTGGACATTTTTTTAAGGACGCATCGTACATTTTATTTATGTTTTTGGAGAAGTAAAGACATCTTCGATATATACCTACATGTATGCGCAGATTTGAACTAAACGAGTAGCAATATCGCGCTTATTAGAGTCCCTTCAGCGAATAGTTCCTATGACGTTATGTTGGCACCCCTGTATTTTCCATTATATATTACGAATTGAATACAGTAAAACAAACACTAACTATACATCTGCCACTTTAAAGAAATTATGAACGTGCTTTGGGATTATGAACCTTAATTCAATGACTAATAGTTCAGTTTCCATCACATTCAAATTACTTTTAGGCCCTTTGCGGTAATATTAGTCATTCTAAAATGAACTTAAACACATGTTGTCAAAGTTGATAATGGCGTAATTAGTAATAACGTTTACTTCTCTATCCATATTGGCTTTAGTATAGACAAGTTCGTTATTACACCGCGCTGCATATCGCACGCTCACTTATTCGCACGTAGTAAGACAGTTAGGGCGGCTAAACATAGTTTTACTGTCTTACTCTTGTTACCCTCCGCGTGGTAAAATAAGCGTATTATTAAGGATTTATTAAGCGTTTACTATTGTTAAGATATTGCGAAAAATTTACAGAATCTAAGTTAAAAGCCGCTGGATCTTATACCTTTAAACCGTATTCCCTTGGGAGATCTTGTTGTAACTATATGCATAGAGAATTGTTAACATACGTATATATACATATGCATTATGTATAGGCTACAGGTTAATAACGAAGGTTCAAGATAATCTAGTTTAATATTACACCTTAGTTTATATATAACTTTATTATTTGCATAAGATTTAAGGGACTTATGAGAATTTTGCTAAAGTAAATAACATAGATGTGCCAAAGAGTATTATGACACATAATTATACGTTTAATGCCCAATAATTGATAAAAAAAGCAAAAAGGCCCCACTTAAAAAAAGCAGATGCGATATTCAAGACATTTGTGTCTGACCACGCGTAGTGTAATAAGAGTAAGACAGTTAGACATACTAATTAGACAGTGAAATAACGTTCGGACGCGCCAACTATCTTACAACGTACGTCTGCGAATGAGATAGCGTAGGATGTTCAGCGCAATGTAATTGTCTAGTTAGTCAGTAAGACAGACTTTAGTAAGTCGACACTGCGTACAACTGTATGTGAACTCAATACAAAAAAAAACTGGTCAAGTACGAGTCGGACTCGCGCACCGAGGGTTCCGTACAAACCTGTAGGTATATTTGTGATGAAACTAAAAATTTAAGGTTTTCGGAATGTTTCCCTTATATGTGCTATTAAACATTGCTTCATGCCAAATTTCAAGATTCTAGATCGACTGGAAGTACCCTTTAGGTTTTGATTCCCTCGCGAGTAGTTGCGAGTTTGAAAATATGCGGCTTAAATTGCTATTTCTTTTGATTGCATTGACATAAAAGACGTCTGCGAATGAGATAGCGTGGGATGTTCAGCGGCAATGTAATTGTCCAGTTAGTCAGTAAGACAGACTTTAGTAAGTCGACACTGCGTACAACTGTATGTGAACTCAATACAGCCAATACAATAGAATATATACAAGGAAATATCTAACCGGGTAAAACGAATGTTTTGCATTAGATCTCGCTTCGTTACATCGTGTCTTAGGTGATTCACTCGCACAAAGGAATCGCACTTACAAGGATTGCCGCGCTTTGAAAATGTCACTAGATTCCATGGAGCATGTGGTTTTAATGGACATGTCGAAACGGTACAAAATATTTGAAAAAAACAAAATTTTTGCTTAAAAGCAAAGTCCGTTTGTTATTCAAAAAAAGGAACAAGTATATAATATTATGACTACATGTTATACATATTGTAACTTGTGCGGGTAGTATAATGCTGTCAGGATAAGTTGGAAACTAAATTAATATATAATATATATTTTTTAACAATTATTTTGTTTATAATAATCCAGCCTATAAACGTCCCACTGCTGGGCACAGGCCTTCCAGCCTATAAACGTCCCACTGCTGGGCACAGGTCTTTGTAGAGAAGGCACGAGCATTGATCACCACGCTTGCTCCATGTTTTCCTTCACCGTTCGTCAGAAGTGTCTTAGAATAATTAAGAAAGTACATATAACTTTGAAAAAGCCACATTGGTACTTGCCTGGGTTCGAACCTGCAACCTTGTACATACAATTCCATTCATTGAACCGCTGGGCCACCATGTAATTTTTATTTTGTTTGATATTTATTAAAACTGGCTTCCCGCTCTGCCTTGGCTATGGTTTTCTTTTTACATTATTGTATTATAAAAGGGAAGTTTTGACACAGAATATTTCCTAACCTTATAGATTACAATATGTCTAAATAGGAGTAGAAGGAACAGGAACAATCAGTTTCCAATTCCTACATGTTCCATCGATAATATGCTAATTTATTGTAAAATAATACCGCATCCATCTTCATTCATTCATCCAAGACCCCTTGTACTCTCTACAGCTTTGTGCATTATTGTTTCAGGGAGAAAATCTTCCTTTTTCTTTGTTCATCGTCTTATTTAACCCTACTTGTCTGACGCCTTTTATTTTCAAATGAATATCTAATGAAGCTTCCAGAGTTTTAATGTGTGAGATGTTTAATTCAGATTTTATGCCGCCATTTTAGGGTTGAAGAAAAGTTTTTTATGGATTATTGTTTTTTTTTAAAACGTTTTTTATGAGTGTATTTTTTGAATTATATGAAAGATTCTTCTTTTAACATAAATCATTGTCAATATGTAACTATGATACATAGAATGACTACTAAAATGCACAAAGGAATCGCCATATACCCATAATATTGTAGTAATCCAGGAGTAATCCAGGTTTTCTCACCGATTGTCAGTGGTGCCTTAAAAATATTATTATTTATTTATTTATTATTATAAAAGAGATACAATATTTATTTAAAACAATCTCCCACAAAACCGGTTTAGCGGTTTGACTGTGGGTGTTGCGCCGCATTGTAACACAAAAGTAGGTAGGTTTATATTATGTACCAGTACGACTACTTAATTATTTATTCTATATAGGTACCTAAGTATTTTAAATACAAGTATTTTTTTAACTTATTTTAAAAATTCTTTTATCACTTTCCTGTCTTATGTCTGCCGGTAAACTATTAAGCACATAAGGTATACGTATTAAGAAATTACCTACACAATATACATTGTGATAAAGACCCTTAGCCCTTGCCTGGGTTCGAACCTGCAACCAAGTACCTAAATATAATACTGGTCATTGAACCTCTAGGCTCCAAAACCAATTTAAAAACTCATTTTTATTTTGCTAACTTCATTAAAATCACATGCCTTAGTAATTAAGATCTTTAAACCTGTTTAATAACAGCTGATACGATATCTGTTATCAGATTAAATTCACCTAATATTTATGTGGTGTTCCTATTGGTTGACAACGACAGGTGTGTAACGGACACATAGTGAATCGGTTTTTTTATATACGGGGTGTAGACGAAATCATTGCATTTTTTTTTATCTGCTTTTTGGTGAATAAACAGCATCGTAGCCATCTTTTTTTTATTAGTAAGTTTTCCTTTAGCTTTTTATTTATAGCCCTTTAACTGTAACTTAATTGATCTTTAACTTTTTAAATTATTCATTTTGTATTTAAATACAAACCCAGCTTAAATTGTTTTATTTTTATGAAAGAAGTAATTAAAATACGGCTTATAACTTTTTCACATCTGGGCAAAGGATTTTTCTTATATAGAAGGGAAGAGCATGGAGCAAAAAACATTTTTTCTTCAAATATTAAATTTTTTGGTGACTTTTTCACTATGGACACACACTGTATACCATCACGTACCTAATTAAGTATTATTTCGAATGCCTATTACTGAATACTGGTTGCCATGGGAACGAGGCATATGGATCTGTTTCTATACACCAGCTGTCGATACCCAGATAGTGTAGAATTAATGTTTTGTAAGAATTATGACCTTGACCCTTATGACATGACCTTAAGGTGAAAACTGTGAGAATTGAATTATAGTTGGGTGGGATTTGTATGTGAAACTTGTAGGAGAAAATATTTATTTAATGCTAAGTAGGTATGTGTTACTTCTAGTAAAATTCAGTAAGTAAATAATAGTCTAATCGACCCTCACAATATACATAGCATAGTTTTGTGAATAAAGATTTGTATATCACCTACATATTTTTTTTTATTCATGATGTTTTAATCTTTAATTTAATTATGATTTTAAATCTAATACAAGTCTCAAGAACAAACACTTACAACTATTAGATACTAAAATTAAATCTTATATAAATAAATAAAACTAACACGCGTCAAAAAACTCATCGTCAACCTTGTCAATGGCGGAAAACGTGCCCAGAAGGCTGGCAGCATTGCCACGTTGAATTACATATTTTAGTTATAAAACGTAAACTAACATACCTACCTACTTAAATGTAAAAGACTACTTAATTCGATTGAACCAACGCCGAGTTATACCCTATGGAACACAAAAATATTTTTTTAAATCAAATTCTTAGTCACTGGAAATATCGCATAACAAAATATAGTCGAAAAAAAGCAAGAATTTCGTTCTTTTGAAGTCGGCTAAAAATATAAAAGACATACATTACTAACCCTTCCCTTCTATCAAACCAAGTAACATAATATAAATTAGAACAGGTGCACAAAAATCAATAAATTTCATAACATTAAATGCTTCATCTTAAAACAGGTAATATTTCATCCCAGACTTTATAATCTGACGTTTATAGAGATTACAAACGCAGACAATGAGGTAATCGTAAAAATATTATAGTAATAAATTCGTTATTGGGTACTAAAAACATTTCACTTTGGTTCCGCGTGTTTTTTCTCATGGGATTGATACTCCTTGAGGATCTCGTAGAATAGTTTTTTTTTTACAACATACGCTAGGTAGCCTGTAAAAGCACTGCTCGAACAGTTAGTCAATGATCAATGTACAAGGACTGCTCGAGCTGTCACATCACCCGCTCGCTTTTTTTTGACGACTGCTCGCAGCAATCAAAGTTCTTTAATCAGTCCGTCTATGGTTAACCATAGAAGTCTATAGGTCACCATGCGGTCGTAGCTTAAAGCAATAAATACAATAATTTTCTATTTACTGATCAGATGTTTTAATGTGTCGAAGTAACAAACAGATTTATATATTATAAATTACGTTTGTCATATAAAGGTCGCAACGAACTGCGACTTATATTGTTTCTTAAAATACTTTCTAATAATATAGGTACAATGTATATTTATATACATACAATTTATTATTGGAATTCACTTTCAATCAAAAACTTTATCTGTTACAACAAAACGAGCCGTCAAACCCTCATGCCGTCTCTCTCTTTCCTTAATATAAAAAGTGAGAAAGCAACAGTTTTGTTAACACCGTAATTCTACATCAAAAACTCAAAATAAATCAATAATTACATTCTTAATTCGGTTACGGTCACTTAAAAAGATTAATTTAATTAAAAGTTATCAGTTTCACTTTGGTGCAATGCATTAGGGAATCGTTCATACGTTGGAATGAAATGTTTTATGTTTGACACGCTATGCTTAAGGAGCAAATACACTTGATATCGTGGTGGCCGGGGCCCAGCGGTGGAAGGACCGGATTTGGGTGTCCAAGGTTGAAGGTTTGAATCTTAGTATCAATGTAAAGTTTTGAAATTCATATTGTAAAGTAGGACAAGTACTGAATACTGGTTGCCAAGGGAACTTGGAAACTGTAAGGATCGTAGCAAGTGGAAAGAAGTGGTCTCTGCCTACCCCTACAAGGGAAAGAGGCATGTATATAATGAAAAATATTGTGAAAAACGAAAATAACAAAGCCAAGAAATAAACATTGTAAGAAAATTGTGTAGAGTAGCGACATTGCCGAATGTCTTAAAAGTTATTTTGCATTTCAGTACTCAGTACTTTAAGTATTTAAAAAAAAAATGGTTCCTATTTGTTTTTTTACTCATACCTGGGTGAAGACTGAAAAAGTAATTAAAATAATAAAATCACTTAAAAGCCTCTCCTTACTAAATCAACTAGACTTAATATTCATAATCCCAAAATTAAAATCCCAGCATTTTAACATCACATAATTATCAAGCAAAACATTTAGCACGATTGTAATCTGATTTAAAAAGTCATCAAACTCCCAACTACCTCCAAGTAGATAAAACAACTTTTTGGACAGTTTTTTCTTTTAGAACGAGCCTAAAATGTTGCCTGATCTTTATTTTTATTGATCTTGGTCCTTCGGTCCTTCGGTCCTTCGGTCGTAAGGGTCGAACTTTACAAACTTTTTGGAGAAAATATTTTCTTTTTCTTCATTTAAGTGCTTGTGTTTTTTATTTATAGTATTTTGTGCGTAACGTTATTATTTTATTTACAGAGAAACTTATAGGGCTTAAGTAATGGATAAGAATTTTTGTAAATATTTTTGGTAGAGAGTTCTAAATTGTTGTTTCATAAATATTAAATTTGTTAGGCATGTACTAGTTTATATCGAGGATAAACATTTTTTATGCTGAAGACATTTAAATGGTGTTGGTGGTGGTGAAAACTAAGATGCAAACAGAGTTAATTAGGTATTGTGTTTAATACAATATTGTCTAATACCCATAAAAGGGATATCGACCCAGCCTTTTATTCAATTTATGAACATTGATTGATTGTAGCATGTATGAAGGGAATAATGAAAATGGACGAAGCGAAACAAGTGTGTAAGGATCGTAGCAAGTGGAAGAGAGTGGTCTCGGCCTACCCTACAATTGAAAGAGGCGTGATTATATGTACCTAGTATGTATGTATGTATGATTGCGTTTAGTTGTTTTGTCCATCTAATTGAGAGTTTATCAACTTTTGTTGCTGACACCAACCTACTGTTTTATCTGTGATTCCTTTGACGAATATAATCATTATAAATAATAACTTAAATGTTCAGTGTGTATACTCCTTAACAAAAAACCTAAAGATTTAAATCAAGCCACAAAACTGATAGGAAAATCAAAATGGTGATGAATTAACATTGAATAGGCGCCGTTAACTTTAGGCGGTGATACAAAGACATTATGGTGATAAGGGGGTGATAAGGAGGTGATTAAGTGGTGATACGGGTGATTAACTTGCATCACAATTTATCTTGTGATGTGTTTTTAAAACAGTAGATGTGTTTTGGTAGTGGCATGTTTTTTATGTGTTAATTAAGTTAGTTGTGTATAAGGTTTTTGTATGTAGTTTTTATGTCGATATTATTGTTAATTGGAGCAATAAATAGATAATTATGTAGTTTTTTTTTTATGCAGAGAAATAGAACAGAAAGAATTGACGTATTTTTATACAGTAGTGCTCTTGGTGAAATAATAAATTGTAATTGTTTTATTTAATATTTATTTCGTTTTATTCATAATGTCAATTGATGTTTTCTTTTATAAAATAAATATTAAATTATTTTTTTATATAATCTACACAGAAAAAAACGTCACAAAAAACTAGTACCTTTATAAAGGTCTACTTATCTTTAAGTATCTCCAAAAAAAAATTCAATATGATAATTGATTATACCCTCCAATAACTACCTTTTTTCTTCGAACCCTTTGCACTTAAGCCAAAATAAGTATTCCCAAATCGTACAAAATTTCTTTTGTTGTGTCACGACACTCAAGACATAAAAGAATATGGAAAAAGGGTTTCTTGGACACTAGTGTTCCTTACTTAGAAATCGTTAGCAACCTAACAGTAACTATTTTTATTTTACCTTTATAAAATTTTGGAACACTAACTGTGCCCCGTGGTTTCATCAAAATTTTGCTGTACTCGTCATAAGAGTCGTAGATATATAATTTTGTTAATTAACCCATAATAATAGAAGCTTACTCCAAACTCAGCTATGATATGATAATTATTTTCATTACTTTCTTGGAACAAAATCATTTCCATGGACAGATTAGACGTGGTATTTAAACTGTTACTATGAATTTCGTTACAAATGTTGTTATCCTGTATACCAAACATAACTGTCATTGTAAAATATTACCAAAATTACATATAATATAATAATAATCCAGCCTATAAACGCTTCTGCCCCAGAGAATAATAATATAATCATTACATATAAGTTATTCAAATTAATACAAAAAAAATCTGCTGATAAGTAACTAATGATCTATCGGAAGAAGAAGAAGAAGCCTAAACTTAATTCATTCAAAACAGCCTTAAACACCACAAAAAACTGACTACACAACTGACACTTATTAACAATATATCTAAGTAACAAAGGACCAATTTCTCGCCCTCCAGTCCTTTTGTACGGAACCCTAAAAATAAGCGAAAGAATAAGAAACGATAAGGAAAAACTCTTTAACGTTATTTAGTGACATATTTGTGTAAGAAAACTTTGCACTTTACCAGATTTCGAGGCACTTGTGTGCCATGTACACGGCTGATCAATATTGTAGTATTATTCATTGTTTGTGTCTGTGAAGTTACTGAAAGTCCTTTTTTCTTTATCATCATCATCTGCCTAGCCTTTTTCCCAAACTATGTTGGGGTCGGCTACCAGTCTTACCGGATTCAGCTGAATACCGTATTTTACATGAAGCGACTGCCTATTTGACCTTCTCAACCCATTTTACTGGGTAACCCAATATCCCATGGTAAGACTAGTTGTCAGAATTGACTTAACGACTGTCAAAGATCAACGTATGACAGTCGGGACCTACGGCTTAACGTGCTATCCGAGGCACGGAGGAGTCTCGGTATGTTTAGAAAACGTTCACCCATCCACGGACCAACCGCGGCGAGCGCGGCTTAACCTGTATTATCGGTCAAACCGGCTTACACTTAGCCACGAGCCCCTCCTTTTTTCTTTATATTAATAATAAATAATCTTAGAGAGTACAATAAGTAAGTCGTTTAGTTATTTTTGGGCTAAAATAATCATAATATCTTGGGACAACTCAAATACGGTAATTGGATCCTAAACTAGGGAGACCCTGTATAAGCAGACGACTGATAAACATACTTATATGTATATCTCTTAATACACACGTAGTATAGATTAATTACAAGCAGAAACAGAACAAATGAGCATGCTTATTGCTCATCACATAAAGATTTGTTGAGTTGTGTGTTAATCGAACCCAAGACCTCTGTTTAAGCAGTCAGGGTCACTAACCATTAAACCATCAGGCCATTCAGAGTATATTTGTTTAGGTCTAATACTGCAAGCTAAATTAGAACCACTTCTTGACATACAATTGAGATGAAGTTTTGATGGTAACGGTACAATATTATGGTACTTTTTAGCTGGTCTGATGATGAAGCCAGAAGATGGCTATCGTACGTCATCACGAAAATACCCAATCCAGTGCTTTAGCATGTAGGTTTTGCCAATAAAGTTGCATTGTGTATTTTTAGTGATAACATAACGTTAACCTGCGACGTACGGTTTAAATTTACTCGACAGGGTCATTTTTATAAAACCTTTTTTTACCTTTCCATGAGATGAACAAAAAGCAATACAATGACCGTCCCCTGTCTTTGCATACTTTAATCACTGCGTTTGACATTCACTGCAATTGTTACAAGTATATTCCTACCTATCCTCATTATTTTAACCCTATACTCGCCTAACACAATACATAGGGGTAGGGGAGACCCATTGTTATTCTAAGCATCTCTCCGATAAAATTGCACCGTAAAATCGAGGCCAGTCAATCAATCATTTACAGGGTTAAAACCAGTACAGTAAAAGCTTTTAAAAACAAAAAAGCTTTGTGACGTCACATCTATAAAGCTACCGTACGATTTAACAAACTTTCCAATCTAAAAACTTTGTTTTTTATCCTTTATGTTCAAAACTATTTTTGGTATGTCACAACTTTTAAAATACTGTTTTGAAATGTACCTATATTAAGCGTAGTTTTAGGTGACTAATTGTTTTAAGAATGCAACGCTTTTAAAGGTAAGCGTTACACTTAAAGATGTGATATACTGAACGATGCAATAAGAAAGTGTCATGAGAAAGTTTCCATAGATTTGAGGCTTAATACAAAACAAAGTGTAAGTTCTCGAGCATAAAATATATGTGTACACATAGATATTGATATTGTAAAACAAAAACCGAGAATTATTTGTAACAACTTGAAAAAAAAGTATTATTTGAGAGTGTTATAAATTATTTGTTCATAATGTTGTTTTACTACTGAGTAAGCGTGGTGATCTATGCTTGTGTCTTCTCTATATGGGAAGAAGCCTGTGCCCAGCAGTGGGACGTTTGTATTATTAGTGGGATGCTGATATTATTATTATTATTCATAATGTTTTACAATGCTAATCTATTATTCAAGAAAAAACATTTGTAAAGTTGAAAAGTGTATAACATCTGTGTAACTCTACTTTTTAGTCCAAAATACCCTGTCCACAGCTATAAAACGGCAATTTAGTCACATGTTTAAAATGTCCTTCCCCAGTTAACAGTAATAAATAGAGTGTTAGCCAAGGCTTGGCTCGCACAGTTGGCACACCTCAGCCGTTCTCAAGACTACCCGCATTTGTTTTAATTAACTCTAATCATTTAAATCGCTGGGATTTCCGTAGTATATTGTGGTTTGAAACGATGTTTTGGGATATACATTTTGAAATAAAATACGATTTGTTAATATTCTGTTTATAATTTTATTGTAATAATGAGAAGTCACCGTTTGTCGTGGTATGGAGATGTTATGAGGAGGGATAAAAGTCACGTAACTAGACGAGTTATGAGTATGAATGTGGATGGGTATACATGCAGAGGAAGACCAAAAAAGAGATGGATGGATTGTGTGAAAGATGATATGAGAAAGAAAGGAGTGAATGCTGAGATGACGAGTAGTAGGGATGAATAGAAGCTGAATACGCATTGCGCCGACCCCAAATAATTGGGAAAAGGCAGGGAGATGATGAATCGTAATAATGAGAAGCTTTTGGCTAGTAATGTCGCATTATACGTTTACTTAAATAATGATACATCTATTTTATGTAAAATATTTTACTGTATTATATAAAGTATTGGCAGAAATGCGTATTCCATTCGAATAGCATGTAGAGTTTTTAAAAATAGATGTAGAGTTATTAGAAATTATAGGCTTAGGGCTTCTATTTTTAAACTTGTTCTAATATTATGACCATTAAATAAAATTATACTATTAATGCGTCACTTATCATCACTAGCATTTATCAAAATGTTACAACAAATGTGGTTCTGAAAAATATATTATATCTCACACTGTCCACATTCCCTACGAAATGAATCACAAGACTACTAAAATTCCAATACTATGTAACTGATAAGAGTTACAAAACAAATGCACTTACTATGTCCACATTATAAGTTATGGCAAACAGTTTGAACACAAATATTCTAATAATTACTGTTCTAAGTGTTATTTTGTTCACATTTATTTGAAAGCTATGTGAGTCAGAATTAATCATTAAGGTTTTTGGTACTACCATGTTATTTAGTTTTTTTTTTAATATTGTTGTTGGGATTTCCTTGTTACCCAGTGAAATGGGAAGTGGTGGTCAACTAGGCAGTCGCTCCATGTGATATGTGGTATTTAGCTGAATCCAGTAAGACTGGAAGCCGACCCCAAAGTAGCTTGGATGTTTTTGCCAGGATTTATTTATTTGTTACCTATACTAGTTACTAATACAGTTACTCTATCCCAGATGGCGTTTAGGGAAGAGTCTTATGCCCAGCAGTGGGTAACATGATGTATAAAATTTGAGGGAGATTGGATTATTTTTTGACGGACCTGTTGGTCTAGTGGTTAGTGACCCTACCGGAGGTCGTGGGTTCGATTTCCACCCAGGACAAATATTTTTGTGATGAGCACGATAATTTGTTATGTGTCTGGGTGTAATTTATCTATAATATGTATGTATTTAGAAAGATATAAGTATGTTTATCAGTTGCCTGGTTACCATAACACAAGCTCTGCTTAGCTTGGGATCAGATAACCGTGTGAGTTGTCCCGGAATATAATAATATATTATTATTAATTTACTATAAATCTTTCAATAGTCGAGAGCACAACCTATACAGGGTTCCATAAATACTATTTGGGTACGGAACCCTAAAAATGAGTACAGCACATTTATATGTTATTTATTGTTTTCGAATTGTGAATTTATGAAACGGTCGAATGTATTGAATTCCATTTGAATGGGTTTTAAAGCAAGTTGCCGACACAACATTGGGTGTTAAATGTACCAGTAATGTATAATTGCCACGCATAGGTAAATATAATATTTGAAGTAAATGTTTCATGTGATTTAATCTTATTATTTTGAAATTAAAATTTTGTATGTTTTAGTAAATGTTTTTTCTTTATTTACTAAAGGTAGTTTATAAAAAGTGTAAATTTTATTTAATTAATGTAAGAAGGATTCAAATAAATAAATTTTTGTTCCAAAAATTAATTTAAAATATCTTGAAAATATTTTTTCTTATTTATATTTTTTTGTTTTAATAGTTCTACCATCTGCCAGTTACCCTAAGCGCAGGTTTTGACTAATCCACCGGATTTTCCAGGTAGGTATATAGTTTCGTTCACAAGTATGATACTTACTAACAGATTTCAACAAAAAAAAAAAATTACTCATTTCACAGCCCAAACTAACCTTTATGTATTGAAAACACTTTATATAACTATATCGATCGTAATCATAATGTAAAAAATCCGTAGGAAAAATTCAATGTTGCTACTTATTTTTGTCGTATAGTTTCATCAAAATAGTTAAACCAATAAATATAACAACACAATAGGTCGACAAAATACCTTTTTTCTTCCAAATTTTAAAGGTCAACGCACACTTAATTGCTGTCAAAAAATAAACAGTCGCAAATTAGTTACACTTAACGGCTATGCTTGATCGTGAGCTTCCAATATGGTTTCTGTCTCTTTTTCTCTTGTATTCTTGTATAGCGCTATCTCTGTTGCTCGGCACGCTTAGTGGCGTAGTACATGAGAAAATTGTAGATAAAAATGTGTCTGATAGTGTATGTGATACAAGGACTGTTTATTTTTATTTTTGATAGTGTTTTATTCTACTTAAATATTAGTTATAATTGTTGATTTAACATAAAGGTAACAAAAACGACTTTTTAATAATAAAAAAAAAAAAACTAGTATTTCTAATTTGATGAATTATATATCATCATTCATCATTCATCAGTATCACCTCTGAGGTATCCATCACAGAAATATAATATTACGCAGATTAAAATCGACCTGCTCAAAATTAAATGTTGTTTAGTAATTATTACTAGTACCAAAGCCAAAAATCTACTTAAATTATATTTCAACAATACTTAGTAGTTAATTATCTGATCCCCTTACATATCCCACTTTAATTACTAACGTGCGAACTAAGAAAGTTAAAAGATAACCAGTAAATTATCAGTGTCCATCAAAATTGATCTTTTCTCTTTTTTTTACTTTTATCTAAATTTTTGTGTAGTACACGCTTCGCTTAGCACGCGGTTGACAATTGTTCTATTCAAAACGTCTTGAGACGACACTATTTAAAATTGGGCTGGGTTCAGTACATATTTTTTAATCAAATTGTTTTTTAATGATTTTTTTTTAAGATTAATTGATTAATTAATCGTAAATAAATTAAGCTAGCGTTTACTTTCACTCTCGTTTTTTATTTTATTTTTAATTTCTAATTTGTGATTTTTATATTTTTGTTTATGAATATTTTTATTGTTCTTTTTCCATTGTCTAAGATTTTGTATACCCCTAAATTTAAGTTTTTGTTTTATTGTTCTAATTTTACTTAGGTATATTTTAATGTAAATTGTTTTCACTTTTCTTTGTAAATGTTGGCTAACTTATTATTAGCAACTGTGTAAGTCTGTGTCCAAGTTAATTAATTAGTAACCTATTCAGTTTTTTATTGGTAAAGTTAAATAAATTTAACACCTTTTTTTTTATTTTTCTAATAACAACATTTTTTTAAGAGGATAATAAGTTTATTGTGTAAATAAGATTTAACAAGAAGTATTTTTTAATAAAACCTATAGTTAAACGTATCGCGGCACGAGTTTAAATATAATGGATGGTAGAAAATAATTCAAAACAAAGAATTAATATTTCAGACACAAGAACCAAAAAACGAGAGGAAAAATTAATGAAAAATTAATATGGAAAACCATATTTTTTATTCATTTAGCCAATTACCCGACTGTTGGGCCTTAATTGGTTTAATAATTGAGTTAACACTATTAAAACCGGTCGCTATCAAAATAAAGTTATAATTTTAGACGTAAAAATAAAGTAATTAATTAATTTGTTAATTGGCTTTATACTTGTTTTAGGAAATAAATAAAACGCTTAGAGTAAGAAGCTGTTCTTGGAAGCATTTAGTTTTCACCTTTAATAACTCTGTTTAATCTATTGGAAGATAATGTTATTCCTATTTTGTGTCGAATTATTGCAGTATTTTTATTAACACGCTTTTATTAGCTTCACTTGTATGTATGTATGTATGTATGTATGTATGTATGTATGTATGTATGTATGTATGTATGTATGTATGTAACCGACTCCTTTGAACTCGATTTTGACCCACTTTAAACGGACAGATTTAATTCAAACTTTGTACACTTATCAAGAATCAGCGACAATATAATAATTTCATAGGTTTATCTCATTATCCTGATTAGGATCACCAGGATTAAATAAATAAAAAAAAATTAAGTCCACAAAGCAATACGTTTGAATTCAGACAACACGTATTGCTGCTAGGACTAAAAAGTGAAAAATAAATATAGTTTAAAAAAACTAAAAAACACGCTTTTAAAGTACTTCTAACTAAAAACGTGAAAAATAATTCCTAATGTAAGCTGAAATTGGTAATGAACAAAAAACACTAGTATTATTGTGAAAAAGCGTGGGGCGCTCTGTGCCATATTTTTTCGTCTATCGAGCAACCCACGCTTTTTCACAATAATACTAATGAGCGCCCAATATCTACTCAGAAATGTAAATCTAATTTCAATCTTTTGAATAGGCATAGTTTTAAAATAAACTACAATACGCTTTAAACGTCCGACTATGCATCAGAGTAAAAGAGACAGCACTATCTATCGGTATAGCTCTATCTCTCTCTATCTCATCTAATCGGTCTTTTGCGTCGGATTAAAGTTTGGGATAGGAGTTCAGTTTCTAACACGTTTAGTTTACTTAGCACAAGTGTTTTGCTGTGTAGATCAATAGCACTTTGAGCTCTGCTTAGCCCGATAAGTTTGTCCTGTTTTAAAGGAATTTGGTAGCTGGCAAGCACATTACTTAATCGATATAATCGTCAGTAAATGATTGATTAGGAATAGAAATGTAAAGGGAATCGACTAAAATTAAATTTATGATGATGCAAATAATAACCCACTATTGTCTCTTAACTAACATGCAAAAATATACTCAACGTGAATTAAGAATCTTCTCTTTTTGAATTCGGTTAAAAAGAGTATCGACTATATGCAGTTATCTGTCAAATTTTTGCTGATTGATTTACTTTGTGAAATTCGAAGTAATAGAGAGAGAGGAAATGCAAAAAGAAAAACATGAAACAATCCAGTATTATAAAGTTCAAATTAGTGAGAGAACAAGAAAAGCTTTTTAATAGAAGTACAAGGAACCCTAATATTTAAAAGAAAACAAAACACAGCCGGATGCAACGGTCGCTAGACACGGAGCGAGTGTTAATCAGAAATGTCATTGATGTCAAGTAACTATTATGTATAAACCTCACCGGTCTATTGGTTACAAGGATACCGTCAATTAAGGGATCCTGGTTCGATTCTCTTTTAAGGTAAATGACGCTTGTGATTATAGATAGTTATATTTTTGCAAAAGTAAGTGTCAAATGTTTTTCTTTTCTTTTAAATAATTGAATAGTTGAAATCAAACCGTAGACACAAAAATATAAATAAATAAATAAATGCGGACAACATCACATACATTGTTCTGAACCCAAAGTAAGTTACTAAAGCACTTGTGTTATGGAATTCAGATACAACGAAGGAACCACAAACACCCAGACCCGAGACAATGAAGAAATGTGATTTTTCTACATTGACCCGTCCGGGGATCGAACCCGGGACCTCAGAGCTAGCGACACCTTGAAACCGGTGCGTACGCCACTCGACCACGGAGGACGTCATATATATTATGTACACCGTAAGTAATTGTTAAAATAAAGCGAAAGGACGATCAAAAGATAAAAATAAATAATCCACATCGAATTGGCTTAAAATACATAAAGCTTATGTCAAGTTTACAATTCAACAATTTCATACAAGTGCACAATTCTTTTTTCTTACATTTAATTCCATAATACCCAGATTCATGCATTAAATTAATTAACTATAAATGGAATATAATCTTATAAGTCAGTTTTCGAAATATTTGTACAAAAAGATAACTGCCTACCCAAAAAACCCGGAAAAAACGAGCTTAATAACACAGCAAATTTAAAATTCTAAGACAATCCGTCTCCCAAGATTCTTTGCTAATCTGTTTATTTTCGACATGGCCCTTCCTACAGAATACCTTAAACAAAGGGACAATTATCCGGTGATAAGACTAAGGAAAAACATAATTATGGCGGATTTTGATGTTGACTAAAGATTGTAGGAGATATTATTATAATGGGATGCATTATGATAAGTAATTGTAAGCTTCACTAAGATTTTTGTTTGGATTTGGTTAATCTTGCATATTATTATTATTAACTAGATAAACCTGTGTCTTTTTTCGGTCGTCAAATGTAATATGCTTTGTTATAATTACTGATAGTTTAAAAGTTAGTATTTAATATACCGGCCTGCAAATGTCCCACTGCTGGGTAAAGGTATCTTCGTATATAGAGATGGATCGAGCACTCACTTACAGGTTGCTGATTTGCGATTCCATTTTGGAATACAGGTTTCCTCACGATGTTTAAGCCAATGATAAGCAAGGTGTATACCACCTAACTGTGAAATGATTTTGTGAGAGATATTCGATATATTATAAATTTTTCTGTAGTTGTATTTTCGAGCCATTTTAAAAGATAATCAACCTTTTAAAACGTAAGTACCAAGTAACAACTAAGCTTCCAAGGTAAAGGACAATTTTTATCTAAATATATAAAAACTTTTCTACCAGTATCCATGAGTATGTCATGGATATTTCCACAAAATTCCTACAGCAATGTAACGAACTACAAAGGATCCAAGCGACAATTTTAGCTCCTGGCTAGCTCAAAAAAAAAGATCTAAAAGTTGGTCTGTCGTGCCAAGCTAATTACATCCGCTGCTTTGGTGTCGCCCAAAAACTAATTCTGAATAATTAATTTTAAGAGGAATGTTTTGAAAAGCGTGTTATTATAGTGAGAATGTTGGCTGCCTGAATGTAACATCGGGAGAACATGATTTTATGCCAACTTAGTGAGGGACTGTAGTAATCAATGCTTATGCGTTCCTTATTCTTGTGAGTAAAGAAAGTAGCTTGGTACAGTATTCGTATAGTATAGGACCTATTTTTTAGAGCTTTTCGTATTAAAAAAAATATTTTTATTTTAAAACGATATAAATATCATTTGGGTGATAGAATGCTCTAAGACTCTAGGTTTATTATATCAAGGTCATTTTATATGATTAGGTCAAGGTATTTTTTACTTTTAAAAAGCAGCTAACCATACTTTCACGTTTCAAATTTTTGAATTATACTAAATCCTTGAATTTACCACCAAACTCGCGTCGCACTGACAATCATGAACCTACTTAAACTTATTGTACCTCAATGAGTTCAGGAAGTATAAAGCCAATTAACTTAAAAGAAACATAATCTAAGCAGACATTCCTCTCCCCCTCTTATAATACATTTGCTTTATGAACTTTGTGATTCCTTTCATCTATTCCTTACATTTTAACAACGGCAATACTCATAATGTAAAACGTTTCAAAAAAATTCATACACGTTAAGGCGGAAACAGACGTTGCGAGGCATACGCGCAAGCCGCTTAACGCACGATTCGTAATATGAGGTGAAGCAAGATCGTAGCCCACTTATACAACTCCGCTCCCAGTCAAAAATAAAATAGAACGCATATATGGGTTACAAGTGGTCCCCTTTAGATATACATATTTTGTATCGATAACATAAATTAGCAGACAGCTCGTTGTTAGCGAGCTTACCGCCATCAAACTGCTCGGTCGACGTCGCGCTAGCCACGCGTTATTTAAGAAACAAGCGGTCTGCGCGGTGTCCGTCCGCTTACTGCTAACAGTCGCTGCAATGTTATCCAAAATCTTCTTTTGTTTCTTAAGCTGCCTGCTAGCTGTCGGAGCGTGGACCGCAAGCAGTTGTATTAGCGGTAGCATAGCGTTTAGCGGTATTGGATGGGAGCGCTGACGGAGCAGAGTCGTGGAAGTGGAAGTGATCTATTTAATTTTATATAAATAAATAAATATCCTGGAACAACTCTGTGTGAGTTGTCCCAAGATATTTATTTATTTAAACCAACAATCGTGCTCATCACACAAACATTTGTCCGGGGTGGGGATGGAATCCACGACCTTCGGTATAGCAGTCAGGGTCACTTACCACTAAACCAACAGGCCAATCAAAAATAATACTAAAAATACGTGGCGAGGCGTGCGTGGCAAAGCGTATGCGGTGCCCGCACTGTCTGTATCCCCCTTTACAATGTCAGTCAATATCGTATGAGCTGTACATTCCGTATTACACGGTTCCAATTAGGGGCGAAACACAAACGATTGCCAGTTCGTAACAAAGGGAATTACTAAAGTTCACCTTGATTTATAATTCACTGGAAACGGCCGTTTTTAATCATGAATTCTAAATGGTATTCTTGGAATTATACTCAGATAGAAATATGATTGAAGGAAAGAACAGCTACCTAATTGGAATAGAAAAAGCAGACTGGTATAATCAAGAGTGCTTTTTTCTGTTTTCTGGAAGTTTGTGAATTGAAAAACGGGAAGGATAGTGTTAAATACAAAATCCAAATGATTGCCTACTAAAGTAATGCAGGATTACATTGTACAATTAAATTTTACGTAAAAAAAATACCACAGTTCCAAAAAAAATAAGGCAAACAGTTAGGTACCTACATATTATTATTTTGAAGCGATGAAGTACTCAATTTTTTTATTTAAATAAAAAATTGTTATTTTTAATAGGTACCTACTCTGTAAAGTTATAAAATCTATTAAATTTGAGTACCTACTTACTTCATCGCTTCAAAATATGTACCTAACTGTTTGCCTTATTTTTTTTGGAACTGTGGTATTTTTTTTGTAAAATTTTATTGTACAATGTAATCCTTTTAAGGGACTAAGGTTACATAACCCCTCAAAAAATATCTTGAAGTTTTTGTAAGTACCTAAAAAGGGAGTTGTAAAGAATTATCCTGCTCAAAGTTTCCATGAATTTGGTACTTTTCGACCCTTCTTTTTAACCCTACATCGCTGTCAGACCGAGTGTACCCCAACCCTCTGTATGTGATAACATTACCAATTTTAATTGTTTGCTAATAGGACACCAATTATAATTCAGTATTAATCTACCGATGAATTATTTTAATTATTATTGGTGGTATTAATTATTGCTGGTACCCGATAGGTTTAAAATACCTGTGGGTTTAAATAAATTATCGTCCAGTTTATCGCTTAAAATGGTTTTTCTGCGAATCAGTAGTTCGAAAGTGTGAATTGCTATTACAATTCACATAAATGTTGAAATCGCACTTTTAGTAGTACCAATAGAAAATTTTAGTATTATGAAGTAATTTATAAATCAAGCTCAATTATCCCTATTTTAGTGAAAATATCTAGACTAAATTAATAAAGCTATAACTTAGCTATAGCCATACCTAAGAACGTCATCTTATTGAGGTCGGTTAATAAAACTAAACTTACATATTTACCGACAGTAAGTAACATCATTACCCTTCTTTCTTTTGCTGTAGTCGGATAAATAAGATACACACGATTAAATATTGTATGAAAGATAAGAAATTTGCCGAAACCGTTTGTCAACATCGATCAGTTACAAGATAAAGATGGAATCAAAGAAAATTATTGTAACGGAAACCGCATGCGAACCTTTTTTCTCGTTGATTGCACACCATTGGGATATTGTATTGAAATTAATGTTATTTCTCTCGTAAACCTTATTGTGGGTAGGCAATGTATCGAGAGTAAATTGTCTGAAGAGCTGGTGGTGTGTAAGTGTTCATAAATTATACCTACTTTTGTTTTTTTGGTTAAGTTGGTTTTTGTATGTAGTAGTGGTTGGTTTGATAAACTGTTGATGATAAATAAAGTATTTTGTAATGGAGTAGGAGTGATAAAAATATGTGTTGTTATTGGTTTAAATATTTTTTTATGTAGGTTCGGAATAGTAAATTAAAAAGGATTTTGTACTTGATTAAAATATTATAGGTTGTTAATTTTCTAAATCCATGTGTGCATTTTTCCAGTTAGAGAAAAAACCAGAAGATTATCGAATAAAAAAAAAACAAAATTTTATTTTCTTCTAGTCTAAAAAACCTAGGTATACCAGCAGTAGAAAAATAAAACTATTAAAAAAACAGCAAACAAACAATTCTATTTTCAAACCTAATTCAATTATTTTGGACGACCAATGATATACAAGTAACAAGACGTGTATAAAGCTTAGAACAAACTATCGGATGCGTCCAACAACGTAATGACGTAATGCGTGATAGGTAGGGTAATAAGGTGTTCACACGTCCGTAAGTCTCGGTCGTGACCCTGAGCAGTCGGTCGTCCATACAGTCTTCCCAGCTGGATATTTTTACGTCCACAAACCATGTAAATGAACTGCGGACGTTTGTTCACTTTCTGACTGACTGGCCTTTATTCTAGTAGTAAGTAATCCAGGGCTCGATCTCCACCCAGGACACATTTTTGTATGATGAGCATGATCATTTGTTCTGTGTCTGGGTGTAATTCTTCTATAAATTGTATTTATTTAAAAATACATCAGTATGTTTATCAGTAATCTAGTTACTGTAGTATAGGATCTGGCTAGTTTACGATGACGACGACGAGACCGTGTCTGAGTTGTCCCAAGATATTATGTGATTATTATATTTATCGGGCACGTCCATAAGCGACTGGACGATGTCAAATAGTATATTCGTTACATTATCCTCCATAATGTATCATAATCACTCTACGGGACGCGTTCTTACTCTTTGGACGTTTCCATAAGACGTAGTTGGACGTGTCCGTCCGTATGTTCTCAGCCTTATCCCCCATAATGTGACAATGTCTGCACGGTACATCGATCTTCAAAATAATTGGCAAGGAGATAAAAAAGCTCGTCACTATGTCTGACATAAGCTAGTGAAACCATCTTGTTAGACTGCTCGCTGTTATATTATTTTTGTCTAGACTATATTTTAGTTTTTTCTGCTTGGTTGTGTTTTTTTTGTTTGGTTGGTTGGGCAAGGATTGAAAATAAAAAATTGAGTAGGAAAAACACAATATTCCTTTCTTATTTATTAACATAAATTATAATGACACCACATTCAGATAATGGTGTACAAAGATACTGTTTACTTTTATAGCAATTATTTCAAGCAGCCCACATCATATATACCAAAGTGTATACTATACAGCAATAACAATAGAAAAGCATAATAATTTATATAATATAAATAGCAAATGCAGGGCAAAAAAAAAGATTCTGTAGTTTTTTAATATACGGACGCCTACCTAGTAGGTATATGATGAATTATTCAGTCACCTATATTATGTGATGCATTTTTATTTTTCAGCATTTATTTCTAATTATTTTCACGGAAATCACTTTCTTTTTTTCTGTGAACAAACCACAGTAACAAATACTCAAGTACCCAACACCAAATGTATGAAGTATCTAACATACACTGACAAAGAATTAATACCGTGATCAGCAATTGGTCGTAACATACATCCTATTCCCTCGCGGATTACATACCAGCCATACGTTAGCTCAATCCCCTAACCTAAGACCATAGAACAGGTAAGACATAGACAGGGCATCTAAATAATGTGCTCAAATAAAAAACGTGTAAACCAAAAAAAAAATCATATAATAATAATAATTAACCGGCCTATAAACGTCAAACTGCTGGGCACAAGCCTCTTCTCAGGCATTAATCACCATGCGCTTATTGGGCGAGTTCAGATCCCAATATAGCCGAAGTAATTGAATAAACAAAATATACTTTAAATAACAATAGTAGGTATTATTTCATATTATTATCCCCAAAACAGTAATTTTTCAACGAACGCATAAAATAGGGTTAAAAACCTCAAAATAATGAAAAAAAATCCGGGCTTTATGTGAATTTTGCAATATCTTTTTTGCTTATGTTGATAGCACAGGGCTCTATCTACTTATCTTATTTACTCTATGTGCAGAATACATCACAACGATATTTATAGATATTCGTATAATACAGGAAACATAAATAAAACTGCGTAGTGTACCTATCTCAAGAATCGGGTAATGCAATATGTATAAGATATATCGTTTTGTTGCAATTGGAGGGGTCACCCCCTGATTTTATGTAATGTCAGAAAAAAAAACATGTTATTTTATTTATATCTGATAAAAAATCTGATTATCTTTTCGATAGTTTTTGTTTATTTAATAGATACAAAAGAAAGTTACAGATTCTGGTTATATATTTTTTTATCATAAAATATATTTTTTTAATATTTTCACTTCGTATTCAATACTTACCCAAACAATTTGTAGAATTGTTTCTTCTACTGACAATGAATAACGAAAAATGTTGGTTTTTTTTATTATTTATGTAGAAACAATAAACTACGTACACACAATGTGTTGTCGCCGAATGTATTTATATATTCTTATTTGTTTCATAATTCTATAAAAAATTCAAAAAACAACCAAAAATAAACCCTTTTATTTACTATGAGGACAAAAACATTTTTCATTAATTGAAAACTCCATATTCTGTGTAAAATGTATCGTCAAAATCTATATTTAGAACCCGATATTTTTACACCTGTTATAAATATAATAAGCTTTAATTCAATATTCGATACTTTGAAGGTTAAAATCGATAAACAAAATAATGAGACCCAATTTGTAGCGTAATTTCGAGGCTCGTAACTTGACGTACTTTGAATATTATATAAATTGAGTTTCCGATGTTATCATAAAGTTGGTGAGGTGATCCTTAGAATAAGCCATCCCATAAAATGACAACAAATAATACGAAGACAAAAAGACAATGCATTCTACGTTGGTTGACTTTTTTACAGAGTTTACTATTTATTAGGGGAAGTATAGGTATTTCACTGGATTCATTTATAAAATTATCTATTTTATAAAAAAAATACTCAAAAAATAAATGAATGTTTGTTTAAACGTTCTAATCTCTGACACTGACGTTCAGATTAAAAAAAAACTGTTTGTAATTAATTGCCTAATTCTCAAGGAAGATTATTCGCTATTTGACAGCTTATCACTTACTCTGAAAGAAAAGCAAGTAAAGATAAAACCAACACAGTTATGGGGTGCGTCCAGACGTCCGTCCGTCCGTCTGACAAACGCGCACCGAATGAGCATGCACCATAACATTTTTTTTTTAAACTAATTAATAGAAAACAAAATGTTTTACTACAAGATCTAATTTGCTGCCAGTACCTAGTTTTCCTGATAAACGGAAATCATACGAGGTGGCATTCGTATAAACAAGTTGGTCAGTTGACAGACAAGACCAGATGGTACTTACTATGCTCATTGTGAAGATACATTTGTAATTGAGATGAGCTGCGATGTCAAAGTCTGGACCTTACAGTGAGGTAGAAAGATTATTATAAGGTGAACACCGGTTGGTAATAGTGACATCATTATTTATGATAATAATATAGTTTTATGATGAACTTAGCAATTAATTTTATTTTTTTTGCCTTATTTTGGGTCTTCTTCAAACTTTCTATTTTTTTATTGGGTTTATCAGATTTTTTGAGGTATGTAAATGCAATGTTAGGCGTGTGATAGACGGGAGAACCACGAACTCACTGTGAAGCTCGCGGTGGTTTAACTCGTGGCTCGTCGTACAAACTTTCGTGACGATCCGCGAGCCTGGCTTGCAACCAAAAAACAACGCGGTTTTGGGGTGACGAGCGAGCTTAACCGGCGAGCCATCAAAATCGCGGTAAAGCTCGCTTCTAGATATCCCCTTGAGGTGCAAAGCGTGGTCCAAAATTTTAGCTTTTTCGGACTATGTATGACTATGTGCTTGTAATAATACATAACAATATATAGACGGCATGTAAACCAACAAATTTCCTAAAATATTATGACGTTTCAAAATTCACCAGAGAATTCCGTCCCTAATATACAGTTTATCAAATCAGCCGACTCGTACACAATCAACCAGATTATTGTACGCAGTTTGCATACTTTGTAGATACGTTAACTTGTTTAAGTGCATTTCAGTATAGGAATATTTTGATAAGGAGTGGATGACCACGGCCCTTACCAGAGAGAAATGGACGGAGAGTAGAGAGGCCTTTGCCCTGTAGGAGGACAGAAATGGCTGGTAAAAAAATGGAATATTTAGATACTGCCTCGTTGGCCTAGTGGTGCTAAGCGCGACAGCTACGCTAGAGGTCTTGGGTTCGATTCCCAAGTCGACCAAGGTGTTATTGGGTTTTTCTATGAAATTCTCAGTAGCAGGTCGGAGTTTGGATTTGTGCCCGGTTAGTGGCAATAGGCTCGCCCCCTATTACATGGGACCTAAACATACCGGCGAACTGTGGGTGTACATTGGTACACCTCTGCCTAACCCTTCGGGGATACAGGCGTGATGGTATGTGTATTTTTAGATACTATCAGATAACTAGCAAACAAGCACATCCCATGTTGAAAATCCAATTATACTATATTGAAATGTTTAAATAAGATCTTAAATCGTAGGTATATATCGATACAGTATTCAAGTGAATCCGGTGAGACTGGAAGCCGACCCCAACATAGCTTGGAAAAGGGAAGAAGGAATTTCCCGACTGTATCTTTGTCTACGATTGTTCATACACAGGTTTAGGAGAAATTATTTAAATAGCCTTTGGATTTTTTTACGAGTATATGTTTATGTTGCGATCAATGTATATATATATATACTTCAGGAGCAGTCAGTTGCGCGTGACATATTTAAGTGCGTAAGTGTTTGCGCTGGCACAGATGCACTCTCTCGTCCTCCGCCTTCTATTCCCAGTGGAACGGAGAGCGATCAATGTACTGTATTTTAAAATAAAAGTGAAAGTGAGCAAAAAAACATGTTGATAAAAAGTGAAGTCCATGTTCATAGAAAAAAGTCTCGGAACATGGGAAAAAAATAAAACAAATGAGGCTAAAAATTCATGATTTTATTTTTATAATATTATGTGTATATTTGGATATTTTGGACTTTGTGTTATTTCATGTATTTAATGAATGAAACCTGAATTCTTAAGCCAAACCCAATTATTTTTAATTGTGGCTACCAACAAGACTGCCAAATAAAATATAAAATAATTTCCTCTCAGCCACGTTGTTCCTGTATTTTTGTTACTATACAATACACTATTTGCTTTTCAATTTCATCTCGGTTACTTCATCTCATTATGTACCTGGTGCAAATTATTTGCAACTGACTGCCTCGTTGGCCTAGTGGTTCTAAACCCGACTGCTACGCTAGAGGTCTTGGGTTCGATTCTCCCAAGTCGACCGCCCGGACTCTTGCATCCCCACCCCCCATGGAGATGCAAGGCTGGCTCATAAATGAGTTCCATCTGTATAAAAAAAAAGGTGTTATTAGGTTTTTCTATGAAATTCTCAGTAGCAGGTCGGAGTTTGGATTTGTGCCCGGTTAATGGCAATAGGCTCGCCCCCTATTACATGAGACCTAAGCATATCGGGGAACTGTGGGTGTACACCTCTGCCTAACCCTTCGGGGAAACAGGCGTGATGGTATGTTATGTTATGTTAATATCCCGCCCTGGCTTTGCACGGGTAGACAAAACATAAATAAATTATACACACAAACCTTCCTCTTGAATCACTCTATACATTGGTCAAAAGGATATCAAAATCTGTTCGGTATTTTTTGAGTTTATTATGTTCATACAGACAGGCAAGCGGAGTAGGCCTCCGCTTTTCTGTCTGTTGTGTTTCATAATATGTATAGATTGATATCAAGACAAACTAAAACACATAAATTAATCGTCTTCTAAGATATTGCTACCATAAAGTTTATGTTGATTAATTGATTCATTATTTACGTTACTTAATGTAAATATATCAATATAAATTGAATGTTATCAATCTAGTCAGTTGCACCCTTAAACTATACAGGGTGTTCAGAAAACCCTGTCCGACCCGAAACGGTGTTATAGGTACTTCAATCACATGCCCGAATAAAATATTAAATTTCGAATATTCACAATAGTAACAAAAAAAATGAATTTCGAAATAGCCATTTTTGCCGCAAAATTCCCTCATTACAACACCATTTTCGTAGTTATCATAGTCGGCCTTTTGTTTGATCATTTGGCCAGCACCTATGATGACGCCAACTCTCTATCTCGTACTTTGAGAAAAAAAAAAATAGGTTATAACTTTTTTCCATTTTTCACAATTTCTTTTTACATTAATGGAATCAGATATCGTTACCTAACAATGCCTTAACGGATCGGACAGGGTTTTCTTAACAGCCTGTATATCAACAGACATACATCAAGACATTCAACATATACAAGTTGGGGTTGTGAAGGTTGTGTTAAATAATTAGTTCGGGTCGTAGTAAACATAGTTAGTTTGTGTTACAATGTTCACGGTTAAGACAAGATAGAATATGTTGCCTAATGATTTATGTTTCAGTTAAGTTGTATGAATGATGGAGCTTTAGGCTTACAGAAGTAATTCTTGTTCACATAATTGTTGAAGATTTGAAGAGAGATTACACATCAATGTGAAAGGGATAATATTGGACCATCTCTGAGGTATACCTTGAGACGAAAATATTTTTTTAAATTGATCCAAAATTGCCAGAAATATGGCGTTAGACAAACAAAAAAAAAGAGCAAACGTACAAAAAATCCGCATGCAATCGAATTAAGAATCTCATTTTGAAGTCTGTAAGAAAATGAAGATACGATACAAAAGAACAAATATTTCAGCCCAACATTGAACCTCACATAACGTAATTTAAAGGAGAATACAACATTAAAACAAAGCCCATTTATCTCATAACCTATTCTCTTATAATTCTTTATTTCAAACGATATTTTCCGAGTTCATTATAATATAATATTTCGACTCCAACCGAACAAACATACGGAACGAGCTCCATGATACCACGATACAGGAAAATAATACGATTATGAAACAAAATAATGATCTGATTTTCCTCAAAGGAAATGTTTTAGGGGAAACGGGAATACGGACGAGTATTTAATAACACTATGTCTGGCCTTAAGTGGAATCAAAGTCTTATAGAACCCGAAAAAAGTAATTGAATACATATGTATCTAAAAAAAGACTTCGATAAAATGTACGACCATATGGTGTATAAAATATACAGGGTGTTAAGAAACCCCTGTCCGATCCGTTAAGGTGTTGTTAGGTATCGATATCTGATTACAAAAATGTGGAAAAAAAATGGAAAAACCTATTTTTTTTTTCTCAAATGTCGAGAGAGAGAGTCGGTGTCGTCACAGATGCTACCTTATCACCAAACAAAAGGCCCCCAAAAATACCGACGAAATTGGTGTTGTAGTTTTTGTTTTATTCTCAAATTTGGGGAATTTCGGGGCAAAAAATGGTTACTTCAAAATCTATTATTATTGTTTCTATCATGAATTTTCCAAATTTGATATTTTATTTCGGCATGTGATTGTGAACCCTCTATCACCCTTTCGGGTCGGACAGGGGTTTCTTAACACCCTGTATATCTTAGCGAGGACAAAAATATGCTTTTAATTCGATATGCGATATATAATATATATCTCCCGAGCCTTTTCCTAATTACGTTGGGGTCGGCTACCAGTCTTACCGGATTCAGCTGAATACCATATTTTACATGGAGCGACTGCCTATCTGACCTCCACAACCCATTTTGACTGGGCATTTTTATGTTTTTACTGGGGAACACAGTATCCCATAGTAAGACTGGTTGTCAGAATTGACTTAACGACTGCCAAAGATCTATGTATGATTCGATATGCGATAATGTCGCTTAAAAACCGCAATCTGTGTCCCTAAAATAAAGATCATCGACGAAGTAAGGTAAGCATTACAATTATTATTAAGATTTGAAATTTAGACCTCTATCATCTCCCGAGCCTTTTCCCAATTATGTTGGGGTCGGCTACCAATCTTACCGGATTCAGCTGAATACCGTATTTTACATGGAGCGACTGCCTATCTGACCTCCACAACCCATTTTACTGGGATACACGGTATCCCATAGCAAGACTGGTTGTCAGAATTGACTTAACGACTGCCAAAGATCTATGTATGACAGCCGGGACCTACTGTTTAACGTGCTTTCCGAAACACGGAGGGGTCTCGGTATGTTATAAATGGTCACCCATCCACGGACTAACCGCGGCGAGCGCGGCTTAACCTGTATTATCGGTCAAACCGTACGGCTTACAGTTAGCCACGAGCCCCTAAATTTAGACCTCTATATTCAATACAAATTAAAACGTTTCAATATAAATACTTATTTAATAGCATTCTTTCTAGGTTCGAGCTAGGGTTGTGCCTTATAGACAAGTACATTTCTACAGCCGTCATCGCTGATCGAATCGCTCAAATGCATGGAAGTGACAAGTATAAGTCATGTGACTTAACGAAAAGAAATGTTCGAGGAATCCTTACATTTGAGCGATTTCTATCATCGTTGGGGCTATTTGCAGATCATTTTTACTCAACAAATAGAAAATAAAGATTTTTTCATATGTTTGTAAAGAATCTAGTTAATATAAAAAATATATCATAGCGAGGACAAAAATATGTTTTTAATTTGATCAATAATTACCACAGTTTTCGCCAAAAAAAATCCTTTTTGAATGTCGCTTATAAACCGCAATCTAAGCCCTATGATAAGGATTATCGGCGAAATAAGGTTAACATTACAATTATAACTGAGATCTCGAATTTAGTCCACTGCACTCCATACAAATTAAGATGCTCTAATATAAATACCTTTTCAATAGCGTGCGTGCTAGGTTCCAGCCATATAGCCAAGTAACATTTCTACAACCGTCATCGCTGATCGAATCGCTCAATTGCATGGTAGTGACAAGTCTAAGTCACATGACTTAACGAAAAGAAATGTCAAATCCTTACATTTGAGCGATTTCTATCATCTTTAGGGCTATTTGCAGATCATTTTTACTCAATAAATAGAACATAAAGATTATTTAATATGTTTGTAAAGAATCTAGTTAAAATGATATCGATAAAACAAGAAATAAACAATAGCTGAGCAAAGAAATCCTACAAAAACTTGGAATACAAACATCGGGCAAACAATGAACGTTTTAGATTTCAGAAAAAAAAAGAAAATTCTGATATAAGGAAATTGATATTTTACGAACTTTTGATAAATAGATGTATTTGAGATATTTAATGATGTCGGTTTTTGTAAAACAAATCTTATTTGGCTTCAATATCAGATATGATCTGTTTACGTTATTTTTCCGGTTTAGTTTGAGGGTCAGAACAAAGAGAAGGAAAATCCCCTTCCTTTTTATTCAATGGGGTTGGACAAAAGTAAAGCTAAATTGAAGAAAAATACATTAAGAGGTTTCGAGGTTGGTAGAGAAACAAGGTTGGTTCATAATTAAGTTAAATAAACTTTTTTTTTAAGACAATGCATATAATTCCTTAATCTATTTAATTGGTGAAAATTTTCCGATTCTTAAGCAACGTTTGTTTTTTTTTGTTGTCAAAACAACTAAGGCTAAAAATATAAATATTATATCCCTATTCCCATCCAAAATGACACATGATTGTTTATTTACTTTACCTTACAGTATTTGTTTCTTTCTAACCTTGGGTTTCTCAAACACCTCCTGAATTGCTGATACTAAATCTAACAACGCAAAAAAAAAACGAACTACGAAAACTAAAAACGGCGAAAAAGAACTACCACCATTGTTAAAAAATATAACAAGACGAACTTGTTGACAGGCCGCCAACCTTTGGCACATCGTTTATCAACGTCTGGCAGAAGAGCGGGGTATTATTAGCAACGACAAATGGTTGGTGATCGCTTATCTATTGATTCGAACATTCGGTGGGATGTGTTAATATTTTGTAGGTTTTTTAGGGTACAGGTTAAGTATGGGATTGATGTTGTGGGTTTTTATTGGTAAGGTAGGATCACGTTTTTGTTGATATCATGTATTCATCAGTAATATCTTATTAAGCATCTTAACTAGAATTCATAACAAATAGATGCTTTACTTGTGATTGGTTTAAAAGTGTCTAAAAGATTTTATACAATCAACAAATAATAGTCTATAGTAATAAAATGATGGTAAATATGTCACCATAGCTACAGACTCAAATAATACAGCCAATAAGCTATTAAGTCAGCTAGCCTCAAAGTGCTGAAGAAGACAAATCAAACAAGCCCAAACACGATAAGATTGCGTCATTTCGGAACAGAGTCCCTCTAGCCACATTCTGGCTCCATGGTGAAATAAGAGCTGAAATACTTTATTACAATATTGTAGTGTCCCAAAACTTAAATATGTATAAAAAATTTCACCTTAACTAGATGCGAGAAGTTGTTTTAATTTTTCTTGAAAAACTTTGACATAAACATACAGGCCTACATAAATACATTGCAAGAAAAGCTTGTAAAAAAAAAGAGAAGAAAACCTCGTTTCACAAACCAATAAAGTATGGTATTCAGCAAAACTAGCGCTTCACTTGTCATTAAACCCAGCAAGCGCTTTAAGCCGCTTAATATACGTAGAGTGATGGTTTGTACGAACCGCTAAAAGAATTGTGGTTTTGAGTGTTCAACTGAACACTGAACAGTTGTATTGGGATTCTGAGGGTGAGTGAAATCTGTGAAACATCGCTGCGTTTTTGTTTTGTGGTTCGTTACATGTGTACTGAATGAGCTGGTGTTTGGATGGAGTTCTGGTTTATGAGAAAATGGATGTTAGTGTTTTTGACGAGGGGCTTTGAAGAAGCAGTTTTTGGGTCGATGTTTAAAATCAAGATTTTTGTGCCCTTTATGACTTTGTAAATTATTCACTGCGAGGTCATCGAAGGGACCTAAGATATTGTAATTGAAATCTTGTTATAGTTCAGTACAAATCTAACTAGTAAATATACTCTTGATACTAAGATTTCATACAATGGGACCCGTGGACCTCTACAAATACTCAAGTATGGCTACGAGAAAAACTAGTTTTGTGCTAAATTTCTTCTGGCATTGCCAATCATCCATATGACGCGAGAGATAAAAAAAAATCATCACTTATTTTATAGCAAGCTGGCATACTTCCCAAACTCAACCCTTTCATTGCCAACAGTATTCGATCACATGGGTTTGGTGACACCATACATTCCCCCTCCTTCCCTCATTTGCATGGCCTTACCCGATCTCGGCGCTCCTGTGGTTCGGTAATCTTTTAATGGAATTAACCCGCGCCGTTGTCACTAGCAAAATAGCGAGGGAGGTAGAGCACTGGAAGTGGTTTGGTTTGTATTGATAGTTTAGATTATCTTACTTTAGATTGGGCTATGGGTTAGAAACTATTGCTATAGTGTAGGCTAACAAAAAACACTATGATAGGCACAAGCTTCTTCTTTTATAATACACAAAACGAGCATTTTATAGCCATGATTCTTAGTATACTTAACCATAGATTCAAATCGACGCGACGAAATGTGACACACAATTTGATATGACGCGGACATCACAATTTCGGGCCTTTTGCAAAAATATGACGTCATAAGCCACCACTCCTGATTTTTACTTCACTATACCTACCTTGATGATTTCTTATTTCTAAAAAGAAACATTTGCATCTCACTTTATGTCTGTGGTGCTGAGGGCTCAGTATATTTTGGATTTTTACTCAGTCATGATGAATGGATGTTTGATTATTTATCAGACTTACTTGTGTGTTTACTTAGCGTTAGAAGCCACTTCCAGTACTTAGGTACTTGTTGTACCAAAGAGCGCGATAGTGGCCACTTCCATATAACCTAAGTCCTTACACTAGCCTAGTAGATTGTTTCGTCTCTTGCATAATTACTTAGCTTTTGTTACTTAATTACGATGGAGTGGGGTTTTTAGCGAAATGAGATGAACGTTTAAAAACTTGAGTTTTATAATTTTTTATGATGTAAATAGTGTTGATAAAGTACCTAGGTTCCTACTCTGTTAGAATCTAGATTAGAAAGACGTGATACATATTGTTGAAAATTATTTAATCATGATTATTATACTCGATAATTCAGAAACTGATATTTTTCACATTCATTTTAACTTTTTTTTTATTATAATTTTAGTAATATAAATATTTGTTTAAAAAATACAATGTTTTTTTTTTAAATAGACCCATGCAAAATATGGAACGTACTTTAATTCTATATTGTTATTTACCTTCATTAAATAATTTATCGTATACACCTCTATACTACTAATATAATAATGTCTCTCAAAATACCAATCATATTTGAAAAAAAGTATTGTAGTATTACATTTGAGTAAACCGAGGAGGAATCCCATAATATAGAGAAACTAATCTAAAACTCTTGCTACTAAAATAGCCTTATATTATAGCCTTATAGCCTTACCCCAACCACGTAACCAGACATCTCCATTCAATGCGGTCGAAATGAACGCAAAATAAAATTAGGCGAATTGATTGAACCTTACGCCACCCCTTACCCCACTTCCTTTTACGATAAAAGGTAAAGGATAACGTTTATCTTTTCGCTGTTGATAAAAGATTTAAAAGACAGACAGATTATATTAACGTGACTTGGCTACTGAATGACGTTTAATCATTTTGGGAAGCTTTTGAGGGTTAAAGATAACAAGATGATCTTTCGATTGAGGTTAAGCAACGCTTTCTGAGGTTTGTAAATCGATGGGTTATCATCTAATAGGAATTTATCAAATAGATACCATTGCCTCTGTGCTCGTATGAATTGACCCTTAAGTTTGGCACAGAGTAAAAAATCTATATATTAGGCATTTTGATTGCTATAATATTTTTCTAATTGTGGGGCGAAAAGCGGCCCACAGAGAGAGAATGAATGAAGAACGATTGACGAAAAAAGTGTATAAGGCGAGTGAATGAAAAAAGGCCAGGTCAAGAGTACCATAAACCGAACAGCATGTATGAAGGGAATAATGAAAGTGGACAAAGCGTAACAAGTGTGTAAGGATCGTAGCAAGTGGAAAGAAGTGGTCTCTGCCTACCCCCACAAGGGAAAGAGGCGTGATTATATGTATACATACATGTATGTATGTATGTATGTTTAACAGTATTCTAATTGTAATATTTCTTCATCGGATGCGGTCGTTTTTATGAACTTTTCTATAATTGTTTCATCTTTAATTATCATGTACGAATGGTATTTCTCTTTTATAATCTTTAAGATAATATTATGTTGTAAATTCAATCAAACTGTTGTTAAATAGATATTGAATACCAAAACTTAAACCAAATAATAACTAGCTTAGTTAATAAATATTAACTTACTAAGCCGGTACCCAAACTTACCTGTTACAGTAACTTTAAGTTTGTCTTCAAAGTTTAATGTTATCTTCAAGTACTATATTAAAGTTAGGTCAATTTAGAGCTAGGGTCAGGCCAGTCTAAACTAGTTTTAGCTAGTTCTAGTTACCTAGAAATATTTTTGGAAATGTCAGCTTGTTTAAAAATAAACCTGGCATTTTTTAAATTAAAATTAGGTTTCGCTGGTGATTCAAGCTTACTCCATACAGAGTTTCAGCAAAATCGGTTCTGTAGTTTAGCTGTTAAAGTGTAACAGATAGGCAGAGTAATATTTTATTTATAATATTATTAGCATGGATTCATGATACGCTAGGCACACGAAAATAAATGGTATAATACAGCAGAAATTAGTTATTTTTTTCTATACTTATAATAGGTTGTTAAAAGTAAGATTAGAAGGCGATTTATACAAAATTATAACACGACAACTTAAAAAGGTTATAAAGTATTTTCATATTATACTTGTCAAATGCTTAGCAAAGGCCTCGCTTTTCACGTTTGTCGCAAAATAAATAATTAATAATACCTACTGGAGCTCAAAGGCCTCATTTTATGACGAGCGGACTCAAAGGCAGACGGCATATTATATTAGAACCTGTATTACCAAAATCATTAATTAATGTACATTTTCAATATCCCCTTTACTTCTAATAAATATAACTTTTTTATAGAAAATATTTGCTTATATTTATGCGTTTAAAGTGGGTCAAAATCGAGTCCAAAGGAGTCGGTTCCATACATACATACAAACATACAATTGAAGCTAATAAAAGCGTTTTAAAAAGAAGTGAGATTGTACGTTGGTTGGTTTGGTATATTATAATGACCAAAAATTTTGCTATCGACCTGGCTAGGGTAACAACTTACAAAATAACATGAAATTTTATTGTCGAGCAGAAACAAAGTAGTCTAAATTATTATATCTTTACATAAATCTGGTAACAAATTTTGTATTGAGAATTATATGTTTTAAATCACCTTAATCTAAAGTATAATATTATTTACTTAATAGTCCCAACATATCATAACTCTATTTCCAATTAATCAGAACAAATAAATCTAAATACGAGTCAGACACAAATTATTTATTTACAAGTGCAATTAAAACAAGCCAAAAATTTAAATACCTTTACTTAAAAAGGCCATCATCACCCTTCTTTTAAATGACAAATTACGGCAATAAACCTTAATTATTTTCAGTAGAAACTCGCATCAACGCTAAAAGGCCATATACTAATTACAAAATTGCATTAAAAACACATTTAAACTTCCAACACAGATGAAACATTAAAAAATTCTCTCAATTTGCAGCCTACTCTGTAAATGCACGGTAGTACTATAAATATAAGATCAAAAGGTTTAGTCAACACAACCTTCATAAATATCATGTTCTTAAAAAGGGTACATGATATATTTTAACAGTCGTTAAGTCATTACACTTCTTCTTCTTGAGTCAAAGATCCAACTTTCAAATTATATCTGACCAAAAACATGCCACCTAGATGGCTCGGTCGCTGGCCTCCATCACGTCCTAGAGAATGCAGGTGGTAGTGCAGGACGGGCAGGACAAAAGGTGTGTCATGTCCTGCGACGGGGCACCACACTCACATGCGACACGTTTGGGGTCTACACTTCTGAGAACTAGGCTTACCATGGGTTACTATAATACCTAGTAATGTTGTGTGGAGGTCAGATAGGCAGTCGCTCCATGTGCAAACGGTATTAAACTCAACGCGGTAACACTGGAAACCGAATTCAATATAGCTTTAAAAAAGCTAGACACAAAAAGTAAATTATGATAGTAAAAATACATAAAAAATGCAATTTTCGAGCCGTTTGGGGTTGAAACGCTCGGGTCATGGGGTCCGAGTGCACGAAATCTTTTTAAAGAACTGTCAAAACTTTTGGTAGACTCTACTCGTGATCAGAGAGCTGGTGTGTTCCTTGCACAGAGAATCGGCATAGCCATTCAACGTGGCAATGCTGCCAGCCTTCTGGGCACGTTTCCCGCCATTGACAAGGATGACGATGAGTTTTTTGACGCGTGTTAGTTTTATTCATTTATATAAGATTTAATTTTACTATAGTTGTAAATGTTTGTTCTTGTATTAATTACGAATTATATTATAAAAATGCCAAATGATTGACAATACCACTGAGTTATGATACAACTACAACTGTTTCTTTAATCATCTGCCTGCATATCAAAACTAAAAATAAACTGAAACTTCTGCATTTAAAACCAAGCTCATGAACCCTGAAAAGTAAACCGATACACGCTTTGACACACAACCATTCACGACTTTTAACCCTTTACCGAAATGGATCTTTTGTACATTTTTTATTATGTGGTCGTTTCGTGTCAACCCACTGGTCATATAGACCAAATGAATTAATTCTCCCCACGCCGGACCACTGAAGGGTTGAAAGTCTGTCAGCGTAACAAATTCCTCTTAATTAGACGCTCGCGTAGACTTTTTAACTTTTTCATTCGTTTTCCGTTTAAATATTATGTAAGTGTTGCGTTTTAAAATAGAGTTTGTAGTTGAACTTTATTGACTTTTCTATAATTATATGGAAACAAGTGATAAACGATCATTATGCAAACTAAGTTATACAACTATGTTTTCAGAGTACTTTTAAGAATAGAATGATGTAATCAATTTTGCGTTGGTTAATTCCGTATACAGAGTGTTACCGATCATTACTGTACCAGTGGTATAATTATTATAATTGTAGGTGTCATATAATTAAAACAAATTTTGAGCTGTAACTTTGTAAACTGACGCTATACCAGTAGTACTCTTCACCCCTTTTGGACTGATATAACCTTTCGGTGACACCTTGTATACCTAGGTACCTACATGCGTATTAAGAAGATTTTTTTTCATCAGATTTACATAAGAAAACGAGTGTCCACGAATAAAGACGTTTCCTCATTATACCCAATAGGGATTAGCATAACATTTCCTCTTAATTGAGTTTGGAAAATTCTGGAAATTTTCCTTAAACATCAAAAGATGTCCGGCTTTTTAATTAAAGCCCACCCTTTGATTGACGTTTAATTTTTTACGTCGGATTGGATTTTGACAATAAAGAATAATGATGTTAGTTACCTACCCTCAAATTATGTAAAAAATGATGATCGAAAGAAAATAGGACGGTTAATTGATAAGGAAAAGATTGTGGCTTACAAATTTGATGACAAGGAAAATAAATATATGTTCATCCCTTAAAATGACCTTTGTCAATTATAACATGATATTCTACAAACGTACGAAAGAAGTTGCTAGCAAAAGCCACTTCTAGGGTCATAAAAATCTTTTAATTCATCCTAATTCAAAATTGGATAAGAAGTATCTAATAATTTAAATATAGCTTACATTTAATGTATGTATGCCAAATAATAAATAGTCGGTCAGAAAATTCGTTGCATTTCTTACAAGGGCTTAAAAAAGACCTTCTTTCAGGTCTTGCTACGTCATGTCTGAAACAGCCTTTTCTGAAAATGTAATCGAGATTTTAACCCGTCATAATAAAATCTACAAATTTTCTATTTTTAGTACAAAAATCTATCTACAGATAATAATATTCCGGGACAACTCACACACGGTCATCTGATCCCAAACTAAGCAGACCTTGTGTTAAGGTAATCAGACAACTGATAAACATAATTATTTATTTCTAAATATATACATATTATAGATAAATTACACCCAGATACAGAACAAAATGATCATGCTCATCACACAAACATTTGTCCTGGGTGGGAATCGAAAAATAATATAATCGAGATTTAAACCAAACGGTCATAATAACATTTTAAAATGTCAATTTATCTATCTGCAGTACAAAAATCTATCTATAGATAGGTTATTAATATCAAACATCAAACAAAATAACGACAATATTTATCATCAGATATTGTCTTCACTTTTGCAGGTTTATAATCGAATCAGCTGTTATAGTAATTAAACTTTAGGGGGGAAATGAAGGCTATTAATAGTCTGTCGTGTCACGAATTCTTGGCACTTAATAAATCAGGCTGCGTTGGCAGTTTATGTTTGAAGAGACAGGTGTCATTCCTGATTCTGGAGTCACCTGATCAGAATGAGTTTTTTATAATTACTTGCCTTATCATTTGGCTGTTGGTCTAGTGGTTAGTGACTCTGACTGCTGAATCGGAGATCGTGGGTTTGATGTCCCCCTATGGCAAATCTTTGTGTGATGAGCATGATTATTCGTTCTGGGTCTGTGTATAATTCATCTATCTATACTTATAATAAATCTGTGGAAAGGTCAATTCTGTACATGAAATATATTTTCAAAATAACTATCAGGGTGTGATTAGTGATCGATACTGATGCCAAAAATGCAATCAGTAAAATTTTTGTCTGTCTGTCTGTCTGTCTGTCCGTATGTTCCTTATAGAAACAAAAACTACACGACGGATTTTAACGAAACTTGGTACAATTATTCTTCATACTCCTGGGCAGGTTATAGTATACTTTTCATATCGCTACAATCAATAGGAGCAGAGCAGTGAAGGGAAATGTTGGGAAAACGGGAGAAGTTACTCAATTTTTCAAGCTTCCGTCGCATGTGCAACCTAAATGGTTAAAGACTCATTGATAAGCTTCGTCATCCACGCGAACGAATTTGCAGGCACAGCTGGTCTATAATATTTATGTTTAACAGTTGTCTGCTTGCTATGTTAGTTTTTGGGTTGCCTCTTTGATTCTGCTGCAGTATGAATTTCCCCATGAATAACGGCATATAAACTTGGTAGAAGGTTATTGTGCAAAATCTCAATACACAGAATTGGTACATTACACACTATGGTACATTTACATTTTTTATTTAACTGCTGTACTTTAGAGGTTGATTGATGGTTAGGTACTATCGATTTAAGTAAGTCAAATCTAATAAACTGGCAGTATGAAAAGGGACATAGATTTGTTACTTACACATATTAATATGGACGACATGAATTATAACAACATTTGACATCATAGATGAAATCTCAATCCGTCATAAAATGCTTATAATAATACCCTAAAGAGTGACGTCATCACCCCTTTTAATTCTATCAGAACACAATTTCACTACCATAATTGTACACCAAAATTTTTACCAGGTGAAAATGAAGTCATGATGTTTTATCGCAAAACAAAATAACAACCAAATGAATAATGCAATAAGAACCATTTTTGCTTAAACAAACAAAGGGAGAGCAATACTACGCTTTCATATCGTGTAGAAACAACTTTTTGATTAAACAAAACTGAACCTTATGGTATAAGATGAAGGTTGTATTTTCAGTGTGTGATATTGAATCATTGTTGAGCACAGATAACAAAGGACGAATTTGCATAGAAATAAACAAGGGTTGATTTCTAACGATTTATGGGTATAGCAGCCTCAAATAGGCTTTGTTTTGATCTAACTAATGTCTGCCTTGCCTCAAGCTTGTATCAATTTTAATCTGGGGAAAATGGGGCAGCTTGATTAAGAGAACTAGAATTTGAACGCAATATGTCAAGGAAATATGTTTTAGAGACATAATGTATAACTACTATTATTTTAGTTGGGACTTTCCAAATTTTGTTGGTGTTGAAAATAATTGTTTGTTTTTAATCTGCCTATGATTTGAATGCTTGTGAAACCTTGTAATACAGGGTTTTTAAGCAAGCGTAAAATTAAACAATACGTAGATAATATAATATTTTCTTTTTCGTCTGTACTGTCCCACTGCTGGGCAAGGACATCCTTCAAGTCATTCCATTGGTGTTTTTACCGAACATCTCGAACCAGCCTTTGTGATACATGATCAGGTTGCCCCGCAAAATATATTATCATGATTTTTATTAAAAATAAAAATTTCCTACTTGGCTTAGTTAGCTTAGTTTATATTCTGTAAATTTTACTTTTTACCAAGGTGTTAACCCTAGTCTATGCGCTTTACAGTCATGATATATTACATGCCGTAAAGCCCAGACTGGGAATAAATATCTATAACATGTAAAAACTCTTTTTCCTGACTGCAGACAACCTGCAGTTGAATATAAAGAAAAAACTTAGCTTTTGTCTAGTTGGTTTTTGGCCATATTTGCATTTAAACCTATTAAATCTGTTCATTATAGGCAATGGTAATGCCTATTGCCTATTATAATAAATTAATTAATTATGTAAAATATTAATGAGCAATATTGTATTTGTATAAATATGATAACATAATTTTAAGGTACAAAGCTTTAATTAACATTTATAATTAAATTTGACGACCTCCGTGGTCGAGTGGCGTGAGCACCGCCCAGCACCGGTTTCAAGGTGTCGCTAGCTCTGAGGTCCCGGGTTCGATCCCCGGACGGGTCAATGCAGAAACCAACTTTTCTACATTGCCTCGGGTCTGGGTGTTTGTGGTACCTTCGTTGTTTCTGAATGCCATAACACAAGTGCTTTAAATACTTACTTTGGGTACAGAGCAATGTATGTGATGTTGTCCGCATTTATTTATTATTTTATAATAACACAATTACCTAAATAGTTTTATTACATTTGCCTACTTTCTTTCCCAAAACATAATTAGGTAGGTAGTGTTAACCGAAATTAGAATCGACTAATACGTCGCGTCACTATTGCCGGATGAACTGACAACACTAGAGAGCAATGTGTAATGGCGGCGCGTGCGATTCTCGTTGTAGTAGTCTCTTGCATTATATAAATTAATCATAATCATTATGGCATCGCTGGCCTTTAAAAGTATTGTAATTTTAACGTTGTATCCATTCTTATGATAATATTTATATTGTAAAGTTTAAAGCATCAGTGGTTTCCTTTTAACAGTAGGTATGTCTTTATCCTTAGATACTACAAAAAAAAACACCATACATTTTTCTTGTTTTGATTCTGTATTTTATTAATTGTACTGTAATTTAATATAAGAAACAGTCAAGTAAATAATCAAACCAACTAAAATCATTATAATTTGTACAGTTAAGAAGCTTGATTCGAATTATCTAAATTGAATCTTGATCATAGTTTTATTGGTCATTCATGCGTGCTTGTTAAGATTATATCTACTTGACATCAAGCTTCAATAGTGATATTCAATAATATGCCAGCATGTGCCAGCATGTGTCGGTCTTGTCAGAGAGGTATTTTTAACCGACTCCAAAAGAAGGAGGTTCTCAGTTTGAATGATTTTTTTTTATGTTTCTTACGCGATATCTCCAGGATAGATCTCACAAGTTTGTGTCTTCGATATAATATACCTCAAAGGTGGTTCCATATCTATTTCTTTGTTTTATATTAAACTAGTAGTTGTGGTTACCTAGTATCAAATAATAACAAAATGTATTTTTTATCAAAATCACTAACTAGTGAATTCATATTACACTGAATTTAAAAAAGTAGTTCAAATTATTCTTGCATAAATATCGATCCTAAAAAATCATACACATGAACTTTAATTGTTTTACAAAAAAACTCACTTCAAACATTTTACAAACATACAAGGATATTTAATAAACATACCTACATGATACAATATCGTAGCAGAATTTGTGGCCGACACAATATAGACAAAAATAATACAATATCCAAGAAAGTTTATACATCTTACTAAAAACCAGTAGCGCATCCTGTTTGTCCATCAATTAATTCGGGACCCACTAATTATAATTACTTATTAACAACGGTTTGATACTCATCTAAAGTGTCTGACGAGCCGTGTGAAAAATCTTGTCGATAAAAATTATGGGACGAACGCTGGTGAGAAAGTAATAAATAGATAATTGTATAAAGTTGACTATTTTGGTCGTTATTGTTTACCAGTTATTTTAAAGGGCTTCCAACAGCCCTTTTGGAAAAGATACAGTTATTGCAGTGGGAAATTGTCCATCATTTAATGTCTCTCTCTGTATTTAGCCGTCGTTTTCTATTAAAAACTATCTAATTTGAGTTGAGGTACCTATTAAGCTTTGTTAAGTGTGTTGTCAGATGCTTTTGAAGTAACATTTCAATGAACGGCTAGACCGATTTAGCTAATTTTGGTATTGAATTATTTGAAGAAGTCCAGAGAAGGTTTGAAAGGTGAATAAATATGAAAAAACTCGGAAATAAATAAAAAAAAAACAAATACAAAAGTTAAGGCTTTTATTTATCGACTAGCTGTGCCTGCGACTTCGTTCGCGTGGATGACGAAACTTATCAATGAGTTTTTAACCGCAAAATTAAGTTTTTTTTTATTGTTTATACTTTTCCGGGATAAAAACTACCCAGTGTGGTGCCCAGGATAATAAAGAATAATTATACCAAGTTTCATCGTAATCGAACTGGTAGTTTTTGCGTGATACCTGAACAAACAGACAGACAGACAGACAATTTTTTTTTCACACTTTTGGGTTCGGTGTTATTCTAGTAACACCCCCCGCCATTTATTTTTTTGATATTTTCAATGTACAGAATTTTTACTTCTACAGATTTATTATAAGTATAGATATAGATTATCGCAGTACGAAGTCTGCCGGGTCAGCTAGTACACAATAAACATTTAAATCAATTATCCTTACCGCGAAATACCTCGGGTAGCCAGTCGAATTCCTTTGTAAGCTGGAAATATTTGTGCTCATATAAAACTAATTATTTTATTTTAAATGTTCGTTCAATGTACTTGGTATTGTAGTGTTGAGTTTATTGTTTGTAGATATTATCTAGTTTGTCTAAGGTTTTACAGATAGTGATAATAATGTAATTTCTAAGGGAGAATTAAAAAAAAAACATTGTAAAATGTTATTAAAAATTATGTCATAAGTATTATCTTAAATTGTTTCATGCAGCTATTGTTTAGTTATAAGCCTTACCTAAAGTATGAAAAAGAAAAAAAATAAGCACTTATGGAATTAATGTGTTAAAATACTCATCTTGATAACAGATTAGGTTTTTTTTGTTAATATTAAGTACTTAAATATAATGACAACATACTTGGATGCCAGACGTTTAAATTAAAAAAAAATGCATTTTGCTTTTATTTGAATGTTAACGACATTCTTAAGGTAACACAAACGGAAGCCAATGAAAAGTATATTTTAACATCGATTAAAGTTTACATTTACGTTTAAAGACAATTCAGAGCATGATTTTAATGCACATTCTTTGGTCATTTATCGACATTAAGCCTTTACTTTATATTATACTAAGACCACCTAAGTTAAATTCTTACATTTTATGAATGCTTACCAAATTGTGACAAAACATTTTACTGCACTAAACACATTTTATAGTATTTATTGAAGAAACAAAATAATATAATGTGCATAAGTTTTAATTAAGGTAATTGTCTATCGTGGTACAGGCATGCAACGAGGAAGAGTGCATGAAACAAACGTAAGAAAACATGTTATGACAGTAGATACTCAGACAGAGGAAGACCAAAAAATTGGTGGGTTATATGAGAGATAACATGAGGAAGGAAAAAGTGAATCCTGAAAGAGTAGAAGAGATGAATGGAAAAAAAATACACACAACACAATACACATGGTGCTAACCTCAAATAGGACAGGGACGTCTATTATATAATTTTTTATTAGAGAGATGAAGAAAAATATAAAACACCTCTTAATATAGGTTTTTAAGTTCTATTTTCTAGAACCAAAGAACACTAAGACTTTGAGATTTATTCCTTTAGCGAAGTATTGATTTGTGTAGTCTTATTTAGAGAGTTCTATATCTAGCTTCGAGTAAGCGATCTCAAAGGTAGCAATAGTTTCTAGTAATAGATCTGAGCTCGGTAATGTGTGTACTACTATGAGTTCTCACCTTATTACCACTTTAAGCTAGATCAACAAGGAAACGTTAAGAAGAACTGAACAAAAGCTACGATGGACAGAGTTTTTTTGTTATTGTTACCTTTGGGAAATGCTTTTCTGAACAATTGAAAAGGCAATGACCATAGAAATGCCGAAAATACTTTGAAAATGAAATAATATTAAAAGTTCATAATGTATAATCATACACTTATTCACTTATACGAACCCTTAAGTACATTTCTTTCAAAGACTTGCGACCATTGAATTGAAGTGATAAGTACATTAATTAAAAAAAGTGTATAATTTAAAGATTTTAAATTGTATGTTAAAATAAAAACGAAAACGTAAACTTGACACCACAGTAAAAAACGTGAGCTGAAATGAAAGAAACCCTTCAAACCCAACGCCCTTGAGGCTTTCTTAAGAGCAACAATATCAAGAACAAATGCCACAGAAATAAAGCAAGAAAGTCTCATTCAAAACTCACTTCAAACGCGCCCAAGTGATACATTAATCATTTTCGTGTTGAAGTACAATGGTAGGGCCCGACCGCACTCAGTTTTATCGGCGATAGATTTTCCGAGCGATTTCAGCAAACAAACGCTTCTGAATTTATAGAATAATGTGGGAAAACGTAAGATTTATCGCTCATTTGCTCTTATCAAAATGGTATGGCGATCGAGCGAGATCAGTTATAGATGAATTTATTCATTATTTTTTTACTAAGTTTATGATAAATCTATGCTGGTACGTTTTGTTTGAACGCGGTTAAGGTATATATAGTTTCATTTTTGTAGCGGCAGGTCTCTTTCGATTTAATAATTTTAGTACTTTGGTGTCTATTTTAATATTTACTTGGTGTTAGATAATTGGATATTGGTATTTAATTCATGATTGTATGCGTATGTAGAAAAAATGGGGGAGATGGGCCTCCTTAGCATTGGTCTGCAACCCATCTAGGAGACGGAAAACTCCAAAATCAAACCCGGTAAGGTGTCACCGTTAGGCGCAAGTAGGGTCCAACCCGAAATATGCGGTAGACAACCAAGACAGCATTCCCAAAGAGGGTTAGCGTCAGGCAGGCGGCCGGCTATAAAACATCTGCCAAATCTATTTGCAATGTGTAATGAGTACGAATATTGTGAATAAATACGCATTGCGCCGACCCCAAATAATTGGGAACAGGGCAGGGAGATGAGATGCGTATGTAGAAAAATTCTCAGCTGCGGTCAAAGCAATGTTTAATTGATACACATAAGTTACAACACCTAAGTTTGTTTCTTTTCCTTCTGTTCACAAGTGTTTTCGAACCGATAGGTGCATTATTTAAGTAACCTTCAAAAACACACATAATAGATTCAATTCTTTTCTATTTAAATCAAATAAACTTTCGATCCAAGTCTTTGAAATCAAATTAACCCTTTAAATATCAAACAATATAGAAAAAAGCATACTATTTCCTTAGAGATTACATTACATAACTGTATCTATCCTAAATTCAGAGCAAGATAGTAATATGTTTGGTTCAGTACAAGATGCAAGATAGCTTACCATCTGAGGATTGTTAAAATCATAACATGGAGATATTAAGACATTGACAAACGTGGTGGCTCTTGGGATGTGTGTGGTGTAAGGGATAAGAGGAACTAAGGTTCTGTAAATCTTATTGTGTTTTTATTTGTTAGTTACAAAATAAGTTACTTATTTTGTTGAATAAATCTTCGCTAATATTTTAAATGCGAAAGTCTGTCATCAGTCTGTCAGTTTGTTTGTTGCGCTTTTATGGCTTAGCCACTGAACTAAGATAAAATTTGATCTGAAACGAGCTTACACTCCAAGAAAGACATGTGCTACTTTTTTTTGCCTAGCTCCTCCCGAGTGGATGTCGTTTATCGCGGCAAAAATTAACGTAAATGATTTCTTAGGATCCAAGCTTACCCCATATCAAATTTTATCAAAATCGGTTCAGAAATTTTCTCGTTAATATGTAACAGACAGACAGATAGAGTACCTTTCTCATTTATAATATTAGCACAAATATAGATTTAATATCTCGAATGTTCTCCTAAAATGAGAATTTACCTAAAACGGAAATATCTGCTAATGTAGGGTACCTTTACATTTGGAATGCTATCACGGAAATGCAGATGTCATTCCAATACTGTATGGCGCGAAGTTGATACAATCGCTTGACATTATTCCAAATTAGAATTGTTTCTATTTCTGCTTTGAATTTAAATTGGTTCTGTAATTGTGACGTATTAAGAGGATACTTATTTCAGTGACGAATTCGGATGAATATTAAATTGTGTTTTTATTTGTTGGTTAGTTTTTGCATCCATAAGAGGTAGATAGAAAAGTCTGGAGTCAGACGGGGGAGACCTTTGCCCAGCAGTGGGACACAAAAAATAATAATAATAACAACGGGTAGATTAGTAATTTGTAATTATTTTGTTTATAAACTTTTTCTGTAATTTAATTATGAATCATATTCTACTTTTATAAATAAATATATTTTTAATAGAAAAATAATTTATACAAAGTGGTGATGACAATATGACAATAAATGAAAACACGGACAGTACTAGTTCATAAGAATAATCCTAAACGGTAAAAAAACCGTAGCATCAAAAAAAAATTTTTTTCAAACAAACTAAATCGCATAAAATTGGAAACGCAGGAGAACATCATTTTTTATTTTTGATGCTACGGTTTTTTTTACCTTTTAGGATTATTCTTATGAACTAGTACTGTCCGTGTTTTCATTTATTTTCGTATTGTCATCACCACTTTGTATATTTTTAAAGAACTAAACACTAAGGTAGACATTTTTGATAAATTGATTAGGTCGTACTACGAGGGTTGGTTTAAGATAAAGCTAGAAAGAAAACTACGGAAGGAGTTACAGTTAATTTTTACCTGAAAATGAGAGAAGAGAGGCTAACAAAATAAAATCAAGTTTTGCATGAAAAACCTAGAAACATTTACACATTATGAATTTATGAGATTACTATTTAATTGATATACAAATAAATCTGTATACATAACTTCCTATTCCAGGATGTCAACTATTCAGCAAATGCGACAACAATTATCAATTACCGTAAACTAACTGATCTTCCGGTGGTTAATGGGTGACATATTGCCATAACTATCGCCTGCAGCCAACTAATCTGTTTTCCCTTACTATTAAGCATTTTCTCCCTAATTGACATAGTATAATCCATTGGTAGTTATTGTGATATGGTTGTGTTGTCTCATATACAGGGTGTTAAGAAAACCCTGTCCGATCCGTTAAGGGGTTGTTAGGTATCGATATCTGATTACATTAAGGTAAAAAAATAAAAAAATATAACTTAAAAATATATTTTTTTCTCATATGGCGAGTGAGAGTGACGGCGGCGTCGTCACAGGTTCTGCCAAATGATCATACAAAAGGCCACCATTAACACCGACGAAAATGGTGGTGTAGTTTTTGATTTATCTTCAAATTTAGGGATTTTGGCGGCTATTTCAAAGTTCATTATTATTGTTATTATCATGAATATTCCAAATTAAATATTTTATTTGGGCATGTGATTGTGAACCCTATGTCACCCTTCCGGGTCGGACAGGGGTTTCTTAACACCCTGTAGAGTTTCATGATTATTGTTATGGTAACAGATAACTGTTTTGATTGTTTTACGGTGAATATTAATGTATAATACGCTACTCCTGCGTGGGTGTCAGTTTTCGCAGTAAAAAGTTGACTTCGTTATTTTTTGGGGTTCAGGCTAAATGCATTCCAAATTTCACCAAAATCGGTTGTGCGATTTAGCTGTAAAGCGTACCAGACGGACACACTGAGTTACTCTTACTTTATTAATTATTAGTATGAATTAATGTCGTTTAGTCTTACTAGATAAATATTATGTTGTATTCCTAATTGGGTTATCTTCATATTTTTTTCGGATAAATCATAATTAACGTTACACGTGTATTCATTGATAGAATTGTACATTCCTATACATTTTTCAGATACTTTTATTTCTTTTGAATTGTTTTGAAGTGTTATGACTAAAATCATTATTGATGTTGTTAGTTATTCAGGCCTTAACCTTATTAATGTTTATAAATACATACATAAGTTGGACTAAAAACACCGTAACCAAAAACATAACATATTTCTACAAAAAATATGACTGTTTGACATTGGGTTGTCCCTATGGTATGCCTGAAGGCAACCCTTTATGTTTTTAGAGATATTCGTCTCAAGGGCCCAGAATGGACTTTCGTGGGGTTATGTATTATCGTGTATAGTTTGTAATATTTTTGGGTTAAATTGATGGGTTTTGTGCGTTTTAGATTTTTTGTGTTTGTGTAAAATGCTTTGGGTATGTAATTTTAGTAGGTTGTAATATAATTTTAAGTGGGTGATGTCTGTTATGATGATATTATACAAAAATTGTTGTAGTTAATGTGATTATTAAAGTTTCCTAAAGACCTATCAAAACTATTTATTTCGTGTTATTGTCTGTATTTTTGTTTGTTTGTGCATCACGCTAAAACTGCTGTACAAATTTCAATGCAATTTTTACAGATGTATTTCGGATACTCTAACTTAGAATCTGGAGCATATTAAATCATGTCACACACCCTGAAAATAAAGATTTCTATACCTAATGATTAAAGATAAATAAAGTAAGTATGGTTTCCTGAAAACAAATAACAAAATACTTATGTAAATACATTTACAGAGTTCATCAGAAATTAACCATCCAATTTGTACATCAATGTAATCTCTTGCAAGTTTTAAATATTTAACGTTTTAAGATTAATTTATTGCGAGCCGTTACAATGAATTATGTACGCGTGAATATTGCAATTTTATGGCGGAAATATTAAAAACTAGCTGTGCCTGCGACTTCGTTCGCGTGGATGACGAAACTTATCAATGAGTTTTTAACCGCAAAATTAAGTTTGTTTTTTATTGTTTATACTTTTCTGGGATAAAAACTACCCAGTGTGGTGCCCAGGATAATAAAGAATAATTGTACCAAGTTTCATCGTAATCGAACCGGTAGTTTTTGCGTGGTACCTGAACAAACAGACAGACAGACAGACAATTTTTTTTTTTTCACATTTTTGGGTTCGGTGTCGGTCTAGTAACACCCCCCGCCATTTATTTTATTGATATTTTCAATGTACAGAATTTTCACTTCTACAGATTTATTATAAGTATTATAAGTATTATTATTCAATCGGCTTTATTTTGTCTGGCATACTGTGAATAAATTCACGCTTTTTGCTTTAAAGGGGTTGGCAGGATGAATTGTACCTACCTACTATTAAACATTGTATCAGTATGTTTTTTTTTTTAAATAATGGAATTTTGGTGGTTTATAGTAGGTTATACTGACACTGAAAGAATTGACAGTTACTAAGCATTGAAAAGTTTAGGTTACACATTTTTTTTTATAAGAAATTTGAACCTTGAAGGCTTACACGAGAAAAAACGTTTATATTGTTACAATAAAGTAAATCAAAACTTCACTTACTTTAAAACAGGTAAAGATAAGTCGTTGCTGTCTATATTATACTTAAAATTGTATCTTATATTTACTTTGGAAACTACTAGATACCAAGATACCCAGGCAAAAGGATACCTAATATAAATCTTTCTTCGTAACAATCATACATAATACACAAACAACAAATATATTTACAACGAAAACCACAAGGAACAAAGAAATTACAAAACAGTACCGAGTACAACAAATAAATAAATAGAATCGAAGAACAAGTCCTGCATTTATTGAAAAATAACCTTAGCAAAAACATATCTTTATTTCTCCATTTAAGGTTAAGGCCGCACTACGTTTTTTTTCCGCAAGCGGTAAACCGTGAAACCGCAAAACCGCCCGAGACGCACACAATATGGTTAAAAATCAGTCGCGGAAAAAACCGTCAGTGCGGCAGCTTCCATTCGTTTCCTTTATTCACGAAATCAGGCGGTTAAAATCCGCGGCGGTTTATCCTGATTGCGGCTTTAGTCTTTCAAAAATTGCCTTAAGTTAGAAAATAAAACCACAACATATTTGAGCTTTGTCTGTCTTAGCGTTTTCTCAAAAACCACGCTAAACGATAAAGGACGGAACATACTTAGTATACGTTACCTTATTGTCTCCTTTTCTTAAGCTCGGTATAACGCTACTATCTCTTTTATTTATGTGAAGCTAAGAATATTTTTCGATACAGAAGAATATAACAAAAACACGTTGTAAATAAGGTAATATTGTAATTAAACAAATAATACATGACAATTTAGAAATAATATCTTCACAGTTTCCTGAACTGTGAAGAAATTATTAAATACATCGATTATTAATAAATGTTCATCTACAAAGATTAATAAAAACAAACCATTTCCCAAAAATCCACAAAAGAAACCTACGGCTAGAAGTCGTCCAAATGCTGAGAAAACGATAATTTACCAAAACGTATTTAAACAGAAAGCACTACCTACCTTCTCTCAGTCAAAGTCGTAATATTACTCAAATAACAGTCAGACAGTAATTTTTATTTAAATACATAAAAGTATTGCAAAAACATTGCAGGTGTCTCGTAATAAATAAAATAATTGAAACATGAAAGGTGAAATATCAAGTTTTATTTTATCCTGATGAATATTTCACAGCTACCAATGATAGTTAATCCTTTTGAATATAAAAAAAGCTTTTTAAATAATGGATCCTTTTTGAAGTGAAACTAAAAAAATATATGAATATATTTCAATAAAAACAGATTGAACTCTCAAAATGTGTAAATTAAAGATCAATTAATACTACTTTGTAGAATTATATTTATTTATTAAACACTTAAAATAAAATTTACCTGTCTGACTTCGCAATTTTCGAAAGTGCTTAAATTAATACTGATATTATAAATTAAATATCTTTATTTTATTCGCCTAATGCAAAGGTAAAATAAGTTTTCCCTATACAAAAATTACTTTTGCGATCTGTGAAACAGCAAAATTACAAGTATGGTATTTTTGTTACATTTTTTTTTATCATCATCATCATCCACAGCCCTTGTCCTCCCACTGCTGGGCATAGGCCTCCCCTTTTTTGTGCCATCTTCTACGGTCCTAAATTTTTTTAGGTTATATTTTTTTCTTCTCACTACATTCAGCTGAATACTTAATTTTACATCAAACAACTGCCGATCTGACCTCCAACCCATTCCACTGACACAAAAAACACAATACTCCTTAATTTCTGTAGTAACGCAACCTAAGTAGATCTCAAACGTAAATCAGTATGGTCACAGTGAATTTGTCACGGGCGTCGTTGGGCCGTGATTTTGCACCAATAAGGCTCATTACCGTTTCACTATCTGTCTAGCTGTTTAGGAGATGGATTTACGATCTGTTGACTAAGAACAAATTTACGTTTGTAATTGTGCGTTGATTTGTTTTGGGGCGGTCTGGGTTTGGGTTGGTAGAGTTTCCTTTGACTTACATTCCTTGTACCTTAGTATTGATACATTTTCAGTTTACTAGAATTTGGTCTTTTACTAATTAGGTAACTATAATTTAGTTTGATGACTGTTCAAAATTGTTTTATTTTAAGCTTATAACCTACCGCAGGTACAATTGAAGGAAAGTATATAACTATATATTAAATTCGACTAGCTCCACCCGCGTTGGTTTCTGTTAGTCTAGCAAAACTCGCCGATGTCCTTTCTTAGTACCTAAACTATAACAAGTTACATCAAAATCAGTTCAGCAGTTTAGCCGTGAAAGCGTAACAATCAGACATATAGAGTTACTTTTGCTTTATAATATTAATATAGATTAAATTTGTCAATAAAGTATCAGAGTAATTTAAATACTGATTATGTTTAAGGAATATATTTATATCAGAATTACTTGTTTTAAGGGATAATGCCCTTCGTAACAAAACACAAACGAATGTCACGCACGAACGTCTGCTGGGATCTTTTGATGTTATCTCACGATATACAACAGTTTTACAAATAAGATGCCGTTAGCTTGGTTAGAGGCAAGAGAATATAGCGTTTTAGTATTTATTTAATTTATTTTAAGTTTAATTTCATCAATGGATAAATAATATGACCTCGAATTTGGTTTCGATTAACAGAACTTCAGCATATTTATTGGGAAATATCAATATTCTTTCAGTGATTTAATAATGAAGTAATTTATAAATTTAGTAGCCGACTTTGAATATGTAATTGCTACCAGATAAGTGTCATTTTCATAACCGATGAGGGAAATAATATTTCGTCATTATATCATTCCATAATATTTGAGATCTCTATTTGATAAGCCACGTGACTTAAACTTGTCACTTGAGTACTATTCTTTCCAAATTACAAATTAAAGTTTTTATCAACCTAAATTACATCTTTTTAGAGTTTCTTACCAAAAAAGTACTAAGCCTCTGTTTATCGCTGTTTGTTTGTCTGTCAGCGGCCTGTATGCTAAAAACCGTATTAGATGGACAGTTAATTTATTACAGACTAGCTGTGCCTGCGACTTCGTTCGCGTGGATGACGAAACTTATCAATGAGTTTTTAACCGCAAAATTAACTTTGTTTTTTATTGTTTATACTTTTCCGGGATAAAAACTACCCAGTGTGGTGCCCAGGATAATAAAAAATAATTATACCAAGTTTCATCTTAATCGAACCGGTAGTTTTTGCGTGATACCTGAACAAACAGACAGACAGACAAAAATTTTTTTTTTCACACTTTTGGGTTCGGTTTCGGTCTAGTAACACCAGCAATTTATTTTTTTGATATTTTCAATGTACAGAATTTTCACTTCTACAGATTTATTATAAGTAATATATAGATAACAACGAATAATCAAAAAGTGCATATTGTTATATATCTCTTGTACGATGGTACAGACCCTTTGCGTGTGAGTCCCAATGGCACTTCACCGCTTTTATAGACTAGATCACTAGACTGCAGAAAATGGGCAGTATACATCATCAAAATTATTAAAATACAATACATAATGATTAGAAATTATTAAACATAACATAACATAACATAACATACCATCACGCCTGTATCCCCGAAGGGTTAGGCAGAGGTGTACCAATGTACACCCACAGTTCGCCGGTATGTTTTAAAACACAATTCCCGTATTTGTCACGATTCGTTTATCCATGCCGAATTGAGGGCTTTGCCGTAGGTTTACAGGATTAAGAATTGGACGCGTTTATAGAATGTTATTGATAGGATCCAAAATGGTTTCGTAATTGGTTCTGTTCGATTATTCCGTTTTTTCTTTGTGTTATGAATTCTTCCTTCATTTTGGGTCAATCATTTTTGAGTGTTGGATTTATTATCTGATGCCTTTGTGTTTGCTTGTGTAAAAGGAAGATCTGTGAGTTAATAATAGGTATACGTAGATGACAATTTTTAAGAAAGATTTTATGTTATAGAGCGTAGATATCGTTGGTCAAAAACAGCTCTGTATGTTTTTCAAGGTTGCCTGCTTTTGATTCATCTGGTATCGAGTACTGAAAGAGTATGAGAAATAAACTAATTCATAAAACTATATTCGGTGTCCATTAACAATGGAAAATAGCTTAACTCAAATTAAGTAAAAAAAATAATTTGAACTTTCTTTCATTTATTTGTCGATGATTCACAAAATGCTTAACTATGATCTGATTATGTATTCACCTGCTATCTTTTTATTATATTATTATGATCGATAGATATCCAGACAGAAGTTAACTCTATTCCAAAAACTTATAGTATTGACTGACCCTAGCTAAACCTCGTCAAATTATACGCGAAAAATCTGAAAGATCGAAAAGTAAGGCCACCACCACCTGTGGCTGGTACTTAACCGGGCAACACCCGGGTACGACCACGATTTACCCAGATTATATACGGACAACGCCCGGTTACGGAACTTCAAGCGTTCATCCGTTTAAGACCGAGTTTTGGTGGTCAGATTTACATTGTTAATAAATTTTGTTGTAACTTCGTCGTTTTGGAGTTTGATTGATATAATCTGGTATTTACGAGATATTTGCGGATACAGTTGCAACTGTATTTGTTTTGTGTCTTTCTATCATGTTTTATTTCAACCATTTCTCTTGGTTTCGGATGTTATTCCAAGATTAAGGTAGTAATAAATATTTACATAGTTATTTATAAAAGGCGCTCAAATATATAGCCTATTTTCTTGATTTCACTCTTATAGGTAGGTTTCTGTTAAATAATAATGTTCTGTCACTGATATTATCGTAGCTTGTAGCCAGTTTTCAGTAGATTTATATAACTACTTAAAAAAATAGGTAAAGGATGCTATTTTACTTGTTCAAGGTGTATTTAAAAATTTATACCTTAACTAGCTGTACCCGGCATGCGTTGCAATGCATTTTTTTTTTACCTAGCACCTGCCTACTACCTACCTACTACCACTTAGGTGTATGAAAAATAGATAGTAGCCGATTCTCAGACCTACTGAATATGCATATAAAATTTCATAAAAATCGGTCAAGCCGTTTCTTCGGAGGAGTATGGTAACTAACATTGTGACATGAGAATTTTATATATAGGAAGATAATAAAGGAAGGTCATGTTTTTGTAGTTAATTAAATCTATTCTTCTACATGTCAAATTCAAAAGCATTTTAAAAATATTTAATCAAATGCATAGTTCAAAAAACACTACGTCATAAACTACAAAAATCTCCAGAACAAATGATACTTTTCTTCCTTTTTCTTGTAAGTTGAATAGCAACGTAACTCGAGCCTATTTTACGATAAGGCTAGACTTATCGAAATCGTATCAGTATTTCAGTGAAGAGGCATAAAAAGAAACGTCACTTGGCCACATAAAGCATTTCAGATAAAATAGTATTAGCGAATCGTCCCTAGAGGCGATATATTCTGTCAAAATCACTTAAATTACAACCAGTAGCACTATTTTATACGTTATCAGAAGAGCCAGCCCATTATTGGGACCTTCTTTTTGAAGAAACGTTGGAAACCCTCCACACTGAAAAATGAACTCTATCTTTCTTGAATTGAGGTAGAGATTTCCTTGGAGGTTTTATAGCATATGTCATAGTTGAGGTTTTCTTGGTTAGGGTATTTTCGAGAAATTGATTTATAGATATCTGTGTATCACAGAGTGAACAATTACGTTGGATTCGATACATTGTGTTATCTAGTATTTTTAGGGTATGATATAAGATATGTTTTGTTATTATAGAAGTGAGGGTTGGTATATTATTATTATTAGAAATCATTTTTATCTAGGCAAGTAGTAAAAGTTTATTTTTTCAGTTTTAGTTTAGAAATAATTGATAAAATATTTAGTATCACTATACCGTACCCCTTTTTTACGTTGCAAGACAAAAAACTATGACCAATCTATTAGTTATCTTCTTTTTCTGCCTTAGTGTTTCTAAGCAATGTTGGGGTCGGCTTTCAGTTTCACCGAAAAAACTGCCCATCTGACCAAATAGCTTAAAGTAGTCCCTTTTAATAGCGACTAGCTTACCTTAAACAGTCACTACATAGTTAAATACTCTTGTGACTTCACATAACATGTGTTATTATGTACTCAGCATAACAATTATTTAATTTCAAAGACAAATTAACAGAAAAAAATACTTTTTCAAACTCACGCTTCACCATTTAAGAGTTTTCCCGTAGAAACTGATAAAAGAGGTCTCTTCGAGATCAATTATACATTTGGGGGTGATACGTCAGCCCAAACTTTTTGGTGATAAAAAAGAAGTTTTACGTTTTTTACGGTTAATCCCCTGGGTATACAAGTTTGGATTGTATTTATTTGGGATTGGTGGATTGGAATAGTATTGTATGTGGCCAAAAAAGTAGGTGCAAGTTGTAGTTTTTATAGTATAGTTTGATTTTAGCTTAAATACTTGTTCATAAATTAGGTTGAAAAGGCTACCAAAAAAATACCACTCTTTATCTGACTGTCAATATTACACAGTCATTTTTCGCCTGAAAGTAGCAGTTTCCATAGTATCCATCAAGTCTCCATCCATCCAATTTTGGATGTGAAAAGTAGCCTATGTCTTTTCCTAGTGTTTAAGCTAGCTATACATCAAATTTTATTGAAATAGGTTTGTTATTCTAGCCGTGAAAGCGTAACAGACTGACCGACAAACAGTAATTTTTGCAGTTATAATCCTAAAACCTAAAATCCTAAAACTTAAAATAACGAAAAACTCGCTTTAAGGATTTAAAGCGAGTTTTTCGTTATTTTAAGTTTTACAAACTACAAATAGGTACATGTATAATACATAAGCTGACTCTAAACAGAAATTCAAAACCATATGAACTCATCCTAAAATTTTAATAAACCTTATGTTGTAATAATATTTTTCGTCCAAACACGAACAATTTGTTTTCAAACATCGAGCCCAGCAATTTAAATGTAAATGTTTTTGTATGCATAAAAATCGACAATGATTGGGCGTTGGATCAATTATTTTTTTCATTTTAATCTTGATTGGCGACGCATTTTTTGTTGAAGTGGAGTAAAAACAATTGCGTTTAATGAAGGCTTGAAATTTAATTATTTTTCTCCTTTTTCTTTTTAGTCTGTCATTAGTGTTGTGTTTGAAATTCTTTATTTTTAATCGTTATAACTTATTTTATTTTCTTAGTTCGATTTAAGTACCTATTGTTATTTTTATAAAATTATGATGTTTTTAAATCATTGATTACAATATAATAATATAAATTCTTATCTATATTTATTACCTACGAGAAGTTTTAAGAGATAGAGGTGTGTTTATTTACCAAAAAACCTTTGTTTTGTGAAAAAATCTCCTTACAATAAATTCGAAAATATTCCTCTTTTATTTTCCTGTTGCTATAACCTTAGATACTAAAATATTTATTGCAATAAAAAACTAGTCTATCTAAAAAACACTTCTTTATACACCCAAATCGGCTTTAAAAAGCTCTCCTATCTAAAACTACATTATTTTGAAAACCAACTGATTGTCACATTATTTATAAGAGCCTTTAGCTCAGTCTCGGCTACTTCGGAAACCTTTAAGATAAAAGTAATTTATTGGCGAGATTAGGTAGCGTTCGATTGTTTGGTTCTATGTCAATCTTGGGTTGGAAATTCTAGTCGATTTAGTTTGGTTTTAGATAGTTTAAAATAGGTATAAGTTTGGTATACAAATAGGTAAATAAGGAGAATAAAACTTGAAGTTAAAAACAATAATTTATTTAAAAAAAGTTAACATAACATAACATCACGCCTGTATCCCCGAAGGGTTTGGCAGAGTTGTACCAATGTACACCCACAGTTCGCCGGTATGTTTAGGTCCCATGTAATAGGGGTGAGCCTATTGCCACTAACCGGGCACAAATCCAAACTCCAAACTGCTACTGAGAATTTCATAGAAAACCCAATAACACCTTGGTCGACTTGTGAATCGAACCCAAGACCTCTAGCGTAGCAGTCGTAAAAAAAGTTCATGGTGAAAAATTACTGTATGTAGACTTAATAAATACTTTTGAAACATAATTATGTGCGATTGTAACATATAAGTTCTAAAAAGTAAGATCTCATAATAGATCGTACTTTTAAAACCACCAGAGTGCTTCTCCCTCTTCTTATACTAGGATCCGTACAGGACAACAAAGCAAACAACTGCAATTACTTCTTTGATAATTTATTTCCTTCTTAAATAATTAAACACCTTCTGTAAGTCTAGTGCAATGTAGTTTTATTTTCCCAAATTGAATCAATAATTAACGTATAAAAAATAATTCTTTCTTCTCAAAGAAGACCAGGCGCACCCTTTATTTTACCATCGTTTTTACCAACTTGTGGTTTTAGTGTTTAGCCGTGAAATTCATACATATATTACGCTGAGCCGAACACCGCAGCCCTGAATTTTTGCTGACTGTACCACACGTGGATAGAATGCAGATCGCGGGGTGAACTGTGTTCGTATTAGGATACCTATTTATGATAGATTTAAAAAAGAAAATAAAATAGATTAAAACAAATATATCATCTACAGAAATAATTATACACTGAATGTAATAAAATTTACTATTTATTTAGAACAATTGAGGCTCAGCACAGCATATGAGATAAAATTGATTTGATTGGACAATCAACCTGAGTTTAAAAAGCTTTTTACATTACACTCGTGCTTTGGACTAAATTTCTAATAATTAATAAAAAAAACAGCCCACGGTGTCCTATTGTTAGTCAAAGGCCTCCTTCCCTTCCATCTTTTTTTCTCTATTATGAGCCAACGTTAATCATTTCTTTAAAGAGTCTCGCCCTCTCCGGCTAAACCTACTACTGAAAGCAACAGTACATGAAAAATCTTACTTCCCAATTTTTACGTATAAATAAGACTTACAAACTATATTCCCCGTCCTCTACTATGAACAAGCTGTACGGGAAACGTAGTTTGATAACATTTCCGTTCGCCAAATTACAGGTCACGTGGTCGGAATGACAGCGCCGCCTAGTGACGAGTTTGTGAAGTGGTAGCGGCAGTTACTAAAGCCTATATATACCGAAACTATACATACTTACTAACTTATCATTAGAGTTATTATAAAGCAGAATAAAACCGCGTAATACATATTCGCCGTTCACGATGTTTTTTTTTTTATAGTTAATCTGTTATGTGGGATTCAAACCTTGCCTATGACACTGCTATAAGTGTAGCCAACTACTGGGCAAATCAAGTTTGAATATAATTTAAGTAGAGACAAATCAAACAAATCTAATAAAATTATGAAAGTCGATCCATCCGTATTTGAGTTATAAACGGTGTAACTAAGGCAACTGTTTTATACATAACGATGTGAAAGTACATCTACATGACATACATGACATGACACCACTAGACAGACAAATACAGTTAAGTACTTACACTTCATACTTAACACGAATCAATTACATATAAGTGCATACAATGCTTTCAGAATGCTGTTGGGGTTGCCGCGGCACTGTAGTGCGTCGCAAATGTTCGCAAATGCGCGCGTTGACGGTTTCCACGCTATAATGCGTAAGAAAGTGGCGTCGATATTTCATAGACTGCGTAGCAGCACCAACAGCATTTTGCAAATGATTGCATCCCGACATGACTGTCCCATACAGGCACACTGGGTGAGAATAGTTACGGGAAAATAGTAAGTTTATTAACACGCTTTAATTTAATTTTATTAATTATGTAATTTCTAACATAGACCTTAAGTAAATTGTTACTAACACAAATATGGATTCTGTCCGAAATAAATGGTTTATTATTATTATTATTATTATAAGGAAAACGTCACATCACCGATTTTGATAAAAAAAATTATGTGGTTATTGTACACTAAGAAAGAACATAGACTTATTTTTGCCGCAATAACCAACACCAACGCGTAGCCAAAGGTAGCGTAGTTCAAGCTAGTCTTCAATACAGGAATTTTTATAAAACATTATTAACTTCGCAAGAAATCCTGCCAATTCATTTCTTAAAAAAACAAATATACTTTAAACCGTAAATACATCCGTATACCTATATAAACGCCAAAAGCCTACATTAAGGCGGAAATTAGCATACTTTAAAATACATTAAACAACATTACCTAAACATAATTAAGGAAGAATAATTTTCGACAAAAACCTTACTTTAAGTAAATTGACTGAAAAATAACAATAGACTAGAATACTAAAGAAAAAGAACAGAAGTTTTACTTTGAATGGTGAATGAAATGAGTTCATTTAACTCACAAAGTAATAATTCAAGAACTGGTTTTAGGTTTAGCACAGGAATTAATTGGGCATATTTTTATTTGTAAACATAGGTAAAGATAAACTTCTAAAGCCCTCTAACATAATACCTAACGCTGCTAACGGCTAAAAATGCAATTGTGTTTTTTTTTCCTAAATAACTATAAAAAAATACTTCAAAATGCAATCCTTTGATAATAATATTATAATTATCTAGAAGATTATAATCATCGTCATAGGCTATTATTATATAGCCTTTGACGATGAATATGATAATATTATTATTTATTTTGTCAAAACTACTTTTGATCGGTTAAGAGTTTTGATTGTAACATAATTATATTTATAGCACTCTTGCTATCTTGAACCTCTGTTCAACCAAAACAAATAAATATAATCTTGAATTTATATTCTGAGTTTTCTTTGATAATGGAATAATGCTTTTGGATCTTTTAGCGTTGTCTACAAAACGGCCCATTTACCTATTGAAAAGAACCGTGAAAAATTTGTCTTTTCATGGAAACCTTTCAGTCTTTCAGTGCTCTTTTTGTTGTATTTTACAAAGACTGCGCTAATGTATCAATACTTAGAATTCTTAGAAAATATGTTTTATTAGAAACTAAATACCTAGTTTTTTAGGTTGTCTTGAGAATATTGCTATTCATAGGAAAAAATGATTGGTGTATGAAATATGACTCATGTTTATTATTCCATAGACCATTGTTTCCCAACCTGTGGTCCGCGAACCCCTGGGGGTCCGCGAGTATATGTACGGGGGTCCGCGGTGTCATCTTTGGACAATACATAAATGCTAATCTGATTTGAGTACAACTTAGTAGCACCATCAACCCGAATATCACTGTTTAGTTGCAAAAAAGCTGGGCTAAGTGTAAGCCGTACGGTTTGACCGGTTGGTCCGTGGATGGGTGACCATTTATAACATACCGAGACCCCTCCGTGTTTCGGAAAGCACGTTAAACAGTAGGTCCCGGCTGTCATACATAGATCTTTGGCAGTCGTTAAGTCAATTCTGACAACCAGTCTTACTATGGGATACTGTGTTTCCCAGTAAAATGGGTTGTGGAGGTAAGATAGACAGTCGCTCCATGTAAAATACGGTATTCAGCTGAATCCGGTAAGACTGGTAGCCGACCCCAACATAGTTGGGAAAAGGCTCGGGAAATGATGAGTTGCAAAAAAGCAACACCAACCTTCACAATTTTTTTTTTCATATTTTTCTTAATAATCAGGTATACCTATTTTATATCTGTAATAACTAAAATAAAAACCTAATCTGATTCTTTTTGCTGTTCATTTTATAATGGCTCCTACACACAGTGCCGGCGGCAGTGCCGCCGGGCGAGCCGCCGCCGGCCAAGCCGTCGCGCGTCGTCACACAAACAAATGCCGGCGGCTCCTTTGTGCGGCTTTGAATGCCGCCGGGCGCACGGCGGCTTGGCCGGCGGCTCGCCCGGCGGCACTGCCGCCGGCACTGTGTGTAGGAGCCATTAAGGGGGTCCATGAAAACTGTGCTTGTTTTCCTAGGGGTCCGTGGCTAAAAAAGGTTGGGAAACACTGCCATAGACCAACAGTATGATAAAAAACCATTACAGACACAAAAGGAAACAAGGTAAACTTCAAATTTACCAGTTTTACTCAATTAACATTATAGTTGTTGGTATATGTCCACTGCTGGGCATAGGCACAACCTAAATAGAGCCGTCCGTCCTTTCATCGAATTACGATACAGTTACTGTGTGTCCAATTTTCATTCGCATAGAAAAGCCGTAAATAAGTAAGCCGACTATGATAAACTTAGCTTGAACTCTTAAAAAAGAATATAGGCGGTTTGGTTGCAATAATATCTACGCGGGCGAAGTAGCGGGCGTAAACTAGTATAACATAATTATATCTAAACTCTTAAATAACAAGACCGTATCAATTTCCTTCTTTTGTTTAAAAAATGGAAGCCACACACGACCCCTATAAAGCTTATCTTTTTTCTTTTAATCTATAAAGGTGTAAACAAATTAAAGGAAAGATACAATACCCTATTATCTTTCCAATCTTAAAGGTAACCAGTTTATTAGGTGTCAAACTCGTAACCGTGTAATCGATTTAAATCGATATAATTTAGTATCGATAAATCTGATTAATATCGTACTGCTTTTAGTATCGGATAACGAATATCGATTAAAATGAATCGCTTTACAAATGAGAAATTAGTTTTCGATATTTATCTATACGAAATTAAATATGTGTTAATATTTTTTAATGTTATGATTGTGTGTCATTTGATGGTGTAATATTTAGATTTGATCTTTGTTATTTAATATAATATAATTAATCAGTATTTCATTTCCCATCTCTTGAAATTGATTATGGGTGTTAATAGCCACGCTACCTACTATTCTAAAAAGGAAGTCAGCAGTTGAGGTTATATTTAAGCTTTTTTATATTAAAGGTACTAAAGATAAATATTTTAAGATATATAAATATTCTTAATAATCACTCATACGTTACTCATTGATTTGAATTGAATGACAGAGTAAACACTCATAAAATTTACTCAAACTTTGTAATTAATGTAACTTACCTACATATTATTATATTAGACAGTACGTACTTTTTAGGGTTCCGTACCCAAAGGGTAAAACGGGACCCTATTACTAAGACTCCGCTGTCTGTCTGTCTCCAGGCTGTATCTCATAAACCGTGATAGCTAGAAAGCTGACATTTTCACAAATGATGTATTTCCGTTGCCGCTATAACAACAAATACTAAAAACCACATAAAATGAATATTTAAGGGGGGCTCTCATATGACGGTGGTACGGAACCTTTCGTGCGCGAGTCCGACTCGCACTTGGCCAGTTTTTTAATCTTTTTACCTGTAATTTAATAGGAACATTAGATTGCACCCGTGACCTGTGGCTTCGATCGTGTCAGTACACGTAAAGGGAGCATAAAGCACCAGCATGCCCTTTCTTGAAATTCAATCTTATTTCATACTACTTAATTATCGTCAAAATTGTTTGAGTAGTTTAGCCGTGAAACATAATACGAAGAGCTAATTTCGCATTCATAAATTTAAATATAATTATATAAGAAAATACAAATTTGTTCCCATTTTAATAAGAACACCTTACAGAGAAACAGGTAAAAGCTAGAATTACCTAGATAACAAGGTAAAATAAAGTTAATTTCCGTAATATTTAGTATCAAATGAACTACCAAGTAATTGCGCCTCGCAACGGCCCGTAAGGCTAAGGCCACACTACAGTTTTTTTCCGCAAGCGGTAAACCGTGAAACAGCGAAACCGCCCGAGACGCACACACTACGGTTAAAAACCGCGAAAGTAGCCACGATTTACCCAATACTACAAATTTTGACGCGGTTTTTTCCCGCTACCAATTCTGTTACAAACTGCGGTTTAAAAATCAGTCGCGGAATATAACCGTCAGTGCGGCCGCTTCCATTAGTTTCCTTTACTCACAAAATCAGGCGGTTAAAATTCGCGGCGGTTTAGCCGTAGTGCGGCCTTAGCCTAAACCAATATATTTCCAGCTAACTTTATAACCTTAGACTTTGTTAACGCTAATCTTAACGAAAACAAATACTTTGTAAGCCGGGCTTGAGTTTATTAGGGACCCCCATTGTTTTATACAAAAGTCGTTGAATGAAGTTTTCCTTGATTGAAAATATCGTTGTTGGGATTTTTTTTTGTGGTTTTGTATTGACATATTTTTTTGCACGAATCCGAAATAAGGGAGCTCAATCGCCTTTGGCACCCTTTTTGTATAGGGTAGCAGAAACCTTGTTGATGTTTTTGAAATATGATGTCTCCTTTTTTTTTTGTTGCGTAAACTAACCATTTTGTTTTTTTGTTTTAGGGGGAGATCGTCAGAAAGCGCCTGGCGTTTAATGGTAAGAAAAAATATTAATGTTGTTTAGTTTATAACACACAATTATTTACTTTATAACGTATTCGATACCAACTCACACAAAAAAAAGAAACAGTTTTCTTCCGAAACAAAATGCGAGCAAAACTACAAACAACTTTTCAGTGACACTTAAAAACCGAATTCGCCCTTTCTCAACTGAAAGCTGAAATATTCTTTCAGTGAATACTCAACTTCCATTTCCTAGACTTCGCGATGGCTAAATCTTCGCTTAAACCTTTTCAGGCAACTTGACCCAGTTGACAAGGGATTAAGTTATAAGATTCTTGTATGTTATAAGTTTTATTTTGAAAAGTATTATGAAAGTGCAAGTTTTTAATCAGCTAGGATGAAAGTAGGTAGGTGTAGTGATGATAAATCATTGGACCAGCTAAAATGCGAGGATGAAATTGTTTTTTTTTTAATAAATAAGACAATGGTAAAAAGTTGCATTTCTTTTGAATCTTCAGTTGGAAATAATAGAAATAAGTTATACCTATAATTATTTGGCATGGGAAAACATTAAATTCTAAATCATATTAACATACACACAAAAAACCGACTGGGTCGTCGAATTAGGGCTTTTTCTTGTCTTCCTAAAGAAACAAAAAAAAATAAACATATATAATATTATTAGGTTTACTTGGTTCTCTTTTTTTTGTGTACGTTGCACTGCTAACCAGTTAATTTAAACAATTAAAACCAAATAAATATAACTTGTAATTTTACTTATCATGGTTTCAATCTTAACCAAATCTTAAAGATCGTATTTCTTATAACTTGCGCCTGTAATGGGCACTTTAAAAGTTCGATACCGACTCAATAACTTTACTTTCTGCATCGATTTTAAATAAATACTTCTGTAAACATTAATTACGTTTCAACTTATACTACAACTTCCTATTTATATAAGTGCTAAAAACTTTTAAAAAAAATTCTGTACCATGAAATCTTAAAGCAAGACTATTGCCGTTGTAAAAGCGAGACAGCGCTATACACTGCATATATCAGCATCGCTCTTACACAACAGAAAGTCCGGCTATAAGAGCTCATAGTAGCATAAAGTTTCACACATCTGTCCCATTAAAGTTAACTTAGTTATTTATGAGTTTAGAAAAATTGGAATCGAAGTTTTGTAGCTATAAGATTAATAGCGGTATTTTCAGAAGGCAGTAATTTATTTTGTAACCTACTTTGTAAAGAAAAAGCAGAAAGCAGTTACGACCATGTTTTAGTCACTGCAGCTTCTTTAATGATTACAAATAAATGAATTAGAACTGAATTCATTTAAATAATACAAATATACCTCTGAAGTATAAACCTATCGATGATAACTTTTTTTTTAATAAATTTTCAATAAAAGTGCCATTGCGTAACAAACATACAAAAAAATACTCACGAATTAAAAACCTACTCCGTTGGAAGTCAAAATTTCCTTCAAAATAAAACACAATTTTTATCCCTATGTCCTTTTTACATCTGTTTAATAAAACAACACAACATTTCTAAATAAAATTACGTAACAGAAAACTTCATAACTTATCCACATAGGTCTTGTATTTTACCTGCAAACCATACACAAACTCAGGTACTTTGGTACCACATAAATCAACCATTGCAAAACCTATCTTATTTCTATAGACATAAAGTACATAACAACCGCATATATAAGTTAGTTTACGCATATTTATGACACATCGACAACTTTATTTTGTGTATTACCGAAATTTGATTATAGTCTGTATTCGGTTTGATATAAGAGTCATTTTTCTCAGTTTAGTGTAGAATTATGTTGGTAGTTCTTTGTTTTACGTGTTTACGGGAATATTTATATGAAAAAAAGAGATTTATGCATTCGAAGTGATTTTGTTTATGTTCGAGTTTTTTCGACGTTTATTATTTAGCAAGCAATACTGTTTTAGCAGAGTTTGTAAGCGTTTGCAATTAAAATAAACGACTGCCATTTTGTTTGGGTATGTTTTATAAAACTGGGTTTTTAATGAGAGCTTAAATGTCGTATTTTGTTTATGAAATACGGTTTTAATATATAATATCTATGTTTTTCAACTATATTTGAAAACAAATATTATGAATTTATGTTAAAATATTATTTAAAGCTAAAAAAATGCTATCAATTTCGTTTTTTTTTTGCGTACAATCTATAAATAGAACATTTTAAAAAAATATTTAATAAAGGAACTGTTTTTTGGCATGGTCTTCCTACGTCATAGGCCAAACATAAATGTCACGAAATGTAACTCTACTTCTATAACTTAGTAAGTTCCAGTTAACTTTAACTGCAGTTCTAAGTTCACACCTTAACTAATGGTTTAAATCAAGGTGCGGCTAATGAGTGTCAAGGAACCGAATGGTCTTAAATCGTTGAAACTTGACCGACTAGATTAATTGAGGGTAACTTTAGATGGATAAAGGTGGGTGCGGATAATTGGACTTTGGACTTTCAGGAAATATAACATACTAGCTTTTGTCCAAGGCTCCGCTCTTGTTTATGTGGGTTATCACGGAAAAAAAGCCTCTTGGAGGTCAAGCTCGCTCCATACAAAATTTCATCACAATCGGTTGCGTGGTTCAATCTCTTAAAAGCGTAACAACTTCAAACATACAGATAGAGCAGTTTTGAGAAAATTTTTGGTACATAATTATATTATGTTCTAAAATGTTTTTTTTTCTTAGAGTTCATACGGAAAATAATTTGCGTTTTTTGGTACTAGGATTTTTATGAAAAACTAGCTTTTATTTTACTAATATGCAAAGTTTATGGATTAAAACTTAAAATAGTTTTATTATTAGTTTAGTGTAGTATAGTCATCAGAGCGGAGAATTTTCAACGTCAAAAAAGAGAAAATATATTTTTTTAATAAGAATTTATTATATCTTTCAAGCTGATAGCACAACACTACAGTACTCTCTTATCTTTATAAAAGAAAACTGGAAGTCCGGCAAACATGTCACAGGTTATCTTTTTCCTTCCACTATCTTTGTTGAAAATCTTTACTTCTTTTGACAAGCCTTTGTCGCAAGTTAGTGCGAGATAAATGGCTGTTGTTATTTTATTATTAGTTTCTTCTGATAACAGACTAACTTCATAATAATATTCTATTTCGTTCAGTAGTTTAGTTATCGGATTATTTGCGAAAGAGTGCATGGTTCATGGCTAAATAGACAAAAGTTGTAAATTATTTTATGACATATTTTTAATTGATTGTATTTATAATCCTAAACTATTACAAATACGCACACATAATAAACTACAATAGACATTTTTTGTGGGGTGAACAGCTACTCCTGCTTACACACAACAATTTAACAATTGTGCTTGAATACGAACACAAATAACTAATAAAAAAATAAATTTTATAATAAGTACATATTTCATTACCTGTACCTGTACCATGAACTCTTAAAGTAGTACTGTTACCTTTGTGGAAGCGAGACAACGGCAACAGTCTCGACAGCTAATAGTATACTGTTCAAAGAATACTAGGATGATGAAATATATATATTTTTAATTATACACAAAGTGGATACGACAGAGGGGCTTTTCTTTAAACTGCCTATACTAGATACCATTTTCAAGCTCTGTACCAAAAATAAATTAAATAGGAGCAGAAGTTTAGTCGCAAATGATTTTTTAAGATTTTGCTCCGTTTCAACACGATTTATCTTTCCTAACAGCTGATTATGTCTAAGCATTGACGCATGTCACAAGTAAGTAAGTCAGTCAAATTTATTTACACAGGTTGGTTGCGTTTTATTCTAATTTGTAAGCTATTTAGTTTGTTTGAAAAAAAATTTTTTTCATTTTTGGCGCTTTTTATTTTTATACCGTATCGAATTAATACTAAACACGTATAGTATACGTAGTGTAATTTAATGCCCCTCTGTCATATCCACTCTGTATATTATATCATGATATATATATCATGTTAGATATATTATTGTAGAAATATGTCCACAAATAAAGACTTCATATAAAATAGAGTTAAATTTGTCACAAAAGAGAAAAAACACAACAAAATAAAATCTCAAGTCATGAATAATCTTACCCGATAACCAAAAAGTCTTACGTCTTACAACAGATTACGATGTAAAACATAAATCCTTAAGAATATCTGAAAGCTGAAAAGCTATAGCAAATATTTTCGCAGTACTGCCTTCGCGAAAATGTCGGTGAAGCCGCTTCGGAGAGTAAGACAATGTATTGAGAGGACTCTAGGGAATGGACAATGGGAGTCTCATTAATGTTTAAGGTTTCGGATGAGAAAAATGTTTTAAGATAATTATCTTGCTTCAATTATTTGGATTGGATTAGATATTTTACTAGAAATTTTAATTTTGAGAAGGTGATTCGTTTGACTGTTTCAAAACAAGTTCACTAATTTATTGACCTCAATGCCACGTACGGAAAATATGGATACTGATTTTTTATTTATTATAACGCTGAATTAGGTTTTTGAACAGTTAATTAATTAATATTCAAAAGGAAACGTGATACCAAATGTTTACTAGTTATAATTTTGATTACCTACTTGAATATTTATTATATATCCTGTCTTATTTATTTGTTCTAACAATTTTAGTCAAAATTGTTAACAAAACTTGTTTTCAGTTCTAGTTGAGAAACGTACCTGTACCAAACACCATATTCATAATACTCACACAATATCCCACATTTTACATTAAATGATTTATTAAACGTGAATTAATAAACGTTCAATTAACTATAATCATAAGCAGAATTATGGAACAAATTCTAAACAAAACGCAATAAAAAACTGGAAGAATAAAAAATATTGAAACCAACAACATTTCCGCGACGAAAAATATCTTGAACATATAAAGGGTCTGCTTATTGACGGGCGACGACAAACGTATTGACGTTTTGTCAACGTCTGTCTATCGTACGTAACCATTCATATTGTCTTCGAAGGAAAGACGTGCCAGAGTTGACTGTATTAATCTTTTTCCTGGTTACGATGACTTGGTTAAAAGGCGTGTGGCCTTTATAATAAATCTTGGCACTTTAAATTTTGACAAACTTTCCGTTTTCTAACATTGAATTTAGATGAAAATGTGTGGTGATGTATGTTCATTATTTATGTTAATTAATTTGATATTTAATAAACAATAGCATTTACTTTGGCGCTGCTCTGCTTGCTCTCGGCAACTGCCTCGTTGGCCTAGTGGCTCTAAGCGCGACTGCTACGCTAGAGGTCTTGGGTTCGATTCCCAAGCCGACCAAGGAGTTATTGGGTTTTTCTATGAAATTCTCAGTAGCAGGTCGGAGCTTGGATTTGTGCCCGGTTAGTGGCAATAGGCTCGCCCCCAATTACATGGGACCTAAACATACCGTCGAACTGTGGGTGTACATTGGTACACCTCTGCCTAACCCTTCTGGGATACAGGCGTGATGGTATGTATGTATGTATTTACTTTGGCAATTATATTTATTGGGTATTTTCTGATCAGGAACTTGTGTAAGTAATTCTTCGGATAGGGATTTTGGTTCAATGGCGGATGTTCGTGGCTACTCTAAATACAAGTACATCCTGTATATTTAAATTTACTCTTTCACACAATTATCGGTATGGTCGGGTAATAGTTTATACCTAAAACAAATGCCTAACGACTAGATTTCCAACCAATAAAACATCCAATGACTCCAAAAAATCTTTCATTATTTCCAAAACAAAGGAAGACTCAAAAAGATAACTAGCACCATCTTTTATTCGTCACTACCTCGACCCAATGGTTTTGTAACAAGAAAACACCAATTTTTTGTCGGAATCCAACACGTCTTACATTCTGCGATAGTATAACTTAGAGTAAAAATATAACTATAGAGTGTACGTATCGCTAATAGCCCATAGTGGCTAACGCAAACAAAGTCATGGCTGTATAGCACTAATGACAGAAGTATATGCGAAAATTTCGACTTTATGAGATAGCTTCATTAAAACATCACTCTCTGTTTTAACACAATTTTTACGACGAAACTGGTTCATACGTGCTCACGGTTCATACTCTGAAATGAGCACTCTATAATTTTTACTTTTTTTCTCTAAGGCGATAGACTACAGACCCTTGCGTCCATTTGTCAAAATTGACAGCTGGCGATGTCTCGAAGATATCTGGACATTTGTGCTGTTTTCCGCAGTTTTTTAGCGACATTTCGGTAAGGGTTTTAGTTAGTTTAGTGTGAACAGCTTGTTGTGGCATTAGTTTTGTTTTGTGCAACTGTTCGTATTTCGAGGTCCAATTATTTATTATTTTTATCAGATTTAAAGCGTGTTTTGTTTACGTATTAAACCTCACTGCAGCAAGTGATGTATGAGGATGAAATATATAGGTTTTAGTACTGTAATAGATACTGTCTGTCTACTAACAGGAATGTCTAAGAAAGGCTAAAAAACAGTGATAAGGCTAATCCTCCAGAGTGCTTTCGCAAATCAGAGCCCTGAAAGGCATTTCCAATCAATACCAGCAAATTATATTACCTTAAATATAGGCAATAGTGACAAAAACCTAAAGCTATTGATGGCTATTTTCTTACAACCAACTATTCAACCACACAACCTTAAAAGGTGACTATACAAAAACATTCACCCTCGTTTACAAAAAAAATATTTGTTTTATAAAAAGGGGAGGATCAAACAATGATCCAGTGTTCGTTTTACCTGATAGAATAATTAAGTGTACGCGACGTGACGGATCGATATTTAACGTGACGCAGCCCTAAAAGGGTTGGTATGAATGGAAACATACGGGATGTTATTGACGGCGTTAACGTTAGAAATAAATAAATAAATGCGGACAACATCACATACATTGCTCTGAACCCAAAGTAAGTAGCTAAAGCACTTGTGTAATGGAATTCAGAAACAACGAAGGTACCACAAACACCCAGACCCGGGACAATGTAGAAAAGATGGTTCCTACATTGGCCCGTCCGGGGATCGAAACCGGGACCTCAGAGCTAGCGACACCTTGAAACCGGTGCGTACGCCACTCGACCACGGAGGTCATCAAATAGCTATTTAATATAATGATTTCGATTAGTCATTATCAATTCATATAAAATAAAATAAATAAATAAACCGGCCTGTATACGTTCCACTGCTAGGCACAGGACTCTTCCCATGAGGCTCGAGCATTGATCACCACGATTGCTCACTGCGGATAAGCGATTTCTGATCCCAATTTTGGAATCTAGGTCAATACATAATATATTCAACTTTAATTTCAAGCTATGCAGCTTATTTTGTTTGTATCGGTTAATACTTTTCCAAGCTATGTATCTTGGGGTTGGCTTCCGATTTCACCAGATTCATCTGATTGCGAGTATTTGACAGAGCGACTGCCCATCTGATCTCAACGAACTATTGTACAAAGACCGGTAATAGGAATGGTTGTCAGAATTAATTTAGTTAAGCAGAAACTGTAGATACAAGGAAATATTATTATTTAGTTAGGTAGGTTTCTTCGTGCATTTATATTTAAACTTAAAGCAATAAGGTCTGTATTTCATTGTCATTTACAGATTTTAGACGGCGTTACCTTGCGCTTTTGTTCGCAAATGAATATTGCCTGGCACTTATGTACGTGGTACTAACTATACCTTAACTCGATTGATACATAACCTCACAAAATTCATAACCAAAGTTTTTCACATAACGACCTCCGTGGTCGAGTGAGTCGAGCTCTGAGGTCCCGGGTTCGATCCCCGGACGGGTCAATGTAGAAACCAACTTTTCTACATTGTCCCGGGTCTGGGTGTTTGTGGTACCTTCGTTGTATCTGAATTCCATAACATAAGTGCTTTAGCAACTTACTTTGGGTTCAGAGCAATGTATGTGATGTTGTCCGCATTTATTATTTATTATTATGACGTCATTCTGTCAATTGAAACGCAGCGTGTCTTTCCACAATTTTAGCACTTATATACTACTATACTATGTAAATGAGGGGTCAAACATAAACTTGTAATATGGACTAATTGTTTCCGAAAGACGGGCTAGTCCCGGAGTGTCGAACTTCGTCGGTAATTTATTAAATAGTTGTGTTAAGTTTGTCTGTATAATGATTTATTGTGTCAACTTGTAAATGGCGGTGTGAATTTAATTTATTTTGGGTGAGTTTCGGTATGTTTGTAGATGGCTGCAGATGCCTTTGGTTTGTCTAGTAATTGGTTTATGCGATGCGATCTGTTTATTAGGTTTTTGTGCATTTGATAATATTAAAGAGTATTCATCAGTTTATAATTTAAAGATGAAATACAAGACAAAAAAACACAAAAAAAAATTGCTAAAATAAAAATGAATAATATTTCTAGAAAAGTCTATGACTCCTTAATTTTAATACTAGGAAAAAGGTACATTTGTACTGACTGAATTCTTGTGCATTAATTACATAATTTAAAAAAAGTACAGAACTAAGAAATAAGCATTAAATTGAGGAAATTGCAAACATAAAAATTGCACTTAAAACAAATCTTTAAAAACATTGCTTTTACTGCAGGAAAACGAAACAATAGTAATTATAAAGCAATTAAAGAATACTTCCGTAAAAAATGTTTAAAATAGAAACTTTACAAGTTTTGCCTTACAGAGGTTTCCTTTGCTCATGCATTAATTACTTTAAATTAAAAAAGTACTTCAAACTGCAGTTTTATTCAAAAAGTATTTGCTTGTACTTCTTTAAATATTTAGTTTTCATTAAGTTTTCACTAACGTAAATCTATTTTTTTATGAAGTGTAGCACAGCTAGCCTTAACTCTAGGTTTTCGGACTCTGCTTCAAACGGACTTTCTGTCGAAACCCTAAGGGCCTTCAGCCAAAACAGTAGAAAAAACTAACTACGTTAGTAACGTTCACTAAGGGCACCCCTAAGCACGGACCTCGATTTAGTGCGATACTTACAATCTTAATATGGCATACATCAAGAGAAGACTGAATTGATTTATTAATTAAGGACATTATTTTTATTTCATACCTATTTGTTTACAAAATTTGTTTAAATAATTTAGCCCAACCATGCCTTCTAAGATACAGGTTATCGTAGTTTAAGAGGCACGGTTATTTTGTCTGTACAATCATGTACAGATTTTGTACCAAATTGTAAGCAAACTCTTTTATCTACAAACTGTTACTAAATAAGTACTAGGTTTAATTGCGTTATCTCTTATAATATTTGGTTAATAAAGATTTATTATTATTACTTGTTTGACTAGCTTGGTCTTGTTGGCCTGAGGATTAGCAGAACCAAAACTCAATATAATATGTTCTGCGATTTCGGCGGACTTTTGCCGGAGTACCTTTACCGGTGTGCTCCGACTTTAGGTACCTAAGGTCGCTAATCCAAGTCGACGGTGATGTAGACCGAGATGTTACACAGCGGATCAATTCAGGATGGATGAAATGGCGACAGGTTACTGGAACAACTTGTGACCCACAGATGCCCCTCAAGTTGAAGGGTAAACTCTACAAAACAGTTATTAGACCTGTCGTAATGTATGAATCGGAATGTTGGGCCCTAAAGAAGACGGATGAAAGACGATTACATGTAGCGGAGATGAGAATGCTGAGATGGATGTGTGGAGTGACGAGAATGGATAAGGTTAGGAATGAGTATATAAGAGGAAGTTTGAAAGTTGCGCCAGTAACTGAAAAAGTGAAAGGGAATCGCCTTGCCTGGTATGGGCATGTAATGAGGAGGGATGAAAGACATGTGAATAAGAGAGTGATGCATTTGGATGTGGAAGGCTGGAGAGAAAGAGGAAGGCCGAAAAAAGGTGGCTTGACTGCGTGAGAGATAATATGAATGAAAAAGCAGTGAATGAGAGTATGACAACTAATAGAGTGGAATGGAAGGAAAAAACATGGTGCGCCGACCCCAATTAATTTGGGAAAAGGGCAGGAAGAAGAAGTTTGACTAGCTTGGTCTAGCTTGATGTAGGGGCGTCTAGTCCATGTATGTTGATCCCTCGAGCAGTCCGTATATTGGTGACCTAAGTCCAGCCTTAACTGCATTTTGACTTTACAAAGCAATAGTCTTGTACGATATAAAGCCTTTTAACTGGTAATAAACATAAAATTATTTTGCTATGGTGCGCGAAACTTGGGGATTTTATTTACTACCTCGAGTCAGCAAATATGGATACACACGGGAAGCAATTTTCCCCAACAAGTCAAGAAATTAAATAAAATATAATTTGTGAATATGAATATGCTTGGTATAGTTTTTAGAAACACGTTCTGTACCATGCACATAAGGTTTTCTGTTTTGGTGGTACTTTTACTACATAGATAGATGTATATATTCATAATTATGATGTAGTAAAATGTCAGTCGTAATGTACAAGAAAATAATTCATTTATTATTTCCGGCAAGATGAACTCAGAATTTGTTTTAAGAAAATGGTATATAACAACTTAATGTTAAGAAACAAGCTATCAAACCAAACTTTTATCAATTTAAAAGCCAGAAACCTAGAATATCTTCCCAAAGGCTTTTAGTACCAAAAACTCTACAATATTTATGCCTACTAATGAGCGCAGAAACTTTTCAATCCATCTTGTTTATTTCGTTACTCAAACAATCAAAACCTTTCAAATTCTAAGTCTCAGAACAGAAGTATAAAACAAACCACTTCGCTTTTATTGTTGCAATTAGATTTAAAGTTTAAAGTGGATGGTTTTTTGTAAGTGCTTTTATCCTAGTTAGGGGTATTTTAACCAACTCGTAAAAAGAAGGTTCTTATCTCGACTATGTAACTCATTTTGAGCTGAAAATTTGTGAATTTTCTCTATACTAGGAGTTCTGGGGATACGACCCCTTTTGATTGATATACCCTTTCAGTAACAGCCTGTATATTTACTAAGTGCCACTATGTAACTATATCATTTTGAGCAAAAATTTTGTAAACTTACTTTATACTAGGAGCACTCTTCACCCCTTTTGGATTGATATACCCTTTCTGTAACACCCTGTATATTCACTCGTGTGAAGATACAAATATGAAATCACACAGTACCTTCAGTTTTCTAAAATCATATTACTAAAATATTTAATATCAAAAGTCTTAGACCAAACATTTTTTATGAATATATCTTATTAAGATGTCAAACGAAACCATTAACCTTTAGACTTAAAATATTATTATTATTCAACATAATTATAACTTACTTGCACTACTTACTTACTCCTCGTATGTCACCAAAGATTGTTTCAAACGCTATAAAACTTAACTTACTTAATATGGCTTAACTTCAACATAAACTGCGCAGGAGTTGAAACGCGGTTGTTTATGTATTTAAGTATGTCTTCCTACTTAAAAAGGTTTATATTGTCAGTAAGCTTGTAATCGGAAAGTTATTGTGTTTATCCTTTTATGTTACTTATTATAAACTGACGCAAAAAGAGACGTGTTATTTTGTCTGTCTGTTGAATCGTAGCTCCTAAACGATTGGGTCGATTATGATGCAGATTTTTTTCTGTATGGTAATTATCGTGTAATGCTTCCTGCAATTATTATTGTCTTATTTATATCAAAAATCATGATTTTGTATAATATGCTAGTATCCAAAACATCACTGACATATTTTTAAATAATATTTGTAATGATCCGGATTATGTATTATGAAAGTTTAAACAAATGAAAAATCAAAAGTTTAAAAAAAATACTTTGTTTTTTATAATTTATCTACTAACATAACCAAAGGCAAAAGCTTGTTCATAAAATATATTCATATCTTACATATTAATCCCTGGTTTGACCTTAATACTAAGTAACGGGGACCTTATATGCAAACTTAAGTAACATATTTGGTACTTACCCTATTAAGGGCGGTTGTGGTTAGATTGCAGTGCCTTAGAACTAACAATATACAGTGTATTGTAGAATAAATTGGCTACTTACACGAGCGCTTTTGTAGACAACTAATAATAAAAAAAATATATATATTTGACGGGCCTGTTGGTCTAGTGGTCAGAGACCCTGACTGCTATACCGGAGGTCGTGGGTTCGATTCCATCCCAGGACAAATCTTTGTGTGATGAGCACGATCATTTGTTCTGTGTCTGAGTGTAATTTATTTATAATATGAATGTATTATATTTCTAAATACATACATTATATGTTTATCAGTTGTCTGGTTATCATAACACAAGCTTAATCTGCTTAGCTAGGGATCAGATAACCGTGTGTGAGTTGTCCCGGAATATTATTATTATATTATTATTCTTATTTATTTTTTCGTACATATTTTTTTTAAAGTTTTCATGTCAAAAACAGCCAACCATGCAAACTATATAATCAAAATTTGTTGATTAATTAACAGATACTTAAGTTTTAAGTAATCTAACTTTAAAATGTTGGCAGATGATTGGTTTCAAGGTAAACAGGTTCTAATAAGCAACTTTTAATTAATTTTGTTTAACTGATTTTGTGGTGAACTAAAACTGAACTAGTTAGGAAAATCTTCGTTTAAATGTTGGTTATTTGCTTCAGTATTCAAAGTTAGTTCTCTGATTTAATTACGCTTCAAGAATTAATAAACAATGAATCTTAATAGTTCATATACTTTAATTTAAATTGAAACTCTCGAGATTTTTTCTCACAGAACTCTTTTTTTATTTTAGCCTATATTTGAATTCATAAATAGTGAGACCTTGTTAAAGACCGCTTAAAAACATTTTTTTTTATTATTTACTAGCTGTGCCCTGCGGTTTCACCCGTGTGAATACCTAGGTTCCGTTCCCGGTGCCTTTGTATTATTAGGGGTGGAGATGAATCCAACAAATCACTATCGTAACAAAAGTCAGGATTACTTAGTTTGGTGGTTGAGTATTCTTCAATTTCCTAATTTTCAGCGCAATTTTGCAAACTTTTTTTTTAATAAGAACCTTCTCCTGACAATAACAAACACAACAAAAAAAGAATTGGCCAAATTGGTTCAGGCGTTATTGAGTTATGCGCTTACCAACACATTTAGCGATTCATTTTTATATGTATAGATTTATTTATCTCAATTACGTCAACTTTTAAAATTGCATCGAAATCGGTCCATCCGTTTAGGCGCTACGATCAACACATACATAGCTACTCCCAAAAGATAAAAACAGACTGAACAAAAAGTCCCTTCACAGTGCGAAAGCAATTTGTTCTGTAATCTGTTACAATACGATAGGCCTACAATACGTGACGTCACGAAGTAGGTTCCGCGAAGAATGTTACAAAATGATTTATCTCGAAGATTCTACAAATGCAGTTATTTTGGGTTTATTTGGAGAATTTCGTATGGGATTTGGGAACTTTGACAATACATATAATATTTAGTAATTTTATATTAAAGTAACCAGACAGTTAAAAAGAGACCGACCATATGCAGGCTCTCCTTCAAGTAGTCCACTGCAGTTTGTAGACATGTTTTTTTAATTATATTTAATAGTTCATTTTCAGCATTATGGACAACAATAGCTCAAGACCGGGAGAATTGGAAGAAAGAAAGGAAGGCCTTTGCCCTGGAGTGGGACGATAATGGCTGAAAATAATAATAATATTTCATTTTCAATAATTCTTTTGTCGTCATTAATGGAATGTAAACTGAATGTAGGAAAGAATACTTTTTTTCAAGAACCACGAAAGGCCAATTTCAATAACATATTATGTTCGTAGGCAGTTTTCACTACTAGAGATAGAATTATGACTTTAGCGTCATATTAAACACGTCACATTCCAATCTCTGGTCGTAAAAACGATCTCTGGATAAGTAATTGAAATTGGCGGTAAGAAAAATTCGTAAATAAATAAAAAATGTAACAAAAACATACACAATTCTTTTAAATAAAGCCTATTTCTAACCAAAATAATAAATATAGTTTATTCAATTAGTTTATATTATAGTAAACAATCAAATAGCAACGTCTGTAAGTTGGTTACAATCGGTACGTATGTCAGAACCCTTGTCTATCCAAACCTTCTGAAGGCAATTTTATACGATCTCCTTGTAAGGATATTATTGTAAAGATATCTGGGAGAAGCAATTATTATATGGTTGAGATTTTGTGGTTTGATTGATTATTTGTTATTTCTATTTTTTTTTGTTTTGTGTTTTGTTATGACTATCACGAGTATGTACTCAAAGTTGTTTGAACGTAATAATTAAGGGGTCAAGTAATGTTTTCATTGCCGAAGAATATTATGTATAAAAAAAACAAACATTAATTATATTCCTATTATTTTTTGAATGCGTGTAAATTAAAGGTGTTAGTTACGGTTGAAATATTTAAACCGAAGTGATGTAGTTCTTATGTACAAAAAGTAAACCATCTTTGGTCTGAATAATATTGTGGTTATTTAATCAAACTACCACAATAAGACTACATAGCACCCAATTTAAAATTCATTAAAAAACCAAAAAGCCAAAATCTACTAAAGTCAAGACCTAAAAAAAATCTCTTTCTGATATCTTGTTCTCCCTTCATTTGCAAGAAGATTTTTAAATAAATTCTCCTACATTTTTGCAAACCAGTTTAATGAGCTACCCTATTGTAGTTTCCCAGGATTCCTCGGAATGACATTTTATGTCCTAGTTTATTCCAGAACAGGATATTGGGTATGTTTTGTACTTTTATTTTTCTAAGAACATTTTCTTGTCGGTTTTCTAATTAGAAGGATAAAGGGTTTCTTTATTTTTGCTCTATTTATGAAGACTTTGATTATGAAAATATAATTAATAATTGCTGATAGTATTATGCTACATGTTTAAGACATGACGTAAAATAAAAGACTTATTATCCGGCAGGAACGCAATGGACAATCATAAAAATAATTTAATTATCCAAAATGGCGGCGATGTGGTTCGCCACCCATCACGTCTCGTTTCTCGCGGGGGCGAAAAGTGGCCCACGGAGAGCCGCTTTGCTGCGTTGAATGTAAGAGGAGGAATGGATGGTAAGGTGGATGAAGTATGTCAGATGATGGATGTTGAGACAAAAATTAAGAAAGGTATGCTGCGATGGTTTGGCTATGTCGAGAGAATGAATGAAGAGCGATTGACGAAAAAAGTGTATAAGGCGAGTGTGAATGAAAAGGTCAAGAGTACCATAAACCGCACAGCATGTATGAAGGGAATAATGAAAGTGGACAAAGCGAAACAAATGTGTAGGGATCGTAGCAAGTGGAAAGAAGTGGTCTCTGCCTACCCCTACAAGGGAAAAAGGCGTGACTATATATTATGTATGTATGTATTATCATTATAAGTTAAACTTGTGTGTGCCTGTCTTTGGAAATTTAGCTCCGAAATATGCTTACCTTTATATTTCGCTTGAATTTGACCTTTATTCTCGATTTTAATACGTATTCGTATGACGTCGTGTTCACCGCATATTTTTTTTTCAACTTTTTTTTTGAATATTTAGCATACAATTTACTACCAACGAGTCACTGTAGGTACTTAATACAATGACATTCATGCCATTTATAACACGATATCTTATTTATCAACTAGCACCATTCATCTCCCTGCCCTGCTCCCAATTATTTGGGGTCGGCGCAATGCGTATTAAACTTCCATTCATCTCTACAACTTGTCATCTCAGTATTCACTCTTTTCTTTCTCATATCATCTTTCACACAATCCATCCATCTCTTTTTTGGTCTTCCTCTGCATGTATACCCATCCACATTCATACTCATTAGTCGCCATTAATAGACTAAAATAAAACGGCAAAATATATAAAGGAAATTTAAATATTTTTGAACATGATATATTATATTGTAATAACTTTACATAAATATTGAAAAAAACGACACTTATGTCACGGTACGTCCAGGCGTGCTATTGCTGAAAGAAAAAAATACTTTATTAGAATATCTTTCCAACAATTTATAAGAAAATACTTTTTAGATATCTTTTATCATAAAACTAATATTTCGTAAAAATATGCAAATATTGTTTATTACTACATAAATAAATACGGACAACATCACATACATTGCTCTGAACCCATAGTAAGTTGCTAAAGCACTTGTGTTGGATAGTCAGAAACAAAAAAGGTACCACAAACACCCAGACCCGGGACAATGTAGAAAAGTTGGGTTTTACATTGACCCGTCCGGGGATCGAACCCGGGACCTCAGAGCTAGCGACACCTTGCAAACCGGTGCGTACGCCACTCGACCACGGAGGTCGTCTGACCTCCATAACTCTAAAGTATTTATTTTGTTATTGGATACATGATTGCTTTGTAATTGCTTCGCTAAGAATAAAAAAAAAAGCGATATAAATTACAAGAAAAATTATTCTTTTTGCAATATTAAACGCACACTATACAAAGTGACAGTAATACTTGGAACCAAAATTCATAGCGTTTTTAAAGCAAAAATGTTTTTATATAGTTTGTTTCCAGTCAGTTATTTTCTTGCCAGATTTTATTCAAATCGGATACAAACTCAAAAAATTTATTAAATTGAACGTTACCTGCTAAATGGTGAATTATTACATGATATCTTGTCTAATCTCCACGTTGGGAATTTCTTAGGCCGAATCACTTTTACTTTGTTTACTGTTGTCCTTGGACTGAAACAAATAAGATAAGTATTACTTAAATAGCCACTTTGAAATAATAAAACAGCCAGCAAAGTGGGAACAAGCTCTTTCCACATAGAAAAGGCACAAGCATGTCTAAGCAGACATGTTCTGTTTTCTTAATAAAATCGTCCTAAATTTTCAGTTTAATATCAAAACTCCTGCTATTTTTAATCCATATTAATGCATTTAAATAGTAATGAAGTAGTTTGAACACATGACAGCAAATCCCTATTTAGAAATATAAGTTATTTGGTTTTATATATTATGTTTACATTGATGGTCGTTTATTCAATAATTGCATGTCAAAACTCCCGTAGGAAATTTTCAGTCTATTTTTAAGACCATACACATCTACGACTCCGCAGTAAACTTAGACTTCTATATACACACATACAAGGACTGCTTGCAGCAGTTCAACTGCTTCGAGTGGTTGACAAAACAAAAAGCGAGCGGGCGGGAAGCGCACGTGACGCGTGACAGAAGTCGACAGCTCGCGCAGTCCGTGTGCGTTTTTCACTGACTAACTGCTCAAGCAGTTCAAAATACAATCTTACCTTATTTAGTGGGCATTGGCATAAAAGGCATAAACATGAAATCCTTGCTCAAACTGCGTTTCGGTTTCTTCTTGAACGGCTTAATACCTTTTATTGCGTTGCTAATTTTGCTCAAATTCAGCGAAGCTAAACTCGGTTTTTTAATTGACTTAATTGATTTGAATGCATTGTTAACTTTTTCCATATTTAATAGCGGTATAGTTATGTGTACATTCGTCTGGATTCTTGTTTGGAATGGTAAGACACTGGAAATAGCCTTCCACGCTAATCTGAGACAAGAAAAACATTTTGTATTAGCTGCTTATCATTCCAAACAAGACGAGAATTTGAATTAAAGGGACGCTAAAGACTGTCGCATTTAGATACTAACTGTTTGCCTAAAATTTGTCTGTGATAAAACATGACGCGAACAAATGCAATTCCAGTCAGTTTTATCCTTGAGTCTGCCTGTGACCAGTGTTAAACTTCAAACGAATGAAATAAATTGTAATCGTTAACATTTTTCGTATAAATAAGAGCTACCTTGATTGCGCTTACTAGTTGACGCCAGAGGCGCGTCAGTTGCGAAAGCCACCAATGAACTACGCAATTCGACAAGTCGGTCATCAAATGAGTTCCATTATTTGTATAAAATGAGGTCTACCCTAATTTCATATAAAAATGGAAGGTGAAAGACCTAACGATATTTTTCCTATCCACAGAAAAATAATTTAGTTAAGAAAAAGATTGGAAGTATATATCTTATTAACATGAAATTCGTGGAAGTCACTTGAAAACACATCACCAAGTTTCGGAGCCCTTAGTGCCCATCAATAAATCAATCGATTTACAACTTTATGATGTACGCATTAATAGTTAATTCTTGTTTACAAATTGAGACCCTTACGTGCATTATGTAGAACTAGGAACTATCGGTCCCGGCAGACATATGAATCTCTAAAACAGCCCTAAAGTTCGACTACCTGTGAGATATAAGGCACAGCTTATAGAGGTAAGAAAATGAGAAATAATAGACATTAATGCTGAAAATTAAAGGAATAAATAGTTTTTTTTTTTAATATACACACCTGCTGAAATAGCTCTTTTGAACTTTAGGAGGTTTGTACCGTCGATCTGGACCAAACGTGCCAAATTTTTTCTTCCTGTAAACAAAAAAAAACATCAAAATGGATAAATACAGGTACTCGCTATCGTCAGAGGTATTCCACATACATATTGATGAGACGCAGGCAATGATCCAAAGTAATATATATTTTTGTTTAGAACCCAAAACTTTAGGACACATTTTTTTAAAACCGCTATATTTACTTGACGGGCCTGTTGGTCTAGTGGTTAGTGACCCTGACTGCTATACCGGAGGTCGTGGGTTCGATTCCCACCCAGGACAAATGTTTGTGTGATGAGCACGATCATTTGTTCTGGTTGTCTGGGTGTAATTTATCTATAATATGTATGTATTTAGAAATATATAAGTATGTTTATCAGTTGTCTGGTTACCATAACACAAGCTCTGCTTAGCTTGGGATCAGATAACCGTGTGTGAGTTGTCCCGGAATATTATTATTATTATTATTATTTACTAGTTATATTAACCAACACAAAACAACAATCGACTTATTTGTTATTATGAATTTAAAAGTATAAACAAAAATATTATTAACAGATTCACAGAAAAAAATATTTACATAAAATTCAATTTGACAAAGCTTCTTACAAAGAGATCTTCATTTCTTGGCAGCTATTTTCTAATGGAATATCATCATATAAAAACCTAAGACAATTACTTTGCCCACAATTCTCGTGTTTAATTATCCCTCTGGGAATATCTAGATTCTAGATTCTAGACCAACATTGTAAAGTGGCGGCTTAGAATAGATTGTTCTTTACTATTCCCCTGAAATTTGTCTTTATTTTTTCTAGACTTAGGACAAGACCAATGATGTTTTAAGGTCTTGGACTTAAGAAGAAAAAAAAACCCTTATAGGATCACTTGGTTATCAGTCTGTCTAGGTTTTTCTCAGAAACCTGTACCTTACCTGTATTATGCAAATAAATGATTTGATTTGATTTGATTTGAAACGATGTCCAGTTTTTTATCATTCTTAGGAATTGAAATGAAACAATTCGGAGAAGCAAATCAGACATAATACATTGTCATGATTATTGTCTTAAGAAAAGTCAGATTAGTGTTTATAACCTGTGAGCTAAGTTCAGTCAATGATTTGTTATACAATTAGAGCACAAAAATCGTACACAAATTGAGAAAAATACCTTACCTGTTTATAACGTCAAATTAACAGCTTTTCAATAAATGCATATGAAAGTATAATATAGGCTAATCTCCGAAACGGCTGGACCAATATCGACAGGACTTTCACTTGCAGATAACTAACGTTACAACAAGTAACTTTGGCTACTTTTATCTTCTAGAATATTATTTTTAGAAGTGTCTAGGTGTCTAACTCGTGTAAAACCGCGGGGTTTAACTAGTAACAAACAAAAACATCTTACTTCTGCGGATAGTGTATAGTGACACCTTTAGGGGTCACCTTCTGCTTGCAAGGCCCGTCGTTCCCACACGGACACCCCTTCACGGAGCGGTACGCCGGTATAGGCACCACCCTAAAATGTTAACACTCCATTGAAAACTCATGAGAAATATACGGTTGAATGGTTAGACTTCAGGAAGTAGGGATGATGAATAAATATGTTTTTAAAGAGTGCTAAAACATATCGGACACGTACTTTTCCTTTGTTTATTATAATAGTACATAGATTTAAATTTAGCATGACATCACAATTTGCTACATTTTTTTATAATAAAAGTAAGTTTTTTTCCTTTAAAACCCTATTGATTAAACTCACTCTTTCTTCTTGAAAACTTTCCACTTCGGTTTTTCTGTTATCACGTAGCGTAGATTAGATAGACTGCAATAAAAAGTCTTATAAAATAATCTATCAAAAAATGCACGTAGGCAAATAATACCTAAGCATACAATTGCTACATAATTTATTTAAGCAATTAGAGACACAGGGCTTCGCTGCAGGCGGTTATATGATGAAAGCTAAAAAAATGCACTTGTAATTAAAAAGTCCAACCCATATTTATAACTAATCCTTAATTTAGGCAGTTATTTACAATCGCTGACTATCGCCACGCAAATTAATAGTTTGGTACGTCTTAAAACTAAGTAAATCTGTTCACAAAACAACTTAAATAGCAGACTAAGCCAGAAAATAATTTAAACTTAAACCGTACCTTGAATTGCTTGTAGCTTCGTCAATTTTTCTCCTAGACATGAAGTCCTTACTATTTATCATTCCCATTGTTAAAAATAATTGCCTACTCTTCTAGTTTTATGTTACCCTGGTACCAAGCAGTGAGCGTTGGTTTCCAAGACTTACTTAATCTTTTATTTATTACCAACTTCTATAACTTAAGTCCATTGAATTAGTTGCATTTTGTATCGTTAATTATATAATTTATTTCATATTATTTTGGTTATAAGATCATGTTTGACTTGACATTTTGTTACCGACAGATTTTTCTTTTACTCGTTTCATAGATTTTATAGTGATCCTTTTTGACAGAAAATAGTGTTAAGAAGTTTTTATTCTGCTTTATGGAACTCAGTAGTCTCTTTTAGTTTCAAATAAAATTGATATAATTGGATCAAAGTTACTTAAAATACACCACTTTTATGTCTAATAAGTAAAAAAATGTGTACAAACTAATTATCATAGTAAAAATAATATTTTATTTGTAAAAGTTACTCTGTTCGTGATATATTATGCCTGTTACGCTTTGATTTCTAAACTGCTAAACCGATTTTGATGAACCCTGTTGTGGGCTATTTTTAGCCACTTACTTTTAACCCGGTCGAAACGTCAAGCCCTAAATTTATAAGCATGTACGCGCTAATTCCCGTTATATAATATGACTCTAGGTTTAGTCACGTATGGAGACGAAGCCGTGGGCAACAGCTAGTGATTTATAATTTTTCACATAAGGTTTTCAGCATATTGCGAGTACGAAATATAAATCTTTTAAAATAGCTGTCAAGTTATTAACTTCGTAAAAGATTGACTGCGATAAAAGTTTGTTGGACATATTTCAAAGTTAATGTCTGCTAACTTTTTGAGTATACTATGTTTGTCTCCCACGGGAAGATAGATAATAATACACATTAATGTAAAACGAAGGCTTTTAGTCTTTTAGTTTTGATCAGATTTTAACTATATTTTTTTTGTGTTTTTTTTTAATGGATTTTATTTATTGATTAAATAATTTGCGGGACATACAGAAAATAATACATAGAATAAATATCTTTATACATAAAGGTAATGTTTATTTCTGAAGAAATAAAGACTAGACGATAGGAGAAGTAATAAATAGCAGTCAATAGAGTGCAACGTAAAGTAAATAAATTTTATTGACCACAAATAATGTTAAATTAAAATTACTATCAAATACAACGTATTTCAATACATATAAAATGCCTGTTAATATACGTTTGTTCCGAACAATTATTTGATAATAATAATAATAATATTCCGGGACAATTCACACACGGTTATCTGATCCCAAGCTAAGCAGAGCTTGTGTTATGGTAACCAGACAACTGATAAACATACTTATATATTTCTAAATACATACATATTATAGATAAATTACACCAGAACAAATGATCGTGCTCATCACACAACATTTATCCTGGGCGGGAATCGAACCCACAACCTCCGGTATAGCAGTCAGGGTCACTAACCACTAGACCAACAGGCCCGTCAAGCAAACAATATAATATAATTATAACAAACTACACTATATTCCCAAGTGTTCTACCATGTTGTTTCCACGGAAGTTTCCGTATTAGTTGCGGACCCACCTTTTAAAGGATGCCCTTAATCTTTTGCAAATGCTCTCAACCCTTGCTTAGGGTAGACACATTATAATATATTGTGTCTCGTCTTTTCAAGCTTTATTCTGTTGACATTTTCTTATATTTTTAGGGGTTTCCATCGATCTATGTCATGTATGAATTTTCTCTCTTTTTCCGGGTTTGAATTTTGTACTGTATTTTTTGGGAATAATAACACTAGTAATAAAGCTTGATTGTATTGAATCTAAATAGGTTTTACGATAAAATATCCATAACTAGTCTAAAAATATCTAAACGTATGTTTATTATTTACAGTTTCAAAATTATACCTATGCAATGCGTTTCATACAATAATATTTCCATAGACTTTTTAACGGGTCTATTTAGATTCCTTGTATTTTTTGTCACAAGTACATCTGCTCATACCGTTATGAGAGATTTTATACTCAGTTTTTTCATTTAAACAGTGCCTAAGAACAATGATTACAGTGGTGTGATAACTACACTTAGTAACTATAGGTACTTAAGTAGTAAATTATCTACTTAATTATGCCAATCATTTGAACAACTATAGCACGCATTAAACTTCTTGGCACAGAACCTCATAAAAAATTTATTAACTCATCACTCATTCAATCCTCCAAAAAGTCCTAAAATAAAGTAACCCTACTACCTCGTAACATTACCGTTAACCCTAAACAGCAATACACTCAGGACGATCCATATAAAGGCGGCTATTGATTCGTTCGTGTTGGCACTTGTCACCTTATGAGCATGATCGATTGCTACCTATATGCCACCTGGTGCTTTTGGCCCAAGGTACAAGAAAATTTTCCTTATTTTCTTTGAGAAAAAATAGTATTTATTACAAAACTTTTTTGGTTAGTAAACTATGTTATGAATGAATTTGGGATGTATTTATAAGCTTGTTCGTCGTTAGGTAATTCATGATAGTATGATCAAAAATAATGACAACTATTAGCTTGAAATAGTCAGCCTCACTGGAAGACAACGATCTTTTCTAAAATAGAAAAAACAATATCTTAGGCTTGTTCACTAGCAGGTTTAGATATACCAAAGCAAGCAAAACCTGCGCACCGGCTAACTGCGGTAGAACACAGTCAATTCCCAAAAAAAAAAAAAAAAGTAACTCACGATGTTTTCCTAAACTAAGTATCATTTCGTCTTGGTATTATTAAGAAAGTACATAAATTTTAAAATCTGCAGCCAGGAGCTAACAGAAGATCAACTCAGTCTCTCGGATCCAATGTTGGACATAGGCATCTCTCGCATAGGCGCCTTCCGCATCCGACCTACCTTTTTCAAGTCGTCGGTCCATCGGGCTAAAACGAGCTTGTAAAAATAATAAAGTAAAATAATAAGGGATTAGATTCCACATTGTAAGGCACAAGCTTTCAGCTATTTTTACCTCACATCGAACAATAACCAACTTCTCGTAAGGTGACGAAATGACGTAAATATAGCTACGTCATCATTGTCACTTGTTATACCTTTATCAGCCCTCTTTCCTTAGTAGACCTGAAACATATTTATACTTGCTTGTCATATTATTGAGCGGGCTTTCATGAGGTTACAGAGGTTGATTCACTTATAAAGAGTTTCTCGCCTCATAGCATTTAAACTTACCCCCAAAACCTTAGGCAAGTGAAATTCCTCTAATAGTTAATTGATCGTTCAAGTGTATGGAAGTAACAAGTCTGTCACGTGACTGATAGAAAAGTGTTTTTTTTTTCATTTCGAAATATTTAAGCGACATTATATACCTAACAGGAATTAGCGCGTACATACTTAAAGACCTCGTAGGGCTTTTTGCAAGTAGACCGCTTGCGACTACGGCCGGTTTATCTAAGTCGCAACGTCAAGCCCTAAAAGGTATTTAAGCATATACGCGCTAATTCCCGTTAGATAATCTTCTTCTTATATATAAAATTCTCGTATCATAATGTTAGTTACCATACTCCTCCGAAACGGCTTGACCGATTTTTATGAATTTTTATATGCATATTCAGTAGGTCTGAGAATCGGCTACTATCTATTTTTCATACCCCTAAGTGGTAGTAGGTAGGTAGGTAGTAGGTAGTAGTAGAAAAAATTGCATTGCAACGCACGCCGGGTACAGCTAGTATTGCTATAAATATGAAGTGCGATAGTTTTAAAGACAGTATTTGAGCGATTTTTGTCATTGACGTAGGTAATCTCGCTTCAAATCATACACAAGTATAACACAAAAAGTGCCATTTTCTGTTATTTTATACTGATAAATGTTTGCAACTAAGCGCCTTACTATCGTATTCAGCAGAAGTTTCACAAAACACTGTCTATCGTATATTCTTTTATTTTATTTTTTTTCCAGTTCATCAAAAGAAAACAAAAGATTGTCATCTTTTTGATTACTTCTTGGAACATCAGGTGAGGGATCTTCGTGTAAATAATATTTGTATCACAATTACGTTTTTGCTATCTTAAGTTCGTTGAACTATAGCGATTACTCTTTCTTAGAAATGTATTTATTGTCATATTAGAAGAAAACTTCTAATGTGGCAGAAAATCACATATGACAATGACAATAACACGGTACAATAATCTTCGCAAAATATTCCCTTTAACTACTATATTTCATTTGTCAACTCATAACGTGTTTCTTTCACCAAAATTCTTCAAAAAACACAATCGGTATTGTTTGTGTCATTATTTTAATTGTATTTAATACCTTTCACATGATTAAAAAGAAAAGTTTTTATATTTATAGTTTTATTTGTATTGTTGTAAATAAACTGAAATCTAGATTAAAAAAAATATACATAATTATGTAGTAAATAAATATATATTTATACTAGCTGTACCCGCCATGCGTTGCAATGCAATTTTTTCTACTTAGCACCTGCCTACTACCTACCTACTACCACTTAGGTGTAGCCGATTCTCAGACCTACTGAATATGCATATAAAATTTCATAAAAATCGGTCAAGCCGTTTCGGAGGAGTATGGTAACTAACATTGTGACACGAGAATTTTATATATAAGAAGATGTACTTAGCTATGTTTACTATACCAATCACATTATCTTTTACAGTACATTATTGTAAGCGATCGATCATGCCGATGTAAAGTTACACAAGCAGTTTGTCAGCCCATACCGTCTTGTTTATAGAAAAACACCTCAAGTTTTTAATAAGCAAAATGTGTCTTCGAAGAATTTAGATGTATACCTATCAAAATATATAAGAATTAGTTCTAACTCTGAAGTCCATTTGAAGTTCCATACACTTCCGTTATAAATAAGAATTTTTAAACTCAAAACATGGTAAAATTCAAAACTTAATAATTCAATTTCTTTAATATTTCTGTGTCTTACCATAAACAAAACATAGCGCTCAGTACACCTATTCGTAAGATCTGTATTTTTGTTGTCATATGTATATTTGGATAAATGTCATAATGTTAACCATTACAAATACCATGCAACTATTCGAGGCATCGTATTAAACACCAAAGCCTTTTTGGCCTTGCACAGCTTCGTTGTATTGTTCTACCCTCAGTGAAACTGAAAAGATTTCTTTTATTTTAAAAACACTTATATCACGGAATTTATAGAGAAACTGGAAGTTCCGAGAATTTCTGATGTTCACGTTTTTTGAAAGTTTCTCCTTCAATATTGTAAACTTGAGAACAAAGTGTTTTTGTTTTGTAAAATTTTCTAAGAATTATTAAAAATGTCGTGGTGGCCTAGTGGTTCAATGAACGGATTTGTATGCACAAGGTTGCAGGTTCGAACCCAGGCAAGTACCAATGTGGCTTTTTCAAAGTTATATGTACTTTCTTAATTATCCTAAGACACTTCTGACAAACGGTGAAGGAAAACAGCGTGAAAAAACCTGGATTCCAAAATTGGGATCTGAAATCGCCAATTCGCAGAGAGCAAGCGTGGTGATCAATGCTCGTGCCTTCTCTATATGGGAAGAGGCCTGTGCCCAGCAGTGGGACGTTTATAGGCTGGATTATTATTATTAAATTATTAAAATTTGTAGGTCGTTAGGTCATGTAAAATTAATCAGTTTTATGAATAACAATTTTTTTCTGGAGGTTCGGTAGCATATAAATATATTGTTCAATTTTGACTTTTTAATCACAAGATCATGAAGTACAATAGTTAATTTTCTAGCTTTATGACAATCTAATCTAAGTTCTTATTAATTTGCCGATAACTTTAAGAAATCCTAACTTTTTATCTAGGAAGAATTATTACCGTCTTCAATTTTAAAGACTGTTTCAGGACCTATTTCACTCATATAAATAATGATACTTTTTTAACAATTTTTCATTAATTAAAAAAACTTTCTTAACGTTGTCCTATCCAGTATTCTACCTCCATCCTTGACGTTTTGGGTTTGAGAGTAAACTAAGCACTCGTTATAGCGACAATGGCGTTTCGCAATGCTCTTGTCACTTCGTAATATACTGCATCACTCGACGGATGGCGCAACAGTCGCTTTTGGTTCTTGGCCCATTGAAATGGATTTTAGTTTTTTGAGACTTGGTTTGACAAAACTCCTTGCTGCTAATCTGTATTTGACATTTGACACGAAAAGAAAAAATAAAAGACAGTTGACACAGAAAAGACCATAAACACCTAACCTTACTAAAGAATAAACAATGTTTCAATAACAATGCCCAAAAATCCACTTAAACACCTCTAAGTCTAACAAAATATTCAGCGGATTCAAATCACCGCTTTGGGAATAGCCATCTCCATAAAATCGTGTCACTCATATGATGTGACTTGTCTGGTTTCAGCCATCTTGTTGAACTATCTCTAGAGTCTGTTCAGGGAATAATCCATCATTTATTACTAAGATCGATCGTTCTGTATGTTACTAAAATGTATGTGAAGATTTGTTAAAATCAGTAATTTTGGTTTTGTGAAAGGCAATTTGGTTGGGAGTAAAAAAAAGTCGCGAATATTCTGCTAAAAGGATTTTTTTTGGTTAAAGAATTTAATTACTTTGGATTAGTTCAAAATTTTTGTCTTTATGGCCGATTTACATCAAACGAGTGAAAGCTCATTCTAGAATCTGATAGAAAGAGCACATGCTCTAGAATGAGCATGTGCTCTTTCACATTCAACAGCACATGCTCGTTCCATGTATATTGGCCTTTAGAAGAAATAAATATTTCTTTTATTTCTAATTTTTTAATAACTAATTTCTTTAATATTAATCTTCCAAACTTAAAACTCTTTTTACCACCTATTTTATCTTTGAATCCTAAACACAACACCGCCAAATCTTCCATTAATATTTTACTTCGAGCAACTGTAAACAATTTAACATTTATTTTGTTATTCTTGTAAAGTAACTTCTGTTCAATACGCCTAAAGATTTTTTGCTTAAATTCACTTAACATTATATACCTTTGTTATGTTAACCTTTCGTAAGAATAAAAACATGAACATACAGACATAAAATAACAAATATATTTTCTTTACGAAAGTACTTTTGTAATGACAACCGTAAAATCACATCTTACAAATACATTTGAGAAAAAGTTTTCTTTGAAAAACAATATAGTACAGGAGCTGAGAAATATCCTAGGTAGAGTTAAGATAAATAATCTTACAATATCCAAGTGAAAATAATTATATTATAATTTAAAAGCGTCCAAAAATTTTAATTGTAAAAAAACTGACTTCAATTAATTTCCAATTCAATACTTAAATCTAATATAACAACAAACACTTACAACTATACTAAAATTACATAAATTTATAAAACTAACACGCGTCAAAAAATTCATCGTCATCCTTGTCAATGACGGTAAACGTGCCCAGAAGGCTGACAGCATTGCCACGTTGAATCGCAATGCCGATTCTCTGTGCAAAAATAATTCGATTTATACTCAGTGTTTTAATAGAATATGTTATCATTATAAATTTACCTGTCATCATAATAAATCACTTCTATCTCCCCTTTTATTAGCTATATTTTGACTTTTGTTTTAAGAGATAAATATAACATTTAGTCCCAAGCTCCCTGACTACGTGGAAAAACACTTGACATTTCCTAACCTTCGCCTAAATAATGCTAAGTGATCTAAATTCGCGTATATAAACAGAATCTTATTTGATACCTGTCTGTTTATATTATTGGAAATATATAGTCTAAACAAAGTTTTTGGTACTTATTTTGTCCTGAAGATAAAATCATTTTCAATGTAACTTTTGTATATTGTAGTGTTTTTTTGTAATCATATGTAATTGGTTTCATTTCAATACTCTTGGGGTTAAAGTTAATGGTCAATAATTAAACGAAGAGATAAAGGGAAGGGAGAACCTCCTCTTTTTTGCAGTTGGTTAAAAAGGCATTTATTTGGCAAAATTAGAAAGGCAAGGACTGTGTAAGATGATGGTGATGAAGGCAGAAAATAAAATAAAAAAAATATAATTAAAAAAAATAAAAACCACGCCTGCCATGTCAAAAAAAACTAAAAACAAGTCAAATATTTGCAGTCGGGGGACCTGTAATGAATTGTTCCAAGTAACCGACCCCGACTGCAAATATTTAACTTGTTTTTAGTTTTTTTTGACATGGCAGGCGTGGTTTTTATTTTTTTAATTACTATATTTTTTTTATTTTTTACCTTTTAGTGACCAACAAAAAAACATGACAACATAAAAAAAAATATCGTTCGGAACCCTTTGCAGGCGATTTCGACTCACACTTGACCATTTTTTAATGTAATTATATGTATTAATCATGTTTTTTGTTGAGGCTTATTCTATCAAAAACCATAACTCTGGTTTTATTTTTTAATTATTTTTAATACTTATTAAAAACATACACGTCACAAACAATCGAAAAGGATTTCCTTCCTAAATACATATACGTAAGATATAAGTTGTAACCATGGTAACATTATCACCACCATTTCGCCCCATAACTCAAACGTAAGTCATATTTACCAAACTTCTTTAAGAAGAATAGATGGTTCCATTCCATCTTACCAATGCCAATACATTTAAACTGGTGACGAACGGCCGTCCATCAAAACTTTCCCAGTTGTCAATTGCAAGCATTTGTTTTATCTCATCTTAAAACTTTGTTTCAATAGGATTGCAACGTAATTCGTATTTTCAGGTATTTGTCTTTGTGTGTTACATATGTACCTATGTATTGTTGAATTGAGTTTTATATGTGTATTTCGTTAAAGTAATATAATTTCCCGTGAAATTATATTACTGTAAACATGCACTGCGATAGTATAAAAGTTTGTTTTGTTAAAGTAGTTAGTGGTCTCGGAATTAAATAAAAATATACGAATAAGGTATACCTTAACTAGCTGTTAAATGAACTTGAAATCATATATATTTATAATACTAAAAAAAATAAATAAAAAAAATGAACTTACCAAATACAAAAATATTTTATGTAATTACTACTTATCTTTCAAATATAAGTGTGTTTGAATAAACTCTATCTTATTTATATTTTAATGTATAGATTTATTATTGTTCCTTACCGTACCATGGTTTTTTTTATAATAAACTGGATACAACCAATCGCCTGATAGCGACAAAACTTCTATAAAACTTACCTATAAAAACATGTATCGAGTCTAACTGGACTCAATTCTCATTAATTATAACACATCTACTAAGATACAGCGAGATTACACAATTATGCCAAATAACTAATTTACTAGTTGATGAATTGAATGCGGTTCTGTGAACCTACTGTGACTACGATGCATGAATTTGATATGAAGATATTAACTGCTCTTGATGGGTTTACGGTCTTGGCGTTTCATGAGGGATTTGGGAATTGTATTAATGAAACCATTATGGAAGGTGATTTTCATATCGTTTTGGATTGTCTTTTGAATGTAATAGTGAGAAAACAATGATTTTTGACATATTTTTTAAGACATTCACACTATACTCGTAACATTGAAAAGGACCACTTATTTATTATGGAAGTAAAAAATAAATAGTCAGACAGTGAACATAACTACTTAACAAACGAAAAAGGAACATTATATTACTTTCAGAAAAGACCGTAAAATACGGTTATATACCTACGGTTTCCAGCTGAATCCAGTAAGAATGGAAGCCGATCGTACCTATTTTGCAAAAAGGCTAGGCAGATCTAAATTACTATAACAAAAGTTGTTAAACCTTCTTAAAGTCAAACACTTATTCAACTGAAATAACAATGCGTAAAACCATATATTCCACAATTTAAGGCCAAGCTCTGAACAAAAAGTAACAAGCCTGACAATACTCAAAAAGGCTCGTATTTTCTCTTAAAATAGCTCGAAATAAACTGTATTTAAGCTCCACTGGACGCTTGAGACTTGCCAATTTAATTCGCAGCTGAAACGTCCAAACTTTACTTTTCACAACTTTAAAATAACTTAGTTGCAAATCTGCAGAATCTGAAATGTTCGTTGGCTTTAAACTAATACTTTAAGAAATTTAATCCAGTTTAATGAAGTTGGGTGATGTGACTTTTTATCCGGCTGCGACAGAAGGAGGGTTATGTTTTTACAGAAAATGTTTTGCGTCAAAACTGGATTAAACTGCCATAGAAACTGGAAAAAAGGCCCATGCAACAGTGGGATGAAAAAGGGTGCATGATATAATAATAATGAGCTTGTGCTATGGTGAAAATACAACTAATAAACATACTTATATATTTCTAAATACCTACCCTCTACAGTCATACATGTTAAAGATAAATTACACCCAGACACAGAACAAATGATCATAACACAAAGATTTCTCCTGGGTGGAAATCGAACCCTCGACCTTCGGTATAGCAGTCGGGGTCACTAACCACTAGACTAACAGGCCAAGCTGATAAGGTTTCATAAAACCTTATCATCTTGGCCTGTTAGTCAGAATTCAATCGCTCTATATAAAAACAAACTACCGAAACATAAGGACATTTTTAAAACAGAGAGCTGTAAACGTCACTGAATTCATTCAACCCGCGATAGCGTCGATTCACTATTTTTTCCGCTGGCTACTCCAATTTAAATCCGTGACATGTCTACTAAAGAGTTCTGAACGTGAATGTAGAATATAATTGATGCGATAATTTTATGTATGACTAAACAAATGACTACTCTAGGAGTCAGTCAATAAATCATTACGATAAGATGTGACCTTGCACTGTGAGGTGACACGTTTGTTATGGTTTTTGGTATCAAATAATAGATGCGAATGATTGGACACTAATTATTGAATTAACTCATATAAGGCTGAAATTCTGTAAACCGACTCTATCCTCGATGTACTCTTCACACTTTTTAGATAGATATACCCTTTCGCTAACACCCTGCATGACGTTTTTTTGCAAGTCACTTTATTAGTCTTATCCAAATTTTCGTGCATCTTTAACCAGAGTGCATCAACAATCGGTCGTCAGGTTTGACTGACGTGGCGTGGCTCGTGCACTGCGTCCTTTGTAACTTTTCATTTCGACGTCACCGCGGCGCGACGACGACGTAAGTTTTTTGAATAACGCTGGAAATTCCCTCACAATTTGTATGTGCTTTGAAATGTTGCGCCTGACGTTTTAAGATGAAAATTTTCGCGAATTTATTTTGTGTTGCAATCTTTTTAGAGGCATTAGTTGGCGCTGACTATTAAGGGTAGAAAGAAGAAGTTGTAGCAATATTTTTGCACTTAATTGTAAAAAAAACAATTGAGTAGAATTTACATTGGAAACTCAATGAGTATTTTTGTTTTAGTTATTTTGATTTTAACCGACTTTATTGATTAGGACAACAGCTGAAGCACAAACCTTACCTTAACTATCCCCTTTAAAAAAAAACGTATCGCTGAAAAACATCCAAAATAAAACGTACAGTCGAATTGCAAACCTCTTAAAATCTCATTTCTTGAGGTTGGTTAAAGACATGATATGCAAAAACCTTAAAGCATCTACAGAAACGAAAAGAATTAGAGATTCAAAATCAATTTTTGCTGGTAAACATTAGGAAAGCCATCGTGATACACATACGGGTACCCAAACAAATCAACTTGAGTAAATAATATCGCGCTTAGTAATATTTGTTTAACTCTACGCTCGAATGAAGAGTAAATAAACACAAGTGCGAGCTGTAATTTGGATTCAAGAAAATCTCGGAATTTAATGTGTTTTTCATGAATATTTTGTAGCTTATTCATAAAGGTTGTTTAAATAGTTATTTAAGTTACATTCCTGTTACTTAGTTGCGGTTGGTCCGTAGATGGGTGACCGTTTTCTAAACACACCGAGACCCCTCCGTGCCTCGGATAGCACGTTAAGCCGTAGGTCCCGACTGTCATACGTTGATCTTTGACAGTCGTTAAGTCAATTCTGACAACCAGTCTTACCATGGGATACTGGATTACCCAGTAAAATGGGTTGTGGAGGTCAGATAGGCAGTCGCTCCATGTAAAATACGGTATTCAGCTGAATCCGGTAAGACTGGTAGCCGACCCCAACACAGTGTGGGAAAAGGCTCGGGAGATGATGACATTCCTGTTATTTAGTCTAGTATTTTTTTGACTTTTTTAAAGATTCTCAATTCAATGTGTTACATGTATATTAACATTAGTTTATTGATACATTTTTTTCTTTCTTTTCTGTGATGTTTTTTACCCTCGTCTTTTTGACAAAAAATACTTGTTCTGAAACTTTTTTTTAAACTTAATGTTGGAAGTTATTTTATGATTTGCATATAAACAGCTTTATGTATCTTCTGATATTTAATACAGGATAATTTTGTCCTTTATTAGAGTTCAATCCTCTTTTCTAAATTTAATCGAAATCGGTTATGTGGTTAACCCAAGAAACCTTTACAGACAGGCAGACAGCAATACTTACACATTATTAAAAAAATACAGATGAGTTTTATAATCCAATCTTTTTAATCTAAAAAGCAGAGACCAAGTCACCTGGCACCGAATAAAAAAAAACGTAAAAACTTTACTTATAATACATGAACCCCCAATTTACTTCAACATACTTAGTGACCTGTACAAACACTCAGACAGTTCTACTATAGCTAAGTATAGTTATAGTTGGACTTACAATCTGCATTTGTTGGCCTCAGTCTAGTTAGAACTTAGTTGTTGTTTCGCATTAAGTAGACTGGACGTGGTGTTGTGCCTTCATTATAAAAAGGCTGTTTGTAGATCTTTTTGTTTTTGTTGCAGAATGCGTTTGACAGTAGAGAGATAATACTGGCAATAGGAAGGAAATAATAATAATAATCTTTATTGCCATAAATCATGTTACAATATTTATTGAGGCCCTGACTCCAGAGCTAGGTATTATGAACCTGTGTTTCAGGAGTCAGTGTCTTCTTCCTAGTTCAGGTGCTAAAATATGCAATAATGAGCAGTATCTATACTTATAATAAATCTGTAGAAGTGAAAATTCTGTACATTGAAAATATCAAAAAAATAAATGACGGGGGGTGTTACTAGACCGAACCGAACCCAAAAGTGTGAAAAAAAAAATTTTTGTCTGTCTGTCTGTCTGTTTGTTCAGGTATCACGCAAAAACTACCGGTTCGATTACGATGAAACTTGGTATAATTATTCTTTATTATTCTGGGCACCACACTGGGTAGTTTTTATCCCGGAAAAGTATAAACAATAAAAAACAAACTTAATTTTGCGGTTAAAAACTCATTGATAAGTTTCGTCATCCACGCGAACGAAGTCGCAGGCACAGCTAGTCTTAAATAAAATATAAAACATAAAATCTTATAAAATTACACAGTTATAGCAGAAAAACCAAAATTACAAAAAACGGGTGTGTAGGCGTGTGTATGTATGGTGTCTGTGAGTTTCGTGTGTGTGTGTGTGTGTGTGTTTGTGTGAGTAATGTGTAAGGGTGTGTTCATAGTGATTTAAATGAGTTATACCGGATATGCCTTACAGCCGCTGCTGGAAATGTGTTTTTTTTATTTTTTATGTATTGTTATGATATGTGGCAGTAAATTGAAAGATTAATATTATTAAAAAGATAATTAAATACGTTTTAAGGTAATAAGTAAGGAAAATATACAAGTATTTTCATATTTTTGCAATTTTTATTTTTTGGTTATTTTCTGTACATATTTAACAAGTTCATTTCAATATGACATAATCTCGAAGTTAAAGTTGTACTTGCCTAGTATATTGAAAAAAAAAACAAATGAAATTAACCACAAAGGTCTACAAACGAGTCATATGACCATAATATAATATTATTATGTTACCACCAGACATCAAAAAATATCAAAGCTTGACTTTAAAACAAAAGACAAAGTAACTGCCAATCAAAATAAAACCATAATCCATTTTGAATTTTGAAACCTTTTTGACTCAAAAAATATCTGATCTGGTAATTCAAGGAAAATAAGTGGGTTGAATATTGGCGTCGAAATCAAAATCACAAAGTAAGGAGACTATAATAATCTCATTACGGGGATCAAGTGAAGATTATAACTGACTAGTGGTGGTTAATATATCATAAAGCAAAATAAAGCACCGTGCTTTTTATACATAGCAAATAGCAAATGCTATCATGGCTCTCACTTCTTGCTATTTGCTTAATGCTTATTTACATCGCAGATCGCACTCTCTGTCTCTGTCAGTTGCGCATCACAAAATCGCAGGCAAAGCAATAAGCATGAATGAAAAAGCAATAGCATTAAGCAAGCGCGGCCGGCGCGCGCGGCGGGCCGGCCGGGCGGCCAGTCGTCGCATGCTTTCGGTCGTGTGTAATCGTTTTAAGCACCGCTTGCGATTTTGCTTATCTGCGATCTCGGGCGGCTCACGTAATATTATTTTACTTCGTGCTTTTTAATGTAAATAAACAGTGATAGGTTATTCATAACACTTAATCAAATCAATTATAGACAGTCCTAAGCCTGGAAAGTATGAAGGAAAGTCCATTGTTTTTTTTCTGTTCCGTTTTATCATAATAAATTCATAAACGCGATGCACAGTGGTTGCTACCTATAGTCGCTCGGCGCTCCCGCCCGTTTGGCGCCCGTAAAAGTAGGTACCTACGCACGGTCGCACGTTCGCACGTACGCAGTCGCAGTACGCTTATAAAATAAGCATGCTTATAATAAAGCATATAAAATAACATGCTTAAAATATAAAGCATATAGCATTAAGCAAGTGATTGCCATATAGCAACTTTGAACACTACTATAACTGACTGGTAGATTATATTGTAATTTGAATATTTTGGTTTTGTAAACATAAATGTCGTGGTGGCCTAGCGGTTCAATGAACGGAATTGTATGCACGAGGTTTCAGGTTCGAACCCAGGCAAGTACCAATGTGGCTTTTTCAAAGTTATATGTACTTTTTTAATTATTCTAAGACACTTCTGACAAACGGTGAAGTAAAACATCGTGAGGAAACCTGGATTCCAAAATGTAGGATCTGAAATCGCCAATCCGCAAAAGAGCAAGCGTTGTGATCAATGCTCGTGCCTTCTCTATATGGGAAGAGGCCGGTGCCTAGCAGTGGGACGTTTATGGGCTGGATTATTATTATTAATAAACATAAATAATACTGGTGAATTGGGGTTACTTGCAAACCATGTCGTGTAATTACTTCTACATGGTCATTTGATTCAAATAACTTCATAACTATGGTTAACACAGTCAATTGAAAATTAAAGAGTAAATATTTCTTTAATCAATATTTATACACTCTTGCTATCTATTAAAAACCAATTGCTACATGTAGGTATAATGCAGCATAACTTAAACAAATGAATCGACCAATTCAACTGTTTTATTTTGGTTTGATTGTAATTGTCAGAACCAGGTTCGTATGAACGGAAATTATGCGGCAAACTAGAATAAAGTTTAGTGTAAAAATAAACTAACAGATAAAAAAGATTTTTTATACAATTTATTGATTATAAACTTATATACCTATCTATACATATTAAGTTATCTTTCACAATCATATTGTGCCTTATGTTTATTAATTCAGAGGGCAGAGTTGTTACAATTTACCACCGATGCCTAACAAGCTGATATTTTTATTGTTTGACAAGACGTTCCTTTGGGATCTGACAGGAATTAACATCACAAGCTCCGAATTTATTTAATTGGAGGAAACCAAGAGGGATTTGCGGCTTTGTTATATTTTATGGACAGAAATGTACCTATTGTGGGCAATTTTATATTCGTGCCTATTAAAGACTGCCTCGTTGGCCTAGTGGCGCTAAGCGCGACTGCTACGCTAGGGGTCTTGGGTTCGATTCCCAAGTCGACCAAGATGATATTGGGTTTTTCTATGAAATTCTCAGTAGCAGGTCGGAGTTTGGAATTTTACCCGGGTAGTGGCAATAGGCTCGCCCCCTATTACATGGGACCTAAACATACCGGCGAATTGTGGGTGTACATTGGTACACCTCTACCTAACCCTTCGGGGATACAGGCGTGATGGTATGTTATATATATTATTTTATGTGCCTATTAAAATTTGTATAAACACGTACATATACATACATTTAGGTGTAATTATCGCATGTAGTACTTCGTCATTTCCGCATATTATACAGTGATATGGGGTGCATGAAAGGAGCCTCCACGAGCGGTGTTAACACAAATCATATTGCTATTTCCAAACAACCGGCGCACCCTGGACAGCTAGCACCCGGTAACGCAGAATCTAGCTGACTATTCCTTTTACCACGATGGTAGACCCGAAAAGCTACCTACAGTGATATGAAGGTATAATAAACACCAAAATGTTTTAAAAATATTGTCCTATATCATTTCTAAATGTTCTACTACGTTTGTTTCCACTAATTGCTATGTTTAGCGATGTTTACACTATCGTGACTCGGAAATGGTCATCTTACAATAGGATATTATATTAGCCAGTAACTTGGGTTATTGAGTTCAAATAAGCAGGAGCCTTAGGAAAGGATAGCTTAGGAAAAAAAAGTCATAAGAAAAATATGTAGTACCTTCTGAGATAATAATATATGTACCTACTTATTAGGTACACGAATAATAAGCTATCGTGCAATTCACGGAAGGATGAAGTGTAATATTACACTATAAGATTCAACTCATTTAGTCCTATGTAATTAAATCCCATCCGACCTATTTGATCGTGCAATATTATTACTGAGAATATCCTTGATTGAGACTTTGTGTTAATTAACCTGCCTGGCAATTGAACCTGACACCTGACGTTCAATATACCCTTTTGAACATTCAGTCATTGTATACATCAGTGTGGATTTTCCTTTGTTTATTATATTAGTTGCTTTAGACAATTTTCGTTATACTTTGCGAATCTCCATACAGCCACATTTTTTGTCGTCAGTGATTACAGGCAAAAACAGGCAAGTAGCACTCATGATACCTAAGCAATAGATAGGTAAGACTTTTATATTATCCGATACGATATCGGTATCAGACTACCACACGATATCGGGGGCAAGTAAATGTATGAACATATACCTGTCTTTTAAATTATCTGATGCGATATCAGATAACGGATTCGTAATCTTCACAAATTTTTCTTTCGGCGGTATCGTATCGTATTAATTCGATACCGAAATCTAGTCAATGTGAAAACAGTCTTAGTGCAACCACTGCCTATAATCATCAAAATCAACAACCCATTTACCATGAACTCTTAGCCCTCTTACGCACTAGCGGTTAACCGCGGGGGCGGCTAGCCGCGCGGTTAGCCGCATTTCCAGTTTAATATGCAACCGCTTGTGATTGTACGCACTTAACCGCCACAAAATTTCAACCGCGGCGGTTGAATGGATAGCTGCGGTCCGCTTCGCGGCTGGCCGCCATTCAGTTTATACGCACCTGGCGGTTCAGTTCGCGGCGAGCCGCCCATAGAGAAAAGTAAAAAGGGTGGCCAAATTCGTTGCGTGTTTCTAGTAAAGGGTGAATCCAGTATCTGTTTTTATTTTTCTTTCGTGGTTTTCGGTAGTAAAAATAGATAACACAAGCTACCTCGACGGCGTCCATTTCTTTACTAGACAAAACACGCCTTCAAGCGGTCCAACCGCTTTACGCGGTTTCATAGCGGTTGGCCGCCGTGCGGTTGGCGTAGCGGTCAAACGCTATGGCAACCGCATCAGGCGGCTGGCCGCTCAAACGAACCGCCTAGGCGGCCAACCGCTAGTGCGTAAGAGGGCTTAGAGTAGAACTGTTGCCGTCGTCAAAGCGAGACATAGCTATACGCAATGTAATGCGCTATCTCGCTTTCACACTGCGACATTACTTAGACTACTGGTACAGTTATTTGTAAATATTAAAATAGATTTGAGATTATTTACCTTCTACAAATACAGGTACTAACGGAAATCCTGTCAGTCCTTTAGGCTACAATCTAAAGGCCATACAAGGCAGATTTATAAAACAGAAAAATTACCTACTATTTACTTATTTACGACACAAATACAAAACTGTTTGCTCCTAGCCTACAAAGGGAAACACATACAGAATTATTTATTATCCACAAAAAAGGGGCAACAAAATAAACAATATTGTCAAAAGATTTTTTCGGGCAAGCCTTTAAAAATATGCGAATCAAAGGGTAGGTCTGTTTCAAAACGACATCGGGTACAAAAGGCCCTCAAAGTGTTTAAGTGGCAATGCGGCTTCTTAAAAAAATATTGCTTGTATATTATTTCTATGAAAGAGTTATTGATATTATTATATTAATATCGTAACACAGGTAAAAAAAATCGTTTATTTGTGTTTTATAACTAATTTTCCACCGATTTAAAAAAAGGAGGTTCTCACACACTTTTTGTATGTTATGCGACTTGTAAGGCAATTATGAATCGATTTCAAATTTTTTTATTTTTTATTTGTAGTGTCCAGAAAAACCCTCAGAGGTGATCCCGTATAAATTCCATCCAAAGCGATTCAGTGGTTTTTTCTTTTCAGCCGCTTTAATACATATATATGCAATATGAAACACACTATAAACACAACAACAACCATTACAAGTTCATCATCTGCCGAGCCTTTTTCCCAAGCTATTGGGTTGGCTACCAGTCTTACCGGATTTAGCTGAATACCGTATTTTACATGGAGCGACTGTCTATCTGACCTCTACAACCCATTTTACAGGGAAACATAGTATCCCATAGTAAGACTGGTTGTTAGAATTGACTTAACGACTGCCAAAGATGTACGTATGACAACAGCAACAAACATTACAACCAACAAAAATGTCTTCCAAAATGGCCTTTAACTTAATTTCCTCTTAAATTCCACCTCAATAAAGATGTACCGAACATAGCTTGGTTATTACTACGCTTTTTACATTAGAGGCTTGGCTGATTGCCAAACTGAAGGCGGAATTATAACTGTGGGGCCCAGAAAGTTCCATTCACTATATCTTATGCGAGCCTGCAACTGAAAGTACTCGGGATCCAGAATACCAAGTTTAAGTGATTATAGACTAGTAGTTTTAAGTAGTGTCTACTAGTACTCTTTATTTGGCTTATATAGACACCAAAAAACATTTAAACCATTACATATTTGATGATATAATGCTCTAATTTAACAATATAATGTCTAAAACGAAATAGTAAGGTTGTGTTAAAGTACATGCAGTGGTCTTCTGAAGAGAGACTTAGATTTAATTACTCAATTCATACTTATATTATACGTAAAAATGTACCTACTATACTATTACTCATTGATAAAGAGAAATAAATTAATAATGGAGTAATTTATTTCTCTTTAAGGAAATACATCATTTGTGAAAATTTCAGCTTTGTAGCTATCACGGTTTATGAGATACAGCCTGGAGACAGACAGACGGACAGACAGACAGCGGAGTCTTAGTAATAGGGTCCCGTTTTACCCTTTGGGTACGGAACCCTAAAAACAGCTATATAAAATGAATATCGTTCTCCTGAATATTAAAAAGTAGTATTTCAAATAAAAGAGTACAATAGATAGAAAACGCATCGTCGGCTTTCGATAGTCGGTGTTCATTATAGTCATGGCATGTTTTCCCATGGAGTATTGGTAGTTTTTATTATTGTGAGCATTGAAGGGAAATGTGCCAATTTTAGTGTTGTATAATTAAAAATAGGATAGTTATACATTTGAAGTCAATAATTAATGTATCATAATTATAAATTTATGTTTGGTTTAACGAGATTTCCGGAAAGTTGTGGAAATCGATTCCAGAATGCTTAAGCTAAACATTAACATCGGTACACACAACATTAATATCTTAAACAATAACAATATAAAACTAGTTTGTAAGTCTAAATAACTGGAAAATGTACCAAGAGTGTCATTTTAATTTACCTTACTAATGCTAATTTGGAAAACAGTTTTTTTTTTCATTTATTTAATAATTATCAATTAATATTACATTTACAAAAAATAAAACATGTTTCATAGTATATTTGATTGACGTTTCAAATCAATTTTGATACAATTCACCTCTCTGCTAGATCTTCCCCAATTAGATCGAAAAATAAATACAGCCAACGTATACCATATCCTACAACTTTCAGGTCTTTCACGTTTCTAGAATCTATGGTAAACCCCTTAATCCATGGGGTTATGGTGAAATATTCCATAAATTGCGTCCGCTGCAGATTCCATACATTTATCATTGTTTTATTGTTTTCATATAAATTTGAATTTGTTTTTTTAATTCATTTGCGGCTGAACGCCATTCGTATTGGGTCCTTCTGTTCGCCTTTCATTAATTTTAATGGTTTTATTGTTTGATTTTATACCTTTTTATTCAGTTTTAGTCTTTTGTTGAGTCCTTTGATAGATAGGTTCGGTTGGTATTGTAATTATGATTTATTTACTGATTGTTTTGAAAGACCGTTGTTTCAAATAAGGAGTAAATTGACGATATAGATACTTAGGACTATAAATTGAAGAAGAGGAAAGAAGAAAAGAAAAGAAAGAAAAATCATTTATTTTGCGCAAGCGCACACACAAAATTGGTAATAAATAATACAGACAGTAAACAACAAAAGAAGATAAAACAAATGAAAAAGAGAAAAAAAAAAAAAAACAGTAGGCAAAAAATACATAGACTAAAAATATCACTATCCCAAGTCCAGGCAGTGTCACAATATCGCGCTTTATACTTTATCTGTGTGACACTGTGTGATTATCTAATTGCTAATATCTTACATTAAAAGAGTGAGTTTTCATGGGTAATTATTGAAAACTTTGACCCATAGAAACCAACTCTTTATGATTATCTGTTGGATAGTACATGCGGTAGGCAAAAAACAATAAGTAAAACTTAAAAAACTGAATCTGAAAAATAAAAATGTAATTGAGAGACATTATGGCAACAAAAACCTAATTAATAAAATGGATATACTTGTATATAGTAACTTTTCATACAGGTAGTCAGTTATTTGAAATGGAGACCGTGAACAGCATTATAAGGCTTTAGCAACAAAACAAAAACAATAGGTAAGCTCTAATCAATAAACACAAAAAAAACATCCCAATCCATTAATACCCAATCCTGTCAAAATAATCCTTTCTAATAATCGCACATACGATAAGTACGATTTTTCACGTACGTGCGACACGTGCGATGCGTGCTACATGCGCGATGCGACGTCGCGTCCGTCGGCCGTGCGACCGCAACGCAGTTTTGTTGTAACCATATTCATGATCGGATGCCCATCGACACGAGTTCGGCGCCGGTTGTAAAATGCTGCTTTAATATCTTTGAATTATTAATTCTATTTTATCGTTGTTGTTTCTTTAATCTTTCATTTTTTTTCTATTTTATTTCAGTGCTTATGATTGTGTACTTTAATACAAAACTATTAATAAAAAAAATAAAAAACAATTTGGTTACTAAAGATGTCATCAGAACAAAAGCGATAAATACCTAAGCTTTCTAGTTTTTTTTTGTATGATTTATAATTACATAGAACGATAATTCTATCACTGTCAGACAAAGAGCTTCTTTTATAGAGAAGGCACTTGAGCACTTTGCAATCTACATTTTGAAGGACAAAATACAAAGCACGTTTTTTCTAGATTTAGAATAATATCTACAAATAGATAATGCAAGATAAATACGTTTTTTCTTATTTAAATTCTTAACATTTATACACAACACAAAAAACACCCTTTATCCCCCAAAAAATCTCACGCAACCCCCAAAAAAATATTCCGGCAACATTTTACTTGCCCTCAAGCCTATCAGTACGTAATAATGTATGCGCATACATTTGTTTTGGATGTCGTGACAGCCCTAACGCCTATCGCGTATGTAGCAGCCCTAACGCCTATGAAAATGTTTTAAAAAATATAACGCAACCCTGTTATACATATCGTGTCGGTCATGATTGACCGGCGAATTACGTTGGTTAGGTTTTTTAGGGTTTCAGAACAAAGGCTGTGTGAGCTATTTTTGGGATTTGTAATATTTTTTGGACATAATAAATGACGTATACGTATGTGTAGTTATGTACCTTTAAAATAACTGATGTATTTTAATCCTACGACGTTGAAAAGGGGTGTAATAAGATTGACGTATGTGTGTTTCTTAGATACAAAAGGAATGGATCGAAAATGATGGGTATTTTCTTCTAAAAGCTAACCCTATGGATGGTGGTTCTCAGCTATATTTTAAAAAACCTGTTCAGGATTTTTCCATTAAATCAAATTTTATGGGTTTAACTTACATTTTTAATTCGTACCAATCTTTTATGAAACTTGCAATGTATGTTTGTCTGTTCATTTAGTAAATTCTTGCAAGTTAAAAGCTTTGTGTAGAATAATTATATAAAAGCAGACTAATTCCTTAATGACATAACAAAAAAATAAATTACCATAATCACCTTAACTTAATTCCATACCAAAAAATAAGAACTACAAAGAAACTTTACTTATCTAACTTAGAACCAAGCAATTAAGTGATAATAAACTGAACTATGCCACGACATTGTAACAATTGTAACAGTTAACTTTAACTGTTATGGCTACATTACAGTTAAAATGTTGACTTTTGTAATGCTATGTAACAAGCAATATTTGGAAGCTTGTTTTCGTTTTATTATGTTCAGTTGGAATTCTAGGATTTTCCTGGAATAGGATAAGACCAGTGTTGACCATTATGTTGATAGCTCTTGGGGGTCTAAAACGCCATTTCCTATAATTACAGTGCGATGAAAATAAAATATATAAAACCACGACTTTGTGCGTATTGAATGATAACATTTACGTATATATGTATGTGTTGTATCGCGATTAATAAATTAAAAGAAAGTAACGCAACCATAGAGATCAATCATAGAGCACAAACTCTTTTTTACAAAGTCTTATTATAGCACTGATTTGATTTTCTGAAAATATCACATTCTGATTTCCTGATGCAAGATTTTTCTTAAAAAACTGAAGTTTGTGCCTAGTAATCGTGTAAATATCCGTGACTTTAAAAGTCTGCTTGCGACCACGGCCGGTGTAACGTGGTCAAAACCTCAAGCCCAAAAAGTGATTTATGCATGTATCGCGCTGATTCCCGTGGAATTATAATATCATAATCAATTAACACAAAAATCATGTATGTCTGTTTTTTTGTTAACCTTTTCATCTTCCACCAGAAATAAATCATAAAGTCACCAAATAAATCAAACAGCAAAACACAATTATTCTGCTTATTGTAATCCATAATTGGATTCCGGTGTAAGATTCCTTACGATTCGTCTTGAATGCCAGATTGTGGTCACTAGATCGCTTTATTAACTGCCAGAATTTGCCAGAATTTTGCCAGAATCTGCCAGAAAATGCCAGAATTTAGTTCCCGGTTCTATTGCTAAACCACAACCCTTTAGTATTGGGAGGGTTTCGAATTCTTATGGGCCATTTTGGATAATGTCCCGTTTTTTGGCATTCGGAGGGTTAGTTTGAATGTCCGTTGTTTTAAGGGTTAATTGCTGTTTTAAGAATATTTATTGCGTGTGAAGTGAGTATTGTTTTTGAATTTTGTTACTTGTGTGTTGTGTAGTGTACGTTTGTATATACAATGGAATTTAGGTATGTGTAGAGTGTGTTTGTTTAGGTCAAATTTCAAGATTTTCTAGATTTGAAGTTTGGTGACAATACAATATTATGGTAATTTTGAGCTGGTCTGATAACAGAACTAGAAAGTGACCCACAGAGGTGGTCATAGGAATTCTGTAATGAAACGACGCTATCCCATCGTGTTTGACTAGACCAGAAACGATGGGATTGCGTCGTCTTCATTTGCCTTTTGGTACTAGTCTTTAGAGCTAGCTGACTGAAAACATAAAAAAAAAATTAAGACTCATTTCAAAACGTGATTCTTTTCCTAATTTTGATGACTAAAAATCCTCAGAACAAAAAGCAAAATAATATCAAAGATATTATTTATGCTAAGTAAGCAAAAAGATTGTTCTAAAACCCAAATAAAGCATAATTACTGAGGACTGTAACGGACCGGGATGACAAATGTCGCCGAATACTAGGTAAATCAGTTTAGTCAACAAAGATGTGCGAAGATTCCATAGCCCATAATAATAACAATATAATAATAATCCAGTCTATAAACGTCCCACTGCTGGGCACAGGCCTCTTCCCATATAGGCACGAGCATTGATCACCACGCTTGCTCTCTGCGGATTGGCGATTTCATATCCCAAATTTTGGAAACCAGGTTTCCTCACGATGTTTTCCTTCACCGTTTGTCAGAAGTGTCTTAGAATAATTAAGAAAGTACATGTAACTTTAGCATAGCCCATAATAATATTAATATGATAATTTACAGGCTAAATGAAATATCCAATTGTGTTGAAACTGGGTACAGAATAAGCTTGGATCCCAATAAATGACACAAATTAACTGCTACATACTTTTTTCGGTAATAACCAACATACACGCGGGTCTAACCATGATCAAACGCTACTATAGTTTTTAGAATACCTGGCGAATAAGTAACATTTCAATTTTGAGTATAGTAGTCTGGGTAAAGATATTTCAAGGCCTTATGTATCAGCTTACATAACACCCTGACTTTAGTTTTTACAGAGTCAACAGGCTTTCACAGCTAACTTACATAATTGATTTTGATAAATAATATGAAAAACACATAGCCTATCTTTAACTACAATAACCACAATAACTACAATAATAATAGTGTGATATAAAATATTTAAAACCATACATACCTTCTCCAAAATTCTTAGTTCCCGGTCACCATCCCCTACTTCAAATTCTCGTAGAGCAATAAAAGTAAACAACGCAACATTGCTTTAATTTCCTCTCGCATTACGAAACGTACGTTATCTGGGCCTAAACGTGTGCCCACTAAACCGGCGTAGATTAATATAGTTAATAGAAGAATTTTTATTAATAAAAGCAATGCAAGTTATAACTCTTAAAAAGGCGGTTAGTATGAGCATCTATTCCAAAAAAACATAGTTATTTCTCATAATTCGAAGTCTTGGAAATGTCGTAAGCCGTTGGTCCTTAGTGTCATAATGTAAACCTTGAATGTCGTTAAATCATCACAATGACATCTCTGATTAACAAATATTCTATTATATCTTTAATTTATATATATTTTATTCATTTAATTTAAGTAATCATCTCCCGAGCCTTTTCCCAATTATGTTGGGGTTGGCTACCAGTCTTACCTGATTCAGCTGAACACCGTATTTTACATGGAGCGACTGCCTATCTGACCTCCACAACACTGGGGAACACAGTATCCCATAGTAAGACTGGTTGTCAGAATTGACTTAAAGACTGCCAAAGATCTGTGTATGACAGCCGGGCCCTACTGTTTAACGTGCTTTCCGAAACACGGAGGGGTCTCGATATGTTATAAATGGTCACCCATCCATGGACCAACCGTGGCGAGCGCGGCTTAACCTGTATTATCGGTCAAACGCTTACAATTATTAGCCACGAATTTAAGTACTTAATATTAAACAATAAACAACAATTTACTGCCTACTGATTAAGTGCAGTTATAGGCTGGTAATAAACAGCCTCAATTGAAAACAGTCAATGTCGACGGCTTCAAGCAGCCAATGCAGTGAACTCCACTCTTCTATATTCACAAATACACGGACTGCTTAAAGTAAGACTGCTTCTAGTAGCCGTCAAAACAAAAAGCGAGCTACATGTGACGCGCGCTCAGACGGAGGGGTAACCGCGAGAGCTGTCGACAGTTCGAGCAGTCCGTGTCATATTGATCACAAAGCCAACAAAACCGCGATAAAGCTCGCTCGTCAATCACCCCATTTAGTGGCCCAACAAGCCGCGTGTAGAACAATCATTCGCAAAATGGAATTATCGCACCGCGGACCTCGGTTCGATGTTTCTTGCGATCTTTCTTCTCTGAACATTTTGTATACTACCTCCATTTTAATGGTAATACAGTGCCAATTGGCTGTTAAGTTAAATGATAAGGCTTCTAATAGTATTACATAATTTTATAATTGTTATAATTTGAGTTGAATTTTGATACTTAATGACTAACATTAAGTATCAAAATTCAACTGTGAAAAATGAAATAAGTGAAAGGTACAACTTAATTATAATAAGCCATTTGTTGCGAAGTAATTTGTCGTTACTAGTATTTAAATAGATAATGAATCTCACAGTTGTTTTACATAAAAAATATATTCGCTGCAGTCAAAATTCAAGGGGATTGTGGAAGCTTAAATACGTTATTACTAGACATAAACCATGTCTGATAATGTATTTTAAGCAGCATGTTCTACATACAATTTTGTATGCTTGCATGTCTATCCCATTAATTGTAATAATTTATACAAAATTGTTTTAAAATTTACACAACATTTTTATTTTTATTTATTGCAACACTACAATTTAGGTCATCGTCCATCACCTATTATAAAATTAACTTTACTAACACTAAAATATATATAACAAACCTTCCGCGTTACAAAAGTAACATTGTACAATCTCCGAGCGATCCATCTGCGGTACAACCGCGCTCACAAGTGCTACTACTTGAAAATTCCATTTCGTACCGTCTTTGTCCGTACCACTCTCGCCGACTGTCCGATTGTACGATACCTAGACGTATTACATGAATAATGCCGTAAGCGTATATTCTTATCCGGAAATGTTGAGGAAAATCAAAATGAGATGTTTATTATTATTTTATTGTGAGGATGTTTGTTGTAATTAGAGTAATAAAAAATAAAGTACACGAGATAAAAAAAATGAGATGTCGGATGTTTTTTATTTATTTAATGCTCATTAGACTAATTTATTATTTAAGTCACGTTAAAGAAACATGAACGATTTAAAAAAAAAAGGAAATGTTGCTAATACCTATAATATTATAAAGAGCAAAACAGCAAATTCTTCATACTGAACAACTGAAGACGATAGAAATTACTACCACCCAACAATTAAATCTTAACACTTCTCCAAAAGCGATAGCACAGCTTAAACGAACCACAATAATTCCCTTAAATTCTCCACGAATTTTCTTCAAAATGGTCTCCTTTTACGAAACGATTATTCACTTAAGTCTATACTCAGGATCGGCGAACAAAGGTGTAACTACAACTAGTTGAGAGCGTATTATGTATGCCGTGTCAGAGTGGCTTGTGCCAAAATAAAAACGTAATTTTCTTTTTTGTTTTGTAGGAGGAAGAAATTTTGGTTGAAAATGTTGCTGTAAATGGACTATTTTTTTTGTATTGTTATAGTAAGAACCTACTTATATGCAGGGTGTAACCAAAAGGGTATATCTATCCAAATGGGGGAAATAGTACAACAGGTGTAGAGTCAGTTTACAAAATTTCAGCTTATATTGTTACTCAAATAATTGATGATATCCAATTGTTTCGCATCGACTTTTTGACACCATGAATCGTAACAAGATCGCCGAAGCTATGTATCTTAACAATCAGCAAGTGAAGTAATAAAATTGACCCTTGCAGTGCGGTGACACGATTCTTACGATTTTTGTTGTCATTGGTATCTTTTGACTATGTCTTGTTTTATAACCGCTAGCTCAATCAATAATTATTTTAACAAAAAACAACATTACATAGCTTTTAAAGTTTTTCAACAAACGACACAGTAACATTTTGACAATCCACTTCAGTTTGCAACGTTCAGCATTCTGTTTGTGGATCCTCAAGGCTGTGTCCACTCGAGGCTTCGCTATCGGCTATCGGCTCTTCACACATGTTCCACTTCAGTACTGCAGTAGGGTTGGTTTAAAAGATGGCCGTTTTTAAATGGTTGAAGAATAAAGGTTAGACGACTGTACAATACCTACTGTACATGTTTGTTGTTTTGTTAATTGTATTAACAGTTATTTATGGATAGGTTTTGTGTAATTTAGAATGGGTATAATAATATTAGAATAAATTTTATTTCTTTATTTCTCAGCACTGCAAAACAATTGTTGCAAATAATGTATTTTTTGCTAGTTACTGGTGTTAGGTAGTTTGGCCTGTTGGACTGTAGTAACAGTCACAATACTTTGCAAAATATAATGCTATTTATCGAATTACGTCTATTATGTTTAAAATAGACGTAATTACGATGAATTGGTATTGAAAAACGTTATATAATGTGCTCCGTATCAAATAAGCGTTTAAAACAGATAAATGAAAGTAAATTTTTCCTGCTTCTCTCGTAATATAGGAATATTAAATAATTTAATAAAAATATTTAATCATTAAAAGCAACCAAGTATTAAAGTTAATATAGGAATGTGTAAGTAAGAATTTCTTCGTTTGTTCTCCTCTCAACAATATTGTACCCACATTAAAAACATACCAGACTAGATACTATAAAATATTCATACATATCTTTTATCGCATATGAAAGTATACAGTAAAAATAGTAAAAGCTATGCAGTCGACACTCGCTATTACGTATTCCCTGTCTGTACCTGTGGCATAGCATGCAACGAATAAAATATTGCAGACACAATATTTAGAAAGCATCTCCATGTATTTTTTTGAACAAATATGCTTAGTTTCTGTAATATTTACACTTTTTTATATTAAATAAGTTTCTTTAGAATATTTAACTTTAGATACTATAAATTCTCGTATTAATACATATTGTTTTTTAGTTTTTTACCTCTGTTCGTTTTAGCTTACTTGTCTACGCGTTCCAGCAATGGTTTTTACCTGAATTCACTTAATTTATTTATTTTTCATCTGGTCCTAAACCCAATTATCATTATCATTGTAGGTATGTAAGCTATCTATATGTATATGTATGTGAAAATAAATATATTATGTTTACAAGTAGTACATACCAAACTCTACCAAAATCGGTTATGTGGCTAAACCTTGAAAGCGTAACAGACAGACAGACTAACAGATAAATACTATCGCATTTTTATATTATACACTAGCTGTGCCTGCGACTTCGTTCGCGTGGATGACGAAACTTGTCTTATCAATGAGTTTTTAACCGCAAAATTAAGTTTATTTTTTATTGTTTATACTTTTCCAGGATAAAAACTACCCAGTGTTGTGCCCAGGATAAAAAAAGAATAATTATACCAAGTTTCATCGTAATCGAATCGGTAGTTTTTGCGTGATACCTGAACAAATAGACAGACAGACAGACAAAAATATTTTTTTTCACACTTGTGGGTTCGGTTTTGGTCTTGTAACACCCCCGGCCATTTATTTTTTTGATATTTTCAATGTACAGAATTTTCACTTCTACAGATTTATTATAAGTATAGATATATAGATATATATGTAGTCCTAGTATAGATGTATTACACACCCATTACTTCCTCTATTTCTTTAATCCTTTACACACCGCCAAAAACTGAAACTTTTCAACCATTGAACATTTGTAAATCAGTATTCAGTGCCTGTACAGCAATTGTTACAAGCCTGTTTGCAGACGATAGACAGAAGACTTGTAAACACCAAAACGGTTCTACGCATAACTATATGTGCATACATAGGTACAGTTGTTGACACAAGTGCACCGACTAGAATGTTTGTACAGTACAGGGTAGTACAAGAGTGTTAGGAGATGTGACTTTTTTGAGTATTTGTATAGGTAAGTTTTGGTTTGATGATTTTTGTTTTGATATTTTTTTAGAGAACTGTTATGTAAAATCTAAATTACAAAAAATAAGTTGCTTCAAAAAGAGTTGAAGGTTTTCAGTGTATTGGTAGCATTGTTAAGAAGAACTTTTTAATGACTAATTATGTAATGGATAAAATTATTTTTTAGTTTTGTTATCTTTCATTTTGTTGTAACGAGGCTGTCTTGGCGCACCAGCGCAAAAAGCCTCATCAAAAACCGAAAAAAGAAAACAAATGCCTAATTACTAATTTTTTGTGATATTACTTTGTGAACGAATCCTTCGTAAAACATTATTCAAAAGATATTTAAAAAATAAATAAATATAGTTTGTGTATGACCGAAGAACGCGATCGATCATCATGTTTGAAAAGAGCACTACGTGAAACTTTTGCCCAGAAGTAGGACAATAGCAGGATGATATGGTTCTGCCTAGACTTTTCCCAAGGAATATTGGGGTCGGATTCCATTCTCACCGGGTTCAGCTGAATACCGTATTTACATGGAGCTGCCTATCTGAGCTCCACAACCAATGGGTTGTAGAATGCTACTGGGTAATACAAAGATTGATTCTGAGAATTGTAATTATCTGACGATCGTCAAATATCAACGCATAACGGGAAAAGAGCTTCTGATATCATTTTAAAATAAGTCATGCTTGCCTTTGACCATTAATTTAAAAACTATTCATTTGTTAACCGATTTACAAAAAGGAGGTTGTTTTTAATTTTTCTTTTTTTTTGTATTGTATTTAACGCGATATTTTTGACAATTAAAAAAAGTATGTTTGACATCTATAAGTTTACCTTAGTTGATCACATACCGATTTCATTTAAGTTGTATTGTTTATAAATAACCTATATTATTATGAAAAACGGTGTTTATTGTACTGTTGTCTCGCCAGTACATTTGTGTGATATTTGTTTTATCCGGGAATCGAGTTGCACAATAAACTATTCAGATGGTCGTACTATATTATAGGTTTGCTGTTCAGCCTAGCTATGATATTTTAACACTGGCTGTATTAGGCACAAATGTCATGGAGTTTGCCAACTTATTAAGGATTTTAAGTGGTTTTGAAGGTTTATCGTCTCAAAAACCATGATTACTTTGTATGTTGTACGTTACTGTGGATTTGGAATCATTTTTTTTTTTTTTGCTCTTATTGCTATCTTTAGCGTTGGCGAAGTTATTAGCTGAAATAATGAGTATAGTACTTAAATATAATTAAATATAGTAGTAAAGTATTATATTCTTAGTAATAAGGTAAGTTAGTATTGTAAGTTAGTGTGGCAATGACCACCATAACTGGTAAAAACTGAAAAGCAAAAAATAACAAACCTTTTTTTATTTAATCTTAATAACTAAGTTCTTAAACTAATGTAAGTATACCTTAGTAATTTTAAGTCGGCGCCAAACAGGCAAATTAATTAATTACATATACTTACGTAAAGCTTGATGCGCGGCGGTAATACAGTCTCTATAATATTTATCTCCTACCAATAATATGTAATCTATGTCGTTTTTGCACCAATTATTAGGATTGATCAGAGAAAATGCCACAGTAGCAACAGTTGCAATGACGGTTGATAGTTTGGCGCCGACTCAAAATTACTAAGGTATACTTACATTAGTTTAAGAACTTAGTTATTAAGATTAAATAAAAAAAGGTTTGTTATTTTTTGCTTTTCAGTTTTTTCGGCGGTTTAATTTTTTTGTTAAAAAGTTTTTATTTTATATTTTTTTGTGGCTATAATCTACTAATTACTTTATTGCTATTACATGCTTAATTTTTTATTATTTTTTACGATGAACGAGCTTTAGCAGAAATGCAGAGACAAAGAGGTCTACACACAAGAGACTGACAGGTCTAAAGCTCATTCATCGTGAGGTTTTTCTTGTAATACACAACTCAGCATTAAAATCTGTGAGTGAACAATTAATCACCCCTATTTTCCCACCCTTAGGGTAAGATTATATGGGGCCAGCTTCGAGGTATACCCTATCTAATAAAAAAAGAATTATCAAAATCGGACTACTCTGTAATAAGTTACGCTTGGTCATATAATCAGTTAGTGAACAATCAATATATCCCTGTTTTTCTACCCTTAGGATTGGAATATTTTTTCAAAATTTTTATGGTACCAATTTCTAGGTATAGTCTATTCAATAAAAAAAGAATTATCAAAATCGAACTACTCTGTAAAAAGTTACGCGTGGTAATACCTTACAATCAGTGAGTGAACAATCAATCAACCCCTGTTTTCCTACCCTTAGGGTGGTAATTCTTTTTCCAAATTTATATGGGACCAACTTTGGAGTATACCCTTTCCAATATAATAAGAATTATCAAAATCGGACTACTCTGTAAAAAGTTATGCGTGATCATACATAAAAAAAAAAAAAAAATATACGCGTCGAATTGAGAACCTCCTCCGTTTTCGTCGGTTAAAAATAAAATAAAAGAAATTTTGAATTAAAACAACTTAACAGATTCTATCTCGGTTTATTTTTTTTCCTGACGTTTCGTCCATTTCAATCCCTTAAAATTAGTTTTCTTTATGTTTAATTCGCGCAAATCTCAGAAACGTTAAATAAAATCAATAATCAACCGAAAAATAAATGAACGTTTTAGCCCCTTGCGATATTTCTATACCTATATTTTTTCCGCTTCTTTCGATCTTCACATGATTAATGGGCAATCCCCAGCCAGTATAAGACTTCCAAGTAATGTCTTCGCTACTACTTCATGCAAGATGTTTGCTCAGCCATCGAGAGAATCGTCTTCCCAGTACCGATACATAGTGTTATACATATTTACACTGCGCTACTATTCCTTGTTACCGACTTTAATATAAGAAACTTGTCTATTTGATAGTTTTGTATAAATATAATATTATTGATGTACATTTCGTATCTGTTTTATTAAGCCCTTTCATTTTTTTTCGGCGCCCCTTTCCGATATGTCATAACGATTAATTTATCATTGGACGACTGTCGTCTCTAGCTGTTCCCATTATAACGATTGTTTGTTGTCTACTTTTTTTTATCGTTTAGCGACTATCGTATCTTGCCGTTTCCATTGGATCGCGACGAAATTTTACCGTTTGGCTACGATAGAGTTGCCGTCACGATTTAGTCGTAACGATTTTTTATCGTTTTACGACTGTCGTGCTAGCCGTTCCCACCGTCATAACAATCTGTCGTCACTGCAAAAAATGTCGTAGACGACATTAAGTCGTGTCGTTCTATATGTGAATACCTCCATTTAAACATATAAGCCACGACACTTAAAACTACACGATTATCTGTCGTCACGACAAAGTGGGAACGCGCTCTAAAAGAAAAACTTAATTATGAAAACTATAAACTAAAAAATACTATACTAAGACTAATTACCTAAAATTAAACATTGAAATGGCTTTATTTAAGCAAAATAAAAACAATTTGGTAGTGCATTCCTAAGATCCTCTTTGTTTGAAAAGTCACAAATATATCAATAATTTTTGTTCACTCTGCAAGTGGTTATTTAATTATAAAATTTAAAGAGCAATCAAATAACTGCTTCCGTACATAGTCTTAAATCGACGTACTTAAAAATAATTTTCATAGTGTGTTGTCACACCAAGTTCTTTTCGTAATTCCTTTAGCTCATATTTTTTCGCGTTCTTAGAACCTACATTTGACTCGCAAATACATCCTTACTGCCTTAAGTATTTGTAGTTGGAACTTGTAGATCGCCATGATTTTTTGTGTGTAGGTACGTTCAACATACCATCACGCCTGTATCCCCGAAGGGTTAGGCAAATGTACACCCACAGTTCGCCAGTATGTTAGGTCTCATGTAATAGGGGGCGAGCCTATTTCCACTAACCGGGCACAAATCCAAACTCCGACCTGCTACTGAGAATTTCATAGAAAAACCCAATAACACCTTGGTCGACTTGGGAATCGAACCCAAGACCTCTAGCGTAACAGTCGCGCTTAGAACCACTAGGCCAACGAGGCAGTTACGTTCAAGCGACTGTTAATTCTGTTTATATCTAAATGGTAACACACGTTATACACAACAATGCCATAAAATTTTAATACCATCTACAAGAGAAATTTCGTGTTAAAGTTCTTAAAGACACATAGCATGATAATTAAAATAATATGTAATTATAAACAGACGTAAAACATACTGAAAAAACATCTCTAAGTGCCAAAAACACCTTTAACACTGCCTTACAAAGACAACATTCTAACCTATTAACATAAGAGGAACTAAAAAAACAACATACAAAAACATACTTGTATAAAGCCACCCCTTTACGTAACAAATAGTCAGGGAACATTATTTTCCTTATTTGTATGCAAATTTTGTTTTATCGCGAGTAAATTTCGCGTCACCCACGCTACCAACTTACTATAATTATGTTTAATTTTCGTTTTGCTATATTAATGACGTCTTTTGGTGGTAATGGGTTTTTGGTATGTGATCTTAAGAAATGTAGTATTTGTATGTATGATATTCCAGTTAATCCTGTGAGAATGATATACAGGGCGTAAAGGACACGCTTCTGAAAATAAAGACATAAGTAGGTAGTCATGACAAGTGTTAAAAGGAAAACCACTGAAGCTTTAAACTTTACAATATATTATCATAAGGATGGATACAAAGTTACAATTACAATACTTTTAAAGGCCAGCGACGCCATAATGCTTATTATTAATTTATACAATGCAAGAGACTACTTCCACGAGAATCGCACGCGCCGCCATCTTTCAATGCTCTCTAGAGTTGTTCGTTATTCCGGTAATAGTGACGCGACGTATTAGTCGATTCTAATTTCGGTTATCACAAGGGAGAGAAAAAATCTCTTATACTACTTTTTATTTGCATTTACACGCTCTAATTTGTTATTCAGAATTATTTAAAAAAAAAACAGCAATGAAACATCCTCATCAAGTATGGATACGATACCAGCATATATTTAGGAAACTAAGGATTTAACCATTTACGAATAAAACTGAACAGTTTTCTTGAAATATATAATTTATTTTTATTATCAGCACTTTAAACGAAACTGTTAGACATCTATATTAAAAATCTATTTAATATATAAATTTTTTAATATATTATTATTTTTACCTTTTTTTTGCACCAAAACATTTATTGTAACTTTGCATCCTCTAAGATAATCTAAAGAATACATAATGTATGTATTTGTATGGTAAATACTTTAGGTTTTTTAATTGATATAGAATATACAGGGTGTTACGAAACCCCTGTCCGATCCGTTAAGGTGTTGTTAGGTATCAATATCTGATTACAAAAATGTGGAAATAAAATGGAAAAAAAAGAAAAAAAAATTATAACCTAAAAAAATATTTTTTCTCAAAAGAGTAGAGAGAGTGTCAGCGTTGTCACAGATGATACCTAATTACCAAACAAAAGGCCCTCAAAAATACCGACGAAATTGGTGTCGTAGTTTTTGTTTTATTCTTAAATTTAGGGAATTTCGGGCCAAAAAATGGTTATTTCAAAATCCATCATTATTGTTTCTGTCATGAATTTTCCAAATTTGATATTTTATTTGGGCATGTGATTGTGAACCCTCTATGACCCTTTCGGGTCGGACAGGGGTTTCTTAACACCCTGTACAGTTTTACCATTAAAATTAATTGCTCTCTTACGAGGCATATCCATGCAATTTACTTTGTCTCTCTATCTCTTAACAAAACATAAACATAATAGGTACTCATAAAATAAATGCATATTATTTACCTCTCACCAATAAAGCTTAAAGCAATACATTTTAATAACACCCTCCTTAACCTTGCAATTAATACAATTAACTCAAGCATTTTCTATACAACCCTTTATTTAGCTATAAGGGCGGTTTGTAATCTTTTTCTCTTTTCGTTATTAACCCCTTTTGGGATAAAGTGGTTAATAACTTGATGTTCTCGACGTTTTCTTGTTAACGTTTTAACAGTTAATGTTTTACTTCGACTTAAGGGTTATAAGAGTACGTTTATAAAGATTTATCGCTGACTAAAAGGAGTTAGGTTTATTTATGGGACTTAGTTTTGGTAATTGTGAAGTTGTTTTTGTTATACCATTGGTGTAACACGTTTTGTAAGAGATTTCTTGCAAAGTGTTAACTTCACTTCATTATGTTGTTCTCTCCATAATCTGTAGGTAGTTAGGTATTAATATTATAAATGTTTAAGTTACTGACTGTCTGTTTGTTTGTCTGTTACACTTGCTTGGCAAAACCGCTGAACTTATATTCTAAGTTACTTACTAAATTCTAAGAAAGGTAGGCTACGTTTTAATACGACAACTAACCTCTTTCAGGGGGAGCCATGGGCAATAGCTAGTAAATGAAATTATATATCTTTATAAAATATGAGGAACCATCGTTTTTCATATGTCATCATTCAGGCACTATATAATTAAAAGCATTTTCATAACCGCCATTTTAAAATAAATCCACAACTAATTACTATAATACTAAAATTGGCAAGTAAAGGTTTATATCCATATTAAATATTACTTCGGTGAGGTATAAAGAGAGGTATGAAATACAAGCCGTAAAATAAATAGATTTATGTTTCTCGTAAAACGCTGAATGAATTTTCAACGAACTTTTACTACTGTATAAGCTATTAAACATGCACGAAATTTTATCACTTTATATTAGTATTAGGGTGCTCTAGTGCTTATATGCTTTAGAAGTCTTGAATTTATGGTCAGTAGTATGGAAATTATAATTAAAATATTATATAAAATCTTACCCCCACATTCATCACTACTAATAAACAACGTACCCCTAAAACAAAAAATTTGTGAAAAATATTTGGGCTTGAGAATAGACAGTTCTCTATCGTGGAATGTTCATTTAGACCATATAAAAACAAAACTATCATCACTACTCGGATCGCTCCGTACCATAGTTAAATGTATTCCAAACAAGTTGCGATACAATATATATAATGCATTAGTTAAACCGCACTTGCAATATTTAATTGAAATCTGGGGTAGTACCGCTAAAACTAAATTGAATGAGTTACAAATTTTGCAAAATAAACTAATAAAGATGATTTTCAACTATCCACGTCTTACACCAACAAACCAAGTTTATAGTGAAACCAAACTTATGCATTTAAAACAATTGTATATTTATAACACGTGCATCTTTATACGTAAAGTTCTCGACAAAAACATTCAAACCAACTTAACATTTACAAAAATAAAACATACTACGCAACGTAGTTCCCGTCGCGCTAGTTTCTTAGTTTTACCAAGGATTAGAACCAATTATGGAAAAAGGATGCTGACATTTGAAGGGGCAAAACTTTATAATAAAATACCCTCACACATAAAAAATGTAAACTCATTTAATGTATTCAAAACTCAATTAGCTCAATTTGTAATTGCAAACAATAAGTCTCCTCATACATGAATACATTAGATGTGTATTAAAGAAACGACGAATTGTAATTATTAATTAAGATAATATTATGTTGTTCTCAAGTAAGTGAACTTGTATTTCTTTTTATTGAGAATAAAAATCTTTAAACCGATATAAATAAATAAATATTATATAAAGTATTTGGACAAGAGTCTTTTAGTTTTTACTTGTTTCTCACATATCTCTTACGTGTATCTTGTCTTTGAATGCTGACTTTTAATTCTATATAATTAAGTGCTAACACACCTTAGGCTAAGGCCGCACTACGGTTTTTTTCCGCAAGCGGTAAACCGTAAAACCGCAAAACCGCCCGAGACGCACACAATAGGTTAAAAATCAGTCGCGGAAAATAACCGTCAGTGCGGCCGCTGATATTAGTTTCCTTTACTCACAAAATCAGGCGGTTAAAATCCGCGGCGGTTTTGCCGTAGTATGGCCTTAGCCTAAAACCTTTATTTATATATGTTCTTTAATAGGTTTCATTCCTCTTAAGCGTGTCATTAATATTATGTGAAATATATGAGGCATGCAGAGGCACTAGCTTGCTTCTATGCTAAAAATAAATTTGGGCCTGTTATTACGCAATTATACATTACCTCAAAAATAATGAGGGTCTGCCTCATTAAGTAAGGTTTTGAATATTACCTTCGAATGTTATATTAAAATACCTGCAAAAAAAGAAACGAAAATAAACACGAAAAATTATATTCTGCCAAACACAAAAAATATTTCTTACTAGCTGTCCCGGCAGACTTAGTACCGCCTCAATCGATAAATAAAAGCCTAAACTTTTGTAATTGCTTTTTTTTTATTCACCTTTTAAACCTTCTCCACAATTAATCCACAATTAATTAATACCAAAATTAGCCAAATCTGTCCAGCCGTTCTCAAGTTTTAGCGAGACTAACGAACAGCAATTCATTTTTGTATATATAGATATGCCGTCGACCAAACATAAAATGAAATTCAATTCAGAATATCACAAAAACTTTTATATTACCAATATAATTAGCAAATTACTCGTCAGCTGTTTACTTAAACTTCAAAATTTCACGACCAAAACAATTTCATCGAGAAACCACATTTTCTGCCACGTGATGCAATTATTAAAGCAAAGAGCACTGAACAAACAAGTCGCATTAATTACCCGACTGCCAAGAAGGGTTATGTTTTTCGCGCGTATCTTGTATGTATGTATGTATGTATGTGTGTAATATTCTTTATTACCTCATATCTTCGAAACGGCCGAATGGATTTCGATAATTAGGGTATCGTTGGATTCGTATCGATTACCCAAGTGTTCTTAGAGATGTCACGTTAAACAAAAACCAACATGGCGGCCACGAGGTGCCATAGATTGAGGTAAAAAAAAATGAAAAAATTATGTTTGCTACAATATGGGTATCAAATTAAAGGGCTTGTAACGAGGATTCCAAAATGGTATATCATTTACGTATAAAAAAAAATACTATGCGAAAAATTGTTCTTTATCCAAACTAAATACATACTCGAATGCCGTACGCTAGGTGGATAGCCAGTTCCACCACCATGACGTACCTATTATGATTTTAACTAAAAAGTGTTAAATAAAAAATAAATAAATTTAAAAAATAAAAAACCCGACTGCATAAATATCACTTTAAATAAAAACTGAAAAGTAAAAAACAAGTTCAATAAGTCTAAAAGTGTAGATAGCAATGTTATTAGTACAATTTTTTTTAATAATCAATACACAATCAATCTAATGAGAAACATAATTGACTGTAACAGTCGGGACCCATTAAATAAGCTAGACTAAAATCATTCATTATGTGTCCCGACTGTGACAGTCAATTATGTTTCTCATTAGATTGATTGTGTATTGATTATTAAAAAAAAATTGTACTAATAACATTGCTATCTACACTTTTAGACTTATTGAACTTGTTTTTTACTTTTCAGTTTTTATTTAAAGTGATATTTATGCAGTCGGGTTTTTTATTTTTTAAATTTATTTATTTTTTTAAAAGTTATTTTGCCCCACACCATTACCTAAAGTAATAGTCAAAAAACTTGGTTGTTTTTGCAGCGACTATGTTATTTATACAAACGATTTGGTTACGCGTTATTTATTATTTTCTACTATATCAGTAAAACATATTTATATATAAAATGGGGCAGTGGAGTTTTTAGAATGAAGTTGCCGAAATTCAAATAGTTTCTCAAATTCTAGGGTTTTTTTTTTTATTTGGATTTTGAAACATGAATTCCAAATGAGTACCTACCTGAAATCGCCGTTTCGCAGTGAGCAAGCGTAGTGATCATTGCTCGTGCCTTCTCTTTACGGAAAGCGGCCTGTGCCTAGCAGTGGGACGTTTATAGGCTGGTATTATTATGTTTTTGGTTAAAAAAAACCTACCCACGTGTCTATGTAATATATAAAACATAGTGGGGTTAGTAACTTTTATAACTCAAAAATAGGTGGGTCAATTGAAGTCGCCAAAAAAAAACATGTCTTACTGTAGCGAGGACTTCTAATGCGGGTTAAACTGCAAGCCCCTACTAGTTTTTTTATAAATCTACTTGAACGATATAAAAAAATATGTATAGGGTACATGTATTTTCGATATCCTTGTATAGTTATATAGACATTTAAACATTAACCCCTACAAATACGTCCGAAATACGATTCAAGAAGCAATTTGAAAGCTAGTTATCATTAGATCTACGAAACTTTACTGTTTCTAATTACAACGTGCGGTTTTGTTATCTGCAGGGGAGTTTAAATACTCAGGTAATGGCCAGTGGTCGTGTTTATGTATTTTAAAGTACGTGTGGGAATTTTTGTTTTATTTTTTAGGTTAGTGACGGTGAATTTTTTGTGAAAAGTTTAATGAAGGATGGACAAATTAGGGGCGGTCTTTTAATTGATGCATACATTACATTGACTACTGTTTTGTAAACTTTTTGGTGGTGATTATTATATGTACTTGTATGTAAAAATGTCCTGATTGTTGGCTAGTAGGTATACACATTTAACTATCGTGTTTGTATCTCCACTATATGGTAGAACTTCAACACACATACACATTATTAGATATAGGATGCATAAATAATCCAATTTCTCCTAAAGAAACCTAGGTAGTAGTCCAGTCAAAATAGACATTTCAGTTTGCATTAATTCGCCTAAAAATGCGCCTCGTACACTAACTACCTCATAGGTGGTGCGGAAATGTGTGCATATGATGTAGAATATGATATAAATTCTACAATCCTTGTCATCACGATATCTCCGGAATGGAGATCCATAGGGAAAAAGTATTGAGACAATTTTGTAGATAATTGCATGATCTGCAACTTTTGTCTGACCTATTTTGGCGATAATACTTGCCATTTATGAGGAAAATGCGAAAAGGTGATAATTTTTTTTTTTTTTTTTTTTTTTTTTTTTTTTTTTTTTTTTTTTTTTTTTTTTTTTGACAACATCACATACATTGCTCTGAACCCAAAGTAAGTAGCTGAAGCACTTGTGTTGTGGAATTCAGATACAACGAAGGTACCACAAACACCCAGACCCGAGACAGTGTAGAAATATGATTTTCTACATTGACCCGTCCGGGGATCGAACCCGGGACCTCAGAGCTAGAGCGACACCTTGAAACCGGTGCGTACGCCACTCGACCACGGAGGTCGTCATTTCGTATTGACATTTGACCTTGTGTAACTTTTTTTGCACAAGTCGGATCTTTGAGGACTTTTGATATTTCATTTATAATGGTGTACTTGAGACCTCCACCAATTTTCAGCTCTATGCGAATTAATGCAAACTTACAAGGTTTTTTTGCCTATTTTGACTGGACTATAAATCAACAAACCAGATCAAACCGGACCATTTTCAAACATCTACTAATTAATTAATATTAATTTTAGTGCCGAAATTATGTTGGTTAGAGTGAACATGATTTATTGTAAAGTCCAAAATAAAATAAATACAACTTTTCTTTTTAATCTTCGACGTCTAATAAAAATCTTTTAAAGTGATCTAAGTAATCTAATTATTTCCATTCAGTAAATTAGAACAGTTAGGTTTAATGAGCTGAAATAAATTCTATTAAGGCCCGTTAGTTACAATAAGTTTTAATAAGTACTTCGAATGTAATCGAGAGAAAGAAAAACTGTCTTGGGTGCCATTTACAAAAAAGTTTTCTAATAAATAACATTGTAGGCATTATTAGTTCTGTAAACTTTAATATTATTTTAGAATAATATTAATTAAAGTAAGGCTGTATTATAAAACTAAAAGGTGAAATGTGTGGATGAAGTTGTATTAAAATAATCAATAGGATACTAGTACTAGCTAATCGCCCCGACTTCACTCGGGTGATAAGAGATTTTTAAACATTATCATACTTTATTAAGGTTATTTTTCAATTATTAAAATATTGTCGTTACAAAATGGAACAGCTCAAAAAATTACGATGTGACCAAACGAAATCGCGATTAATTTTTGAGATGCATACATAAAGTATAATCATCATTAGGCCTTAGACATCTTGACAGATGATTTAAGCAGCGCCTACGCGAGAGGAGCATCGTCGCTCGTGGCTAAAGAGACCGATCCTCGAGCGACACTTTCGTCCGCACTTACGGCACGCAAACTGAGAGTCCGTTGCGATGGAACTCTCGTCGCGCGCATAAAGTATAATAAATCAGTTGAATTAGAGGATTAAATATTAAACTGTTTACATCGCTGTTTATTTATATTTTATTTCCCGACTTTGCAACGCCTTTGCAGTTGTCATTGTTTACTGGTAAACTGAGGACGTATTCGTCTTGACAGTTGATGTTGTTTAGACTTAAAAATATAAAATCAATTCCTTTCACCTACAAATTAAGACCAGAAATAATACTTCTAACAAGCATAAGATCTCTTCAACATTTATAGTCCTATTCAATCATCCTAAACCATTCAATGTAAAACAATGGTATAACGTAAGAACAGGGCAGACTAAATAATTCATAGCGCGCCCTGAGGTGAAGGGTTCACAAAAATATTATACTGTTGCGGGGAAATCATGAATTTTGGTGAAGAAAGGGATTCTGGAGGTTGAGGAAATATATACGATATTTTTTTAACGGTTAAGATTTTTTTAATACCTACCAATTGTATTAAAAAAATCTAAGACTACATATATTAAATAACGGACTGCTTGTCACTTTGAGAGGTTTTCAGACTGACTATAATTTAGTTTAAAAGAAAACCAATAACCAAGCTATTTTGTTGAAACTAGACCTTTTTCTTGCGAAACGTTAAATGGCTCTAGTGATGTAGTTCCAAAATAGCAACACTCTTGAAAAGAACTAGCAAGAACCGCCGAACTAAATGTCGTGCTAATAAATTCTGTACCTACCAGAATTACTGACTATCGAACACCCAAACAAAAAAATTAATTAAGAAATGTTTAGACTAGTTCTCTCTTTTTGTTAAACCAAATCTAATAAACATTTATTTAAATAGTTTATACCAACCATCAGAATGATTAATATTAACGTACCATTGATATTCACGATCGTTTTACGTTGAAATAGGCCATTAGTCTAGGAGCTCGGGGCTTCGAGCGCACAACATCTGAATATTTTATTATTCAAATTAATCGACGTTTCGGATTTAGCTTTCTTATTCTATTGTCTTAGGTACGGAGAATTTTAAGGATCAGTGAGTTTTGGAAGCAAGGCATTTATTGTTGTGGAACTAAATTTAAAGTACCTACCTACGTAACTTTCTTTTGCGAAATAAGTAGGTATTAGTTAACATTATAAGAAATTTAGTATTGGTTGGGCTCGTGGCTAAGTGTAAGCCGTGCGGTTTGACCGATAATACAGGTTAAGAAGCGAGACCCCTCCTTGCCTCGGAAAGCACGTTAAGCTGTTGGTCCCGACTGTCATACGATGATCTTTGGCAGTCGTTAAGTCAATTCTGACAACCAGTCTTACCATGGAATACTGTGTTTACCCAGAAAATGGGTTGTGGAGGGCAGATAGGCAATCGCTTCATGTAAAATACGGTCTTCAGCTAAATCCGGTAAGACTGGAAGCCGACCCCAACATAGTTGGCGAAAGGCTAGGCAGATGATGAAGAAATATAATATTATGTGATACTCTTTAAGTATATTAAAAAATTGAGTAATGAAGATAAATTTAATTACATACCAAAAAAAAAAACAATTGGACAAATAACATTTAATTAAATATTTTTTTTACTGCTACCTAAGTCACAAAAATAAATAATCAAAAATATAGTTTAAGTACACACATACACACACACACATACACACTTATGTTAATATTTTTATCTCATAAATTACTCTGTATTTTTCTTAGTTATAAGTAAAGTTGTTATACTTAACAATTTTATGTTGGAACAGTCCCCATCTCGGAGGTGGGCGCTAACAGTTGCGACACAGTTTTTTGTAACTAATGTGGCTGTTAACGCATAATTAATGTTACTTACTGGTTTTTGTTCCAATAAATGATTTTGATTTTTGATTTGATTTGAAATAATCTACATCCCAGCTCCTAAACTACAAATCGACAAAAACCATCCCTAATAATTGGGTGTAAGTTCTCTGAACATAAATCAAGTTGCACCATTTTATAATGAATCATTTGAACCGAGTGTTATAACAAAATTAACTAAATTGGAACAATTTAACGGCGCAATTAACAGGAAGTGGGATGGAACTGGGATGAATTGGTGGTGGGATGTGGTGGGGACGAAGGTTTTAGGATTTTTTTTCACATTATTTTCTTTAGCTGGTTGCATTTTGCGAAATAATATTGAAAATAACTATGAAATGAAAATTAAGGAAAGACTCGACATATTGTCTAATATTTTTGACGACTCAAAATACTGACCCGATCTTCATAAATGATAAAAACCGCATCAAAATCGGACGACTCGTTTAGGAGCCACAGACACGTCAAACTCATTGTTTTTGCGTCGCGGGTTAAGAAGAACTATGATTTAGTGAAACGAACATTGTAGCATCCTGAAAGTCGTTGGTTTGCAAATATTATATTGAACAATGTATAATTTTTGACGGGCCTGTTGGTCTAGTGGTTAGAGACCCTGACTGCTAAACCGGAGGTCGTGGGTTCGATTCCCACCCAGGACAAATCTTTGTGTGATGAGCACGATCATTTGTTCTGTGTCTGGGTGTAATTTATCTATATTATGTATGTATTTAGAAATATAAGTATGTTTATCAGTTGTCTGGTTACCATAACACAAGCTCTGCTTAGCTTGGGATCAGATAAACGTGTGAGGTGTCAAAAAAAAATATATATATACATGAAATATAACTTGTTTATTAATATAAACTTAACTAATTGATTATTGCCTCATTTATTAAAATCGGTTAAGGAGTTTAGGATAGACAGTGCTGCAAACTTACTTCACTATAAAATCTCTGGCTCTAATGAGGTCGGTCAAAATAAACAACAAAATAATATGACATTTAAAGCACTTTGAAAATGTGACCTTATTAATAAAGGTGACTTAAAAGCCTTACAGCTAAACCTAGACTTTCGACTTTTTGTTAAATGATATCGATGAAAATTTTGAAGATTTTAATCATTTTAATGGGTCTGTTTCTTAGGAACTTGTTTGAATCAATGTCAGCTAAGACTAGGATTAATGATTAGGTATTAGAAATGTTTTTCTAGATCTGTTAAGAAAAGTCTTGATTTGATTGAGTTTGTAATCATGAAAACAGAAAAACTTACGTAATGATGTTTTTCTTTTAGGTCTATTAAATAGATTAATGGAAAATATTAAACTCTTATTCTCTTTGTAACGTAGACAAAAAAATATGAAAAAGCAGTAAAACGTTTTCTCGCGTTTCGTCACACTTTGTTTTCTTCAAGGCATGACGTCACAACCAACTTTTGACTTTTCACACTCCAAAGTGCTTTTGTTTTGTCAAATAAAATTGATTGTAAATTCTTTTTAAAATGGTTTTGTCTTACGTGTTTTACATTATCTAACTGAGTCACTTCATTGATTTTTCCAATTTCCAACCATGACACCATACCTTACAAGCCGTATTACAAGTTATCTACATCCAATAAATACGCACTATTCCATCACCTACATAAGATCCTTTGACAACTTAAAACGTACCTTAAAACGGTACCTTAGTGCCACCTGAGACTTTATCGTGACACTACCCTTCTCAAAGGTAAGCAGCCTCAAAATTAATATCTTTGGTGATAGTGCCATTTCAATGACAAACCTGAATCGTGGGTAATGGTGATGAGGTAAGATTGGGCCTTATTTGGTATTATACATTGGCTTTGATTGGGTTTTATCTTCTATAATAATTGATAACACATAAAATGTAGAAAAATCTTCAAAAAAATACAGGAAGGTAATTTCGTCTCTTGGTTTTTTTAACTATTATTTTGGTTTAAAAACCAAACTACTGAATCGATTTTGATGAATTTTATATGACAAAAACTGCAGAGCACTCCAAATTGACTGCAGGCTCTGTGGTTGAGCCGCAAGTTTATTTGGATTCAATTTTACATACTTAATCTTAATTCTGCAGTTCCGCATAATCATTTTTCTAGTTAGTAAATAAACAAATTCCAATTACTTTTATTAATGGTCGTCATATTATTTCCCACGCTTAAAATGTTATGATTCAATAAATAAAAAACAATCACCTATTTCTTTATGTCCTAAAAACCAAGCGAAAAACACCAAAAGTATTCCACCCAACATGAAAAAAATATAACGTAACCAATCATCAAACTAAACCACATAATTGCACACAGATGCACACATAAATAAACCATCAAATCCTACTCAACGCACTTTCACAACTCCTGAACTGAATATCGACTCATTAATATTCCTCGACTCAAAGTGCTCCTTTAAAACAACCCGCTTTAGTTGAGCTATTTAACAGGCTTAATTATTAACCAGGCATTTGAATAAATCTGTGACTAGTATGTTACGTCAAAGACTTTGGTAGATTAGGTTTATTAGAAACCTAGATCACATTTCTATAAGCTTTACAGATAACAGAAATCGCTCAAATGTATGGAATTGACATTTCTTTTCGATAAGTCACGTGATTTAGACTTGACACTTACAATTGAATTAAAACGATTGTCGAGACGTCACTTGTCCAGGAGGTTTATCTATTGCATTAAAAGGTTCAAGAAAAGTATAAAGGAAGAGGCTACTTCCACATAAAAGTTGCCAACTTATACGAGTATGTTGTTTTATAAATTGTTTTATATGTTGGTTTATAAACTTTATGCCTTTTTTGAATATTTTATTTCAGACAAAAGTCAGAAATAGGATATCTAAGTACTTACAAGTATATTAAACTACATAAAACGTTTTTAAAATTACTTCGGGGTCGGCTATCTGTCATACCAGATTCAGCTGAACACCATTTTTACAAGGAGCCACTGTCTATCCTACCTCCACAAAACAGTTACTACGAGATAACACGGTACCCCACAGTACGAATGTTTTTAAGAATTATGTAATGAGACAATCGATAGGTTTTATAGAAAATTTTCAAAATTTTAGACATTTTCATACAAATTTAAGCAATAAACGGCCGTTAGGGAATATTATAATTTCCTACATGTTTACCATCATCTTGCCTTGTCTCAAGCATGTTGAGGTGAGCAGTTTCCACAAAATGTTTGCGTACAAAGCACCACTTGTAGTAACATGTTCGCATCTATAGCATCTATGATGGGGTATGGTCCTACTAAAAGCGGTTGTGACACAAAAGAAAAAGAAAAAAAAATGTATTGTAAAAAATCTTTAATTAAAAAAGAACATTTTAAAATGTTAAGAGAAATAAATAATGGTACACGTAACCAGAAAATTACGTTGAGACAAACAATAAATGAACTAATGAATGAGTGAATGAAAAACATAATATTATAAATAGATACTCAAGTTACATTCTATACTTCCGTAAATATAGGGATCGTACTTACTAACTATACATATATTGCAAAAGTTAAGCTACACTGTAATTATTAATTCAGAAAACGATAAATGAGTGATAAATAAACGATTAATGAACGAACGTAACACTCCACACCTAACTCACTCGCAATTAACACACATACATTACCATTAAAGATTGACGAAGTTTAAATAGGTTTACGATGTGACATTAAATATTCAAAACACGAATTTTTAGTCACAAGACCTTTAGCAAATTAACCCAAAAGCCTTTGGGCTAAGCATTATAAGAATAAATAATGACTACCCTACGTAGGATCACAAGAATTTTCCAGTCCTCTCAATTAACGTGGAGATGAAATTAATTTATTCTAACTAGGGGATTTTGGGCATGGGCCGTGTGTAAGCTATCATTTTTAAGGTGGGTGTAATGATAATTAATTGCGTAAGGTCGAGTATTGTTTCATTAAAATAGATTCTGATTGAGTGGCAATAATGATGCCACTGACAATTCAGTTTTAAGAATAAACGTTTTGTGGTTTTTTAATGTTTTTTTTTTTCTATCGCGTTGTGTCTACATCAGGAATTTTGTAAATAATTAAAAATATTGGCTTAATTAGAGATGATTAGAGAGTTTTGGGTCTGTCAATATCTGATTTATAACTTTTGATATAATGTACTTACTTAAAAATTATTTAAAACATAATATTTTTAGAACCGTCACATAGAACTTTATCTTCATCAGCTTTGTATAAAAACTAGCCTATGTCTTTCCTTGAAATCCAAGCTTACCCCATACCAAGTTTCATCAAAATCAGTTCAGTAGTTAGCCATGAAAACGTAACAGACAGAAAAACTGAGTAAACATTTAATTTGTAATAAAATATTATAGTGCAGATAAATCGCTGTCAATCAGACCACACCCTCTGGACCCGAAAAGCTTAGGCCTTCAGATGTAACACATCTTTGTGTTGTTTTAATTGTGGACGGGATAAAGTTGATATCAAAATAAAATGACCTGTTTAATCTAAGATTATGTAGACAAGGACGGGATTACTCATTCAATCTGTTTGAAAGGGTGAAAAGTTGTTTAGGATTTAAGTTCAAGAAGACAAGTTAGCGAAAAGTTTTCTTATAGGTATTTAGGTAAGATTTATTTCAACTTATGATGTAAAATTTTGCTAATCATCCCAAAATGTATTATACTATAAAAAAATATATATATATTGCCATTTTAAATGCTCATGTTCTCTAGCTCTCTAGCTCATAGCTAGAGCATGAACTCTAATACTCATGTTCCTAAAGGTTAAATATTTGAATCTTAGCGCTACAGTAACTCTTTTAAAGCTTATAAATAGGTATTTTCACTTGGCTTTTAAAGAGTGAAATAGAAAAAAACATCCAACATTGCTATAACTAACTTATCGGTTTTCAAAAAAAGTTCATTCCAAATAAAAAAAAAGAGCCAACCAAAAAATATGACGAGCATTACATAGAACAAAAAAAACTTTAAATTAGACTAACAAAACCCTACTACATACCCTCATACAAAATAAAAGCTTAAAGATATCCGTTTAAAACCCGAACTAAATCTATATACTTATAATAAATCTGTAGAAATGAAAATTCTGTACATTGAAAATATCAATAAAATAAATGGCGGGGGGTGTTACTAGACCGACACCGAAATCAAAAGAGTGAAAAAAAAAAATTGTCTATTTGTTCAGGTATCACGCAAAGACTACCGGTTCGATTACGATGAAACTTGGTATAATTATTCTTTATTATCCTGGGCACCACACTGGGTAGTTTTTATCCCGGAAAAGTATAATCAATAAAAAACAAACTTAATTTTGCGGTTAAAAACTCATTGATAAGTTTCGTCATCCACGCGAACGAAGTCGCAGGCACAGCTAGTAAATAATACGCGAACAACCTCAACAATCGAGTGCACATTTCCCGTGCATATTAAATGCATTTAATCCTCGCCCGAACTTAGTAAATGCATTAGTTGGAACTAATCTTGGAATACAGATACAGCTTAATTAAAGACGCATTAATACTACATAAAGCTGTACAGGGTGTGCTTTATCGGTACTAGTTTATGCTGTAAGTGACATTATTTGGAAGGTTTTGATTAACAATAAAGAATATAGGTATAAATTGAAATTGAAACTCCGACACATTTTAACTGTTTATTATATAAATAAAAAAATAAAAATGGAGATTAGATTATCCTAAATTATAGGTAAGGACGAGCTCGATGTTGTCAACTTTCAAATATAAAACAAACACATCATAATAAACACACGTCAATATTATAGCAGCCCATTTTTTAATGTATGTGAAGCAAGCTACCAGGGGCCCGAGTCCGCTATTTTAAGTCAGTGAGTGGCGGGTTAATAAACGTTCCCGTGTACTTTTTTTGTGCCTAATTTTCGTATTCATATAATTTTAGTTTAATGAAAAATTTACACCTACTTGCCACTGTTGTCATTGTAGGATTGCAAGGGACTGTTCTTATCTGAATACGAAAATTAGGCACAATAACAAGTACATTGGAACGTTTATTAACTCGCCACTCACTGACTTAAAATAGCGGACTCGGGCCCCAGTTATTTGGCCACCACGGCCAGTATTTCGTAATAAAAGAAATTATAACGCCTAATCAAGACCAAAACCAAATAAAACAGACATGCAGTACCTTCATTTTTAACAGTGGACATTTCTGTCCAATGTTAAAAAATATATTTATTTCACAGTTACTTCATAACCCAAATAAATTACTAAAACAAATTTTAGTAACATAAATCATTCCTAAACCAAACAACTACACCCTTTATAACAGGTAGATTAGTCTAAAAACAGAGGCATTATGCACCACAAAATATTGTTCAGAGTATTGAACACAGTGCAGTGTTTGCAAGTTTCTAATCTACACTGTGAGTTTCATTTGCACGCGTGGGTGCATGTCACACAGAGGCATTTGATTTTATTAATGTTTGGTTTTTTGTATGTTCAAGTTAAACCAGTGTTTATTTATTTTCATTAAGAAGTTAAGAATAACGAAAATGACGAATAACTAAAAATTTTAAGTCCATTATATTTTTATGGTTATTCAAATGATATACGTATTGCTATTCAATTAATTGTGAATCTTAAAATGTCAAGAATTCGTAAATATATTCTTGAAATATAAAATGATTTTTTTAATGCTCTTATACTTAAAACTTTATTAATTTACCAATGATAATAATTCTTCTGCAATAATCATTCCTAAACCAAACAACTACACACCCTTTATAACAGGTAGATTAGTCTAAAAACAGAGGCATTGTGCACCACAAAATATTGTTCAGAGTATTGAACACAGTGCAGTGTTTGCAAGTTTCTAATCTACACTGTGAGTTTCATTTGCACGCGTGGGTGTCATGTCACACCGATGTGTAAGAAGCATTTGATTTTATTAATGTTGGGTTTTTTGTATGATCGAGTAAAATTAGTGTTTCAATGTTTGGTACTTATTTATTTACATTAAAAATGTAAGTAGTTAAGTACATAGATAGATCTCAAAAAATAACGAATAAAAAGTTAAGAGGAAAGGGGAGCGGCCATTTTTCCATACAAATGCTCTCGTCTGTTTTCTCACTGGTTTCTGAACTAAGGGGTATGATTTTTTGCAGTAATATAAATATGAACTAGATCTATGCCCCTATTTTTTCCTTTTTTAAGATAATTTTTATTTAAAGGAACTAGAACCTTCTAAAAAGTGCTTATTTGAATGCAGTTTTCAGACGCGGTTTTATCGAATTTGACAACAATAATCGAAAAAAGGAAAAAATAGAGGCACAGATTATTCTTTTCTCATGCAGTATATAAAATATCTTTAAAATTGGTTAAGAATTGGGGGAGAAAATAGACGAGAGCCAAACCTCGATTTTTCGTCAGTTTTTCGGTCTGAGCTGCAGTTGTCCTTATCGCACGAATAAGAGGGCGGGGGGAATTAGAGCGACAGCAATACTTTCTTCAAAAACAAAAATGTCCGCTCCCCTTTCCTCTTTAGTATTAAATTCAGTTTTTTATTATTAAATTTTAGTGTTTATTGCTATTCAATTCATTGTGAACCATACAATTGCAAGAATATTCTTAAAGTATAAAAAACATTTTAAAGTAATATAGAACCTTAAACTTTATTTTACACCCGATAATACAACATAAATTAAAAAAACTTCATTTACACTTTACTACTTAAGACTAAAAAGCGTCAAAAAATAAATAAATTTAAAAAATAAAAAAACCCGACTGCATAAAAAACACTTTAATTAAAAACTGAAAAGTAAAAAACAAGTTTAATAAGTCTAGAAGTGTAGATAGCAATGTTATTAGTACAAAAATTTAATAAGCAAAACACAATCAATCTAATGAGAAACATAATTAACTTATTAAACTACTTCCAATACCAGGATAAAAAGTCACACGAACAATTTTTCACATAGTATTTTTTTTATACGTATATGATATACCATTTTGGAATCCTTGTTACAAGCCATTAATTTGATACCCATATTGTAGCAAACATATATTTTTTATTTTTTTTTACCTCAATCTATGGCACCTCGTGGCCGCCATGTTGGTTTTTGTTTGACGTGACATATCTAAGAACACTTGGGTAATCGATACGAATCCAACGATATCCTAATTATCGAAATCCATTCGGCCGTTTCGAAGATATGAGGTAATAAAGAATATTACACACATACATACATACATACATACATACATACATACATACAAGATACGCGCGAAAAACATAACCCTTCTTGGCAGTCGGGTAAAAAATAAATCTTAACCTTTGTCATTGATAATAAAACACCAATACTGAAGTAAATTAATATTATTTTGATACAGAAATAAGACCTTACCGGATAAGTACATAGATTCCTATTTATTGTACCAAAAATGAGAAACGTAAAGCCGCAATTTATTTTAATGAGTATCGTCTAGACCTGGGATAATCAGATTATTTAGTCTGACCCAGATTTAAAATTTAAATTTTACTAATGATTTTGTTTTATACAATAATTATTCTACGTAATTCCTCGTTAATAAGACAATTCATTTTCTGTAGTCTATCTAAAAAAACTGGCCAAGTGCGAGTCGGACTCGCGCACGAAGGGTTCCGTACCACCGTCGTATGAGAGCCCCCTTAAATATTCATTTTATGTGGTTTTTAGTATTTGTTGTTATAGCGGCAACGGAAATACATCATTTGTGAAAATTTCAGCTTTCTAGCTATCACGGTTTATGAGATACAGCCTGGAGACAGACAGACGGACAGACAGACAGCGGAGTCTTAGTAATAGGGTCCCGTTTTACCCTTTGGGTACGGAACCCTAAAAACGGTTACTTTTTATCTTTTTTTTAGGTTTTTTAAAGTACAGATACACACAAACTACCGTTTCCGGTTTAACACTACTGCAATTATTTGTAAATTATTTTCATAATATAGTATAACATTATGTTTTCCAGTAACAATGAGTTCGCCGAGTGCAAAAAGTACAAATATACAAGGTACATAAAAGTCTTAACTCATAATTACTATTACCAAAAATTATTTTACACTAACTTTAAATAAAAAAATTAAGAAAACCCCAACAATTATTCTTTTGTTCATAACTTACAAAATATTGAACAGAATTTCACAAATGTCAGTAACCCACTAATTCACCTTTCAAATAACAACAAAATCGATTAACGTGATCGAGAGCCATGATGCCACGGACAGACATAATATGGTTACACTCCGAAGTTTTTAAGTCAAGGGTTATTTCTTTTTCCTGGGACAACTCGCACACGTTCATGAACATATACTAAGAAGAACCTGTACTTCGGTAACCAGACAACTGATAAAAATACTTACATACATACATATAATCACGCCTCTTTCCCTTGTAGGGGAAGGCAGAGACCACTTCTTTTCACTTGCTACGATCCTTAAACACTTGTATCGCTTCGTCCACTTTCATTATTCCCTTATACATGCTCTCGGCCTGGCCTTTTTTCATTTACACTCGCCTTATAATACTTTTTTCGTCAATCGTTCCCCATTCACCCTCTCGAGAGAATGAATGAAGAACGATATAGGATATAGGACACGACAAATTATCACATGACACGCTTCGGTGTAACAGGCACTCGTTCTAAGGTGCTTATACAGCTTAGTTTGATACTTGCCCGCGTTATGGGTATTAGATACATAATCAACTCTGAACTACCGGCCTTTATATTAAACTGTTCAGGCTGCAAACCATTATCTCCTAGGCATTAGTTTTAATGGTATAACGAAGTATTGTTTTAGCTCTTTATCTTGTTGATAAGGAAATGGACTGTAATACTGTATTACTATTATAATGTTGATACGAAATTGGTTTTGATCTGGTAGATGTGTTTTGGTGTTCAGGTGTTTACATCGTTAGGTATATTATTATTATTTACAATGTTTTAAATGTATTTTATATCAAAAAAAGATAATGTTAAATATTGAAAGGAATAATAATTAACAATAATAATAAATAATAATATTCCGGGACAACTCACACACGGTCATCTGATCCCAAGCTATGCAGAGCTGGTGTTATGGTAACCAGACAACTGATAAACATACTTACATATTTCTAAATACATACATATTATAGATAAATTACACCTAGACACTGAACAAATAATCGTGCTCATCACACAAACGTTTTTCCTGGGTGGGAATCGAACCCACCACCTCCGGTATAGCAGTCAGGGTCACTAACCACTAGACCAACAGGCCAGTCAAACAATGACTGTTTGATGCTTTGCACTGACGCATAGGGAATGAAGTAATTAAACCATCATTACTAAGCGAAGTTAAAGTCCTGTAAAAATAAGGTATTAAAATTTAGTTTTTAACTTAAATTTATTGATAATATATTAAAATATGTCTTAATTTTGTTTTTTATACTTGTTTTTAAAGTTCATAGTCAAAGTCAGAGTTTTATCGCATACTAAATGCACATTTAATGTTATAATTATTATACACATCTAAGGGTGCGTCCAAATCTGACGAACGAGCATTACACGAGCAGCTCGCGAGCCGCGCGCACGTCTGTCAGACGGCGTTATTGACACTGGTGCGTTCACGGCATGCTCGCGAGCGGCTCGCAGGCAGCTCGCGAGCTGCTCTTGTAATGCTCGTTCGTCAGATGTGGACGCACCCTAACAATAATTCTCATACATTAAACATCATAAAAGTCAACTTTTACAATTCTAATTGGTTTCTTGTTTACGCGAATGTTTACAATGAAATAAAACTACTTTTTACGGATTTTGTCGCGGTTAATTTTTTGGTCCCGACTTTTCGACACCGAAAAAACAAAAGAAACAAACATCCGGTACAACTTTTAACATCCGGTAAAAAAAACAAACAAACATCCGAATTGATCTTTTTTTAAAGTCGGATAAAAAGTAGATTTAGAATTCAGTTACAATAATACATTTTAACAGTAAAATCTTTAATTAATTAACAAAACCCTAAACATGTTATTTAACACTTAGTTTAGTAGAAATATAGCCTCAAATTACATTTTAATTCAATTACCATGCCTATCATTCGTCATACATAAAAGGCTCGTTTATTTAACATTAAATCTGCGTTTTAACCTAATCTTATCTTAACAAAGTAATGGTTGCATATAACTGGTTCGTAACACGCAAACTTAAACACTATGATATTATAATTATATGTGTTATTCTGAGAAAAAGTTGTGTGAAATATTTACACTATGAAGAATATAGGGATAGGTAATCTGTGTATAAGAAATCTCTTAAACTACTAGTTAGTCGAATATGATGAAATCTTTTAATATTGATAACTCTTTTCTAGACAACTGTTACTTGCTATTTAACATTACATTACTTGCTTTGTGAGAAAAGCAAAACGAGTGAAGTCGGGTGGCCTTGCTAGTAGTATTATAAAATAATTTTAAATCTACAAAAAACAGTTTAAAAAAAACCTTGAAGGATACATAGATAATTGCATCACGCAAAAACTACTCAACAAATTTTGAATAGACTATTCTGTAAAATAGTTTAAACTTCAGAATCAACTAAAATTTATTCAAAAAATATTATATACGAAACAGTCAAAGCCGCGTGTAGCAGCTAGTGTAGTAACCACACTCTACGTAGCATCTACGACGCTACAGCGTTGGCTACGAAAGCGTAGCCAACAAAATACGGTTACAGAGCAACTTTTAATCTAGTCGTATTCAAAGCAACACCTCGGCATTGAGTGAACGATTTACCTCATATCAAAAGGGAAACTAGAACAATGCTCACCGTATCAAAACGAACCAAAGACAAGCTTAACTAGACCGGGTATAACCGGGTACGAAAACCGGGTACCAAACGGGTATGAAACGGCAGGAAATTAAAAACTTTGCGCCGCATGCATTGAATCGGTTATTTTGTTCAGTCTATTTGTTATACGAATATCTAACCCAGTATTGTTTAAATTTTCTATAGTATACCGGGATACCTGTAACTGAAATTGAGTTTTTAATATTTGATTTCGGATACGATATTTTTGGATACAAGCTTTAAAAATTCGTGTTTTTTTTTAACTTTATTGAATGTTCCAGGAAAACATATTTTCAAAGACTTCACAATCTATACTTATAATAAATCTGTAGAAAGGTCAATTCTGTACATGAAATATATTTTCAAAATAACTATCAGGGGGTGATTAGTGATCGATACTGATCCCAAAAATGCAATCAGTAAAATTTTTGTCTGTCTGTCTGTATGTTCCTTATAGAAACAAAAACTACTCGACGGATTTTAACGAAACTTGGTACAATTATTCTTCATACTACTGGGCAGGTTATAATATACTTTTCATCACGCTACAATCAATAGGAGCAGAGCAGTGAAGGGAAATGTTGGGAAAACGGGAGAAGTTACTCAATTTTTTAAGCTTCCGTCGCGTGTGCAGCCTTAATGGTTAAAGCCTCATTGATAAGCTTCGTCATCCACGCGAACGAAGTTGCAGGCACAGCTAGTATCATAATATAATGTTTTTCGCAAATCCACATATACGATATTTATATATTTTAAGTATTTATAGCTTAAATGTCACAATGGAAACATTTACTTAAAAATGTAATAAATATCTAATATTTTTCATAAATCTAACAGTAGTATATTAAAAAAAAACATCCCTATCCTCATTTAAAACTTCATAAAAAATGAAAATTTTCAGACAAATACTTTGTCAAAAGCCTTCGTGTTATGTCCTGTCACTTAAAACTTCCCGTATGTTCATTTACGGTATATTATGTATGTCTATACAATGTTTATGGGTATGATACAAAGTACTACATAGTATGTATTGTAGTGTACATTAGTGTAGAGTCGCAGTTGACCTTTGTTTATTAGTGTTAGCTTTAACTTTTGATTGTAATGACAGTTCAGTTGCTGTATGTATTAACTGCACATAATTATAGCAGAGTGGTATTGGTCACCACGCCAATTATCACTTTGAGACGTTCTGTGCATTGTGTGGTCCTGATCGTGTTTTTTGTATGAGAATAAAATGTTATGATTTAAAATTTAACTTATATGAGTCGTATTATTCTGTAAGTATAAGTTGGCTACTAAATAAATAAATATTTGATACTCCGTGATACAGTGATTACTACTAATCGCTATATAAAAAATAAACGCTTTGGTAACAGCATCTATTATTTAGGAATAGCTGAACTGATTTTCATGATCTCTTGTTTGTCGGACTTGTCACCATCCTGAATTACAATAAAACCATCGAAAATGTCACGAGAAAAAACGAAAACTAGATTGTCACCGCGTAACACCTTAGGGTTATTATTAATGACGACTTGTTTGAAATACGTTAAAATGAATCAATTTCTCGTAAGTCACCCAGTAATCTAGAACTGAAACAACCAAGTAACTACTCACTGAGTACTAAGAAATACTAGACAAGTGTAGATTTATCTTCATAAAGTTCTCGAACCTCCATCAATATCTGTTAGCGATAATACAGGGTGTAGGTATATCATATCCAGTGTATTGCGCTATTTAGAAACGGTGCTCAGGATAATGACTTACAAAAGCATGGATAGATCTACAGTTTTTAGTACAGTTTTAGAAGGTTAAGGTAATGCATCAGTTCATTATTAAAATTGAAAACACATAAATGTAAAAAAGAGCACCTGTCGATGTCCAATATATAAAGTTTTAAAACAGTTACCGGAGATACATATATAAAAAAAACGTCAAATTGAATACTTCTTTTTTTTTGTAGTCGGTGAAAAATAGAACAATGGTGCCTATTGAGAAAAAATCGAGGTCTCTGAAGTGGTTTATCAGCTTGTTTAAAAAAAAGTTTTGGTTTATAAATCCTGTATTAGGTCTCATAGGTATGTTAAGGACACTAGATTTGATTAGATAATGAGAATAACAAAGCGTTAAGAGCTCTTTTTAACCGGCTTTTCAAAAAAGGAGGGTGTACTCAATTCAACAGATTTTTTTTTATGTTTGTTTGTTACCACAGAACTTTTGACTGGGTGAACCGATTTTGGTGAAACGATTTTGGTGATTCTTTTTTTTATTTTAAAGCTGGTGATTAGCGTGTGGTCCCATTTATTGACAGTGGGATCCATAAAAAATAAATATCAATTAAAAGAAATAAATATAGACTCATTTTGAAGTTGTTAGAATTATAACTCATTTAGATTATAGGGTACTACGCACTCCTTTCAATACATAAAATTGCAACTTACTATAAAAAAACAGGCTAGACAAGAAGTCCCAAGTTCAATCAATAAATAGCCCATACAAAAAGGCAAAGTACCACTTTCCTTTAAACAGGAAAGCACATGAAAATCGATACAGGGAACATTCATTAAATTTACGTGTTGTGTGACAACTTTTTATGGTCACTGAGTAAACAAATGTCGCTTATACAGTCGTGTAAATGGCAGTATGTCAAACATACGTGCTTCGAAATCCACATTACCGTATTCACCCTATGTCCCATAAAATAGGGAGGCACCATAGATTCCGCTGACTTGTCTGGACCATATACATACTTTATTCTTATGCCAGATTGTAAATTACTTTTATTTATGTGTCTGGCTATAAAAAAGATGGCGCTTATCGCCGGTGGATGAATCAACCGTTTTTAAGCTGTATCTGTAAATTTTGAGGCGTGAAAAATAAGCGTCGGGTAAATAATTCCTTTTTTACATGGTAAGCGAAACAGTGTATTTTTATTCAAATAAAAAGCTACATTTTTTGTGTTAAGTTTCTTACTTGTTTTATCTGTGAAGAGCGGTTTATGTAGACATTTCGGAGTATTCAATGCAGGTTTCATTACAACATTTAAATCGTTTTCGCTAGTGTACAAAATAAAAAAGTCGATTTGATAATAGCCTTACATTTAGATTAAACTAGAAAATTAATTCCTTTTATACATAATATATAAGGATTCATCAACTTCTGATTTATTTATACAAATACATACCTAAGTTGCTTTTACCTACATCTCTGGTGGCGTGGGTATCAGTTATGACGGCAAAAAGTAAACTAAGTTCTCTCTCGGAATTCCACTTTGTCTCACACCACGTTTCATCCAAATCGGTTCAGCAATTTAGCCGTGAAAGCGCAACAGAGACACAGACAGATTTACTTTCGCATCTTCAATATTAGTATGTTTAATAATATGAGCTATAATTATTGCTGGATAAAGGCCTATACCTAAAAATAAATGCACAAGCATTAATTAACACGCTTAACTGACGAGACTGCGGTTACAGATTCTAATTTAAGAATCCAAGCTTCCTTACAATTCTCCTTTACCGTAACCGTATCACAAAAGATTTTCCACGCAGTAACTTTAACTTAAAGGTAGTATTGTACCCAAGTAGCGTACAACATAAAATATATTTGAGTATAATAAATACGTGAAACCGGTTTATTGTTATTGGCCCAATAACCGTAAGTTACCGGTGACTCGGTCGAGTTAACTGTCTGTCTGTACGTTCAGCTAATTGTGTTTGGTTTTTATTGCAGACCGCAAATGAGATGTTATTGGATTTTGGGAATGGGATACAATTTTGGAGGAGGATGTAACGATTAAAAAGTATAGAGTTCTTGGCAAATTTTGTTTTAGAACACACACAGCCTGGGAACGTATACGTGTTCCAATGCTGCAATGGAATTTTTTTAAATTAATTGATCACAATTAATCTGTGTGTAATTAGAACAAATTTTGTTCTAATCACAACATATTTTTTAGTTAGTGTTTTAGTTCTTTTAAAGAACATGACTTACTCGGTTGCATTTAGAATTGGTACAGTAATATTTTTTACACTTCGGACTACATACTATACACACAATAATCTACAGAATTGACACACAAATAATTATAATTGATTAAACATAAAAATAAAATTATTACGCGAGTATCTGAGGATTAGCAGGATTACCCTTAACAAGTACAAAAAAAATATGTAGGTAATCGAAATATCGTGTAAAAAACATCTAAAAAAATGTCTTAACTTACCGTCGAATTGAGACGTCCTTTTTTAAGTTCGTTATAATAATACCTAAACCACGAAAATAAGCAATTTAACTCCAAACCAAAAATTAAAAACAACAAGAAGATCAAACCCGACTAATTTCAGAACCTTTTAAGGCACCTTTACATACTTTACTCGGAAATACTGCATCTCATCTGTGTAGGAACATCGCACGAGTTCTTTCCTAAAGAAATTCAATTTCTTCCCCATCATCCTGATATATCTATTTTGAATTCCAGGCCGTATTTGCATGTTAAAATGAGCTAAATAGGGGAAGCGTCTTGTCGGCTTTAAAATATAAAAGGGGTTGTTTTTAAGTCTTAGGTGGAACTAAAACCAAAATTTTGTGGGTTTTGTCATGCAACTTCAAAAACTGGCCAAGTGCGAGTCGGACTCGCGCACGAAGGGTTCCGTACCACCGTCGTATGAGAGCCCCCCTTAAATATTCATTTTATGTGGTTTTTAGTATTTGTTGTTATAGCGGCAACGGAAATACATCATTTGTGAAAATTTCAGCTTTCTAGCTATCACGAGATACAGCCTGGAGACAGACAGACGGACAGACAGACAGCGGAGTCTTAGTAATAGGGTCCCGTTTTACCCTTTGGGTACGGAACCCTAAAAAACGGAAGTACTACAATTTATTGAAGCTGTGCACATAATGATACCATGTTTTTATTGATAAGAATTTTAATATATAAAATATTGTTCTTACCTTACCCGAAACTGCTTTGAAATTTTTACGCAGGTTAGTCAGATAGGAAGTGTGAAACTTTCTTATTTACTTAGTTTAGTCTTTTATTTTTATTATTATTATTTTCGCATACGCGACCTTTGTAAATGTGACGGCAATGTAAATTTAGTTGCGTGTACTACTTCATTTTTCTTCAATTTTGGATGACATCGTTTACAATAATCTAAACATTTTGCTATTTACGTTGTTGTCGCATATTTTTTTTTTTTTTTTAATAATTTTATTTTTAACTTTGATGTTAACCTTTTTTTCAAAAGAGTAACCTATGGAGTTTCTTGCCGGTTCTTCTCCATTGGAATGACATTTTGGAACCTGCAACTAGAGTCAGTAATTTAACGTTTTAAAAGAGCTTAAAAAGGCCTACTTGAAATAAAAAGATTTTGATTTTGAAACTATAAAAAATACATAATTATATTGTAGTTACTCAGCAAACCTGTTGGTTTATTATGCAAGATTCTTACGAAATAAATGATTGTAGATTCCAGGCACAGTGATTAATATTTTTAAAAGGTAAAGAAATATTGGTTTCTTAGGTTTACGCGAATGTTAGACATTGAAATAAAACTACTTTTTACGGATTTTTTCGCGGTTTATATTTAGATTTTATGTCCCGACGTTTCGACACCTTTGCAGGTATCATGGTCACGGGCAGACTGAGATGGCGTTCGTCTTGACAGTAGATGTTGCTCGTTCTACCTTCATATTTTAACTAATTATTTGAGTTCCGACCTACGCAATATGAGCTCACTGTGTCTTGATGTCTTGCAGCGCTGCTCTTGGGTTTGGCCTTGAGTTCATGTATTATTGGGTCCCAAGTAGGTGATATCTTCCAGCCATCTTCTCTATTGAAATTAGGGTGTTTTTTAATTTCAATAGCCTCGCGAAACATCCTAGGTAGGAATTTGGGTTCTTTAGCGAGGATCTGTGGTTGGTCAAATCTAATATAATGGCTGGAGCCTTCAGCATGTTCGGCGACTGCAGACTTCGTTGAGCGGCGGTGTTTCACGTCAGCTATGTGTTCTTTAACGCGGGTCCCTATGCTTCGTTTTGTTTGACCGATGTAAGAGAGGCCGCAGTCACAATCTAGGTAAAGAAATATTGTATGAATACAGGAATTAATTTCAAATTAAAATGACTCGCAAAACGAGGAGAAACAAAGGCAAGCGATAGTCATTACATCACAATTATGATGGATGCTCCCTGCCCCCAATTTGGAGGGTGGCTTAAAAACAAGACAAACGTATAAAAATCGCCCACCATTTATAAACGTCGGATTTTTTTCCAAGTTTTATGTATTTTTTGGGCGATTAAAATTATGATAATTTTGGATGAAGCTTCTGTTTTTGATAGAACGAGTATCTTTTATAAAAAGGAAAACGGTTATGGAAAATAGGTTCAGTTGCACTAGTTACTTACCGACATTTTTCTCTTCGTTTTAACAAAGCTACAAAAAAAAGCTGAGAATCAGTAATTTAACTTAACTAATATCAATCTCACCAAATATTTTAACCTTGGTCACCATATTACGATAAAAATAAACTAATCCCGAAGAAAAAAAATAAAAGCGACGCCCATTGTTAGATGATCCTACTTTTATTTATTATATCCAGTGACAGATTTACTTACTAACAGAGTACTTATTTTGTTCTTGAAATGTATCTACATCAGTATTTGCCTGCATAAACTTGTCAAAAAATGCAATCTACCATAGATCTACTGTATTCAAACCCATTCATTAACCTAGTCAACTTAACAAAACATGCAAAATCGACACATCCAAAAAAAAAACCGGCCAAGTGCGAGTCGGACTCGCGCACCGAGGGTTCCGTACAAACCTGTAGGTATCTAGAACTGAGTATTAGATATAAATTTCAGCTTAATACCTCCACGCATTCCTGAGAAAAACGGTCTTGACAGACGGACGGGCGGACAACAAAGTGATCCTATAAGAGTTCCGTTTTTTCCTTTTGAGGTACGGAACCCTAAAAATGCCTGAATAATTCATTCGATTCATTCAATAAATGTCACAGTGTCACAAAATGGCAACTCTAAATCAGACGCTAAAATACGTCGGTTATAAGGTGCTACGTCAATTGAAGTATAATTTGCCTTCAAAAGGTGAAAGGTGTAAGCACATGTATTGGACATGTTCATAACGGTTAATTAAACAAGTTGGTAATTAAAACATGATATTATTATGTTATTTTAATTGTTACAAATAACAAATTTTTATTTAACTCAAATATTTACAATAATATAAAAACTTGACCATATTATGAACACTAGAACTAAGAAAAAGCAGAAACTAAATAAAACCTAAAAACTCAAATAAGGCATCAAAAAATTCATCCACAAACATGATATTATATCTTATACATAAAATTCTCGTGTCACAATGTTAGTTACCATACTCCTCCGAAACTCTGAGAATCGGCTACTATCTATTTTTCATACCCCTAAGTGGTAGTAGGTAGGTAGTAGGCAGGTGCTAGGTAGAAAAAATTGCATTGCAACGCATACAGCGGGACCGGGTACAGCTAGTTATGATATAAAATTATATTTACTAGCAGATTTATAAGCTTTTAATTAATAAAATATATAAATAACTTGTTGGGTCTTTTAAGAGTCCGGTACAAATTGAAACTGATGTATTATACTTATTGCTAGGCGTTATATTTTGTTTACATACTTGTTTTCCTGTTCTTATAATTGTATAGCACTTTGGCCACAACTTGGTACAACATAGGCCTTGTAGTATAACATTTTACGCCTTATATTTAGCCTTGAATGAATCTAAGTCACGCCTATATTCAAATCTTTGTTAAATGGTCGACATATACATACAAGGTATCCTTTCTACTTAGCTTGAACTAATTATAATTAACATTCATTTTCCAAAACTCCTTAAAATCTTTTTTTTTTCTCTAATTGGCGTTAAATCATACAAAACCAGTTACATTTTCCTTAACCATTAATCAACTGAAATCTTTACCTTTAAAACTTAACCCTCAATCTGCCGCAGTGGGGTCAAAACAAGACTTACATTGATTTTCACGTCCAAAGCAGAAAGTTTGCTCTCCAATAATTTGTCTAATTCATAAAATAAATGTCAGCCATATTGAAAAGGGGTGCGAATGAATCGGGCCGTGTTTAATGACGACTGTGTCCATAGCGAAGGTCGAAGGTTGAAGAATATTCAATTATTTTCACTTCCTAAAATGCGCCTACAATTTGTAATTGAGACACGAAATTTTGACCCCTAGGAGTTTGTATAGAGGGGTTAGTATTAATTTTAGTTTGAATTTAGAAACTGAGATATCATTAAAACAGCGTTAAGTGTTTTAAATACACAAAACAATATCTTTTAGAAAATGTTATGGCATTTTCTTAGAGCTTTTATATATCTAAAAACATACCTAGACGTGTCTTTGCATATTTTTTTTATCTTTCTTTATTCACACACACACACACATTACAAAATACAACATCAAAGCTATTCACACTTTTCCATAAAAAAATACAGTTACAAAATTTACAAAAAAAAACATTTTTAAAACGTCCACATACAACACTTTTTATAACTTACCAATCCAATTTTGTATTTAACCCCCAACAGGCTTGAAGTGGTTACAAGTACCCATGTATTTACAGCTCAGCATACGGGTATATTTGACCCAATTCGCTTCATAGGGTTACGCGATACTTGTAAAATGTTGAATGTTGAAAGCTATTTAATAACTCTTGGCTTTTATGTTAAACTTCAAAACATTTGCACATTTCAATCGTCTATATTCTTCTGAAAGATTGAGAAATGATTCTGAAATAAAAGACCTAGTTTTTAGCCAGCGTGTCTGCCCGCGTAGATATAGGTTATAGCTTACGTCGTTTGTTAGTGTTCAGGCTAACAACGAACTAAATTTTATCATCATTGATTTAGAGTGTTTTAATTGTGAACATAAAAAAATGGCTTGCACAAGCCCAAATACGCTAAAAATTCGAAGTTTAGATACAAAGTTCATAAGGCCACAATAATATTATTTTATTGTCACCGAATTTTACCTAAAAGCATGAAAAATTTCATGGCAATAGGATGTCAAAAAGTGGTTCGAACTTAGTTTGCTAGATTTTACCTAAACGACAACACACAAACACAACATACATTGCAACTCAAAAAAAAACCTTGTAAATACCTACAGATTTATTCCATAAATAAAAGTACGGTTATCACAGCTCTATACAGGTACCTTATGTTGCGTGCGACCTAATTGCAAGTCCGGACAGACTTAGCAAAAATGTTTTTTTTTCTGTTTTTTTTTTCTCTTTTAACGTACAAAGTTTGCGGTCGTATATTTTCGTAAAGTTGTTTATCCGACTATGGGATTATGAGTCTCGTATGCAAACGAATATTTTAGTGGGATATATTTTTTAAGATTGTGGTGTTTTTGGGTTTATTTTGTGTATTGTAGGTTAAATAACAAACAGGCCGCAATGTTATAAAGTGTTTGGAAGAATAGTTTCTTTGTGGAATATGGTGTTTATCTACATTCATTAACTACAGGAGCCGAGGATAGAACTAAATGGCGTGCAATTGGAGAGGCCTATGTCCAGCTGTGGACTGTTATAGGCTGATGATGATGATGATTAACTACAGTATAAAGAACATTATTTTATACTTTTCTGTCCAATATGCTCGTCTCTGAAAAAAACAGGAATAAAACTCATCATGATCTCGAGACTAAATACATAAAACAGGTATGTTATGGACAAAGAACACAAAAATATAACACGGTATCCTTACAATCATTGTTTTTCTATTACATAGCTTTTTCTCTGTCTTGACTCATGACATAAAGTACCTACCTTAAATAATTTAAGATAAAACTAAATATTTTCTTTAAATAAGTATGTTGACTGCCATTATTTACTACTTCTATCGAGGGTCTGCTGACAGATTTCTTTGGAAGTAAGCATTACCTTTGTACATCTGTTATATCAAGTTGTTTCTTTATGACTTTGTGTGTACATAAAAAATAAATAAAAAAGCCTGTTTTTAACAAATTATTTATTTGATGATTGAACTGCCTCGTTGGCCTAGTTTTGCTAAGCGCGAGTGCTACGCTAGAGGTCTTGAGTTCGATTCCCAAGTCGACCAAGGTGTTATTGGGTTTTTATATGAAATTCTCAGTAGCAGGTCGGAGTTTGGATTTGTGCCCGGTTGGTGGTAATAGGCTCGCCCCCTATTACATGGGACCTAAACATACCGGCGGACTGTGGCTGTACATTGGTACACCTCTGCCTAAACCTTCGGGGATACAGGCATGATGGTATGATGAATATGAATTAATGAATTTATTTGATTACCGACTAAACGTTTAAAATGCTATTTACAATGTCTTCTTTACACAGTTACATCTACAAGTATACATTTACCTTTATTTTCTTATATCTTATAAACACCAGATCTACGGGCCCCTAAAATAATTTAATTATCAAAGATACTTACACAGTTTCGGGCGATATAAGTTAATTTAATAAACGTAAAAAAAATACATAAACTTTCTTCGCCGTTAAAAAATGAGGCTTTTAGCTAATGAAATGTGCTTAATCATATTTTTGTATGGAGGTAACGCAGTGTTGGTCTATGTCATTACTTAATGAATAATATAATTAATTTACCTTGACTAAGTTTAGTATTTTTATGCTTAAATTATGTAGGAAAGAAATGAATTTGGTTAAACAGACTCGTCGTCAGAGTATTTGAATTAAAAACACAAACAATTTTATTATCATTGTTTAAGCTGTTTGTTTGCAATTAATTTTAATTATATGTAGCACAACATTATGTATAGGGTGTGTGTACCCTTTTTTTTTTTATTATTTCGGGGTGAACCTCTAATGATTTCAACCCACGCTGAGGTCACAACGTGGGGATATGTCGGACTTGCACCGACTAAAAACACCCCGGTCCCGTCTTGGCCTTAGTCAGAGCCACGGGGTCGCTTACGCAATCTTTGCGCGGCTCCGGCAGGCTTCGGTCCTAAACTGGACCCCTTCCAGAGGGTGGGTGTAAGGTGCCCACCTCTCGAGGGTGTGTGTACCCTGTGCTTAAAAAAAAAGTATTCCTCATAAAGCCATTTTGATATTGCATAAAATTGTATTACACTCAGAATTAAAAAGAATCTAACGATACCTCTCAAGCTAAATTCATCAAACATGCATAACGTGCCAATAAATATACATTACAAAAAACATGCATACCAACATACAAACTAAAAGATAACCCCTCTTTCAGGCACAGTCGGGTAAAGCAAATATCGAAATATAATTCGTTTTAAAATCCCTCAATAAGTATTAAATGAATGTTAGCTCGTGAATGTCGGATGTTGCCAGCCTCAATTTGCGCTTCATATTAAATGCTGATTGCCATATGAAAAATTTTATCCATTAAAAATATCGTAACTTTTCGTTTCAGTACTAATTTTTATTAAAATAATGTTTAAAAGTTTAGTTGGTCAGTAGGTATGTTTGTGCAGAAATATTTTAGAACACTAAAATTCTACGAAGCGACTTTTTGCATGCTCGTGGAAACTAATTTAAAAAAAAAAATAAAAATCTTTCGAAACTGCAGAGATAAATAAAATACATCTTCATAAATTATTGCTAAAAGCAACTCCAGTACATAACAAAAAATATCTCAAAATCGGTCAAAACGTTTAGGACCTACGATGCTACAAACACAAAACATGTCAAGTGAAAAGGCCGAGAAAACCGAAAAAAAAAACAATTAGCTATCGATACAAATTATTATCATCACTTGACACATGACAGTCAACCGATTAAACCCTAAAACACACTTTTGTACAACAATTAATTACCAAGCAAAGCAGGGCAGACAGCTAGCATAAAATAAAAACAGATACAAATATAGGGGGTTGGAAAAAAGGTTAAAATGGATGCCTGATAACCTTAATCACCGACATTCGGTTAACGACGTTTGAGCAGCATATGTTTAATCACCGCAGTACTTTTAGACACGTTTTCACAATATCCGACTAAATTTTTTTGAGGTTATTTGTTAATTTATATCTTTTGGTTTTGTTTTGTTTCGTTAATGTGTTTGAATGATATTTTTATGTGATATTCATTATGATTGTATGGTTTGACTTTGTGAATACTTTGATTTGGTATAGCTATTTTTCCTATTAGTTACAGCCGTCGTGAGCTACACATCTAAACATACTTTTTATAGTTATACTATACTACGTAAGGTAATGTGTGTAACTGTTGGTTTTCCCAAAATAAATAAATAGCAATAGCGACCCTGAGTAGAGAAAATACTAATGAATTATTCCTGCAATTTTTCCCCTTGAATCAATCTAACTATTGATGAAAATCATATGAAAATCCGTTGAGTCGTTGTTGAGATTATCGCGTAGAACTTGTGAATGAATAGTTTGTTATGAAAATTATGTAGAGATGATAGATGTTTGATGTGTTGTCCCGTGTGGTGCCGGACATAAAGAATAGCACCACCCCATCTCTTCCCATGGGTGTCGTAAAAGGCGACTAAGGGATTCACTAGAGAATGGGCAGCAGCGTTCTGTGAGTACTTTGACAACCATACTGCGATCGCCAACCCGCCTGCCAAGCGTGGCGATTATGGCAAACCCCCCCTTTCTTGGGGGAGGCCTATGTCCAGCAGTGGACGTCTTTCGGCTGAATGATGATAGATGTTTTGTGGACCACAGAATAAATATATAGTAATGAGATATGTCGTAATCATAAATAAGTAACTGCATAAAATCTTGTTGATGTATTTACAGGTAATAGGTATGGAGATGATTTACAAAACAGTACAGTAACGCAGTATTCGGCCAAATTGATAGAAGGTCATTGGGCACAATCTGACCCGGTTTGTGAAAACTTGTGTACATAAACCAAACTAGATTTAAATTGATAAGTTATACTCTACTTTTTATTTCATCTACTTTTTTAATTTTTATCGTGGTGTTAAACATTAGTGGCATACTATCGTAAACTAGAGACATTAATCTGTCTATTTCACCTTATTTTTTTTTATTTCATTTTTTAAATCATTTATTTGATGAGGCTTTTTGCGCTGGAGCGCCAAGACAGCCTCGTAAGGTACCACAATAAATTAAATAGTTAACTAACAAAAGTAAAAATAATCTAATCCTAAGACTTAAAGAAAACTTAAAACTAGACACCCCGTTGGAATGTAGCGTCTTCTACACACACAGGTCACAGGCTAGAAAACTACAGACCCTAAGTCCAAATAAAAACTATTTTTTTTTACGTATTTTGTTTCTGTTCAAAACTTTATAAAAGCTATAAGTCTAAGTCACGTGACTTATCGTTTATCATTTCCATTCTTACTTCACAGCCTTCACAGTTTACGCTTGTAGAAATAACACTAAACGAAGCCTTACAAAGGGTGATCCTTTAGATGACCATAATATTTTACATTCAATCGATAATGTAACTACCTGTATATTTTGTCTGCACAATGGAAGTTCTCGTACCTTTTTTCCGTTCCAATAACTTTTAAGCGACATTCAGAATTGGTGCTTCGCTGTGAAGAAAGAGTGATTGTGTTTTTTTTTTCTTATTTATAAGGTTATGTTATAACTGTTATAGGACAACTTGAAATATAGTGATAATAACATTAAAAGTAGGTAGAATTTATGGTTGCTAGTACATGAGGCTGGAGTTTTTATACCTAAAAATTCAGTTAGTTCAAATTATCAATTAATGACTTCAATAAATAAATAATAATTCAAATTACTTACTAGCTTAATTTGAGTTAAATTCACATCATCTACATTAGACATCTACAAGAACTTACCTAATTTCTGTTTCCAATACATTTTTTATTATTTCACCTAAAAAACAACTGTATACAGACATTAAATTACCTGTACGAGTAAAAACACAGATTTCTGATAAAGCCACTGAGTCAAATGGGTCATTTAATTACCAAAATACATCAAAACGAACATAAAAAGGCCACCTTGGCTGATTGGATTGTACCTCCACACATTCATTGATACAGTCACCCACAGTCCACACATATAGTAACATTAAAATAGCCCTTATTTTAAACCAATAAGGTCCATTTTCCTAATACGTCATTAATGATTGGTCGAAAAAAAAATTCAAAATAAAAGGCTGATACAATTTAATTATACTCCTATAATTACGTGTTTTACGCGAATACAGAAATAGGAAATATTATTTCTTTGATGTGAATATATACAGAAATGTGCTTTGATGTCCAAATTATGTATGAATAGGCAAGCTGAATTCATGTATGGTGAAATAAAGCTAACATTTTACTTTGAACCAAGAGCCAAAATATTAACAATGTTTCTCCTGCCGTTTAACTGATTAGGCTGAGATAGATTATAAAAAAAACGCATGCAAAAACTTAAAAAAAAAACTGTCATGAGATACATAATTTCATTAATAAAGGGTTGTGTAAAAAAGACAGATATGAACAGACTATTTTTAATGCATTATTTAAATTACCTATATTCTTAGTTTTACACGCAGCAAAAATCAAAAGTTACTTAAAAAATTGAAAATTTATGTACAGTCTGGGGCCATAAGTCCAGTAGCATATCAACGATCGTATTCGCCTGCATGCTACTGCGCATACATGTGTGCGTGATGTCAACGCAAACATTTCCCCGTCATACAGTATAACTACAAGAAGATGATAGTGTGTGGGTAATACTAGACAAAGATAACAATATATCTGTTTTCTTTCCTATTAGTGTGGTATGCACCTTAGTCAACAAGTTAATTTTCAAATCTACCTGCAACATATTTACAATTTTATAATTTAACTAAAACTACCTCATAATTTCTGCGGTCTTTTAATGAACCAACTAATATATAAATTTGAACATTTCATTAATAATTCATGTGGTTAAGTGCAACAATGTGTGACTTGGAAATGAGTGGCTGTCGGTTCGAATCTCAACTGATTCGTCAGATCGCTTTTATTTTTTTTGCTTTTTTATTATAAGCAACATTATATATTTTCGAATTAATGTTTTTATAATAAGTTATATATAATTTTTATTTAAATATTTTATATTATATATATAACTAGCTGTACCCGGCATGCGTTGCAATGCAATTTTACCTACCTACTACCTACCTACTACCTACCTACTACCTACCTACTACCTACCTACTACCTACCTACTACCTACCTACTACCTACCTACTACCTACCTACTACCTACCTACTACCTACCTACTACCTACCTACTACCTACCTACTACCTACCTACTACCTACCTACTACCTACCTACTACCTACCTACTACCTACCTACTACCTACCTACTACCTACCTACTACCTACCTACTACCTACCTACTACCTACCTACTACCTACCTACTACCTACCTACTACCTACCTACTACCTACCTACTACCTACCTACTACCTACCTACTACCTACCTACTACCTACCTACTACCTACCTACTACCTACCTACTACCTACCTACTACCTACCTACTACCTACCTACTACCTACCTACTACCTACCTACTACCTACCTACTACCTACCTACTACCTACCTACTACCTACCTACTACCTACCTACTACCTACCTACTACCTACCTACTACCTACCTACTACCTACCTACTACCTACCTACTACCTACCTACTACCTACCTACTACCTACCTACTACCTACCTACTACCTACCTACTACCTACCTACTACCTACCTACTACCTACCTACTACCTACCTACTACCTACCTACTACCTACCTACTACCTACCTACTACCTACCTACTACCTACCTACTACCTACCTACTACCTACCTACTACCTACCTACTACCTACCTACTACCTACCTACTACTACCTACCTACTACCTACCTACTACCTACCTACTACCTACCTACTACCTACCTACTACCTACCTACTACCTACCTACTACCTACCTACTACCTACCTACTACCTACCTACTACCTACCTACTACCTACCTACTACCTACCTACTACCTACCTACTACCTACCTACTACCTACCTACTACCTACCTACTACCTACCTACTACCTACCTACTACCTACCTACTACCTACCTACTACCTACCTACTACCTACCTACTACCTACCTACTACCTACCTACTACCTACCTACTACCTACCTACTACCTACCTACTACCTACCTACTACCTACCTACTACCTACCTACTACCTACCTACTACCTACCTACTACCTACCTACTACCTACCTACTACCTACCTACTACCTACCTACTACCTACCTACTACCTACCTACTACCTACCTACTACCTACCTACTACCTACCTACTACCTACCTACTACCTACCTACTACCTACCTACTACCTACCTACTACCTACCTACTACCTACCTACTACCTACCTACTACCTACCTACTACCTACCTACTACCTACCTACTACCTACCTACTACCTACCTACTACCTACCTACTACCTACCTACTACCTACCTACTACCTACCTACTACCTACCTACTACCTACCTACTACCTACCTACTACCTACCTACTACCTACCTACTACCTACCTACCTACCTACTACCTACCTACTACCTACTACCTACCTACTACCTACCTACTACCTACCTACTACCTACCTACTACCTACCTACTACCTACCTACTACCTACCTACTACCTACCTACCTACTACCTACCTACTACCTACCACCTACCTACTACCTACCTACTACCTACCTACTACCTACCTACCTACTACCTACCTGCCTACTACCTACCTGCCTACTACCTACCTACTACCTACCTACTACCTACCTACCTACTACCTACCTACCTACTACCTACCTACCTACTACCTACCTACCTACTACCTACCTACCTACTACCTACCTACCTACTACCTACCTACTACCTACCTACCACCTAATTGTTTTTTTTTTTTTTTTTAATGTACAAAAGTATCCTATGTCCGTCTCCTGGCTCTAAGCTACCTCCCCACCAATTTTCAGCCATATCGGTCCAGCCGTTCTTTAGTTATAAATAGTGTAACTAACACGACTTTCTTTTATATATAATAATATATATTTATTACATATAAATTAATATTAATTCATAATTATAATTAATCATAACTTTAGGTTCAAATAAAACAATATTAGGTAATTTGAAGAAACATTTATTTATATTATTATTAATTAAGTTAAAAAATATAATATATCAAGTTTGTTTTATATTAAAATTTATGAGATTATAGCTTAATATATTCATTTTCTCAAAGAGAAAAGAAGATTGAAGCTTAATCCCAATCTTACAATCATAAACTAAAGTGGGTGATAGACGTGCGAGTAAGTACGCGGACTTGTGGCTCGACGACCTTTTTCGCCTGAGTGTCACCTTAAAAACGCGTACTTTAAAATTGCCGCGCAAGTTCGCCGACGATCCAACCTGTTTGAAATCTTACTCGTAGCTCGTCTCGGCTCGTACGTGTGGCAGCACTGCGAGCCGGGAGCCGCCATTTTGTTTTGCCTGTCCGTGGATGCACAACGCTTGTGGTGTTTGACGTTTGTGTAATTTTTGTTATTATTGGTTTACTGCGCAAGTGCCTAATCATTTAGTTTAGAAAATTCTCCTAATGAGTGATTTCCGAACTTATTCGCATGAACTGCTAACAGAATTTGTAGAAGGTTTTCGAAATAATCCTTGCCTTTGGAAAATTAGAAGCAATGATTACAGAGACAAAAATATGAAGTTTCAAGCATACAATAATTTATTAGAAATTATACGTAAGGTGGAAAGAGATGCTACCATAGATAACGTCAAGAAAAAAATTAATTCATTGAGGGCTGGGTACCGTAAAGAACATAAAAAAGTGCGAGATAGCATGAGAACAGGTTCAGGAGCTGACCAGGTATATGTACCAAAATTATGGTACTATAGTCAGCTTGAATTTCTAAATGATCAAAGCCAAGGTAAGTATAATTATTTATAAATCAATTGCCAGGGGGGTGTCCAGCTTGTAGTAGTGTTGTTACAATACATAATGAAATTGTGATGTTTTAAATTAAAACAAAAAGTACATAATACAATATTAGTCTTTTATTTACAGGTGAACAATCGGCTGACAATTTGGATAGCAGTGAACAGGAGACAGTTAATGATGATGAAAGTACATTTGACGTTGAAAATGATACTCAGGTAAATTATATATTATTATAACATTCTGTGTTGCCATGGTATTGCACCACTAGTATTAAAGTAGGTTTCATACTTCTCTCGGGTAATTTTTGCATTTTGAGTGGGATTACGATCATGTGTTTGTCGCAGTGACTGTAATTCTCCATTTCGCGGTCTCAGTCCCAAATCAATAGTTCCATTTTCATGATTTTCACTATCAAATTGCTGACGTGGACTGTAAGTTTGTTTTGCTTTTTTCCTTAAAAAATTGTGCAATACACAACATGCCAAAACCATTTTGTTAATATTGTGCACACTGGTATTTATAGGCGACCGAAAAATGTGGAATCTCCCCGCCAAAATTCCAAAAACATTTTCTATAATTCTTCTAGCCCTGCACACTCTATAATTATATATCCTCTTACTTGAGTTAGCCAGTGATTGCCTTTGTGGGTATGGTTTTATAAAATCTGTCCTCAAAGCAAAAGCCTCATCGCCAATAAATACATAAGGCAACTCTTCTGAATGTCCGCTTGGTTTTCTCGGGTTAGGAAGATTTAAACTCTTCGAATTCAATCTTTGAAAAAATTTAGTTTTTTGTAATACACCACCATCAGAAATACGTCCATTTGTTCCAATATCCACATAAATAAATTCATAATTTGCATTAGCAATTCCCATTAGAACGATACTATGATACCCTTTATAATTGTAAAAATGTGACCCTGCTCCGGCAGGAGGGATTATAGCAATATGCTTCCCATCAACAGCTCCTAGGCAATTTGGAAATTGCCATCTGCACTCAAACTCTTCAGCAATTGCTATCCATTCTTGTTCTGAACTCGGGAACTGTAACAAAAAAAAACTACGAGTCAGTATAATGATGTTATTTTTATTTATAGAGTACCAACTACAACGTGTCTTCACCTGCAACATCTACTGCTTCATCTGCACGTCGTAAACGACAGGCCAATGACGAAATTGCAAATACTATATCATTGATAGGTAAAAAATTAGAAAACCCTGATGATGAATATGATGCTATTGGAAAAAATATTGCAGCTAAACTCCGCAACATGACTGCTACCCAACAAGGCATAGCCGAAAAACTCATCAATAAAGTAATATTTTTGGGACGGTTTGAAAGATTAACTTTTAACACAACTATACATAGTCCAGTCCAGGTACCCCAAAGACCGCTGATAAACCCAATTGTTCCAGTCCAGATGCAAGAAACACAAGAATTTAACTTGTCACAAGACTCGCAAGCTATTACTATCCCGGACACCCTGATTGAATATTTAAACTTTAATAATAATAACAATTTAAAATAAATACAAATAACATAAAGTTATAATACGTTTTTAACATTAATGTGCCTTAAATAAATAAAGACTGATTACTAGATTATTTTGTATTATTTTATTTATAAAATAGATATATACTACGTACCTTCAAATATGTTTTGAGTGCAGAGCAAATTGCGTCGCATGTCTCAGGAATTATGTGCCCCAATGATTGTCTTGATATTGCTGACGAATACATTAAATCTTTGTATGTTCCACCAGTTATCAAAAATCGTAATGTTACACTTAAACGTTCATGCGGTGAAATAGCTTCTCTCATGCAAGTATCTTGTTTGGCTATAATTGGTGAAACTAAACGCAAAAGTTCTTCATACAGCGGTTCAGGCATTCTGAAATAATTATGGAAATCTTCCTTCTCTTCACGTAACTCTCTCACTAAATTCACATGCGATAAACGCTCTCTTTTCGTTATCCAGTGTTTTACCCACACTTGTCGATTTCGTCTTTTTTTATTAGTTTTTAAAATGTAGTATGATATAATTCCCAAATAACACAAAGCTTCTTCTCTCGACGACATCGCGATATAGTAATGAGCAAGCTTCACGTGTGTCACCGACATCGAGCCGAGTAAGTTCACGATCTTAAAAACCGCTTACTTTAAGTTCGTACGTCTATCACCCACTTTACGTATGACTTTATTATGACCAGCACGCCCACTGTAAAAAACACAGCGTATTATTCAATATTTAGTATGGCCTCCATTATTTTCAATGCAGCTAAGCAGACGTCGCCGCATGGAGGCCACAATGTTTGCACATATATCTGTGCCGCGTAAATTCTCCCACAATTGAGTGCAATGGGATTTAAGCTGCTCAGGATATCTCTCATCTCGTGCTTCCCATCTTTGAACCATTAAACCCCATATATTTTCAATGGGGTTTAGATCAGGGGAACGTGCTGGCCACGGAATAACTTTAATGTCAGTATGCTTGCTAAACCACTCTTTTACAACACTGGCACGATGTATCGGACAATTATCTTGAACAAAATTGAGTTCACTACAGTCTTCTATGGGGTAAACGCACAGTAGGTAGCATTATGTCACTTAAAACTTCGACGTAATTAGAGCTGTTCGCACGCGTAGGTATAAATTCCAATTCACCCGGCCCTTGAGCACTAATCCACCCCCACATGTTCACACTTATTCTACCTGATTCTGTATTCGGAATAATGTTTTTCTCAGACCAGCGTGTATTGTCTTTTCGCCATAAATGAAGTCTTCCTTTCTGGCAAGATTTGAAAGTCTTCTCATCAGTAAATATGGTTGTATCCCAGTTAAAATCTAAATATTCTCGAGCAAAACGTAGTCGTTCCTCCTTGTGTTTTTGTGTCAAAAATGGTTTTTTAGCTGGTTTCCGATGATGTAAACCTTCAGCATGGAGTGCACGGCGAACAGTTCGTAATGACGTATCAAATTGATCAGCAAATATTTTAGTTGGAATGAAACCATTTGTTTCATATTCTTCCACCATGACACGTCGCTGAGTCGGGTTAATAAGCGGTGGCCTTCCACTTCTTACACGACTCTTCAGACTACCTTCTTCCTCGAACCTCTTTACCCAACGGCTCACAGTATTTCTCTAAAAAACGAAAATATTATTATAAACTTGCAACTAGTGATTAAATAAAAAAATATAGACCACAACAATCATAATTACAATACTTACACATAAGCCGGTTTGATTTGAAATTTGAGAAATATTCAACCCATTTTGACGCAAAGCGACAATATTTGCCCTGGCATCAATAGTAATATTTGCTTGCATCTTGAATAAAGATAATCAAACAACACACTAATCGCAATAATAACACAAACGCTCGGAACAAAGTTCACCAACAAACGACGTCGTAACTAATTTATTAAATTAAATCCAGTAGTTAGATAACATTTTTTTTACATTCACCCTCATCTTTTTTCTTTTTTGTAAATAATAAGTTCGAAACACATTTCATCGCATATAAACTGTAGAATTAGTGTAGACATTCTAAATTCATAATTAAAACACAAAAAGTATATTTCTCAGTGGGGTTCGATCGCAGGTCACAACGTGCGTATTATTTTCACCTAATAATTTTATTAATGAAATTAAACTTAAAATATTTACAATTTTATAAAAACTAAGCCTACGCAAGAAATAAAAAGAATTATAAACTAAATGAAACTAAGAACTAAAACAAGGCATCAAAAAATTCATCCACATCGCTGTCGACTGGGAGTGTGCCCAAAAGGCTGGCAGCATTGCCACGTTGTATGGCAATGCTTATTCGCTGACCTAGATAGAAGCCAGCCTTTGGGTCACGCGAAGTGTCAACCAGGTGTTTGGATAAATCTTTAAAAAATCTGTGTGCACTCGGGCCCCACGGACCAAGGGTCTCAACCCCAAACGGCTCGAATTATTATTTTAACTAAAGCGTTATCTGCTAAGCCAGATAGACATATATCCTCATCATTGAAATTAAATACCAATATCTTAATACGCTCCTTCAGCGTCGCGACATAACAGGTTTGTCACTATCATTATATCGCGCTCTTTCTGACTAGATAATGATGAAAGAGTGCGAGACCGTGTATGTGTGCAAAATGTTTGTTATAGAAAAAGGTCGTAAGTGCGACTTGTTTTAATGCGATAGATTTGTGAAACTGCTACTGCACTTATGACCGCTACTGTACAAAGGCTTTTAGCACCGAATTTTCTTCCAAAAAAACCTTTGAGGCATAGAATGAAAGTGATGAGCAACAAGACAAGTAAAAAAACAACCGGTCATGTGCGAGTCGCACTCGCGCACGAAGGGTTCCGTACCGTATATTTGAGTTGATTGAATGAAAGGTAAATAGCGGTTTATGATTTATGACGTATTAAAAACAAATACTTACTAGATCTCGTTCAAACCAATTTTCGATCGAAGATTGCATGGTAATGTACATAATTGATTATTTTTATCATTTTCTTATTTTAGAAGTTACAGGAGGGGAGGGGGACTCATTTTACCACTTTGGAAGTGTCTCGAGCGCAAAATATAGAGTTTAAAAAAAATATATTTAAAACCTCAATATCATTTTTGAAGACCATAGATACCATACAAGTATGGGTTTGATTAAAAAAAATAATTTGAGTTTCAGTTGTAATATACCCCTAAAATATATTGTTTTTTTTTTGTTTGAAAATCTTAATGCGGTTCACAGAATACATCTTCTTACCCAGTTCCAACAGTATAGTTCTTATAGTTTCGGAAAAAAGTGGCTGTGACATACGGACGGACAGACGGACAGTCAGACATGACGAATCTATAAGGGTTCCGTTTTTGCCATTTGGCTACGGAACCCTAAAAAGCTACATATTAAATAATATTTACTATATAACACTTTTATCCCTAACTAATTTTTTTATATGCGATACCTAGACTAGAAAAAACGTTATCCAAAAATAGCAGAATAGTGAATACCTTTTATGAGTACGTCAATAATTCGAATCGTTTCAATTCAATTAGTTACACCATTCATAACTGAAGCAGAGAGGATAAGTATAAAAATCTCATAAAAAAGGAATACACAACGGGAGCTACTTACTCGAGAAAAACCGCGAGGAAAAGCTAGTTGAAAATATTATAAAAAAAACCCTTGATCTTACGTTATGAAAGCTCACTTCGTACCAAATTTAATCAAAATCTGCTAAACTAAGTCACCTATAATAATATTTCGATTTTATTATTTTCCTTTTTTTACTTACCGAAATCGTGTCGTACCCGTCCCGTAAACTGTAAAGGTCTTCCAATAACCCTACAAGTGCTCACGTTATTTTGACACCCACGCATAAAATGTTCAGTACTTTATGTTATGTAGCACCTAATTATTTATTTTCAAATGTCGATATATGACTAATAATGTGCAATAAGGTATAGGTAAAATAATTATAGGTATTAAGGTAGAATATTGGAGAGTATTATTGACAGAAACTAGATCAAAATCAAACTCGAAAGTTAGTCAATTCACTTGTCATGGAATCTTTAACATTTAACATCTTTTACACACTTAGGAAGGTTTTGCTTTTCTTTTTATTCGAATAGTTTAGCATTACATACATATCTACTTCTTCTTTATTTATTATTTTGATGAAATTGCTGAGGAAAAAATATTTTTTATAATGTGTTATCCGTCTCATCATAACTTCTCAGCAACATTACTTTTAGTCGACACGTGTCGAATCACTCAAGACTAAATTCCCTACTACCTGGAATCTATTATCACACGAATCACATAATTCAGTTCACAATTGTGTATTCCCTGAAATCATGGAGCGGTATGACGTAGTTACTACATTAGCGCAGTCGGAGGTGAACTAACAAATGAGCGCACTAAAATGGAATACGTTAGGAATAGCGCTCACTGGGTTTTTAGTTTAGTTTAGTCGAGAAAAGTGTAAAGAATAGGGATGTTGACTTAAAATTGTTTGGTATATTGGTTTTCTTGTATAATATGTAAAACAAAGTTTGGTTAGTTACGCCATTTAAAACTCAAGAATAGGTTCGATTTTCATGTTTTATTTTTTGGTTTGTCTATAACCTGAATAACAGAAAAAAAATATTACATTGGAAAAGGGAAGTAGGTACTCACTTGCAAACAATATAATGTCACTACGATTTACTTCAGTAGCTGTAATTAGAGCTGCAATTTCAAAAGAATTATTACTTTGAATTGTTAATCAATATTAAATTAGTTATTTATTGTTTATATTAAGTCGTGGCGGCCTAGCGGTTCAATCAACGGATTTGTATGCACAAGGTTGCAGGTTCGAACCCAGGCAAGTACCAATGTAGCTTTTTCAAAGTTATATATTGTACTTTCTTAATTATTCTAAGACACTTCTGACAAACGATGAAGGAAAACATCGTTAGGAAACCTAAATTCCAAAATTTGGGATCTGAAATCGCCAATCCGCAGAGAGCAAGCGTGGTGATCAATGCTCGTGCCTTCTCTATACGGGAAGAGGCCTGTGCCCAGCAGTGGGACGTTTATAGGCTGGATTATTATTATTGTTTATATTATACTTTACAATAGACATCAGATAATATAAAATTACCGACAAGTGGACAATCGACATACAAGCGTAAAAGCGAGATAAAATCGCTGAAATGTATGCCATTGTTAAGTCTAAGACACGTCACTTATTGAAAAAAAAGTAATTTCCTTACAGTTAATGTCATTTGATTTTTTATTATCTTTAACATAAACTTACTGTAAGTTTAGAGTATACGACCATCTTTATAATATAACCTCTTGATTTCGCAAATTGCAGTGCAAAGCAGTTTGCGGGCCTTTTCGAATGCTAAGTAATAATTATTGCCGGCAACGATCTTATTATTGCTATGTGAATCGCGTTGCTAATGTTGTGTGAGCGTAACGTAAGTGTGTCTTGTAATTATGAGGTAACGAATGAAGTGTTGTAAGGTTTTATTTTCATTAGCTTGGCTGTAACTATGTAAAAACAAGCTTGGAAGTGATACTTACTGGTTTCCGATTGACCTGAAATAACACTATACACGTTCGGATAAGAAATATAACTTATAGTTAGCAAAGTTAATAGTTTAAAAATAATAAGGTTTTTTTTAAATTAAATTAAAACTTAGAAATCCAATTTAAATAAACTATATTTTATTGGTCTCCATAACATTAATGATTCTAAAATATTATGTTCAAGCAGTAAAATGGATACATAAAATGAGTAAAACACTTACCTACTGTCACTTACTGAGGTTGGATTATGTATGGGTCCTCAACCCCCTGGGGATGCAAGGCTAGCACATAAATGAGTTTCACCTGACAAAAAAAAAAAAAAAATGTATAATCGACGTCCCCGGGGAATAAACCGGTAATCGCAAAAATCAAATTTTACAGGAAAAATGATTTAGTGTTTTTCGAGTATATCTCTTTAACAAAGGAGAATAATGAAAACATTGTTATATGACGGGAAAGCTAATTTTTACCCGAATAGTTTAAAGTATTAAGTGTAACTATTAGATATACACAGAATTAGTTATTCACCAAAATACATATTACCGAAAATGGTTTCAAACAATTTTTAGGGTACTGATATCTTACGATCCTGACTTATCAATATTATTCCAGTAATGTTTACTTACCGAATTATTATTGTAACTTTCTTAAAAATCTTTGGCATAATAGTGCTTTACTGGATTATTCAACGTGTTTTTTCATTACAGAGAGATATTGTAATCTTCAGTTACCGACTTATTATGGTAAAATTACAAATAACCATAAGAAGGTAAAGTAATGTAACCCGTATTTTATTTATAGGAAATTTTTGGTAGTCATATTTTCGTAATCATTAAAAGCTGAGTATGTAAAATAATTTTGCTATCGGTATCTTCGAGAGAATAATTAAAGAAAACTCATAAAATGTATTAAAATTATAATATTTATTAGAAACAAAGTACTCATAGAAATCACAATTACAATCAGTCAAAATATAAAAAGTAGCCAAGTAAAAACATTAATAACTAATCAGTATTATCATCATTGGTCTCACTATTATCGCCGTGATCATTACAATTTTCTACAAAAATCAAAGACTCATAAAATCTGTGGTAATACCGTGGAATCGCACCACTATTGCACAAAGAATTTAAATGAAAAATGCCTTTCTTATAGGAAGAGGTTGATGATAAGGACGTTCCAATACAGTATCTTCTATCAAAGCATCTGGCTTAGGTTTTGTCAACGTCGTTTGGTTTGGAATTAATTTGAAATATTTAATTCAGAATATGCCTCATCAAAATCATATTTAAAGACGTGAGTCTTTACAGACTTGGACAGGGAAATGGTTAAGTCTTGGTAGTCTCACCAAGAATCGAATGTTTTTTTGCTTGCACTAAGCACAGCACAGTGGGCACAAACTTCTTTTATTAAAATATAGTGTACTTATGTTTATTAAAATAAATAGATGACTGAATATGGGTTAAGTGAAGTTGAGTGAAGATTGCGTCAATATTATCATTACTGATAACTTTAAAAACCTGGCAATGGGCTGTACGCAGCCAAATCTTTACTTTGCATTTTTGGATAAATTGAGATTTTCTCAGCCTAATATTTACTAAAGATTTTAGACATAGAATACTTAATTAAATAATTTATATACCTATGCAGCGCAACAACTGAAACAAGTTAAGAAAGAAAACATCATATATCACATTTTTTAATTAAGAACGATTAAATTCACACATAGTTAAATTGTTTTTTTGTCAGAAGATGGATTAGAAAGTAGCTACTGTTTCAGTAGGCGGTATTGATACTTATGTTTTTTTCAGGGCATATAGTATACGCCATGCTTTTGTACCTATGGTTAAGACAAAAAGATTTTGTACTACTAGATGTAATTACACAGACTGCTAGATAAATATATTAAATAACATTAGCAAGGTTTGTAATTTTCTATTAGAGTTTGGCCAGGTTTTGTTGCGCTTAATGCAGAATAATTTAAACTTAATACTATTGTTCTCAGGATTGCTATGAGGTGTCTTAAGACATTGATATAATGTCTTCACAAAAGTGCTTAGAAACTTTATAACCGATTGTTAGCTACCTACTTTTTTTTTTACGTTTTGATTTTGAAACATTTTACTATATTGTTTATGCGTTATTTTTTTATATTCTAGTTTATTAGCTGTTTTAAATACGTTATGTGTATATATGTCTATTTTTGTTTTTTATTTTATATAATGTAGTTCATAAGAATTGGTACTCATGGCATCGCTTTGGTGTAAACTGTTAAGATGTTATGTTGGTGAATAAATAAATAAAATTGATTGTTATTCTATAAATAATACTGGTTATTTTGTAACATTGTGTGACTACGATTGTTGTTTTCTATATTGACCGGACGGGTCAATATAGAAACCAACTTTTCTACATTTTTCCGGGTCTGGGTGTTTGTGGTACCTTCGTTGTTTCTGAATTCCATAACACAAGTGCCTCAGCTACTTACTTTGGGTTCAGAGAAATGTATGTGATGTTGTCCGCATTTATTATTATTTATTTAAATGTAGAAACGCGTCCTTGACTCGCCGAGCGCGAGCAAGTTTCCGCCAATACGTATAGAAAAGGTATGAATTTTTGCCGGGATGATAACTGTAACAGTGCATTACCGAAAATGGCTACCACAATATTTACGATAATAAACCTGTAATCGCATTAACTAGATTTTTTTTCTGATATATTTAACAGTATTATTACTTTACCGAAATGTAGCCACAGAACTTAATTTGTAATAATGTATTACGTTATTTTTCTGGTAAATAAAAAAATAAAAATTTCCAAAGAATAAAAGTGTTATAAGGAAAATCATTAGAAATAACCGCAGAAAAAAAATAAAAAAAATTGTATAGGTGAATCCCGACCTATAGATGCCGAAAATGACATAACAGTAAAAAGTCAGTAACAGTATAATACAGGTTTATTCCTTGGGGGCGTCGTTAATTGGTAACTTTAAAAAAAAAACCAGAAGTGAAATGTAAAAGACATACATAAAAATAAGAACAAGTATTCATCCGATCCCAAATAATTGGGAACAGGGAGATGATAATGATTTGAAGACTTTTATCCAAGTTAGGTTAGTGCTTCTAGTTTGTAAGACCTACCCGGCCTAATGATACATACTTTGCTCTATAATTTATTGACAAAAACGTAATTACATACATCCTATTTCTTGTTTTGTCTACAGCAAATAATAAATATTTACTCAAATATATCATGTAAACAAAATTATACGGCTTTAAGTGCTAACTAACATAACTTATTAGTATTTTGACACGAAATAATCAAAACGACACAAAAAAATATCATTTATAATCCGAAATGTACATTTGGGGCACAAAGCTGATTTATCCGGAAATTACCGGTTTTTGACACCTGAACGTCAACCTAATGACATTGTGCCATGACATATTACCGCGGCTTAGGGTTAAGCAATCATAATTTTAGTAATATTTATTTTTGTTATTAAAGAAGCTACTTTTTGGGATATTTAACGAAGAAAAAAATCACTTCACTCACTAGGAGTGAAGTGATTTTTTTCTTTGTTAAAAGTAATTTTACCCTAAGTATTTGACTTTAACGCAACTTAATCTTAATACATTCTTAATGTCTACTTAGTACATACTGATGGAAACATACATTTAATAATATCTTTTTCGTTTTTTATAATGTCCAAATGATTCGATTAACACAACCTCGCTTTCCTTTCAGTCGGGTAACCCAAAGATTATGGCGATAGTCAATATCGAGCCATGACTTTTTTATGTAAACCATATCAGTTCTAGAAAAAATACTAGCATGGTTGATATAACGCAATCTCTGTTACCACCTATTAAAAAAATATTTATACGGACGCATTAAGAGTCGCCAAAAATCAAAGCATACAAAAAAGTTTGCTCGAACAAACACTTAAACATTTTTTGTAGATAGGTATTAGGTATATGCTCAAAATTCTACCATCTTGAGTTTGTCTTAAGCCGAAATAATCTTGAGATAGGTACATTATTCAAAACAGCGTATCAAGGATGCAGTGAGGCGTGTGTAAGAGCTCATTAAAGTTAGCGATTCATCAACACATGAAAATAAGGCTTGCATTCTAAATTAATATGGTTTTCAAACCTATATTATGTAAAAGTATATTTCAAGAGTTGTCTTAAGTAGGTAATATGGAAAAGAAAACAATACTATGGTGAAAATATCCGGCAGGAAAAATTCTAGAGATTTTAACAAGTCTCATAAAAATTATGCTCAATTTAAAAACTTAATTTCGACTTAGGCATGGAACATTCTATGATCTTTTTCCTATTTAAGTCAGTACTATAGCTACATAGCTAAGGATTACCTTGAAAGTATTTTCAATCAATCAATCAAAACTAAAATATTAATTACCTTAAAATTAATTAGGTAGGTATCTGTTTAGTATCTTGTAGTTGCAATCAGTAGTCAGTTTAACCTTTCTATTTATCCTACCAACAAACAAACCTTAGGTATACTTAATACACCAAAAATAAAAAACAAGAAATAACAAACATAAACCAACATACCCCATTGTATTCCATAGCCCATAGTGGTACAATTTGCCGAAACCTTTCCCCTACTTTGTGTACGAAAACATATAAATAGCCCTGTATTATGATATTGCTGGGGAAGGCTGCTTATAACGTGAAAAATGACTATTGAATGGTAGCATTTTTCACCTACGGTTACCGTTGTATAAAATTCGCGAGGTGTGTCAAGGAGCTAAGAAAATTGGATGAGGCAAGGATAAACGATGGTTTTGCTTATTTTGTTGTGTATTTTTACATAAAGCTATTCAATATTATTCTCTGATCTTGATTGAATAATCCCTTACAATCAAAAAATGATCTATTCTATGTTTTAACACTCTATTGACTACCTTGATTTACCCCTTCTTCTGTCAAAAGGTTGTAAAAAGTCTTAAAATTAATGCATTTATGTGCCGTGCTGTCTAATAATAATACTAATATAACTAAGGTATATGTAGGAGCATACATCCGCAGGGCAGCTTGTGGCGAGCTGTTTGTAGTAGCGACACAACGGACCTGACTGCCTCAGGGGGCCACTCCTTAGGAGGGCTCCCAGCTCTTTCCTGCCTTAACTGGCCGGCATGAGAGGGGCCGCTAGAGCTATATGCTCAGGGGTTGAAGTGTCTAATGGCATAATAGCGAGGAAACCCGCTCCGGGCCGCTTCGGTGACCCGTGATGGCGAAATCGGGGCCGCACCGCTCGACAACCCAAGCCGCTCGCACTGGTGTTGCCCCTCGCTGCCTATCGTGGCGGCTGTTTCGGGGGGCCCATCTAGTGAGCTGGCGAGTCACCACCTGCCCATTTGATAGCATTTTTATGTGTTAAAAGGCAGTTGCCATAGTTTCCGATTCCAAAGTTAGAACCAATCCACTTAAGATATACCTACCCATAACACAAATTAGTTTCAGCACCACAATTTTGCAATAATTCTGTAGCTACCTTGGGCCGTTCATGTCTGTTCTCCAATAGGGTAGGAGTGAATGGTCCTCGGTAGATGCCCCATCCCATATTAGAGTAAATTTCTCAACAAGGCCGCTGCGTGTTGGACCTGTGTCCCCACGTAAGCCTATCATGATTTGAAAAAAAATAATATAAAAAAAAAAACTTCTTGACTTTCAACTAACAATTTACCGATCCTTAAAAAAGATTTGTATATAAACAAATCTTTCTTAATTACTTTCACATTATTATTCCATATCTTAACATACTTATCAACCTAACCTTATTACATAGAAAAATTTATAATTTATTTAATATTAATTTTATTATTACTATGTTTTTTAAAAGTGTCCATAGTTCATAGTTTTTATTAAGTTATTTTATCCTTATTTAGCTATTATTTTTTATGTTTAATTGTATATAACAAAAGTGCCTCACTAACGAATAAGATAAGGACCCGTAATGCTTGTTATAAGTTTATGAGAAAATAAATAAATAAATATTGATCTCTACATCCATGTAACACCATGATTTATGGCAGCGACGCCCCAAAATATTTCAATTAGGTAGTTTGACGAGTCACTCTAAGCGTTTGCATGGATTTAACCAATCGTTTTCTTAGGCCAAACGTGCAGTAAGACTTTTTATGTAGCCATTTGTTTTTTTCAATGTTTTGGGCGTTTATTGCTTCGTAGTGAATGTATAGCTAAAGTAAATTGTGTAAAATCTTTGGCACAATGGAACTTATTTTACTGTGTTAAGGCAACTTACTATTTAATTAGAAAGAATATGTTTTTAGTAAATATTATTTATGTAATTGTAGATAAAATAATAATATTTAAAACTATTCAGCTGGTGATGCTCGAATGTGCTACGATAAAATCAGTTATTTATTTCAAAATCACTTAAAGGAAAATAATTGGTATATTTTTTTATCAATAAGTAGCAACTACTTTACCTTCTCTACTTTTAATTTGGTCTAAATATTATTTACTAAGAAATCTGGAAGCTATTTTCAATCTTTCAATTTCATTGTTTCGATACCTTGTTATAAATTTTGCAACACCTTGGAATGACATACGAAAAATATTTTTGTTTGTCGGTTGACATTGTTTTTTATAATGATTTATTGAATTCTGTAGATTAAAAAATCTGTTTGCAATGACCATATTTAAGTAAAAAACTTTTAATTTTGCTGGAGTAGTCAAATCAGTCACTTTTAAGTAAACATGAAGTTTCTAATTCAAGATCGAATTAATGTTGACAAAAAGTATGATTTTCTCAATAATAATATAACTTAACTATGATCATTTCCCTCAACCAAAATAAATACATACGACAGGAAGAAACAGAATAGAAAAGGTTCTACAAAAAGCCTTCCCTTTACGCCAAAATTCTAAAACAATAACAACATTAATGAACATTTTACAACCTCCGGCCATAAAACAGCACTCACTAACCATAATTATTATTGAACATCAAAACCAACTTTACAATTTTTCAAAACACTAAAACTAAAAGGTTACTAATTGTTTATAAATTAATTGAAATAAAGTTTTAATATCAAAACTCTCTGACTCAGAGTTAGTTGCGCCTAGGGCTTATTAAAGAGCAGTATTATAAGTTAAGAAACATTGTAATTAAAATACATTAATTATAGTTTTTTTATTAACCTACGTTAGATCCCGCTGCTGGTCAAAGGCCTCCCCTTTCTTCTTCCAAACCTCTCTGTTTTTCGCGAATTCTGTCCACGTGCGCCCCGCATAACTGACTAGATCATCACACCACCTTCGCCGCGGACGACCTCGACGGCGGCGGTGTCCTTCCGGCGTCCAGTGGGTGACGATCTTTGCCCATCGGTCAGGCTGCATGCGCGCGACGTGAACAGCCCACTCCCACTTAAATAATTAAAATAACAAACTTTTATCTTTTTGACGTGATACGGAGAGCATAGCTGTGTTTTCAAAAGGTAACTTTTAGTAGTCGATAAGTCCCTAAAATTGTCACAACTAGTCTTACAAAGACATACTGTATTACTCAGTAGTAGCTTGTGTAGGTCGGATAGGTAGTCGCTTCATGTAAAATACAGGTGTTCAGTTGAAACTAGTGAGACTGGAAGACCATCCCAATTTTATTTAGAAAAACTTAATAGTAAGTTTGTACATATTTATAAATAATATGCAAATTGCATTTTTACATATGTAAAGAGCCCTTATAAGTTTTCTGAAAACAACAATTTTATTCAATGCCCGTATTTTTAAACATTTACATTAGTATTGCAAAAAAAACCTCATGTTATCTGAAACCTGTGTCCTTGCATATAAAAACTACCCTTGATTTTGGTAGCCTCGACTTTCCCTACATTTAATTTGATACAGTAAACACATTAATAAAATTAGTATTAATAATAGAGAAGTCCTTGACCGCGACCTTGCTTTCAATTCGGTTTATCGATTATTTCATTATTAAATTATTTATTTAAATCGTTTTTGTGGAGAGTGATTGATTCGATTAAATGTTTTTTTACATTTGATTCTAGAGCGTGTTTATTTATAGATTTCTAAATAAATGCTTTCACCAAATTGGTATACCTGCCGTATAGAAAAAACTAATATTTAGGAGTAACATATTGGTTCAATAACAAGATTCAATTGGATCCGTTCTGTCCGTGTAAGAAAACTTTTTTAACTAAAACTAGCTGACCCGGCAGACTTCGTACCTCCTCAATCGGTAAATAAAAGCCTAAAATTTAATTAAAACAATTTTTTTTTTTTTTATTTTATTCCTAGCTATTTCATATTTATTCACCTTTTAAACCTTCTCTGGACTTCCACAAATAATTCAATACCAAAATTAGCCAAATCGGTCCAGCCGTCCTCGAGTTTAAGCGAGACTAACGAACAGCAATTCATTTTTATATATATAGAAGAAGAAGATAGATAGATTAAGTACTTTTTGAACGTTTGTCACATCTTGAAGAAATCTGGATTCCACAATATAATATACCCTTGAGATTCGTTTTTCAGGACCTATCGAATGCAAAAAGGTTTTCAAATTCCAATAGTTTTGATGTAGCAAATCAACGACAATCGATGAAGGAACACAGTAAGGAAACCTCGATTAAAAAAAATGGTATCTGAAATCGAAATAATCGATACTTTGCCATCTCTATTTATTATTAAGATTCTTGTCTTGCGTTTGGTCCAGGGCCTCGAATCAGCTATTTAAGACTTGCTTGAATTGACCGAATGACCTGCTTCATTTGGTCATTTTTACTTATTCTGCTAACTGTCATTACGATCATTAATTGGTCATTACGATCATTCTCTCCGGGAGTTCAATGGGATTTTATTGTAGGATTATCTGAATACGAAAATTACGCACAATCACAAGTACACTGACCGACCACTGAGATGCATTTAAAATAGCTGAATCGAGGCCCTGTTGTGTGTTTGTGTATACTCATACACAAAACACAGTTGAACCTAGTAATAAAGACCTTATGCTAACCCAACCAGCCTACACAGGTAATTCTAATTGCATAGATTTGATGTTGGCTGCAATCCAAGCGTCGGCGAGAGGTGCTAACGATATTAATTACAAGAGATTTAGTGTTATAGGCCCAGTAGTTGGCAAACGTTCTTATTTATTGTAGTAATGATTTGTCGTTCGTTCAATTGTGTTGCCTTTTGGAATGTATTGTTTTGGACGTAGTTTATGCTTTGTGTAGAGAATGGATGTTGGCTTCTTGGGCACAATCGTTGGTTATGTAATAGTGAATCAGGCTCCCATATATTTTTCTTTATTGTATGAAATGTATAATACACAAATATTTACATTCACCCTTTATTAGGCGAGTTTCAAAAAGAGGAGGTATCAATTCGACGCCATGTTTTTTGTATGTTTACTAGCCCATATTTACAGCAATGGCGGATAGTTTTCCAAAATTCTGTATGTTCTTTATTGATACTTCAGAGGTGGTCCCTTATAAATTTCAGTGAAGTCATTTTTTTTTTAATTGTTTCCTAATATTTTTCAATATCCAAGTCGAATAATTGTAAAAATCTTTTCTAATTCTCACTTAAAACAAACACTAAAAACATAAACAAACACAACAATAGTAGTTTATATTAAGCCAGCGATAATCAAAAAAGATGGGCAATACTAACAAGCGCAATATAAGCATAACTTTTAAAGCGGCAGTACTCTGGGGGGTAAGTAGGTAATACAGCCTTTGTCTGGGTACTGCACTAGCGAAATGTGGAGTCTCAACACTAGTTACTTGGATGTTGTGTCACTAGATGTGGTGGGTGTAGTTGGTGATTAGAGGAGAACGTAGTTGTTTGTAATTTGAAAGAAGCGGTGCGCAGTTTTTCTTTATGTGGTGTACTTATGTGTTACAGCCATATATTAAATGTAACAGTACAGAAATAATTATAACGAGATAATTTATTTAACCTAACATCACTGTTCATATTGTAGATACATTTAAACATCAATACTATAATGTTCTTAATTCAGAGAGTTTTAAAAGGGCAATTGATTATATTAGTAATGTGGTAAAATTTTCGTGTCATTCAAAGACTTACACTAGATTTTTTCCATTATTGGGTGCGTTATACATTCACATATTGTTAAACCACCAAACTCGGGACCTCTGTACTGTACTGTACATTGAACTACCTACGTTTATAAACGAGTCACATCTAGTGAACATTATGTTCGTGGTTTTTATTATCCAAAGACTGTGGAAAATGGCGTATCAACAAATATTTGTTCGTCTTACCGTTTTATAACTCTCGTTATGGTATTATTTTACTAGCCATGAAATTCTACAAATATACCCCGTGAAATAGCCCGTGGAAATTATACAATAATAAAAAGAAAAATACGATTTTAGGGTTCCCTACCGTATTAATAAGCTTTCACTGTACGTCCGTTTGTTTGTCAGAGGTCTTTATCTCATAAACAACATAGGTAGACAATTGAAACTTTCAAGTGTATGTAGTTAAGTCTATTTCTGCTACAACAATAATTAAAAAACGAAGATATTGGATTTCAAAACGGCAGCCAGGGAAATTAAAAACAAATTTTAATGCGTTTACACAAAAAATTTCAACCAACTTCAAAAAGAGCAGCTTCTTTTTTTTGTATGTTTAATAATAATAATAATAAATAAATGCGGGCAACATCACATACATTGCTCTGAACCCAAAGTAAGTAGCTAAAGCACTTGTGTTATGGAATTCAGAAGCAACGAAGGTACCACGAACACCCAGACCCAAGGCAATGTAGAAAATTTTTGGTTTCTACATTGACCCGTCCGGGGATCGAACCCGGGACCTCAGAGCTAGCGACACCTTGAAACCGGTGCGTACACAACTCGACCACGGAGGTCGTATGTATGTGTGTTACGCAAGTATAAATGTACTACAGCAATGTAAAATGTAAATTTATGGAAACCAATTATTTATTAATACAAACATTAATCTGAACTGCCTCGTTGGCCTAGTGGTTCTAAGCGCAACTGCTACGCTAAAGGTCTTGGGTTCGATTCCCAAGTCGACCAAGGTGTTATTGGGTTTTTCTATGAAATTCTCAGTAGCAGGTCGGAGTTTGGATTTGTGCCCGGTTAGTGGCAATAGGCTCGCCCCCTATTACATGGGACCTAAACACACCGGCGAACTGTGGGTGTACATTGGTACACCTCTGCCTAACCCTTCGGGGATACTGGCGTGATGGTATGTTTTAAACATTAATGAATAATTGGTTTCCCATAAATTTCTTCTTAAACAAAATTATTTAAAACGTATAAAAGTCTAAAAATAGTAGGTAGTTATGTTGTAAGATAGTACGGAACCCTTCATATAAGAGTCCAACTTGCGAATAACCAGTTTTTATTTACGTATCCGTGAGTAAAAGCGTTGGAATTTCCAGTTACTTAAGTTTTATGGTTTCCAGTCACTGTTTTTTTAATTGCAAAATACCTATACGAACATCGGTAGAATTTATTGCATGTTCGGTATTTGGTTTGGAAAATTGCTGTATTATTTATTGAGTTGAATTCATTGCGACCGTATATACCGATTTTTATAATCGTTAAAGGCTCATTTTCAATGAACGTTTTACCATAGGCAGAGAGGCTCTCAATACGGGATAGCGGCTACTGAAATCGATCTAGCGTCTAGCAACCAATGAATGAAATTGGTGCTTAAGAGGAAACCAGCCGAGAGACTTTTGAAAATTCGATTTTTGAAGAAAGTCTAAGTCTCGTCTAAGTCTAAGTCTAGTCTCTGTCGCTCTAATTCCCCCCGCCCTCTAATTCGTGCGATAAGGACAACTGCAGCTCAGACCGAAAAACTGACGAAAAATCGAGGTTTGGCTCTCGTCTACTTTCTCCCCCAATTCTTAACCAATTTTAAAGATATTTCATATACTGCATAAGAAAAGAATAATCTGTGCCTCTATTTTTTCCTTTTTTCAATAATCGTTGCCAAATTTGAAAAAAAAACGCCTCTGAAAACTGCGGTCAAAATCGGCACTTTTTAGAAGGTTCTAGTTTCTTTAAATATAACTTATTTAAAAAAAGGAAAAAATAGGGGCATAGATCTAGTTCATATTTATATTACTGCAAAAAAAACATAGCCAACATCGACAGTTCTTTAGGATTAGGGGCACTACGAATTTATTATACAGGTCTGGCTGCACAGCAAAGTTTGATTAACGAATAGACGACCTCCGTGGTCGAGTGGTACGCACCGGTTTTAAGGTGTCGCTAGCTCTCAAGGTCCCGGGTTTGATCCCCGGACGGGTCAATGTAGAAACCAACTTTTCTACATTGTCCCGGGTCTGGGTGTTTGTGGTACCTTCGTTGTTTCTGAATTCCATAACCAGGTGCTTTAGCTACTTACTTTGAGTTCAGAGCAATGTATGTGATGTTGTCCGTATTTATTATTTATTAATTCCTATTGGTTATTTAAAAAACTTCTCTGCTTGGTTTTGCTTGTCTCCGCTATTATAGTGGAGTCCTGGCCTAACTGCAAGCTCGCGGACACATTGTGGTGGGTTTGTGGTTGAAAGTGAATACATTTTAACGAGTCCTTCCACTTTATGGATTGTCACATTCCTTGGTTTATTTCCTTCTCAATGGTCAGTAATTACTGTTAGTTTTTAACTGTATTTTAATGCTCTATTGTACAGGAGATTTGATTTGTGCATACTGTCACTGTGACTTATGATTTAAATGATTTTTAGCAGTTGTTTTTTTTGTAAACTATACTCTATGAATTACCTACTGTATCTCGTTGGCCCTGGATAGAGAAGACTAAGGAATTGAGGAAGGCGTTTGCCCGGCAGTGGGACAGCATGGGATAATAATAATAAGTTTCAATAAAATTGTTTAGAAACAAATTATGTTCCTACATAGGTAAAAAATAATTTCATTCCTCGGCCTATACGAATACGGCAACATAACAATTAGGTATGTACACACAAATCTATAACATAACGATTATACACAATGTACTTACATTTTCTTTTTTCATCTTTAATACTTGAACTTAAAGACATCGCAATCATTAGTCCTTTGGTCATCAAAAGCTCGTTTCGCGATTTTTTCCCGGTTTAACCGTTGGAAAAACATTTAAACTAAGCTGTTACGATCGGAGATAAAACTGAGATAATTACTTTGATAGAGTATACTGATTACGTGTTACCTCATCATTATACCTTGACTTTGCTGTAAAATTCTTTATTTTACATCAGAAATTAAACTTAAAATATTTACAACTGTGCCTGCGACTTCGTTCGCGTGGATGACGAAACTTATCAATGAGTTTTTAACCGCAAAATTAAGTTTGTTTTTATTGTTTATACTTTTTCGGGATAAAAACTACCCAGTGTGGTGCCCAGGATAATAAAGAATAATTATACCAAGTTTCATCGTAATCGAACCGGTAGTTTTTGCGTGATACCTGAACAAACAGACAGACAGACAGACAAAAAAATTTTACTTTTTTGATATTTTCAATGTACAGAATTTTCACTTCTACAGATTTATTATAAGTATATTTTTATTTTATTTTATTTATTTGGGAAAGCTAACAATTACACTTTAACAAGAAAAGATACAAAATATACATAAATTGGTCATACAAAAGTGCAATCAACAACGTTTTCCACAGATACACAATGAGACAATTTGGTAGATTCTTAAGACTAACGTTGTAAATAAATAAAGAAGAAAGTAAAGGAATAAAGTAATAAACACAAGGTAGTTAAACACTAGTTATTTTACCATTAACCAAGGTGTTATTTACCAGTAGCACCGCATACAGGTAGAAATCGATTAGGTACATTCATTTTTAAGCTCGTTAAGCAGCATGTGTTTAAATTTTTATAGATAATATAAAAACTAAGCCTACACAATAAATATGAAAAATTATAAACTAAATTTAATTAAACTAAATAAAACTAAGAACTAAAATAAGGCATCAAAAAATTCATCCACATCGCTGTCGACTGGGAGTGTGCCCAAAAGGTTGGCAGCATTGCCACGTTGTATGGCAATGCTTATTCGTTGACCTAGGTAGAAGCTTTGCTGTAATAATATCAGGTTGTAATATCCCACTGCTGGGCACAGGCCTCTTCCTATATAGAGAAGGAACGAACATTAATCGCCACTGGTTTCTGTGTTAAGATTCCAATTTTAGAATGCAGGTTTCCTTACGATATTTTTCTTACTAATATTAATGGTTAAATAAATAAATAAATGCGGACAACATCACATAGATTGCTCTGAACCCAAAGTAAGTAGCTAAAGCACTTGTGTTATGGAATTCAGAAACAACGAAGGTACCACAAACACCCAGACCCGAGACAATGTAGAAAAAATTATTTCTACATTGACTCGTCCGGGGATCGAACCCGGGACCTCAGAGCTAGCGACACCTTGAAACCGGTGCGTACGCCACTCGACCACGGAGGTCGTCAAAAAAAGTACATAATATCTAACTTTAATAATTTTAGTCTAGTTTCCTACTTGTTCGGCTCTAACTACGAAATTTGATTTAGCGACGTAAAATGACATTGCCATTTGCCACTGTTGGACAAATATCTCTTCCAGTCTTTAGACACTTTTCTTTAGTGCGTCTTAATTCATTTGAATGCTATTCCTAGTTACACATTTTCATGTTGTGTTCTCCTAGTTATATCCCTATTTACGCATTACACGGGAATTAAAAAAATAATATCAATCGATACAATATAATTTAGATAAATGAGTCAGAATTTTATGTTTGTATTAACAGTCTTTATCAAACAGAAAAACAAAAAAATAAGGACTCTTATTTGTTCTATAGCAACAAGCCAGTCAAATTGTTTTTTTATGATCATTTAATTTAACTTTGCTACAGTTGAGGATTCGATCACATGGATGATCACAAGGACAAAAATGAAACTTCACATAAATAATAAAAATTCAAAGTTTTATTGTGATAGCATCAGTATCCATTTACAAATAATGAAAATATAATCGCATGCAGAGAACAAAAACACAGTATCATGCAATATTTTTATACATTTTATTTTTTGAACAACAAGTTATTTGCCGTTATGCCCATACATTGAGGTGCGATTTTCTCGTAAAGCTTTACCCATAACTTATATTTTTATATATTTACAATAAAATAAAAATTAAAATAAAAAGGCACGCGGAACTAAAATTATTTTTAAACTATTGATTTTAAACTCACACAATATTCGGATCTTAACTATTATGGAACTATTAAGATGCGATCCTAATTTTTTTTCACTATATAATTATCACAGAAATATGATTTTTCTACATCATTGACCATTTTAGCTAAATATTTATTCTATCTAAATAATATTTCAAGTTCGCAAAACTTAGCCACAGTAATAAGTAAGAGTCAAAACAATTTATAATATATCGATACAGAACAAAACTCGATTTATCATTTTTATTTTTTCCTAAAAACTTTATAAAATATTTAATTCAGTCTGTAATTACGAATACACTATACTGGAAATTAATGGAATTATAAAGAAATCGATTATCGATTTGTTTATTGAGCAATCGTATCGTGCTAAAATGTTTAGATTTGATAAATAAAAATAAAATAAAATTCACACTAAAATGCGGATACAATTTATAATAATATGTACAGATTGTGACAAAATTAGAATGTTATTTTCTCATGCATTGTATTTACAAAAATATATCTCATGTTTTTATTTTACAAAACACAAATAAGTTTTACATTTATTTAATTTGACAATATATTTTCGTTAATATAAAAGTCAAAAATTCGTAATTTTTTATTACATCATTTTCTCGAATCATTTAAGTCGTATTCGATTCAATTCAAAATCACTGGAAGAAAAAAATACATTTTATTTAAATTATTTTAAATTATCAAATTAAAATAATATTTTTACTTAAAAAATAAAAATTCATTTTTCGTCCAGTCAATTCGTTACAAATCCTTCGATTTTTTTAAAGAAAGTCTAGGGGACTAATTCTATCGTATATACACCTCAGTCATTTAATATTTAGGAACATAGTATGTTACACAAACAGCTTTATTTAGCTGTATTTGAAGTAAATGTCCGTTTTTACACAAGTATACGCCTTCGCTATACATGGGTACCTTGAGACGGCTGGCTACCATTACCTGTGAAAAATGACGACAATTAGCTTAAGTGATATTGAGAAAAAAAGCGTTCTATTTAAGCAGAAAAGGTCATTTATTATTTTTAATACGAGATACAAATTGGGCAAGATATTTTATGTAACTAGTATTTTCCGGCGCGTAGCTAAGTAAAATTGTTTTATTAAAACACGACTCGGCTTTTTAACATAATGTACTTTTTTAAACGACGCGACGTTGTACTTTTAGTTGAGTATGTTTTTTGGCGGTATTATTCTTTGTATAAAGATTATTTAGAACTTCGAATTTAATGTACCTTGAAGTCTGTCCATTAGTGGAAACTATATTAAAACTTTCAGTAGTTCTTAAGACGGATAACGCGATGAGGGTTTGTAATATTATTATTATGTATAGTTAGAAAATACCTAGATTTATAAAATAATTATGAAATTAAAAAATTACTGAGTATACTACAACTTATTTAAAGCTTTATTAAAAAATACGGGTGTTACACTAGTAAGTATTGTTTTTTTTTTTATAAGTTCAATTGTTAATTGAAAAAAGATTTTATTTACAAAAGCTACTATTGTTGCATTATTTTTATTAACCACCACATTTTCAAAAGAAAAAACGTTATTCAAAAACAAAAGTCTTGCCAAAAAAAACAGGCCACCATCGCGAACCAAGTTGCCCAATAAATTATTCAAGATTGAAAATGCAATTAGATTTATGCGACTTCGCGAAGCAATTGTGGTCGATTCGATCGTTATTTAACCGTGGTTCTAATGCAAGTTCACTTGAATTAAACTCGCAAAACTTGTCAATATAACTTAGCAGACTGTTTTATATTGTATGTTAATGTGTTTGTGTTTTGTTTAAGTTTCTGTTTGTGTTTGGATGGAAGAGTGTTTTGGTGTTGATTGAGGTTAAGTAAAAAGTCATGAAATAAGCTTTTTTGTTTGTTCATATACTGTGTTTTATTTTACTTGTAACTCTTAGGTAAGAACAAAATTGAAATTGATTGCTACAAAAATAAGCTAGTTTTTTCTAGTTGTTTTAGTGACAATTTATGTAGGAACGTGCGATTAAAAGACAACATAGGAAAACAAACAATTATAAAAAAGAAATCTAAGGTTTACACATTGAGTTCTGAGGTTTACGCGAATGTTAGACATTGAAATAAAACTACTTTTACGGATTTTATCGCGGTTTGTATTTTGATTTCTAAGGTTTCTATTTTTGTATAACTTCAAATAATCAGAATTCAGGTGTCTATAAGGTCAAAGTTTAGAGAAAAAAATACGACATAAAACAAATCTAAGACAAAATAATTAAAAAAAGGTTTTCTAAAGGTAAAGCATTCTCTATAAGGAATCCTGCTTACCCTTACAACAGCTTGTTGTCTTTATTTACCTGGAGGTAAAACCACAGAGCTTCGTATCGCGGAGTATGGCGGCGGGGCGGGCGTCGCCGCGGGCTTAGCCGTGTGTACTTGATTGTTGTAGCCTGGGTTAAGAAAAATATAAATATGTATAATAAAAAAAATAAAAACAAGTTTTTAAAGAAAATTAAAATCTTGAAACAGCTTACTTAGTACACCATTATTTTTAATTCGGTGTGTGTATACAGGAAATGTGTGTTTTACTTTTTCGGAATTTTTGGTTCCTAAATTGTATCCTTGTGTTTTAAATTAAAAAAAGAACAAGTTTTCTTAAATTTTTTTTAGAAATTTTTTATATTTTTAGTAGTAGACGGAGTAGGGTTAAGTAGGGTTATTAATATTTCATAAATGAATATAAATATTTTATTTAAATATAAATAGTATTTATGATCTTACCAATATTGCTATTCCTTAGGTACGGATTGCCGTACGTGGCTGAGTAGCGCAGGTCCACATTAGGTTGGGGTTTGATGCTCGGCTGGGCGTATATAGGCGTCGGAGCACCTGTGGCTAAACCATAAAAAAAAAACATGTAAATGGGGGTAACAAAATAAAATTCACGTCTGACATATTTTGTACTGAAGAACTGTCAAAAATCCGAAATTATTCCTCAGATTAAATTATCTTGAATCGAAAAAAACTGGCCCTTAATCTCCTTAAGTTTTAACTTCAGGCAATAAACTACTAAAATGGTAGATTCTGGTTCAAATTAATATAAAACAATGAACACAAAACTAGGTAACAGCATGTCATTTACTCCCAACTTGCACTCACCGTCCAAAGGAAGACCCAAATTATTAATAGCATCCGTCTCGTCCAAACTGTTCGTCGTTCGTTGTAAAGTGTTATTCTGCGATCCATTGCCGGCTGACAACGGTAGCGTTGAGGCAGTGTCGATGCTGCGCGTCAATGAACCTTGTAGCGACCTGTTGGGGGGAATTGTCGTTATGCAGATGTATTTTTGGTAGGTGTCGTCTGTTATCAAGCATTAACAAAGGATTGTTGGGTTTAGTGTTTAGTACTCGGGTTTAGAATGCATTTTAACGAGTGTTTTCTTGTTAAGACCCATTCAAGTAAGACAGGAGAATATTATAAATGTGTAGTATACTACTAGGACTGAGGAACTTAATAATTTCCGTAGTGTACATATAATTTGGAGTGATTATTAAATGCCTACTTATTTAAAGTTACGTTTTTGGGTTATCAATTTAGTTTAGTTTGCTTTTGGACACATAAATCGAGGAACACCTTATTCATGTATAGCTTTCCATTGTCTATATTGGATTAAATAATTATAGTAGTACCAAAAACCTACCCCATGCTTATTATAATGCAAAAATGCCATATTTTACAAATCTTAAAGAGAAATAAAAACGTGTAACATAACCGATTCGAAAAATAATGGCTCAATTTAAGTGTCCAGGAGTTTATGAACCTATTTTATATTGTGTACAATATAAGAACCAAAATACAAGCTTTTCAACTTAAGTATACATCCATACTATTTTACCAAATGTGTTTCAACCCCTTTTAAACCAAAAAACTAAAGTCAAAATAACAAAAACTCCCTGTACTCACCTAGGAGGCTCCAGGGGGGGTGACTGTACCCTCAGGTGAGGCGGAGGGGCGTACCCCTGCGGGTAGTCGTACACGAAACCCGCCGGACTCTGCGATCAAGGTAATACTAGCTTTATTTTACCGCGGTTAAGGGTCGGACAGAAGGTCCATTAAAAATTAGAGAGTATATAATTTAAATACATTTTATTTGCAATTGTGCATCGATGACATATAATATACTACTTAAAACACGCCAATTATGATCAAATTGTGTGTACCTATAACAGGCATGCACATAAGAAATGTTGTCATTACTGTTAATTTTGTTTACAATATATGTTATGCTGTTGGTATACCTGATAAATAAATAAATAAATTGGAAATTAAACCTAAGGTTATTTTTGTTTTACAAGAAATATTTATTTAATTTTAATAATATTAGTTTTAATAAGCGTGTTTCGGAAAGCACGTTAAACAGTAGGTCCCGGCTGTCATACATAGATCTTTGGCAGTCGTTAAGTCAATTCTGACAACCAGTCTTACCATGGGATACTGTGTTTCCCAGTAAAATGGGTTGTGGAGGTCAGATAGGCAGTCGCTCCATGTAAAATACGGTATTCAGCTGATTCCGGTAAGACTGGTAGCCGACCCCAACATAGTTGGGAAAAGGCTCGGGAGATGATGAATATTAGTTTTAATAAAACACGAGATAAACGTATACCAAACATGCAGAAATAATTACTATTAATTTGAATACTTAGTCAATTTTCTATTTATTTAAAGAACTCTCAGTTTAATGACATGAAAAGGTTGCTTTACCTATAGTCTAAATCTTAAAGACTTTTTACTGAGACATAAGGCTCAAAATCAGATAAACCAATTTTGATGCCTTCACGTATTAAAATAAGAATACTTAATGATATTTCATGAAACACTGACTTGTATTTTCACATGTTGACTGTGGAAACCTTTTGCTATGCTATTTATAAAGTAACGTATAAAATAGGAACTATTACAGACTAGCTGTGCCTGCGACTTCGTTCGCGTGGTAGACGAAATTTATCAATGAGTTTTTAACCGCAAAATTAAGTTTGTTTTTTATTGTTTATACTTTTCCGGGATAAAAACTACCCAGTGTGGTGCCTAGGATAATAAAGAACAATTGTACCAAGTTTCATCGTAATCGAACCGGTAGTTTTTGCGTGATACCTGAACAAACAGACAGACAGACAGACAGACAAAAATGTTTATTCTTCACACTTTTGGGTTCGGTGTCGGTCTAGTAACACCCCCCGCCATTAATTTTTTTGATATTTTCATTGTACAGAATTTTCACTTCTACAGATTTATTATAAGCATAGATAGAAGATAAGTTGCGAGTGTCAAATTGGTTACTTTTCCTCTATTGTAGTTTTGTTCCTAATTTCAGGCTGTGAAAATAAGTCGTGTCTTTAGACATATGAAAGAAAGTTTTCGCTTTGTAATGAAAAAGGAAACAAATAATAGACTTCATGAAAAGCTAAGGATCATGTTTTCTATTGTTGTGAGTTATTTTTACAGTATATTTTCTTTTACTTGAAATATTTGCTTTGTAAGTTATTTTTTTTTTAACTATAACTACTGAATCGGAGTAAGTAGATATTTTGATGTGTTTTCTTTAAAGAAGACCCTATTATTGGCCTGCTGTTGGGTAATGATTTTACAAACTACTGTACTTCTTTTTGTTATATTAATTAACTCAACAATTCCTGTATTAATAGTTTTTCACACTACAAATAAACAAGACACAAAAAAAAAAACTTCAACACAAGATATATAATCAACTCAAAAATATTCTCTTCAATATAGGTATCATGTAGCACTTTTTAATGATAAGCAAACATGGACGGCACTCAAATTCGCCTACCTTTCACCAACACACATTTATTTAAAACAAACATACATACTATAACTGACTCTATACCAGATGTACTCTTCACCCCTTTCGGATAGATATACCCTTTCTCAAACACGCTGTATACATAATTATAATTTACACAAAAATCTTACCTTATAATAAGGATCGCTATACGTGGGGTCGGAGTAATCGTTGCTGTACCGGAACTGCATGAGGGGATCGTCATGGCGCATGTTGGGCAACGTCACGGGGCCAGCTAGTGGCAGCCCTGCGTGCAACTTGCTGTCTGATCGATCAGAGCTGGTGTAGTCCTGAGAAAGGATATAGGTCTTAGAGAGCATTCCACTGGTCCGTAGAAACTTGATCTGTTAAAGCTAATTTCTGCTGTAAAGTTCGATGGAGGCTATCGCGAGTCAAAAATGCGCTAGGGTTGCATTCCCAGATCCCAAGACAATTTGTAATTTTTAGCATTACAGGCTAGCTTGTCTTTCATTGGTGGAGACTGACAAAACTGTAGGAACCTTAGCGGATTTTTTAATTGTGATTAGCTCTAATGTGTTTAATACTTAAATTTGCATTTCACCAACTTAAATTAAACGCAGTTAAGAAGAGACCGCAATATAGAAAATAAACTAGAATGGATAAAGAACGTTTTTTTTATGAAAATAACGTATAAACATTACTTTGAATTTTAATAATTGACGTAAATTGAAACAAAACTGTGAAATAGAGTGTACAAAATAAGTAATCTACTTGCTCTTTAAACACAATGTGAACCATACAATATATGAAACCTCAGGAATTATTATATATTTTTTTTTATCTCTTACCAATTCATAGCTCCCATCGCTCTGAGGCAGCTGCAGCTTCAGATCACTGATATTGGAGCTCCTGTCACTCTCTTTATACACATCTCCCGTCGTGACAGTGACGTCAGGCTTCTCATTCATCTGTCCCTTCTTCCGTCTTCTTCTGTGACAGACCACCACGAGGATGATGAAGGCGGAGAAGATGATGATGCCTGATGTTACTCCGATCAGGATTATGTATAGGGGGAGGGTTTCTGGGGGAAAAGGCTTGTGGTTAGAATTTGAAACGTTTTGTACTGATTTACATGGTTGTTTTTCGGTTGATTAGTAGGTTACGATTAGTAACTATAATCGTTGTTAATTTTTTTTAATTTATATTTTCTGAATATAAGCATGATTTAACTATACCATGACTTCAGGCTCTTATGTTTTCGGTCTAAGGATTATACTAATTCAAATAAGCTTTTCAAGTTACATACATTAGGTGTTATGTTAGTGTACATAGATTAAATATGGAAAATAAGTCTTTTTTTTACGAAACCTTTATAATTCAGAAGTGGTTTTCGACGATTTTTTTTTAGCTTACTTAAGATCCCACATGCTCGGCAAAGGCCTCCCGTTACTTCTTCTAAACCTCTCGACGATATATTCATATAAAATCAAAATACACCCTTTAGTTTAAAAAATGACAATTTTCTCACTCGGAGTTTACTTATTAGGTACATACTAAACTTAATCACTATAACTACTCACTTAAAGGCTTCAACATGATCGCTGCATTAGCATTTCCATACTCGTTGGTAACACTACAGTTGTACTGCCCATAGTGCTTCGACTGACTAGCCCTGATCACCAGGCTTGACTTGGCCACGCCATCTGGGAGAACCTCTTCTAGTGTCGCGTAGTCCTGGAAGGAAGGAGGTTTTAGTATTGTGGAAATATTAACAGCAGTTTGAAATATGTTACTGGTGATCCTGATAATAGAATCTGTTTTTAAACTTCCAAAAAGGGGAGGTTGACATTACGACAGGGTTTTGTTTTGGATGTTTGTTACGCGATATCTACGACGATTGCGGATCGATTTCAAAACTTATTTTTGAAGCCCCATAATAATATGTATAGCATTGGAGTCTGTTCTTTTTTGTATGTGTATGTGAGAATGGTCAGATATGGGTAGAAAATAAGATAAAGATAAGAATAAGTATAATTATGGGAAAAATTGAAAGTGGCGTGAACGTATTTGAAATTATTATGTACCTAATGTTTACTATAGCGGGTAGAGCTTACTTTTATAATCAATAAAGTACTATATACTTGTGTACTTATGTATTATAAAACTTACCGGATCCTGTATAACGCTGATCTCCCGACCTTCAAAGTACCATCTAATATCATCAGGCTTTGGCACAGACTGGGCGGCGCATTCTATTCGCACGCTCTCCCCTTCCATCCCAAACTGAGTCCTATTTGATAGGATCTTTGGAGCACCTAGGATGAAACCAACAGTATTAATATATGTGCACAAAAACAAGTTTTTTTTTTTTCAAAATCGATACTAAATAATATGCTGTACATTGTTGGTACTAATTGAATATTGATACGTACCTACATACCATCACGCCTGTATCCCCGAAGGGTTAGGCAGAGGTGTACCAATGTACACCCACAGTTCGCCAGTATGTTTAGGTCCCATGTAATAGGGGACGAGCCTATTGCCACTAACCGGGCACAAAACCAAACTCCGACCTGCTACTGAGAATTTCATAGAAAAACCCAATAACATCTTGGTCGACTTGGGAATCGAACCCAAGACCTCTAGCGTAGCAGTCGCGCTTAGCACCACTAGGCTAACGAGGCAGTTTTTTACTATATAGAATATTGATAGTCTCAATTATGCTTCACTTTTCGAAGTCGGGGCGATATCTACATAATTTATCTGAACTTATTACACACAAAAATGGATTTATTTATTATGGAACCAAATATCAAAAACATGTAATTTAGTAAACTAAACTAAAAATGTTAGTCAGTCAAAGGTAGATAAAATTCATCATGTTAAAAGTAATCAATTTCGAACACAAAATGGTTTTTAGTTTATCAAAAATATAGGTACATCTACTTATTGATTTTATAAAATAATGCCTGTCTAGCACACAAAACAGTAATTTCAGTTGAAAAATTGCGTTGCATGTTAGCATTAGAAAAGAAAAAATTACTAAAAGATAATGTAAGTTTAGCATGATTGAAACTATAATTTGAAAAACATATTCAATCGAATTTTTAAAAGAAAATAAAAGTATATTTCAAATACTAGACTAGATTCAGACTATTTATTAGGGTACAGTCTAGATAATAATATAAGGTATTTTATGACCCGCATCCAATATTTCTTTGGCAGACAGTTTTTATATTAAAATTCAGGCTTTCTCTTTAAAGTACTGATTGATATCCACTTTTATACACATAACTAAATACGAAAGAAATATTAAAAAAAAATCCTAAGATAGGATATGAAAGACAACACCCATTGCGATCTTAATCATCAGTACTTATTCAGACTACCTATTAGTTATCTAGTAAGTAGTAAGTAGCCCTAATGAATTTTTATCCTATTTTTGAAGGACCGGATTTCTAACGTGAAAATGAGGAAGATGAGCATGTTTTTTTTATCATCTAGAAAAATCAAACTAAAAATTAGAAAAACAATGGTGAAAAAATTTTAGCGATATCTCAAAAACTCTATTTTTTACGAATTTTTAAAGTCGGGCATTCTTAAATTTAGTTTTGGTTCGCCCGATCAACGCGTGACGTCACAACGCCCGTCCTCCGCTCCCGTACATACGATTTCGTGCAGTATTTTTATGTTACTCGCATTTTTTTCTAGATTTTGCTAAATATGGAAAAAAGACTAGCGTACAGTTACTGAATAGTCTTCTTTGTACTAATACAATAGTTAGCACGCCAAAAAATATATATTTACAAGCTTTTATTTAACATTCAATGTATACGTTTGTACCTACAGCTACGAGTGGAATCTTGCAACTTAATTTTGAAACAGATATCTTTAACCGATTGAGCTGAAATTTTGTATATCTGTTAAGTTTGGATGACAATATAATTTGATAGTACTTTCGAGCTGATCTGATGATGGCGCCAGAAGGTGGCCAGAGGAACTCTCTAACTAAATAACGTAATCGCATCGCGTTTGGGCTTGTTTGATAAGTCTACACTATTACTGTGAGCTTAGCTAAATTTGAAGCTTGTGTTTAAAATTAATTTATATTAGAAGGAAACTGAAAACCGATTTGTGCCCGAAATGACAAAAAAAAAAATGTGCTCGTGTACGTATGTGTACGTGTTGTAAATTAATGAAAAGGAAGAACAAGTCGTCATTGTTGCAAAGATCGTTTCAATGTCAAAAATAATGCTAAAACTTTATTTCTATCTATAGCGGCCCGTCCCGGCTTCGCACGAGTATTTAACAAACATTTTAAAATAGATTAATTTTAATACACACACACACAAACACCTTTTTGAAAGGGGTACAAAAAAAGAGTAGGTACATTAAATTTCATTATAAAGAAAATTGGATTATTATTGTTTTTTTTTATTATCGTTTATGTATCTTTCTATTACATTTTATATTTTATTATTTCTTAACGTTTACTCCCTTCCCGTACTCCAGTGACGTCTACATCGCATAGTTAGCCGAGCGGAGAGAGCGGCCACCATAAACCAAGCGACTTTTTTCTAATACATACTTACACTTTTGAACTCGTGTTATCTTTTATTATGTTTTACTTTTTTGTTTGGCTGTCTGCCTGTTCCGGGTAATCTCTGAAGCGGCTGGACCGATTTTGACAGAACTTTCAGTCACAGATAGATAATGCAACAGAAAGTTTAAATTTTATTTATTTTAAAAGGGGATTTTGTAAAACATTGGGGCACATATACTACTGAATATTTAGCATTCCGCTGCATTTCATGTTCTCGAACATGAGCAAAATGTTCAACATGAGAAATCTACCTATCTATACTGATATTATAAAGCTGAAGTATGTTTGATTGAACTTGCTAATCTTAGGAACTACTGATTCAGACTTTATAACACTACGCTGCACCCAATAGGGCGAAGCATCAACGGAAAATGTAACCAAAACGGAAAAATATCCCTATTTGTGAACTTCCGTTACAGAACAGTTAAAGTTAGGCAAAAATCATGCATGACGAAATTGTTCCTGTTTAAAAGATCTAAAAAAAAGTCAGGGACGACATATGGCTATCTTTTAAGATTTACTTACTATAACCGTATTTTATGGAAATCAAAGTTCTAAATTAATAAATTATTTGCGAAGACGTTTTATCAAAATAATATTAATCCTTATACAAATAAATGTGATATTAATCACAAGTATTTAATTGTGAACAAAATTGTCTTCGACATTACTTGATTTCAATCAACATCTTAGGAGGTATCATAATTTTTAAAAATTAAAATAACTACCGGCCGGCCCGAGCGCCCGTCGCCTGCGGTAGGGTGATGTGACGTCACGACAGATTCTCGGCCGGCTCAAAAATTTATCGGGAGATACGAAATTGAAAAATAAATAAAAAAATAACTATTTGAGATTTCGACATAATTTTTTCGCAGTTATTTTTTTATTCACCTACATTTTTCGATAAGCCAATAAAAATGCGGTTTTTTTTTATTTACATCTTCCTCATTGCTATGCTTATATCAATTTCGCAAAATCCTAGTGAGAAAAAACCCGTGTCCCTTATTTAATTGTACTGTAGTTTTTGACTCTTTATCCATTAGATACTTCAATGTGCTGTTGTTTCGTCATCATACAAATGACTAAAATAAGATCGTTTAATTTCACCACGGGCAACACACGATGTTCTTATCGATTTTCAGCAGTGGCAATCACAACTGTTTTGACAGTTGTAATACGTGCCGTACTCGTTATCCGATTGGTGCTACTGCTGCATCTGTCATGACGTCACTACCGTTAACGGACGGACCGCCCCCCTATCGACAATCTTTTCTCACCATCTTGCACGCGCGCGCACTTCGCGATCTCTCTCAAGAAAAACCCTTAAACGCGTCAACTCGACCGATATTCTGCTGGGAATCAATAATCCGAGCAGCTCGTGACCTTCAACAATCAACTGTGGTGGAATCATATCGCCGGCGGATCATCGGCAGCAGAAATAGCAGACCAAGGTACGTGCACGTGTTTTAGTTTGTTACTGCTGTATTTTCATAAGAACATCGTTTGTGTGATCGTCCAGCCTCTTAGGCTGTCCCAGATGTGCGGTTAACTCATCGATTTTATCGCGACTGCACATTTTTATGGTGCCGAAACCCGGGACCCGCCATTACGACTTATTTTTCAACCCAGTTAAGCCTTAATAGTTACTGTAGGATCTCAATATTAGGCAATCTATCTTCCTTCGGTGCTTAATATTATTCTTTTCGGCCTATATTAACTGTTTTAGGTATAACGTATCGAAAAAATATCGGTCATTAACATTCGCAAAAAATCCTTTGTTCGTGTGACATTTTTTATTCGGAGGTAGGTGTAACAAATTATCTCAACGTACCGCGCTAGTAGTCTGAGTTGTCAGCGGCTTGCGTTCGGATACGCAGCCAACACGTTCCGCCTTCGGGAAACGCGATAATACTCTTCGTGAGATTACCGTAAAACCAAGGCAAGACTACCTTAGCTACATTCCTTCCTATTACATAAAAGAAAAATTGTGTCAATAGGTATTACGAAGCTTACATCCGTTTAACTTCAAAACTTAATTAAATTAACATTGAACAAAGGATTTATGTTGCGCTTTTACACAATCTATAATCTGTACTGCAGACACACGACCAAAATTCAATAAATATTACTACCGATTAGCGTAAGTGCTCGTGTTCTTATCTTGTTTACATCTTTGTAAGTAGACAGCGCTCATCTGTTGGAACCTTGTATCGCCGACTATTCGTTATCAGTAACCGATCTTGCTAATTGTTTTCATCATGTCATTGTTAAGTAAACATTCGTCTCGTAAACAAAGTTGTTTTAAGAAATCGAAATCCCACTCTACGGAGAATGAATATACAGTTCAAGATTTATCACAGTTACGTAGAAAGCGTACTTTAGCTATTAAGCGGTTGGATAAGGCATTGGAAATAGGTACATTAGCAATGAGTGATGACTCACAACGGAATTTATTTCTTTCTTATTATCAGGAACTCAAACATATTCTAGATAGCTTTGAAAGTGCTCATCAGATCGTTTTGGAGCTTTTAGATGATCCTGATCATGCAGATAATACGCTCCAGGATACATTTGACGATAAATATTTTCAAATCTTATCTATTCATCGTAGTTTAACTAAAAGTGAACCTCAAGTAAATAATAAAAATAGTCTTTCATCGTTGAATATCCGTTTACCGAAAATTGTTCTTCCAACTTTCAGTGGTGACATCAAGAAATGGCCTGAATATCACGACACTTTTAATGCATTGATTCATAATTCGAGTAGTCTTACTGATACGGAAAAATTTCATTATTTATTCTCATCGTTGACCGGCGATGCATTATCTGTTATCAAGGCATTCCCATTAACTTATGAGCATTACAATGATGCCTACCAGGCCCTTGTTACTCGCTATCAAAGGAAACGACCTTTAGCTTTTACGTCATGGAAGGATCTTTTAAACATTAATTTTAATACTACTGACGGTAATGATTTTAGAAAATCATTGGACCTGTTTGAGGAAAATTTAATTATTTTAAAGAAAATTATTTTACCTGAGGACCGATGGGATTTTGTATTAGTCTACCACCTTCTCTCTAAGATGGACTCAAACTTGCGTCGCGATTTCGAGGAAAAATATCCTGATATTGAGTTTCCTCCATATGCACAGTTGAAGTCTTTCTTAAACTTGAAGTGTGAAGCGCTTTTACGTGATTCTCATTTTTGTGAAATTAATAATAAAACTTCGAGTAAGCCACAACAACGATCTGTAAAATCATTTCAAATAAATAAACGGGCAAACGTTTCTCATGCGCTTGTGAGCAGTACAGATAAACCTCAAGTTGCCACAGCTAGTACTACAAGCAGTGAAACGCCTACGTCACAATCAGTTAAGTGCGCGTTTTGTGGTGACACTCACTCAATATCATCATGTCAACAATTTCTTAATAAATCGGTCGATGAGCGGATATCTATCGTAAGCAAAAATAATTGGTGTTTCAATTGTCTTCGAGCTTCACATCAATTAAAAGGTTGTACTTCTATTTTTAAATGTCGTAAGTGTAATCATAAACATCACACTTTACTTCATAAAGATAAACCGGTCGAGTCGAACCCAACCTCTTCATTATTTTCTAAAAACAATAACACAACTGTTTTATTAGCAACTGCCATTGTGCAAGTACGGGATGCGAATGGCAAGTTCGTGTCTTTTCGAGCTCTTTTCGATTCGGGGAGTCAGATTAATCTTATTACTGACTCAGCTGTCAAAATATTAAATTTAAAACTATCCAGTCCTACCACAACTATAAGTGGAATCGGTGAAGCCCCGGCTTCAATCTTAGGAGACATTAATTGTTCCATTGGTACTGGTGATCAAGTTTTATTTAATTTAAATATGCACGTAATGTCAAAAATTTGCGGGGACCAGCCAATAGCTAAATTAAACACATCGGGTTGGTCTCACATCAATTCACTATCGTTAGCCGATCCCGGTTTTGACATTCCTGGCCGGATCGACCTACTGTTCGGTGCGGATGTATTTGCGGAATCGCTTCGTAATCGTAATATTAAAGGAAACTCACATCAACCTACCGCCTTCGACTCAGTCTTTGGATGGCTATTGTTCGGTAAAACTCGTTTAGCTACTCATTCACTCGGCTCCCTACTGAACTCTTCTATACAAAGTGATAAGGAATTAAACTCATTAGTTCAACGTTTTTGGGAGTTAGATGTATTACCACCCGCAGCATCCCTAACCCCAGATGAGATAGCATGTGAACAACATTTTATCACAACTCATTCTCGTGACTCATCTGGGCGGTACATCGTGCAGTTGCCATTCAGGGACGAGTCCGAGCCTATGTTCACTGGTTCACGTGATATTGCTTTGCGTCGTTTCTATGCGATTGAACGTCGACTGTCACGTGACCCCGAGTGTCATCGTCAATATTGCGATTTTATGTCTGACTATCTAACTGCGGGCCATATGTCATTGGTCTCTCCAGATGACGTAGGGAATGGGAAATACTATATTCCCCATCACTGCGTTATACGTCCTGATAGTACCACGACTCGCCTTCGTGTCGTATTTGACGCCTCTGCTAAAGATGCACGTTCTCGATCGTTAAACGAAAGTCAACACATCGGTCCAAAATTACAATCAAACATTTTGGAAATTCTATTACGCTTTCGTGAACACGACGTCGTTTTCATGGCAGATGTACGTCAGATGTACCGACAGATTATACTCTTCGGCGACCATCGTGACTATCAGCGAATTCTCTGGAGAGCTTCGCCTAGCGAACCTCTTTTAGAGTTTCGTCTGAATACGGTCACGTATGGCATCTCTTCGTCCCCCTATCTCGCTTGCCGTACTTTGCGACAGCTTGCTGATGACGAGGGGGATTCTTACCCGCTCGCCAGGAGTGTAATCTTGTCGGACACCTACATCGATGATGTCGTCAGCGGTAGTCAGGACTTCGCCACTGCACAAAGAACAAAAACACAACTCATCGCTCTTTTTAAAAAAGGAGGTTTTCATCTTCGGAAGTGGGTGTCAAATGACAATCGTCTTTTATCGGATCTTCAACCTGAAGATTGCCTAACTAATTCTGTATCGTTAGATAAAGCTGAACCGGCTTCATTTAAAGTCTTGGGACTCAAATGGGATCCCTCAACTGATTCGTTTCTTTTTGAAGTTGTATCTTCACATCGGCCATGTACCAAACGGTCTATTCTTAGTGAACTCGCTAGAATCTTCGACCCGTTCGGATTCTTATCCCCCCTGACAATTCATGTTAAAAGCTTAATCCAAAAACTTTGGATTATCGGTGCCGGGTGGGATGACGTTCCCCCTGACGAGGTCGTCAGTACATGGAAACAATATCAGGATCAACTTTCTCAGTTGCAACATCTAAAAATTTCGCGTAGAGTCACTCGTACTGATTCACAATCCTACGAGCTACACGGATTCTGCGACAGTTCGGAAACTGCATCTGGCGCGGTCATTTATTTACGAGTAACAGACGTAGATAACAATTCTTACGTTCATTTCGTTTGTTCGAAAGCTCGCGTGGTACCATTAAAACGTACCTCATTGCGACGTCTAGAACTCTGCGCCGCAGTTTTGCTTTCAGATCTGTACAAATTCGTTACAGAAACTTCTAAACTTCTCGTATTCCTGTTTCAGCTGTCTTTTTGTGGTCCGATTCCACTGTTACACTTTCTTGGTTGCGTTCACCCTCATGTCGTTGGTCTACTTTCGTTGCCAATCGCGTGAGTCATATTCAAGAAATAACAGCTATTGAATATTGGCATCACGTGTCCTCTGCAGACAATCCTGCAGATGTTTGTTCGCGAGGCCAATTTCCAAGTGAACTTCTTCACAACTCGTTATGGTGGGCGGGGCCACGATGGTTATCCGAGCCGCATGAGTCATGGCCATCTTGTATTGACAGCGTTACTAATGACGAGCAGAAAGTTGTTGAGGCCGAGACTCGTAAATCTCCTGTGGTAGTATCAACTGTGCATCCTCGGGAAAAGGATGTTTCAATTATCGATAACTTATTAAATCGTTTTTTATTGTTAGAAAAAATCAAAGCCGCAAAGCAACATTTGTATCGCATAGTCGGTGATCAGGTTCTAACATTTGAAGAACTTACTACATTATTCGTACAAATCGAGGCGGTTTTAAATTCACGGCCAATGTGCCCTGTTAGTTCGGACCCTAATGACTTATCAGCGTTAACACCGGGTCATTTCCTTACATTGGAGCCTCTGACCGCTGTCCCCGATGATGATTATTCTAACGTCAATATTCATCGTCTTCATCGGTGGCAGTTGTTGCAAGCTTTCCAACAAAGTTTTTGGTCAAGATGGAAACACGAGTACTTAAATTCACTCACTCAACGCGCCAAATGGACCAAGAACTCAAGACCATTAGGGGTGGGCTCGCTTGTAATCATCAAGGATGACAATCGACCTCCTCTTGCATGGTCACTCGGTAGGGTTACTGATCTTCTTCCTGGCGCTGACGGAGTAGTTAGGGTTGCAATTCTTAAGACCGCTACTAGCAATTCTGTTAAGCGACCGCTGGTCAAACTCTGTCCTCTACCTATAGAGGATTAACGTATTATTTAACTTAATATTATTAAGCATCGTAGGTTAGGTTGATTAGATTCGTAGTTCAGTAACTATTAAGGTTTAACGTTTTCTTCCTAACTTTTCTATTTATATTTCGTATTTTCGAAAATACCATAGGTATTTTGGTGGGCGGAATGTTTCGTCATCATACAAATGACTAAAATAAGATCGTTTAATTTCACCACGGGCAACACACGATGTTCTTATCGATTTTCAGCAGTGGCAATCACAACTGTTTTGACAGTTGTAATACGTGCCGTACTCGTTATCCGATTGGTGCTACTGCTGCATCTGTCATGACGTCACTACCGTTAACGGACGGACCGCCCCCCTATCGACAATCTTTTCTCACCATCTTGCACGCGCGCGCACTTCGCGATCTCTCTCAAGAAAAACCCTTAAACGCGTCAACTCGACCGATATTCTGCTGGGAATCAATAATCCGAGCAGCTCGTGACCTTCAACAATCAACTGTGGTGGAATCATATCGCCGGCGGATCATCGGCAGCAGAAATAGCAGACCAAGGTACGTGCACGTGTTTTAGTTTGTTACTGCTGTATTTTCATAAGAACATCGTTTGTGTGATCATCCAGCCACTTAGGCTGTCCCAGATGTGCGGTTAACTCATCGATTTTATCGCGACTGCACAGCTGTATTTAAAAATAAGTAAAAAATCTCCATGAACAAACAAGACTTACTCTTAATAAAAATGGTGGCTTCACTCTCGATCTCCGGGTATCCCTCCTCAATGACCTTGCAGATGTACCGGCCGGCTGTCTCCCTACTCACGTACACCTTCAAGTTCGGAGCCTTTCCTTTGACCTGCTGGAAAATATTACACGTTCACGTAACACTGTCTTTAATATGAACAAAATATAACCAAATTCAACCTACTACTGTCCCATTTAAGTTTCCGTTCAAAAAAAGAGTTTAGGATATGCCAATCATGTGGTACATATGAGTTCTTAAATTTTGTTTCATTTATATATTTTATTTTTAAATGCTAAGTTTTGAAATATAGAAACGGGTTGGGCAATTAGTTCGTTGATAGATTCAACTGCCTATTGGTATACCTAACTATAGGTCCTGATGGTCAAAAGTGATCTTTAATTGTCTTTATAATCCAGCCTATAAACGTCCCACTGCTGGGTACAGGCCTCTTCCCATATAGAGAAGGCACGAGCATTGATCACCACGCTTGCTCTCTGCGGATTGGCGATTTCAGATACCAAATTTTGGAATCCAGGTTTCCTCACGATGTTTTCCTTCACCGTTTGTCAGAAGTGTCTTAGAATAATTAAGAAAGTACATATAACTTTGAAAAAGCCACATTGGTACTTGCCTTGGTTCGAACCTGCAACCTTGTGTATAGAAATCCGTTCATTGAACCGCTAGGCCACCACGACGATCGATGATTAATTTTATTGTCTTTAATTCTTAACAATTCTGATAACTAATGTATCCAATGGAAACCTTATTTACCCTCTAAAATGGATTATACTCTCACCATCACCTCACCTCACATCACATATTCTCACCACCAATAACCCAATAAACACTACCATGTTATTAAAATGTATAGAACATAAATCCCTTAAAAAAGTATCACATAATAAGCTTAGATTAAAGTCTCTATTTATACCCAATATTAAAGTATCTTCAGATAACTTCGTTAACAACATAAATACTTAGCGAAATATAGCATATAACACTTCCATCATGGTATTCACTTACCCCTATCCGTCCTGGTTCATGGAACAGCCATCTGATCTCCGGCGTCGGCTGGCCATCAACGTCACAACTTAGGACCACACTTGACCCGATGTCTGTCTCCACGTTTTGTGGCCGTGTCCTAAATGTTGGTGGGTCTGGAACAAGAGGAAATAAGGTGAATCTGTGAAGGAAGTTTAGGATTCGAATGGAATGATGGTAAGAATAAGTAGGTAACAGAAAAGTAATTCGCCTTTATTAGAACTGGGGAAATCCACAATGCAAAAACAAGTTCGAATTGACATAAGAAATAAATGGGTTACAAGAATATGATCAAGGAAGGTAGGAATCTAAAAATGAAAATTTTGAGGTACGACTTTTGGAAGCGGCAGACTGGAAGCTATTTGAAGCTGCCGAAACGCTTAAATGTAAAACAATAAATGCTAGCGCATGATGACCGATTTACGGCAAAATAAAAATTGATTAGTGAGAATATTCAAGGTCAATTTTTTCGTATAATACCAATTCTCGTAGCGATCATAACAGACCCGTTCTGCTACCAATAATCAAAAAAACTACATTCAAACTCAATTTACGACATATTTTGTAAACGCGTCATGCTCTGGTTTCTGGTAGGAATAGCCACAATGTTTATACTGATGATACAACATCCATCGCCCACGACAGTGACGTCAGACATGACTAAGAAGTGTTTGTTGAATATTCAAGACTACCGTACCATGAGGTATTAAAGCAGGACTGTTGCGGTTGATTAAGCAGGACAGCGCTATGCGCAGTGTAGTTCGCCGTCCCGCTTCCGCGACCGCAAGAGTACTGCTTTAGGAGATCATGGTACGCCCCCTGTACTGTTTCAGAGAAGTGTGCACGAAAGATAAACTCTTTGGCGTAAGCTGGAAGATACTATATTTCCTGAAATTAAATACCTAATTCTGACAAGTCTTCTTAAGCCAGATATTAAGTGATGTAAGTGATTTAAATTACTACAGGTCTTTTATAAGCGACAGTTGACAATCTGCATACAAAAAGAAACTGAAGACTACGTTCATGTTTCTTAAAAAAATACAAGCCATTATATTATTATGATTGTTTCTTCATTACTGAAACTTCATTTGAAACACACGTCAACGTACATACATTAAAATAAAGACAGTGAATAATTTGTTTTATACAACTGGCCATAGGCAAAAATTCTCAAGGTTTTTCTGACTAATGTCTTTGCTAGCCAGCAGCATAATCTAGAAACTTCAGCTGCCTGTTTAAACCCTAGCTGTAATTATAAACATATTATCTAGTTGATACTCACAAGTGACTTCCAATGTGGTGTTTCCTTCGCCTTTCCCAACGGAATTGCTCACTTCACACCTCACAACTGCATCGTGGTGCTTTCGAGTTACATTAAAGATGATCTGCAACAAAATCCATAGTTACTTACTTTATAATTGAGAAATTTACTACGTTTGTGTGTCTGTGTGTATTTCCCAATGAGAAAGTAACTATGTCTGTCTGCACGTTACGCTTTCGCTTCTAAACTACACGTACGATTATGATAAATTTTGGTTTGGAGTTAGCTTGAAGAAAGGAAATAGGTTACTTTTTGTCGCGATAACCTCTATTATTTTATTATTTATTATAACGTAGTTAGTCAGAGCTAACCAAGAAGAATACATTCAACATTAAAAATAAACTCTATCTCAAAAGTCATAAAGTGCAAAATTGATCGAACATGAAAATATTCCGCTTAGGTGTGCTCAAGATCGCATGAGAATTGATACTCAAACAAATAAAAAGCTACTTTATTGTTAATTCAATAAAGTATAAAATTTATTGCTCGTCGATATAGCTAGCCTAATTGACACTCAATTTTGCGCATTACGGTCTTGAAAACAAAGTTTATTTTTTGATGAAGATTTTATTTGTCTGGTGGCCTTAAGCAATTCAGCTGAATTTCAGAGCTGACGCAACTCACTCATGTAAAATGCGTTATGCTGAAAAATTTACTGTTTGCCTGCAGTCATAAGCTGGAATGAATGTTTGTGTACGCACAACAATTCATGAACAAACATACATTAATTTGGGTGAAATTTTATTGTTGTACGGAGAATTTCGAAAGAATATAATAACCCAAAATCTTTTATGTTAAATTTAATTATTCATGATCGCATACAACTTGGTAGGAAGTTAATTAATTATGTGATGAAAATTGTTTTTGTGTTGAAACTTTTATCGGAACTAAAAATATTCTTTTTTTTCTTCATTCGAAGTAATCTATTACTTTCTTGAAGAAAGTTGTTTATTTGAGTTTGAAGAAGTATTTGAAGCATTTCCATAGCACCCACAAAACATTACAAACAACCACTAAATAATTACAAAATCTCACATTTCCAAGTAAATTCATTTCATACATAATGTACGTAAAGGTTATTTCACAGTACAATGTGTGTCGGACATTTATTGCGACATCTCTTCAACTGCAGATGTAAACTGTCTGACATTAATGTCGCAATTTGTCTGCGAGACTCTCGGTTACAACCTTTATGTTTAAACTGAGATTATCAGAAAATTAATACATCCGTTGAGAGCCAAGTGTAAGATTTTAAGACATTATGTTACTGTCTTTTTATTTGTAAATATAAACTTCTGCGAAAAATGCAGAAATAATGATAATAACTAATATCCTGGGACAACTCACACACGGTTATTTGATCCCAAGCTAAGCAGAGCTTGTGTTATGGTAACCAGACAACTGACAAACTTACTTATATATTTCTAAATACATACATATTATAGATAAATTACACCCAGACACCATCACACAACATTAAAATTTGTCCTGGGCGGGAATCGAACCCACGACCTCCGGTATAGCAGTCAGGGTCACTAACCACTAGACCAACAGGCCCGTCACAGTGACTGTTAAAGAGGCAGTTCTCAATTCGAAAGCATGTTTTCTTTTTGTCTTAATTATTTTTGTCATCGATAGGGTGAGGTGGTCCTATACACTTTAATGTCATTGAAGTCGGGTTTTTTACAGTTATTATTATTCTGTGTCATCAATTATTCTTTTTTTTTATATTAGGTATTAAAATCAATGTTAGAAATGTAGTTATCTTACAGAAGTAAGAGAACTCACTTTCTGAGTTAAGATAATTAGGAATTCATCTAGTATTTCCTTATAACAACATAAAATACAAGGGAATTTCATTTGTATTTCTTCATAACAACTACATGCAATACTGCAAAAAAAAAACAATTTAAATTGAGTACTCTCAAGAAATTCGAAAAATACAATTTATTACAAACTCACCATCTCATCAGTATAATCTCCAATTACAGGATTGCTGTTGATATACCAGCGGTACACCTGAGCTGGCGGATTGGCGTCCACATCGCATCTGACGCGAAGTTCTGAACCCTCAGGAATCTTGCCCCCGTTGTAGCCGGAACTAATTGTAACGTTCACTTTGGGCATGTATTTGACCTGGAAGGAATTTGGGGTTAGGATTTTCTTATAAAAAGTTAAATAGGTAAAATGATTTGCATCTTAGATATCCCATTATGCCCCAGATCTGCCTTGAAAAGAACGTAGTATTCAACATGCTTAGTTAATATACCATTTTCTAAAATGTACATATTGGGGGACCTTTATTTAAAAATATATACTCCTCCATAATATATATCCTTTAATTTAAAATGTAAGTTACTATGTTCTAAAGGAATCTGCTCCCTAGTCCAAATGACATTTCTACAAGTGTTGATGCTGATCAAACCGCTCATATATTTGGAATAATATTATATTATTTGGAAGTAATAAGTCTAAGTCACGTGACTTAAAATACAATAATTCCAGTCTATAAGTGTCACACTGCTATTGACAGACCTTGTGTAGAGTAAAAACAGTAAAAAAAAAAACAGAAGTCACGTTACTTATCGAAATGTGACACTTCCATTGCATACACTTTAGCATTTTTTGTAGGAATTGTCACTAACCTACTGGGCTAGACTTTCTCGTAATAGACTTGCTATAAGCTAGATATTTCTCATATCCCTTACCTCTATATGTACAGTGGCCATCCTAGGCGCCCTGTCGGCTGTGTTCTGAGCCTGACAGGTGATCGTCTGGTTGTGGTGGCCCTTCGTAGGGGTTAACCGCAGCACCGACCTGGGTGGATGTTATCATGTAGTTGGTACTTGGGGTATATTTAGTGGAATAGCTATATCGTCTTGTTATAGATAAGTTATTTATGTTACAGTGCTCACGGCATAAAAATAATTATGCATTCTGTTCAGAGTATATTCTTTATCATAGTTTATGTCACTGACATCCTTGTTACATGCAATAAACCAGTTAACTTTTGTTTGGGAAAATGAGAACAATTTTAGAGATTATCAGAAATGATACATATAATATAATTATGATGAATTTAGGTTTAACAGAAAAGTATTTCATTAACTATATGTAACCATGAAATTAAATACATACCTCGTTTTAAACTTTTGACCATCAGGCAGCAGTTCTACTGAACTTTTGACTGGCTTCTTGATAACTGCTTGGTTACCATCCAGCCAGGTTATCTAAACAACGATAAAACATGATTAGTGTAAAATTATAACTATTTTATTTGCAACAAGCTGCCCAATGCGGTTTTGCACAGGTGGTGTGCAAAAAAATCATTTCATAACATTTCCATTCATTTCTTTTAATTTACTTTATAACCTTGCCTTTAAAATATGGAACATAACAATAATATTATCCGCTTTGGTGCAATCGTTCTGAATTTATGGCTTTTTTAAGAGAAATAGGGTTTTTTTTAATTATTTATTCCACTTAAAATGTCTATAAATAGTCAATAGACACATACATAATATGTATGTTTAATAGTATAAGATCCCGTTAAGAACGACCTTCACCGAGATGCTTATTTAATGAAACGTATTTTATATTTAATTTAATATGTCAATAAATATAATGCATATGGGTTGCCTAGCAAATTTCAGTCCAGAGTATATTTAATTAATAATTAAAAAATAAAATATTTTTTTAAACATTTCACCGGTGTGATTATTAGATAAATTCTATACCAATCGAAAGTATGAAGCCCATAGAATAAGCAAACGTTAGGTTGCCTATTCTTTTCCGGTCACAACTATAGACTCGTAGATACTATGGCTACCCTATAGTTGTGACCGGAAAAGAATAGGCAACCTAACGTTTGCTTATTCTATGGGCTTCATAGAATAAGCAAACGTTAGGCATTGCACGGCATTGGTATAGAATTTATCTAATAATCATACCGGTGAAATGTTTAAAAAAATATTTTTTTAAAATTTTTAATTAAATATACTCTGGACTGAAATTTGCTAGGCAACCCATATCCCCTTGTCTGTTAGGAAATCTCCAGGAGATTTCTGTCAAAAAACGCATGTCTGTCGGCGATCTCCTGGAGATTTCGTGTTTCGGGTCGGATTAAATAACAAATTTTGCCTATCTAGAGTATACCTTTCCTACTCTAACTTACACAGATTGTAGGTGAAAGAATGAGAAAGGCATAAAACATCACATGCTAAACATTCAATTTGAGGGGATATGCATTATATTTATTGACATATTAAATTAAATATAAAATACGTTTCATTAAATAAGCATCTCGGTGAAGGTCGGTCTTAACGGGATCTTAGACTATAAGGCGATATAAAGTTTCCAATACCATGCTTATTATTGAAATCTTCCAATAAAGAACATACCTCAGCAGCAGGCTTGCCACCAGAAGACACGCACTCGATCTCCACCGGCTGACCTTCAGTAGCATCTATGAAGGCTCCTCTCAAGATGCGAGGAGGAACTGGTGCTACCAACACAGTCAGCTGAGCGTACCGGGATCTGATGGCTGGCTCGCCTACAACAAGACAAATATTTATGGTATTTTGAAACAACTTACACAATGGCCCTGTGTAAGTTGTTTGTGTGTCTGATCTTAAAATACATAGGCTAGTATGGTAACGAGATAACTGCTAAATCATCATCTCACTGCCCTGTTCTCAATTATTTGGAGTCACCACAACTGATGAATACACTTACATATTTCTAAGTACAAGCTTATTATAGAGATCGTGCTCATCCCAGCAAGATTCGTCCTGGGTATCGAACCCATGACCTCCGGTATAGGAGTCACGGCTAACCCCTAGACTAACAGGCCAATTGAAATGGATAACGTGTAATGGAAAATATGACTGAAAGGGGTCAACAGAGTTTAGGAAAATAGCCGGAAAACATGGTTTTCCACATATTTTCGCATATAACCCCAAAGCCTTTAAAATTATATAAAGCTTAAGCAATGATTGCTTAATTTAAATATCCTTAAATTAAGCAATCATTTGGTCACTGGTCTATACTAGTTAGTAAAAGACTTCTAATTATCAGAATTAACTATCCCCTATAGTAAGACAGTAATAGGTCAATAAACTATATTATAAAAAAGACAATTCTTTATCTTCCAACCATAAATTTTGATTCATTGGACGTTACCTGCGGGCTTCCAATAAGAAAACCAATTATATTTGCCTTGGAGACATTACGATAAATTGGTAGTGATTCTGTTTGTACGTTTTTATGGGGTTACTATTGAACAAATTTTGATGGTCTTTTACTTAAAAACGCAGTGTTCAAAGTAAAACATATATTCGGCTGTAGGTTGCCAACAAGGAGATCCTCTCGGGCCGGTCATATTCAGTTTAGCCATCCATCCCATTATTAAGGAATTGAAATCAAAATTTAATATTTGGTATCTGGATGACGGAACTCTAGGAGGATATGTCAACACTGTAGCAGATGATTATATATCCCTTAAAACAAATTTACAAAAAATTGGTCTTGATTTAAACACAAGTAAGTGTGAAATATATATTCCAGATACACATTTAGATAAAAAATTAGCTTTACAAAATATCCAAACAATAGCCCCTGAAATTAACATAGTCAATAACTCCTCTCTTCGCCTTCTAGGGTCCCCAATTTTAGAAGAATCATATGAAAATTTTATAGATGATAAAATTGAAAATTTTCAATCAATTTCGAACAGACTTTTCAAAATCTCTTTACATTCTGCTATTACTTTAATTCGTTTTTGTTGTTTTGGTCCAAAATTTACATATTTTCTTCGTTCTTCACGATTGTGGAAACATTTGCCGCTTTTGGAAAAAGTCGATAAAATTATTCGGTCCACGTTAACGTCCATTTTTAACGTAACGTTGGATGACCGAGCTTGGACCCAAGCCACGCTGCCGATCCGATTTGGTGGACTTGGTGTACGTAAAGTTTCCAGTCTAGGCTTACCAGCATTTTTGTCTTCGGTCCACAGCACTGAAAAATTAACCAGGCAAATCTTAGGGTCTTCTCTGGTTGATTTTCAGATTCTGTGCATGACTGAGGCAGTAAATAGTTGGGAATTGTCCTGCCCGGGCACAGATCTACCCGAGCAACGTTCTTTTCAGAGGCAGTGGGACGAGCCGCTTTGCAGTTTGATACGGAAAGAATTAATTAATACGTCAATCAACACTGCAGAGCGCGCGCGTCTCCTGGCTGTGGGAGAATGGGAATCGGGCCTCTGGTTACAGGCACTTCCGTCAACCACTCTTGGTACGATTTTGGATGACAATACTTTCCGGCTCGCCATCAGTTTACGTTTAGGTATACCTTGTGTCGCATGTCATCGGTGTCAATGCGGTGAAACAGTCGATTGCCTCGGTCACCATGGCTTGTCCTGCAGCAGGAGCGCAGGACGTATATCCCGTCACGCAAATATTAATGACATTATCCGTCGTGCTCTTGTCATTGCCGGTGTACCAGCTGTTTTGGAACCCAATGGTTTGGTGCGCAGCGATGGTAAGAGACCTGACGGTATGTCATTGTTGCCTTGGAAATTGGGTCGGCCTTTGGTGTGGGACGCGACGTGCGTCGACACCCTTGCGCCATCCCACGTTCTAAGTTCGGCGGCCTCTCCTGGCGCTGCTGCTGGAGCAGCGGAGACCCTTAAACGGCGAAAGTATAATAACCTAATGGGTAATTATATTTTCGAGCCGTTTGGGGTTGAAACGCTCGGGTCATGGGGTCCGAGTGCACGAAATCTTTTTAAAGAACTGTCAAAACGTTTGGTAGACTCTACTCGTGATCAGAGAGCTGGTTTGTTCCTTGCACAGAGAATCGGCATAGCCATTCAACGTGGCAATGCTGCCAGCCTTCTGGGCACCTTTCCCGCCATTGACAGGGATGACGATGAGTATTTTGACGCGTGTTAGTTTTATTTATCTACAGATTTAATTTTAGTCTTTGTTTGTTCTTGTATTAGATTTAAGTATTGAATTGTAAATAAAATAAAATGCATAACTAAAAAAAAAAAAAACATATACCCAAAATATTTATTATTTTTGTTTTTAAAAGTTATTAATTAATTATGTCATAGTTAGACGGTGGTGTTAGAAGGTATTTTACAACAAAATTATTTTTTTTCTTTAAATCAATTTTTCATATTTTTTCACCCATCTAAAAATACCTTTTTTTAACAAATCCATTGTGTATTTACATACCAAATTTATTTTTAGTATTCTTAGAAACAAAATAAGCGAGATTGATCAATACAGATTTATATAACAAGACGTTATCTATTGAATGTCACAAAGTGTCTCCGAAACAATTCTCATTATTACTTTCGTTTGAAGATACATGATATTATATTATAATGATTGAGACTTTTACATGTGACTTTGTTTTTATGCATTGTTCCATTTATAACGTTTATAAGTCCTGGTTAAGTTCACAATGGGTGAAATAGCCGATAATAGCATAAGCCTCCTTCCGGCGCAGTCGGGTAAAAAAGGGACCATTTTAACCGACTTTTAAAAAGGAAGATTTTCTCAATACGACCGTATGCAGTTTTCGTATGTTTATTACGCGATATCTCCGGCAATTGTGGATTGATTTCAATATGAAAAAGCCGCGAAAGTAGCTCTCTGTATGTTAGTTTGTGACGCTTTCACGGCCAAGTTTGATAAAAACCATGTGGATGTGATACTGAACTACATAGTCACCCATCCACAGACCAATTATGATCAATTTTTCCTCAGTTCCCATTTATTACATTTGATTAATTTCGTGACGCTAAGTGTAAGTCATACGGTTTGACCGATAATACAGGTTAAGCCGTGCTCGCCGCGGTTGGTCCGTGGTTGGGTAACCATTTATAACATACCGAGACCCCTCCGTGTTTGTATGGGAGAAAGTGATAGAGAGACGATTGAGAGAAGAGACTGAAATTACCCATGCACATGGTGTTCATCGATCTGGAAAAGGCGTACGACCGGGTACCCCGTAAGGTTTTGTGGTGGGCATTGAAAGAGAAAGGTGTGCCAGGGAAATACCTGCAGCTGATTCAAGCTATGTACAAAAGATGTAGCACATTTGTTCGATCGGTGGTGGGTCCGACCGATAGGTTCGATGTCGCGGTGGGTTTGCACCAGGGTTCGGCTCTAAGCCCTTACCTCTTCCTGCTGGTAATGGACGCTTTAACGTCCGGTCTGCAGGGTGAGGCCCCCTGGTGCATGCTATTTGCTGACGACATTGTACTTGTTGGCGAGGATCCACTGGAGGTTCAGGGCAGGCTGGTGGTGTGGCAGCGGAAGTTGGAGGGGGTAGGCTTGAAAATCAGCAGAACCAAAACGGAACACATGTTCTGTGATTTCGGCGGTCCCTCCGCTTTTGCTCCAATTTCCTTGGATGGAGAACCACTGCCGGTTTGCTCTGACTTTCGCTACCTCGGTTCCGTCATCCAAAATGATGGCGAGATCGACCGAGACATCAAGCATAGGATCAGCTCAGGTTGGTTTAAATGGCGACAGATGACTGGGATGATTTGTGATCCGAAGATGCCCGTAAAGTTGAAAGGGAAAATGTATAAATCGGCTATAAGACCTGTATTGATGTATGGTTCAGAATGCTGGGCAGTGAAAGGGATGGATGAAAGACGATTGCATGTTGCTGAAATGAGAATGCTTCGATGGATGACTGGAGTAACGAGATTGGATAGGATAAGAAATGAGTATATTAGAGGAAGCTTGAAAGTAGCGCCCGTGAATGAAAAGATAAGAGGTCACCGTTTGTCGTGGTATGGACATGTCATGAGGAGGGATGAAAGTCACGTAACTAGACGAGTTATGAATATGAATGTGGATGGGTATACATGCAGAGGAAGACCAAAAAAGAGATGGATGGATTGTGTGAAAGATGATATGAGAAAGAAAGGAGTGAATACTGAGATGACAAGTTGTAGAGATGAATGGAAGCTGAATACGCATTGCGCCGACCCCAAATAATTGGGAACAGGGCAGGGAGATGATGACCCCTCCGTGTTTCGGAAAGCACGTTAAACAGTAGGTCCCGGCTGTCATACATAGATCTTTGGCAGTCGTTAAGTAAATTCTGACAACCAGTCTTACTATGGGATACTGTGTTTCCCAGTAAAATGGGTTGTGGAGGTCAGATAGGCAGTCGCTCCATGTAAAATACTGTATTCAGCTGAATCCGGTAAGACTGGTAGCTGACCCCAACATAGTTGGGAAAAGGCTCGGTAGATGATTAATTTCATGACGCGTTCCAAGACTTAGTAACGAGCATCTCCAAAGGATGAAAGCTATTATGTAGCAACTGTTCAGTGTGCCGATTTATGGTTAGTACTATGTGTGGTTAGTACCTATGTATAGGTGTTACTTACCATTCAACCCCGAACTGACTTGGCATTGGTACTGCCCGTCATCATCTAAGCTCACTTCCTTGATATCCAATGAGTAATCCCCTGTAACAATGGAAAACAACATTAGATTAGATTGTTTTCGTTTCAGAAACATAATCTATTTTAGCGACATGAAGATGGCAGATATGCACATAGATTTTCCACTTGTGACAAACAAAAAACTAATAAACAATTTTAACACAAAATTAAGGTCGTCCTAGTTCGTTAAACATATACTTGAGTATAATACATTGATAGTATTTAATTCGCAATGGCAAATATGATAACTTAAATAATAATAAATAAACCAACCGACACATTTTTTGCAATCATCTTAAACATCACATACCACAATACATTATTTTGCAACTAATACCCAATCATAAAAATGCATTACCAATTATAACAAAGATACCATTTCTAACAATAAAATTAATAATCCGCAGAAAAGGGCAATTAAAATCATTTCAACTAGGGATTTCTATTTAATTAGCTGGCAGCATCGTTTTGTGCTAGACTCGATAAAAATGGCTGAGCAATCGGATTAGCCCACTTCAATTCGTTTTTTTTTTTTTTTTTTAAGTTACCTAGCAGTTTTATCTTGGTTTCAGATGATGTAAGAATGGTATAGTACAATAGTTCTATTTAAATCGAAGTGTTTATTTTGTAAGAAAGTGCTAATGTTGCTAATTATGAATATGTTTTTTTTAGAAGCCTAGGTTAGTAGTAAGTGGCGTGCAATTGGAGAGGCCTATGTCCAGCAGTGGACTGCTATAGGCTGATGATGACGATGATGATGAATTTTTTTTATTTTCTATGTGCTAATGGTTTGGAACAAGCATAAATAAATATATCGATACTACTCACAATCTTTAAGTACTTAATTCAAGAATATGTACGGACACATTAGTTTATAAGGCCACCGATACACAGACTGCTCGAGAAGTTAGTCAGTGATCACCGCACACGGACTGCGCGAGCTGTCAACCGCTCTCGCGCGTCATGTGCATCTCCCGCTCGCTTTTTGTTTCGTCGACCGCTCGAATCATTCGCACTGCTAAGCAGTCCGTGTATATGTGTACATAGAAGTATATAGTTTACCTTACTAGCTTGAAGTAGTCTGTGTATGGTCGGCCTATATCCGCCATTACAAAACAGTTTTATTGCAATCGAAATACCTACACATCCACCATATGAAGTCTGATGAAATCATACCGGATTATAACTCAGTAAAAATAGCTTCCCATTCAAAACACCACTTGTAATGATTCTGGAAGCTCCCACGAATATTTATGTGTTTTCAGGCGGATTATACGAGTGCATATGAACGCGATCTTGAAGTTGCTACAGTTTACTGACTTAAACTTAACGCAGTCAAGACCAAAACAATAAAGCATATAAACAAGAATGGCTGTCAATATCAAAATCAAAATGTTTTTATTTCTCATAAACCAAAAAATGGCGCTTAAGAAACGTTACGTTCAAATCTGCTGAATCTCTCGTTCGGTCCCCAAACCGGCAAGAAACTCCATATGTTCTTCTTTTAAAAATGAAATCATATGTAAAAACGCTTTATATTTACAGGTACTAGTAACCTGCCCCGGCTTCGTACTGGAGCAATGTAAGTGCCAATATAGCATGTATTATATATTATAAACCTTTCTCTTAAATCACTCTATCTATAGCTGAAAACTGCATTACAATCTGTTGAGTAGTTTAAAAGATCAGACAGTGGAAGCGACTTCATTTTATCTAATCCTCTCTCTCCCCCTATGCTTCTTATCGCCAAATCACAAATTTATTGATCTATCAATCGGCTTTCTATGTAAAATCATATAATAAGCATGATTGTGCAAAAACGACGTCATCGTCACTAATGATCTAAAGGAAATGAGAAAATAAATATAACTATCAATAATGGATAATAACAGAGTAACTATTTCTAACTTACTTTCAAAAATATACTGTAATGGTTGCTCTCTGACCTTTTGATCAATGGTAATTTCTTCTCAGTATAAAAAGCGAATTCACATTCCAGTGAGCAAAATATAAGAGTTATGACTACTTTTTCCTTTTTTAATATAACCATTACATAAACTCCTTTAAAAATAGGTAATTATAAGCAGTTACTTTATTTTCAACAAAATCTTTTAACAATGAATACACATCTCGTACTACATTATTATAGGAAAAAAATATAAATAAATGCTACCAAGACAATTAAATAAAAAGTATTTCAACAAAAAGCTGATTGTGTTCAATATTCTGCTAATGGACAAATAAAAAATGGTAACAAGTAAATTAATATAGAGCTAGTTAAAATAGAACCAAAAAAGTTTTAGATGATACATAAGTGGATTTCTTTCTCTTATTTTGTAGTATTTTAACGTAAACGGCTTAACGTGCCTCGGATAGCACGTTAAGCCGTAGGTCCCGACTGTCATACTATGACCTTTGGCAGTCGTTAAATCAACTCTGACATCCAGTCTTACTATGGGATACTGTGTTACCCAGTAAAAATGGGTTGTGGAGGTCAGATAGGCAGTCGCTCCATGTAAAATACGGTATTCAGCTGAATCCGGTAAGACTGGAAGCCGACCCCAACATAGTTGGGAAAAGGCTCGGGAGATGATGTATTCTTTAACCGTTTCACAAAGTATAGGTACTTAGTACTTTATACTATGATATAATTTTGAACGCATCATTATACACCTACAAGTAAAGAACTGCAAGGAAAACTATATAAATCAAAGCTCAGTCTATGACGAACATATAAATTACCATACTTAAAAGTGCGAAGGTAACTCCGTCTGTCTGTTACCCTTTCACAGCTAAACCACAAAACAGTTCTTGATAAAATTTGGTACGGGAATAGTTAAAACTTCAAGGAAAAACATAGGGTACTTCTTGCCGCAATAACCAACATCCACACGAGCAAAGCCGCGGCGAAAATTATCTACAAAACTGACTCAGAAAAACGGTAAATACCATTTTGAACTGAGTGAAAAGCGCTCCAGTTACGAAGCCCACTTAAGATGATCTTTCAACGTGTCTTAAAAACTTTAAAAATACATTTTTCATCGCCACAGTAAAAGGTATTGAAGTAATCTGTGTTCTACATCTGTTTATTGTTTTTACCACCTATATATTTAGGTATAGTTTAAGGTGGTAGACGAATGCAAATTAAGTGTTGAATAGTCAAAATACTGGTTTTGTTTTTGGACTGAAGAACCGTTTACACGGAATAGTCATAAAGTTTTTTGGGATATTACACTTCTTTCAATGTAAGACTGTAAAATAGGTCCTAGCAATTTTTCAAAATAATTTACTAACTGTTTTACAGCCTATTTTACCGTGTGTGTGTCCAAAATGTGTCGTTGCGACGAGATTGTGAAAAACCTAAAACCTTTATGTATTTGACAACCTTCAATGGCATGTCATGGTCTTTTGAATCTCAATATATAGCTCCTAATTTTAATGCCTAACATAATCCTCACTTACATTAGTAAGTGAGTCTTATATATTTAAAGGGTCTGGAGCACCTAATAAAAACCTAAAACTTGGAGATGAGAAAGACGAATTTTTAAAAAGATACGATATAATACTAGAAAGATAGATTGACTAACCTTTAAGATTGGACCCAAAAGCAAGGCTCAAAATTTATACATATTTTTTACCAAAAGCAAACATGTTATAAATCTTTACAAAAACCTTACTATTGTTTTCTACCTGCCAAATAAATCTAAAATAACCTTGAAGCTAAATTCCGCGTTCATCTAATAGTTATAACTAATGCCAGCCAAGATTTGAGCGGTCAATGACTTTTGTTGCGTAAAAATATCTAATAATAACTCATGAAATGAAAAGTAAATGTTTTTGATTGAAATATGAAATGAGTAAGAGTTTATATAGAAAGTTCTATTAAAGAAGATGAGATTTTGAAGAAATATAAGCTTATATTAAATTTATTTGGCCTGGTGATGGAATTAGTCTAAGATTTAGTGTACATTCATTTGGTAAGACTATTTTTAGCTTAACCTTTTTTTTTTGTATCCGTTTAGATGTCCCACTCCCACTGCTGGGAAAAGGTGTGGCTTCATATATTATATAGATATTTATTTTCCTAAATGATCCTCAAAATGAACGTACCTATGTGTCAATATTTTTTTTTAATTCTTATTAGTTGATGCAATGATTTGTTCCTACATTCAAACTCATTTTTTCCATCTCCATGACATAGTAAATATAAAATATTTTAAAGATTAACTAAAATCCATTGCAACTTAACATTACTAAATAAACGAGTCACAAAATCTAACATCATTATGCAAAAAAATTAAAAGTAACTTTCCAAAACCATCAATTCAAAGAGACATGCATTTCCAAGCCAATTTAATTCCAAATCACGAACATTAATTGGGTAAATTGAATAACGAGGCTGATTACCAGACACCTTAGTACCTTAACCAATCGGTAATGTAAATTAGGCGTTAAATTGTTACATATACGTCTTATTATTCAATGACCTGAATGTATGGGGTATTTTTAACCTACTGAAAATAAAACAAAGTTCTTATTTCGTTCGAATCTTTGCTGTTTTTTAAGTATGCAATTTGAATTAATCATTTTTTTTTAATCTGTTAAAGTAGCTTATTCAAGACAGTAGCAAATATACAGCAAATAAAATCTTTGAAACTAAGTTTTTATTTTAGTTTGGTATGTTTCCCGATTACTCGAAAACACCTCAACCGATTTTGAAAAATCTTTTTTATTCATTTCTCTTTTAATTTCAAATAATTATCAATTACTCTAAAGGCTTTTTTAATTTAATTGATTTGTACATCCAGGTATGCATGCTTTTAAAACATGTAAAAATGAACTAGCTTAATGCAAAACGCATACATATTTTGTTTTATGTTTTTAGAACCAATAAAAGATTTTATTATATTATTATTATTATTATTATACGATGCAATCCTGTTTGTTACGTAAATGCTTTTAAATGATTGATGCCTATTGCCATACAAACGTTAGTTTTTTCGTACGTTAGTAGCGTGACATAGAAGCTACCATTATGAAGTTGTCACGCCTGTCTGTCAATTGTCTGTCCATCAGTCCGTCTGTCGGCTCAAATTTAACTTCAATTTCGGTAAAACATTTGTAAAAAAAAGCAACAATTATGGGCATATTTTGCTTGGTCATAATGTTATGTAGGTATACTAAGTAATTAGCATAAAAGGTTTGTAAAATGATCCATTTTTGTAAGAATATAATATAATATAATATAATATAATATAATATAATATAATATAATATAATATAATATAATATAATATAATATAATATAATATAATATAATATAATATAATATAATATAATATAATATAATATAATATAATATAATATAATATAATATAATATAATATAATATAATATAATATAATATAATATAATATAATATAATATAATATAATATAATATAATATAATATATTCTGGGACAACTCACACACGGTTATCTGATCCCAAGCTAAGCAGAGCTTGTGTTATGGTAACCAGACAACTGATAAACATACTTATATATTTCTAAATACATACATATTATAGATAAATTACACCCAGACAACCAGAACAAATGATCTTGCTCATCACACAAACATTTGTCCTGGGTGGGAATCGAACCCACGACCTCCGGTATTATAGCAGTCAGGGTCACTAACCACTAGACCAACAGGCCCGTCAAATCATTATTCTCGAATAAACTCGTATTAAATCATTTTTCCTGCTAGTTTTGGTGTTTTAAATGAAACTTACTTTTTTGTCTGTAATTGTCTTAACAGTATTTTAGTTAATTACCTGCATTTATTTTTAATTATATACTTCAACTTTCAGTTAATTTTATTCTATAAGTATGTTTTCACTAGCTGTTACCCTCATTATTAAATGAAATCCACCTATTTTTAAAGAATTTCTTCCTCAAACTTTTACTACTAGCCATTTATCTACATCTTACACCGACTGAGGTTACATAGATTTATCTTTATAGTAATCATTTGTTAACTATAGGATATATTAAATTATTCAATAGAGAGGAAACGAAAGGAAAGGATATCGATTGCATTTCCTTGTTATATTAGAAAGGTCGAGAGGTAGAATGGTCCTAGATAACTATTTAGTTGTTAGAAATTTACTTTACCTATATTTATAAGTTTGTTTGTCCACGAGACGACACATGTCTCCAATATACAAAGAATTTTAAACAACTCCAAAAGGATGAGGTTCTCAATTCGATGGTATGTTAAGATAATTTTGTTTATTTGTTACTCCACAAATCTGGCAATAGTCGATTGATTTCAAAAAATCCATTTATATCTTATTAGTAGTTTTTTTTTTTTCACAATAGGTAAGTCTTAAATGTAGTTTAATGAATGTTCGTTCGTTTGCACGCATCGTTGGAGACGTCCTTTAAATTTCCTTATGTGTTAACATATCTATAATCTCAAATATATTAATTTATATACGCATTTTTTTGCATAAAACAGTATTTACGACGGCTATATATTTTTCTAAGAAAGTACATTCCTGTCTACCTTTTCTTAAGTAAACCGTGAAAATATAACGTAACAGGTGTTCTTTTAGCCTTATTTCCTACCAAATAATATACACAGCTACGTTGTAATTTACCCAAATATCTCGTTGTGTTATTTCTTCGGTGTGGAGTGTGCCAAATAATCAACTTTTTAAGGTGTTAAGCGGGATGGGTTTTTGGGAGTGGGTTCCGTATAAATAAAATATTTAAGGTGCATTTACAATAATTATACTTTCTGCGTATTTTTTTTAATTATGTACCTTATTGACAGTATCATTATCATCATTAAAAGAAATCTTGATTTTCATTTAGAATGAAACTGGAAAAATAAGATTTTGAGTCTGACTCAGAGAAATCTGAAATAACTGCACGAAATAAATAAAAAATATCAAAAAAAACTAAACGTTTAGTTTATAAATAGTAAAACAAAATAATTTTAAAACAGTGGAACCCTAAAACTTTTCACGTAAATTGGTATACAATGTGTTACTTCTGCCACTGTATTTTAAACACTATACCAACGGAATAAAGTCTAAAACACATTGTATGTTTATCTCTGTGTGTAAAAGTGCGTTTTTATTTACATCTGAGTCACGGCCAAAATGCGAAGCGATGACCAACGTTAATGTTTTCTTTTATTGCTATAAGGAACATTTTTTACCGACTTCAAAAAAAAAGGGTCTTTATTTTGCATTTTTTTGTCGAAGTTAATGATTCTTAATGATTGTTTCTTTTCATTGGACATGTTGGATTGATGTAATATACTTTCACTTAGTTTGTCGATATAAATTATTCATATTTACATTTTTTTTTTGGTATTTGAATTTAATGTAGTTAATACAATCAGCAGAGCTTTTAAATATTCAGAGGCAGCGCTGCCTAACGTCAAAATGACATCAAAACTAAAACATTTTTTGACATATCCCTAGGCAAAAGCGCAAACCTATATCTATTTCTACCTTATTAAATATTCATATTATATAGCTTTTTCTAGCGGCTCTGCACTCGTTGATTTTGTTAGTCGTCATAAAACATAGTCATCTCTTATTATCCAAGCTTACCGTAACACCAATTTTCAGCAATATCAGTAAAGGATAGACCCTACTGTCTGAGTCCCTTTTGTATTTACATATTTTAAACTATACTCCACCATATACTCGTACGAAAGTATAAATAGTATGTATTATTTTAACAGTTGTATAAAAATAACAAACCTTCTTCGTCGCTCCCAATCATAGCGTATCTGTCGTAGCCGCTGAGGTTGCGATGCGTGCCTAGACCGAAGTCGTCCTTCGTCCACTGCAGCGTGCCGACCTTGTTTAACAGTTGTATAATAATAACAAACCTTCTTCGTCGCTCCCAATCATAGCGTATCTGTCGTAGCCGCTGAGGTTGCGATGCGTGCCTAGACCGAAGTCGTCCTTCGTCCACTGCAGCGTCAGACCTTGTATAACAGTTGCATAATAATAACAAACCTTCTTCGTCGCTCCCAATCATAGCGTATCTGTCGTAGCCGCTGAGGTTGCGATGCGTGCCTAGACCGAAGTCGTCCTTCGTCCACTGCAGCGTGCCGACCTTGTTTAACAGTTGTATAATAATAACAAACCTTCTTCGTCGCTCCCAATCATAGCGTATCTGTCGTAGCCGCTGAGGTTGCGATGCGTGCCTAGACCGAAGTCGTCCTTCGTCCACTGCAGCGTCCCGACCTTGTTTAACAGTTGTATAATAATAACAAACCTTCTTCGTCGCTCCCAATCATAGCGTATCTGTCGTAGCCGCTGAGGTTGCGATGCGTGCCTAGACCGAAGTTGTCCTTCGTCCACTGCAGCGTGCCGACCTTGTTTAACAGTTGTATAATAATAACAAACCTTCTTCGTCGCTCCCAATCATAGCGTATCTGTCGTAGCCGCTGAGGTTGCGATGCGTGCCTAGGCCGAAGTCGTCCTTCGTCCACTGCAGCGTGCCGACCTTGTTTAACAGTTGTATAATAATAACAAACCTTCTTCGTCGCTCCCAATCATAGCGTATCTGTCGTAGCCGCTGAGGTTGCGATGCGTGCCTAGACCGAAGTCGTCCTTCGTCCACTGCAGCGTCCCGACCTTGTTTAACAGTTGTATAATAATAACAAACCTTCTTCGTCGCTCCCAATCATAGCGTATCTGTCGTAGCCGCTGAGGTTGCGATGCGTGCCTAGACCGAAGTTGTCCTTCGTCCACTGCAGCGTGCCGACCTTGTTTAACAGTTGTATAATAATAACAAACCTTCTTCGTCGCTCCCAATCATAGCGTATCTGTCGTAGCCGCTGAGGTTGCGATGCGTGCCTAGGCCGAAGTCGTCCTTCGTCCACTGCAGTGCGCCGACCTTGTTTAACAGTTGTATAATAATAACAAACCTTCTTCGTCGCTCCCAATCATAGCGTATCTGTCGTAGCCGCTGAGGTTGCGATGCGTGCCTAGGCCGAAGTCGTCCTTCGTCCACTGCAGCGTGCCGACCTTGTTCTCCACGCGGCACGGGAGAGTCACGCGTGAGCCGACTATCGCACTCTGTTGAGAGAAAAATATTTTTTAGAGTAATATTTTTTTAGAGTAGAGTAAATTAGGGGCAAATAAAGTGGATAATAGGAATTCAGTAAATTTCTCATTAAGGATATTATTAAAGATATAAATGTGTTCTTAATTATTTGAATTTCACATTATTACTGTGTACCTATAAGACGTAGTTTTGTGATAGTTAAAAAGGTTTCCGGTAATGCTTTTTCGAAATACTATGTACCTAATTATTTCTTTGCAGCTTTTTTATAACTTAATCATTAGGTATCTTTATGACATAATCATTAGGTATAATATTTTTTTGTTTTTTAAATATCTAGTGTTCATTATTATACTTTATTTGAAACACGCAAAGAAGTGACAGTACCAAATAAAATGCTGTATACTGATCGGTGTTCTTTAAATTTAAATTGCATCAAACGTAACACTTTTTTTAATTTTGAAACTGCCTTTGGTACTAAATGTCGTATCACAATGTAAAAGGCTTGCACATTCACTGAAATAATAATAATAATAATATCCTGGGATAACTCACACACGGTTATCTGATCCCAAGCTAAGCAGAGCTTGTGTTATGGTAACCAGACAACTGATAAACTTACTTATATATTTCTAAATACATACATATTATAGATAGATAAATTACACCCAGACACCAGAACAAATTAATGATCATGCTCATCACACAACATTTGTCCTGGGCGGGAATCGAACCCACGACCTCCGGTACAGCAGTCAGGGTCACTAACCACTAGACCAACAGCCCCGTAAATTATCAAAACAACTGCCTTGCAATATCACTGCGTAGATCCAGTGGAATTATAATGTCACTGAAATGAACCCGTGAAATTGAGAGAAATAGAGGCGGGTGACAAAGATTCGTGGAATTGTAATTATACTAGTAAAATTATAATGTTACTGGGTTGACAATATAACTACGACATGCTTAAAATCTATGCATGTTAAATGCCAAACTTAATTATAAAAATAGGGCTGGTTTTTTCCTTGCACAGAGAATCGGCATAGCCATTCAACGTGGCAATGCTGCCAGCCTTCTGGACAAGTTCTGGGCACGTTTCCCGCCATTGACAAGGATGACGATTAATTTTTTGTCGCGTGTTAGTTTCATTTATTTATATAAGTTTTAATTTTAGTATCGTTGTGTTTGTTTTTATATCAAGAATTGATAACATAATATCCTCCCGCTGTTCAAAATATATAAAAATGTATTGAAATAGATGATTTAATCGATTCCACCCATTTATATTCAATTGATTCCTCAAAATAATGTAATAATCAATTTCAACTCGAAATGTAATGTAATCTATACTAATATTATAAAGCTGAAGAGTTTGTTTGTTTGTTTGGTTGAACGCGCTAATCTCAGGAACTACTGGTTCGATTTGAAAAAATCTTTTTGTGTTGGATAGTCCATTTATCGAGGAAGGCTTTAGAATATATAACATCACGCTGCGACTAATAGGAGCGAAGCAGCAGTGAAAAATGTTGCAAAAACTGGGAAAACGATTCATTTTTTAAGGCTTCCGATGCGTGCTCTACGTAAACGGTTAGAGATACCTAAAAAATATGTAAGAATGAATTGTTCCTCTTTAAATGATCTAAAAAAATGTCCGCGACGGTATATGTCTATCTTTTAAGATTGACTCACTATAAACTTAAAACTTAAAATTTTGGTCGAAATTAATGCATTATTACCAATTATTGGCTAGAGTTTTATCAACATAATATTAACTAAAATTATAATTTACGCAGAAATATTTTTTTTTTTGTTTTTAAACTTCTTCATCGCGATCATAATAACAGAAATTAAGGCGGACGAAGTCGCGGGCAACAGCTAGTAAATAATAAAAAGAGTATAGTTACCTTGATTTTGAGGCCGGCAAAAACCCTCATTAAAATCAAGGCTTCGTTTATTGAAAGCTACCATATAATTTCGTACTTATTTATTTAAACACAAAAATTACGGCATTCAAATTAATAATTGGCTCCGAAATGCGAATAATAGTACTATTATTGTGAAATATAGGCAACTCATGAATGTTGAGTATTAATTAAATTGATTAACGAAATAATATCCTTACGATTTTTTTATGATATTGATTTTGTAACAATAGGGTAGATGACTGGGTATGAAAAGTCAAAATTTATTAAGTCCACCATTTAGATTATTAAAATAAAATAGACACGTATTATTTTCTTTTCAAATCAATTACAAAATACGAAGATAAACCGCTTTAAAGTTCAGGAGTGGTTGCTTGTGTCGTCACGGCTTGGTACATTTTGTGCTTAGACGTGACGTCACGCAATATTTGTACTCACTGTATCTTCATTAATATTTGTTTACGAGACAAACGAAAAAATACGTGTCTAATATTTTTATATTATCGAAAAGATGGAAAAAAAAAAAATTGTCATCATCCCTATTCTGACAACCAGTCTTTATATAGGATACTGTGTTACCCAGTCAAATGGGTTTTGGAGGTCAGATAAGCATGCGCACCGTTTAAAATACAGTATTTAAAATCCGGTAAGATTGGAAGCCGACCCCAAAATAGCTTGCGAAAAGACTAGACGGATGATTGATTTTGCAATGATTTTTATTTACAAAATTAAACTAAATCTTATCTTAATATATATAAATCTCGTGTCACAATGTTTGTCCTCAATGGACTCCTAAACCACTTAACCGATTATAATAAAATTCGCACACCATGTGCAGTTCGATCCAACTTGAGAGATAGGATAGTTTAAATCTCAAATTATAGTCGCAATTTTAATTTATTGCTGATTATTTGTCTGTTATTATATACAAAGGCACCGGGAACGGGACCTAGGTATTCACGCGGGTGAAACCGCGGGACACAGCTAGTACTACTATATATATATACGTAACCCTGTGTAATACATACTGCCTTATGTGATACATAAGGCAGTTATAGATAGAGATATATATATAATATAGATATATTACCCTATAATTAGTAAATTACTTCATAGTATTACGACAAATAAAGTACAGACTGCCTAGTTTGTTTCGACCCATCACTACACAAATAATCGTTAGACGTAACATTGCAACAGCGTAGTAGGTACGTATTTTAAATAATGTTATTTTCTAAATAATTGAATGTTAAATTAAGCACGAAATAATAGCATTAACTCTAATTTGACATAATAATATAATTTTGAATGAAATTATTTATTAGTAGGTCAAATAAGTAAAACAAAATATCTTGTCGTAAGGTCTTCGCCACATCAAAGTTATTTTATCTTGTTGATCGCGACCTGTCAGAAACGCGTTGTTTCAGCGGCCAGGGTATAATATCATTAAGAAGTTTAGTATACCGACGTTTTTGCATTGATGTTATTTTAATAACCCCCATACGAGCATTTAATTTATTACCTACGTTTTAGTAATTAAATTAAAACATGCATTTTCCGAGTCTAAACATTCATTACTAAGAGTAAAATGCAATCTTTTACGTGAAACTTGTTACTGGTTTTCTAAAGAGACCTGCCATAAACCGTAAAATAACCCTTATGACAATGCAATAAGACTCAAAATAGTCTATACTTACCATCAACGTGTCGTTTACTAGGTTTTTAAAAAGATGTCCCATACATGTTTAACTATAGTTAGGTATACTGTGGTTTGTTAAGAGGATTCGCTTGTGCTTCATGAAATTAAAAGTTTGACAAGGATTCACGATAAAGTTACTAGTTAAAGAACCTCCTTTTTTTTAAGTCGGTTAAAAAGACAATTCAATTAGGGTATATATTCATTTTCCATTTATGTTTATAAAAGACTAGCGTTTCTCCCGGAATTACCCGGGTTGGTGTCGGTTATTGCGGCAAAAAGGAGTCTTATCCTTTCTTGGGATCCTAGTTTCATCAAAATTGTAGTAGGAGTTTAGCCGTGAAAGCTTATCACACAGAGGGACAAACTAGTACAAGTTACGTACTAAATTTTAGTACAAGTTTTAAACCAATCAGACCAGAAGGTGCTATATGAGATATAACATACAAACAAATCCAACAACATTCTTTATGCTTATTAAATAGATAACTAATACAGATATGCGTAAAAGGCGCCTCTAATCGGTGTCACAGCCTAAAAAAATACCGACAAAACAGTAGGAACGCAACGCATTCGAAATATTAACAGATTAACCGATCAGAATCAGTTATAAGCAATTTGTATTCATTTAACTGTTACCGTATGTTGAACCAACGATATAGATTCCTTAAATGCTAATATAGCTACCGATTTTGATTCAAAGATACCAACCGAGGTGCCGTGACACAGTCTAACAGAATACCTATGTAAATCAGTATGACAATTATACAATTTATACCTTAGAGTATAGATAAGAAACTAAAGAGTGAGCCTATCGGGGTATGAATCGTAAGCACTAGTATGAACAAGTTATGTCGTAAATATTGTATCCAGACGGAGCGCGCCGTTTTAATACGTTATACGTTTGACGGGCCTGTTGGTCTAGTGGTTAGTGACCCTGACTGCTATACAGGAGGTCGTGGGTTCGATTCCCACCCAGGACAAATCTTTGTGTGATGAGCACGATCATTTGTTCTGGTTGTCTGGGTGTAATTTATCTATAATATGTATGTATTTAGAAATATATAAGTATGTTTATCAGTTGTCTGGTTACCATAACACGAGCTCTGCTTAGCTTGGGATCAGATGACCGTGTGTGAGATGTCCCGGAATATTATTATTATATTATTAATAAAACTATCTAAAACCCTAATATTATCCGAACAATATCGAAACCATCGATATTTTCGCATATAAGTCTGTCGTTGCGCGAAAAATAACTTAAATCAGTAAACGAATGTACCTACCTACTAGATACAGCCAAAAAAGTGGTCTCGCTTGACACAAAGGGAAACTAGCGATACTAGAGGTCTATAGTATATCTAAAGTCTATGCTTTATACATTCAAATTTATACAGTAAGGTCCAAGTTGGAAAATGGGACAAACAATGGGTAATAAAATGTATGGTTTTGAGGTTAAAATTAGTTCACATAATTCTAGTTGAGCTTTCCGACTCGTTATTTATAATAAGTACAAGTTATGGTAATGTTGCTATAATTTTTTCTCTTTTCGCTTTTGTTTTTTCTTGAGATTTTTTTCTGTTTTTGTTTTAAGTTATTTTTGTGTTGGGTTTGTAGATAAGGGTGTAAGCTTAATGTGTTTATTTTAGTTAGGGAACACCCTGTTTTGTCGCCCTTCCTGCGACCCTAGTGACACTTAGTTATTTTTGTTCGTCTATTTACGCTTGCTAAATCTCAGTTGAGTTATACAGACTGTAATAATAAATGCATTTTGGAGTACATTTGGAAGTTTCTTAACTCACTTTGTAATCCTAAGTGTTTTTCTATGTATATCTTGCATTTAAGGACCATCGAACATTTGTGAACGATAGCAATTTTATCTTCAATTATTGTAAATTTGATTTGTGACTTTGAATAATAAAGAATAAAATTTTCCGGTATTAAAGGTACTTTAACATATAGATCAGATACATCATTACAAAAAAAAACACTTATGAAATAAAATCTACTCTTTTCTCTCAACTTACACCACCCATAAAAATATTTAACACAAACTATTTAGAAACTGTCGCTTCTCATGTTTACATCGAAGCTATTTAATCATGCAAGTATGTATAATCAAGATTTTACTAATCTCATGTTTAAATATTCATTAAACATTGATTTAAGAACAAACCTCTACATAATTATAGTAAAATATTTGACAGATTATTATCTTTTTTAATATATGCATACTGATTTATTTGATCTGTGGTCTGATTAAAATGGCGAAAGAATTATTTATTACTAGCTGTGCCCGCGGTTTTACCCGCGCGAAGGAAAATTCATACACTATCTTTATAAATTATAGCCTATGTGTTATTCCGGTGTATAAGCTACATTATTGTAAAGTTTCATTAAAATCCATTCAGTAGTTTTTGCGTGAAAGAGGAACAAACATCCATACATCCAAACAAACTTTCGCATTTATAATATTAGTAAGGATTGTTTTTTTTACATTTTGAAAGTTGAGTTACGTATTTATTTTATATTTATTTTGTAGTTTAATATTATTTATTGATGTAAGGAATCCTTGTGAATTTAATGTTTTATTAATAGTTTCTGTTTACATAATCACCATATTTGTGATATATCTAACAAATATTGAAGTTCTATTCTTTGAATTCTTTATGGTTGAATGAACTTTAGCATATCCTGTTTTACTTGTTCGTTTTGTGTTGGACTTCGAGCTTTTATGTAAAAGCTCTAGATTTTAATACATTTGTATCTCAAAATTATTATTATGTCAGGGACGTCATTTTAAATAATAAACTGTAGATTCAAGACAGAGTAAAAGTTGTCATAGCTCAAAATAAATTAATTAGTATTGAACTGTTTTGTCCTTAGCATAAAGAAGAATTCTGGTAAGATTTTTAATATTCTACATTCATATTATAAGACTAGACGTTGCCTACGACTCCGCCTGCGTTTTTGCCAGTTAGACACAGAAACTAGCGCTAATTTAATAACGACCCTCTTTTTTGTCGAGGTTTAAAACAAGTATAGGTAGTATTAAGTCATAAACAATACTTTAACACAAAGTTAAACTCACAAACTTGCGTGAAGATAACCTTAATTAAATTAATACTTAATAGTTAAACCCGCGACACATTAACTATAGTTTTACAACAGTTTAACGGTATCCAGTTATCAATGTTAGTTTTATTTCCAAAGGTCGTTGAACCCAATGGCGTTTAAAATATCGATACATACTTTATTATGCAACTATAAAACGATAATGTAGATTAAACTATAAAAAGTAATTAATTCAAAAAGTATATTATTGTTTTAAATGTCGACGAGTTTTTGGATGTCAAAATTCGTCGGTCCAAGCTTGCCTATATTTATATATATACTAGCTGTACCCGGCATGCGTTGCAATGCAATTTTTTTCTACCTAGCACCTGCCTACTACCTACCTACTACCACTTAGGGGTATAAAAAATAGATAGTAGCCGATTCTCAGACCTACTGAATATATGCATATAAAATTTCATAAAAATCAGTCAAGCCGTTTCGGAGGAGTATGGTAACTAACATTGTGACACGAGAATTTTAAATGAATTTTAAGATAAGAAGATTTAAATATAAGATTTAAACCTAGGAAAATTTTTGGTTCTATATTTTCAGGATGAATTTATTAAATTAGTCATTCGAATAGTCATCATGTATATCGAATTTGACCGTTTTTTATAAGCGTTGACCTCTAAATATTAAATGAATTTTGATGGTGTACCTAAGTTATAAGTTCAAACCTAAAAAAGACATCGTTTAGTCATAAATAAATAATAAGTCAGCATCTTTAAAATTAAGGATTTTCTAAATACTATAAGAATTATGCCCAACAGTGGTACAGTTACTTGTATTACATAATAACTTATCTTAAGTTTGAACTCATAAAATTAATTAATCTAAGATATACCAATGTTAGTTTTAAATTAACGTTTAATGGCGTTATTAATTTGATTCTTAAGTGGTTTTATTGCATTTTTCTTTTTATTGTTTGATCTGAATATTTTATGTTTTTTAAGTGTTTGTAAATGCCGCGGTCATAGAAGTTTCACAACTTGGCGCTTAAAGATATTTAAAGAATGTCTGTCCATAGAAATTAATTTAAGTTAGCATTTTTTAAGAAAAAAAAACAAGTATTGCATACAAGTCAGAGGTTTCACTGATAAAAACCATTACAATCGACTAGATTGCTGTTGAATTATCAATCTTAACACGTAGACATAAAATAGATTTTACCCTAACACGTTCGCAGTACTACACGAGCACTTCTTTCGACATTACCAATGTAACTACTGACTTATGTCGTAATAACATCTGTTAACCAAAAATAAACAAAATCCTTCGTAGAAAAATTTGTTTACTTTTTTTATTGATGGTTCAGTTCTTACCTGATCTTGTGGTTCCATGGCAAATCTTTGTTCTTGGTAACCATGGCAACCGATTATCAAGATGGCGAGTGACAGGAAGCGTATTCCGACGTCCGGCCGAACCCATATCCTTCCCGTTCTATATTTGAATTCGGAATCAGCCCTGCGCTCGCGCAGCCCTATAAACGGCGTTCCGTTTTCAAATGTGTCTTTGTTATTTGCCGCCATAGTTTATACGTTTGAAGCATATTGGTGAATATTAGTTTTTTGTTTCATTTGGGTTGATTTTCAGGAATTCTGGGTTAACATTATATCTGAAACAAAATAAAAGTTCAAATAAGTAAAACTTAATAAAATAAACACAAAATAGAGTACTTTTTAACCGACTTAAAAAAAAGGAGGTTCTCAGTTTGACCTGTATGTATGTATGTATGTTTGTCCGCAATTATCCCGCGTTTGGCTGAGCCTATTTTGATGCGGTTTTCAGAAAATAATTGTATAACAACACAATAAAGTTATAAAAAATGAACTTATAAACACATTTATTATCAAACTCTAATTCTTATATCTCCATATAAAATACCAATGTTAATTAAAGACTATTGTCTAATTAAGATAATCCTAATAAATATACTCTTATCTTGTTTTATAATTCAAAAATCATCAAAAACGCAAAACATGGGTGGTAAAGATCATTAAAAACTATAATTTAGAGTGTTTAACTCACTAATTATTTATACATTTACTTAATAAGAATCATCTAAAATCGCATTAGCATAAGTATCATAAATTAGCTTGATTCCATGTATGATCATACAAGTTTGTATGGAAGCCGTTATTTCATCCATAAATGTATGACAGATGTATTTAATAAACAAGTTGGATACTGAATAAGGTCACTAAAGTTACTTTTACCTACGGTATCGCTTACTGGGCCTGTTGGTCTAGTGGTTAGTGACCCTGACTGCTATACCGGAGGCCGTGGGTTCGATTCCCACCCAGGACAAATGTTTGTGTAATGAGCACGATCATTTTTTCTGTGTCTGGGTGTAATTTATCTATAATATGTATGTATTTAGAAATATATAAGTATGTTTATCAGTTGTCTGGTTACCATAACACAAGCTCTGCTTAGTTTAGGATCGGATAACCGTGTGTGAGATGTCCCGGAATATTATTATTATTATAATATCTTTTAAATATGAAACATATGGCTTAGTTTTATTTTATTGTAAATATTTTAAGTCTATTATTTATTACATTGAATTACCTTATCTAACATTTATAAGGTAACTGTTAAATCAAACATTATTTATTATGTTTAAATTTTTTCCATTAATTATTATTTCTTTAACAAACAAAACGTAGCTATACCACGTCCTCCAAAAAGCATTATTATTATTCTTATATTAGATTTAGGCGAAAAATTATGTCAACTATGTAATCATCAACAAGATTCTAATCACGAATTTTATAATTAAAACGTCTGTACTTCATAAATCACTTTTATTTATGACTATTAAATAAAGATAAGTATAATCCTTTTAACATAACCGCTAATCCTTAAGTTATCAAACAAACGTATAAAATATGTATAATTATAAAAATAATGAAAACATGATCAAAACTCAAAATCATGTCTATAATCTTAGCTTGATTAATTTATTTTTAATATCACATTAAAACACAGAAAACCCTGTCCGATCCGTTAAGGTGTTGTTAGGTATCGATAACTGATAACATTAATGTAAAAAAAAATGTATAAAAAAAATATATAGCTTATTTTTTTTTCTCAAATGATGATTCATTTGATTTGATTGAATTACTTTTTCATGAAATAGACGATCAGATCGAGTTATCTGCACTGTGAGGGTTGTATTGATGATATTAATGATATTAATGATTATAATTCTGTAACTAAATACATATTACAACCGCGAATTATATTTGGTAAAATTTACAGCCTAACAATTGCAAAAAACGTTCCAACAATTTTAATTTCGCGCGCTACCGTGAAGGTTCCCCCCTTAACATAACCAGATGATAAATCAACTTTCCTCTTAACACTTTATCGATATTAACTCGATTATAATTATAATCGATTATCGCCTCATAAAGAGTTTTAAGCATATTATACTCAAACTTATAAAGATTAGTATAATCCCATATTTATGTGTCTATCGACATTAAATATTTAAGTAGCGACTAATATTGCATGATCTTGTTTTTAAACTACTCATAAAAGTAAGAAAATTAATTGGTTAACTAGATTGCACTGTAGTCCGTTGTTTTAAGGCACATATTAGAATGACAGGCTAATATAATTATGTATTAAGGACAGTTGACGGTTTTCTGAAGTATGTTTAAATATGAAAATGGAAATAATTGTGTCATTATTGTTATCTTGCACACAGATAGTGCAATTACCCTACACATACATACAATATTTTTAGTTATTCAAACTAAAGTTTATAGTCTAAATTAATTGGCGCCTTACAAGTTTTCTTAATTTCATTTTCATTTTAATCGAAACAAATAAATTCGGATACTTAAGTGTACGGTAATATATTTTATAGAGAGTTTCCTGGGTAATAAGTTCCTTGTAAAGGAAAGGCCTGTCTTAGAACCCTACGAGTCACATGTTATATATGTTTATAATTGGTGTTACTGCTGTACCATTTCCTGCATATTTAATATAGGTATTATCTGTTAATAAATTCACACACTTCCTTATAAGTATGTCAGATTTACGTTGAAACATTATTATTTTCCAAGGCATGATGATAAAATATCGAATAATTTCACAGCCAAATATTAAAAAAATAGTTGAAAAAAAAAATGATTAATATTAGCTCAAATTAACATAATTAAAATAAATACATAATAATAATATAATTAAAATTAAAATAACAACATTAAATATTGGAACTTTATTTGATTATTTTATGACGTATTAAAATTTATATCTGACGCTACTTTACACCTTAAAATCATTGTCAAGACAAAAAAAAAAACGAATTAATGTTTCAATAGCTAGTTTTATACTCATTGCTACATTCATAGATGGGAAGCAGGAAACCAAACTTCTATTTAACAACCATCTGCCGAAATTACAATTAAATTTATATTAACCATGACTCATAGAAAAAACATATTTAGATAAACACCACACGTAAGAAAATATGGGACAAAAGTAAAGTTCATTCACATTAAAATTACTTCATTCATTGAGTAAACTAAGTATTTATGAAAAAAGAAAAAATCGGTTAAGTGCGAGTTGATCTCGTACACGAAAGGTTTTGTATAGAATGAGTAATATATTGTACGGATAGCCAAGTAGTTATAGGTCACGTCAATTACCACTGCGCAACGTGATGCGTGTGAGCATCCCCGCTAGGACAAGCATTTTTGTGATGCGCAAATCCGTGTTCTAAATCTAGGTGTTCTATATGTATGTGAATTGAATGTTTTTAAACCACCCTTGACACGACATAGGGATACATTTCCCAGGTTGCAAGTCATTTGGAAAATAGTAATACAGAAATATAACAGAATGTACTTTTTTAAATACTATCATACTGCATACCATTTGGTATAATGAGGCAACGAAATGACTGCCTCGCTGTTTTCTAAAAGACAGCCTAATGAAATGATTGAGACTTGTTAACAGGGTTCCTTATTATTCGTTTACGGAACCCTAAAAAATTCATTCGATATTATAACACATGGTTACGGTTTGGCCATGTGTGGCGATATTAATTACTGCGATACGTGATATCTGGATGTGACACTTTTGTGTGTGATAGTACTATTTGGTACTTTTTTGTCAAATGCGCGCAGATAAATTCAATGATTGATTTGGTTTGTGTTTGCATTTTTGTTAGTGTAGTTTTTTGGTGATGATATTGTCAAACTGGTACCAGTGATTTTTTTTTTATAAATAATTCGAAATATGTTATTTACAAACAAAATTATAAACATTGAAATAAAACTACTTTTACGGATTTTATCGCGGTTTGTATTTTGATTTTAGTTCCCGACGTTAATTAATTAAATCCGACGCGATAAAATCCGTAAAAGTAGTTTTATTTCAATGTCTAACATTCGCGTAAACCTCAGAACTCAAAATTATAAACAATTATAGGAGACTAAAATAAAGATAAGACTTGCTCTTTTGGTGTTTAAGTTTAAACAAAGTAAATTATATTAACACCATTTTACTACTAGTGAAAATTTATCGTTACATTAAAAAGCTTTGGCTTTTGTGACATCTAATCCTTAATGACATAAAAAAGCAAAGGAACTTCGTTCATAATCCAAAACAACAAACAATTCAACCATCCCCCAAAACTGAAATGTAAACATATTTAATTACTTCCAACACATCATAAAACATACATAAACCTTTGATCATCATAAATGTATAACTACGCTTAAAACCCTTCAATTAACACCAGTCACATCTATTAACTTTACATCTTTGAAACACATGGCCACAATATTATTTCGACGCCTCTTTTTATAATTATGTGTACTTTACTTCATTATCGACTCCCACAGGATTTTTTTAGAGTTTCTTGATGACGAATGTTATTATTTTTGTTTTATTTAGAGTTTAATGTAGTTTGTCAAATATAAACAGCTTGCCTTGGCTTTATCGGCATAGTTACCGAGCTTTTTATGGAACATATTGTCCCACTGCTGGGCAAAAGTTTCTCTCTATTCACGCCATTGTATTCCAAAAGTATGTACTTTAGTAATATCAAATTTTACCTATCTAATAAAATAATACCGGCCTTTAAATGTACTGGGGCAAAGACTTCTCCCCTAAAGAACCCTGAAACTCCTATTTTGCTTTTACTCCTACCTATAATTAATTATAAACATATTACTAACATTTTCGACGACCTCCGTGGTCGAGTGGCGTACGCACCGGTTTCAAGGTGTCGCTAGCTCTGAAGTCCCGGGTTCGATCCCCGGACGGGTCAATGTAGAAACCAACTTTTCTACATTGTCCCGGGTCTGGGTGTTTGTGGTACCTTCGTTGTTTCTGAATTCCATAACACAAGTACTTCAGCTACTTACTTTGGGTTCAGAGCAATGTATGTGATGTTGTCCGCATTTATTTATTTTCATGGTTATAATTATGCAGTTCCACCAAATATCACCTACCTCTAATATTTCTTTAGACAAACAGGTTTGATAATACATCTCCATAAATTCCTGTCATATTTAGGTTTCGATGTCAATAGCTCTCGTCCGTTCAACAGACATCAGTAATGCTTTTCATCGGAACATCAGCATACAAAGTGAGTGAATACCAAATATAATTAGTTTGGTTGTGTGGGCGGCCTCATGTGTGGTCTGCTGTTACCGTATTGATATCAGATTGAATATACAAACTTAGATGGTTGATTTTTGTGAGAGAAGTTGCTTCTAGTCGATTTTGAAGAAGATTTTTGTATATTTTTGTGATGTACGATTTTTGTGCTAAGTATACTCAGTAATATAAAATATTAATTTCGTGAATATGATTAAATAATTAAATACCCATGAGTTTGGCTTTAAACTAATTAACCAATTTTTTAGTAGGTATTTTATCGACAAAAATCGTAATCTAGATTTCATGGTAACGGTAATTGGAAATGAAATAAATAACTTTAAAAGCAAACTGAACTACAGAATGACTATATGTATAGGCACTTGGTTATCATCATCGTTCATTGCGACCGCCGAGCTATCGTGGGTAGGCAGGCGAGGAGAATTAAGAACAGCGACACTCCACCGAACACGTCTTGCTTCAATGCGGAGCCACCAGATTCCTCTTCATCCAAAAATATCGAAGCGCCGATAACTACATTATAAAACTTTAAATATGAATGAACTCAGTCATACTATTTGCAAAATCTAAGTGTTTGAAAATAACATAAATAGGCCGGAAACAAAAGCCAAACGAATCTCGCACTACAGACGCACTTTAAAAATAAATAAATGCGTATGTACAATAATAGCTATTGTAGTAGTTGCCAGAGAAACTGATGTACAGATGGTGCGGGTGTCGGTGTCAAACATTATCCACCACAAACTGCCCGGGTTCGGACCCTGGGATCAAAGACTTTGTATGCTAAGCTGGGATACAATGTGGATTTCCCGAATTTGGATGTATTTAGACTGTTTGGAGTAATTGTTTAAATAGGGTATAGTTTTCTGTTCATGATTTTATGTTTTCACTTTCATGAACTGTCAAAACTGTATACCTACATAAAAGAAACAAACCAACACAAAAGTAAACATTTCCACGATACCAATATTTTTGCAAGAGATCTGTTGAAAATTTTAGTTTTTTCTTGCAAAAATTTAGAATACTCTTACATACCTATATCCTCAACAATGTTATTTCTATTAAAAACAGAAACTTTAGAATACCCGCAGATAATTTGAGCTAAGAACAAGGGGACTGAAAGTTCAACGATCGTCCCGATATAGTTGGGAATGTAAAACAAAACCATAGAGACAGACAGACGAGCTTTATACTAACGATATTTCTACCCGGGGTTTATGCACTCCCAGTAACGCAATGGGAAACTACAAAAAGTTCAGTTATTTGAAGTGCTATAAGAATATTATGAAGACGGACTAGCGTCTTCAGTTGTAGGCATTCATTGTTAGCTGCACTCGCCGAATTTTGTACCGTGGTACCACCGATTGTGAATATACCGAGACAGGTGCCATGGAAAGCACATGAATCTCGACAGTCATACATCAATCTATGACAGTCGTTAAGTTATTACAAGATTCTGACAATTAGTCTTACTATGTGATACTATGTAACACAGTTAAATAGTTGCGACCGCCGACCCCAACATAGCTTGGGACTCGGCTTACAAAAAATTTACATGAAAGTAGAAACTGATACATTAATTGTTTGATCTTTTTCACACGACTTATAGTGTTAATTGTTGTACCTAACAATATCATATTTAACAGGAAATGTAGGTGAAAAAGATGTGGTATTGCTATTTGTAGCGCTTTTGGGGGATGAGGGGGGGTGTGGGCGTTGTTCTATACTGGACCTCTTCCGTCTAATAATGATGATGATCCAAAAAGATCATGACAGTACTTATATTTCAGCCAAAGAAAATATGACCCATACATGAAAAGTCAGAATTGAATAACCAAAGTTACTGACTAAAGAACTCTTGTTTTTATCTGTTTACCGTACATCAAAAACTGCCTTAACGAAGCAAACTGATTTAGCCATTAGGCTTATGAACCCTCGTTATAGAGTTACCTGAAAGTTTATGGTCCTACATAAACAAATGCTAACTTTTAGGATCCATCCCAACACACCGTCACATAAACTTTTCACAGCATTTTGATGAAACCTATCTTTTCAATTTAATTTCATAAATTATTCTGGGTTTAATACGGAAGGTAGTGTTGAAAGTTTTTGGGGAATGGACTTTTTAATTTTGTGTTTCTGGGTTTACAATTAGCTAAGGAATGTTTTGGATTGGGTTTTTTGGTTATTTATTTAATTTAATTATGATGATTAATGATGCCTCGCTTTTTACGCATCAAGGTTAACATAACAAAGAAAATTAAAGCTCCAAGGTAAATAAACGAAAATGTTTTATTTTTCAATTTGAAAAATTACAAGCGGGTGATGGTGACTAGGTACATCTTTGCGCATACGATGAAAATCACAAATAAAAAAAAACTTTAACCCTTTGGTTGCTTTTCTCCTGTATCATTTGATTGCCCAGCAGTGGGTGACATGAGACTGATGATGATAAAAAAACCGTTTTCTTACTATTTTCCATACTTCAAGTGCCTAATATTGAAATTAAAGTTTCCCATCATATCAGACAACCAAAACCACCACCAACAAAGCCTTTAAAATAATTAACCTTTTACATAGAAGCTAGCACATTACTAAGAAATTCACCCTATGCAATTTATTAACGTCGTGATAACAACATGTCCAGTCCACATTGTTTATCTAAGCTAACACTTAGAAGGAGAATTCTTTATGCCTCCGTTTATCTACAAAGGTTTGTTGCAATTGTTTTTAACCTACATTGAGGTAGATGTTTATTTAAATATTGAGATTTTTTCTTGAGTCGTAAACAGTCATAGAGGTACTCAATTTCAGGATTGGTTTTAGCAATCTGTAAAAATCTGCTCGGTTTTAAAGATGTAGGTATAAACTAAGTATTATTGATTATAAAAGAAACAAAGTCCTTGTCTTTTGTCCTTGACCTTCTCCTTTCATAAGTAATTAGCTTACCCCACACCAAGTTTTATTAAAATCGGTTGAGCAGTTTAGCCGTAAAAGCGTTACAGACAGACAAGCAGAAAGTCGGATAGAGTTTCTTTCGTATCTATATAATTATACTTATAATAAATCTGTAAAGTGAAAATTCTGTACATTGAAAATATCAAAAAAATAAATGGTGGGGGTTGTTACTGGACCGACAACGAACGCAAAAGTGTGAAAAAAAAAATTTTTGTCTGTCTGTCTGTCTGTTTGTTCAGGTATCACGCAAAAACTACCGTTTCGATTACGATGAAACTTGGTATAATTATTCTTTATTATCCTGGGCACCACACTGGGTAGTTTTTATCCCGGAAAAGTATAAATAATAAAAAACAAACTTAATTTTGCGGTTAAAAACTTATTGATAAGTTTCGTCATACACGCGAACGAAGTCGCAGGCACAGCTAGTTTATAATAGTATGGATATAAAAATACTGGTATATCGACGACTTTCACAAAAATAAGCAAATAACCTATTCCCTACCAAGAAACTCAAGATTTGGATCAAATCTTTTATCAAGAAACTATCAGTAGGTAGGAAATACACCACATTCATTTAGATTTAAGTGACGATACCACTGAGCTAGTTGTAGATAATCTACATACATGTATTTAAAATTATTGAACGTTATATAGTTTTTATAGGCAAATTAAAGACGTTTATATAGAACTAGGTTTTCGTTCATGGCTTTGCTTGTGGGGATGTCGGTTCTTTTGTTTCCAAATTCCGTTGAAGAGCTTTTTCATGATTGTTAATCGTGAAAATGTGATTTAATGATTTTAGTTTAGCTTAAGTTTTTATAGGTAGATTGCAATTATTTGTTAAATGAAGACTGTATGCACCATAAATAATTATTATCAACTAGCTGAGCCGGCAGACTTCGTACTGCCTCAATCGATAAATAAAAGCCTTAACTTTTGTATGAAATAATCTTAAAACAAAATGTTTTTTTTTTCTTTTGTATAAAATAAACTTAAAACAAAATGGTTTTTTTTTCTTTTGTATAAAATAAACTTAAAACAAAATGTTTTTTTTTTCATTTAATTCCGAGCTTTTTCATATTTATTCATCTTTTAAACCTTCTCAGTACTTCCACAAATAATTCAATACCAAAATTAGCCTAATCGTCCCAGCCGTTCTCGAGTTTTAGCGAGACTAACGAACAGCAATTCATTTTTATATATTTAGATACAGTTAGGTATTGTTAATTACGTTGCTATATTTTTATTAGTCCATAATAATATATGATGTAACAATAAAATAATTGTAAAAACACGATATGGATATGAAACAATTGAATTTGGAAATGAAAGTTGTTTTAAAAACACAGGAAAATAAATACGACCGTTTTAATTAAATCAACAAACTAAATGGAAACAAGCTTTTAACAATAGATGTAAAAACAAAACAACTTCGCTAAAAGCATCTAGATTGAATTTAAAACTAGTTCGTTGTACCGTAAAATAACATTAAAGTATCGTTCATACACAAAATGTTGTTTAAAGTAAACAATTTTAACGGCCTGTAATTTTCTCACTACTGGACAAAATTTAATATACAGGGTGTTACGGAAATTATAAGACTTCGTCTACCCAAACAAATGAACACTTTTCTTTAAGGAAAATATAAACTAAAAAAAATGGCCTTCAAAATTACAATAAGATCAAATTCATCATCATCATCTCCCGAGCCTTTTCCCAACTATGTTGGGGTCGGCTACCAGTCTTACCGGATTCAGCTGAATACCGTATTTTACATGGAGCGACTGCCTATCTGACCTCCACAACCCATTTTTACTGGGAAACATAGTATCCCATAGTAAGACTGGTTGTCAGAATTGACTTAACGACTGCCAAAGATCTATGTATGACAGCCGGGACCTACTGTTTAACGTGCCTTCCGAAACACGGAAGATCAAATTATGTCCACATATTTTGACGACCTCCGTGGTCGAGTGGCGTACGCACCGGTTTCAAGGTGTCGCTATCTCTGAGGTCCCGGGTTCGATCCCCGCACGAGTCAATGTAGAAACCAACTTTTCTACATTATCTCGGGTCTGTGTGTGTGTGGTACCTTCGTTGTTTCCGAATTCCAAAACACAAGTGCTTTAGCTACTTACTTTGGGTTCAGAGCAATGTATGTGATGTAGTCCGCATTTATTATTACCCTGTATAAAGAAGAAACAAGCATGTATCACTATGCTTACTCACTAACTGTACAAGACTTGTCTTACAGCTATATATTATGTTATAATATCTATGTTTTCTAGCTATCAGGAAATCAGAATACCTAAGGGTATATAAAATACATTTAGCTAAGACAAAATTAAATATTCTACAAAAAGAACAATATTAGATACAAAAAGTTTTGATTTACTTGCAAACAATAAAACCGTCAACTAGTTTTAATTGACCATTTGTTAACGGAAATGATACCTACGTAGGTAGGTAGTATAATAATATATTATAATTTTATTGTTGAGGAACATTTTGTATTTTTACTATTTATAATAAAATTTTTGTTGCCCAGGTGTTAGCCTAGATATTTAAATTAAGTTTACTAGCTGTGCCCCGCAGTTTCACCCGCGTGAATGACAATTCATACACTATCTTTATAAATTATAGCCTATGTGTTATTCCGATGTATAAGCTACATTATTGTGAAGTTTCATTAAAATCCATTCAGTAGTTTTTGCGTGAAAGAGTAACAAACATCCATACATCCAAACAAACTTTCGCATTTATAATATTATTAAGGATATTAAGGATTAAGGATAGCAAGGACTAGTAAGGATATTACGCAGTATTTCTTTAGGTTTTAGTTCCCGATGTTTCGATGGCCTTGTAGGTACAATAGTTACGAGTAGACTGATAGACTATAATTTGCGTAGCCCACAGAAATCAATATATTTTTGCTATAAATTCTGGTAACACGTTTTTAAAATAATCATATTTCTTCTCCGTAATGGCATTACTGCCAGTATGCAACCAATTAGGTAAGTTTAATAAAGATGTGTATTTCACAACTTCATATCCATATGACTCTATGTTTGTGAAATATGTACAGCACATGTTTTAATAAGTACACTCAAAGACAGTCATGTAACTTGTCAATATGAATAACAAAAGTAAACCTTGTTGTTACGAAATAAAGACTATTTTAATTTGATGTGAAGCTTAAGGTTTTGTCTTTACTTCTATTCCTTGTGTGCATAGTTTAAAATCTGTATGAGTATTACAGTTATGTATAAAACAAAGTCAGGTCAGTTCCACCATTTATAACGCAAAGATGGGTGGACCGATTTTAATCTTGGTGAACATTAAATGTTTAGGTATTGCGTAGGTATAGGTATGTTAATTAAAATGTATCTGAATTACAGTTCAATAACCTATCTTTTCTTTGTCAGTATTTTACGAGAAATACGCTTTTCAAATGCTAAAACTGAGTCGAAATGTGTCTAAACATTTCCGAGATTTAAATTTTATAGACAAGTAAATTGAAAATTTTATTGAAAGAATAAAATAAATTCACAGACTGAATGAATAGAGGTTTTTAAAAGAATTTGTTACACTGCGTAAATAGTTTATTTTTGTGCGTATTTAGATATTAAAGAGGTCGCCCGGTTTTTCAAACTAACATAAATAACCCTCCATTGCAAACAGCTTTTTCCGTTTGTTTACATTTATTTCAGTATTCAATAAAACATTTAACATACATATTTTTCTACACACCAAAAACTAAATAAAAACTAAAAAAAAAAACGTTTACCAAACGTTCGATATCCAAATAAATGGCGTTCGAAAAAAGAATTCGATATTTAAACTCACCACAGATTAGAGAAAATCCACACATGAAACTTTGTATTCTAAATTCAAATTCAAACACTTTCGAGCATAACGGACAAAAGATTCGAGTTCGGGTTGGTTTTCGGGTTTCGGGACACGGATTTCGGGACCGCGTTTCGTGGTGAGCGCGAAGTGACTAACCGTTCGCGTACTGGGAATGTAAATTGTGTTATATTTTTAGAAAACGCCCCCTGCGTTAGAAATGTGCGTGTGCGCAGGGTAACACGTGGTCGGCATCCGGTTGGAGGGTACTGAAATGGTTTTTAATTCACATTCCCTTATATTTAAAAGCTTTCCTTTAAAATAATTGAAACTGAAGTAACTATAAATAAAGTTTTTGTCACTGAAGTTTTTTTTTTACAAAGATTGATTAAATCTTCATTATTTAAGGTAGAATAATTATATGTTTCTGAGCCTTGTAGATATTTTTTTTTCTTTCCTAACTCCTATGAAACCTAAGAAACTATCACCACCAAGTAAATCATATCACACGAAAGCACTTTTACAAACACACAACTTCTTCTACCTAACCTTTTCCCAAACTACGTTAAGGTCGACTTCCAGTCACACCGGATTCAGCTGTTTACCGTATTTACTTAGAACTGCCTATCTGACCTCAACCTCCCATTGTACAAACACCAATTATATTATTTTTAGCGGACACTTTACGTCACCTTTTCCAAAACAACGCTTTTATTTGCATCGAAATCTTATTATTTCAAAAACATGAAAAATATTTATTTATGAGATCATGTGCATTTTCAAACGCCAGAAATATAACAAATATAAACAATAATAAACTAAAATCTAAGATATCGGAAGAGGCATGTGCCCAGCACAATTATAGGCTGGTATAATTATCGAAAAATTGCGAAAATTACTCATTATTTTCATAACAATTATTTCTAATCTATCTAAAACAGGCACGAACCTGTTGTCTGGCGTCATTCATAATAATAATTAATTTCGCAATAGCTGTCAAAGGCCATATGGCTTTTTAGTTCCCATGTGACTAACGCGATCTTCATTTGTTACTACATTAATTCATACTTATAATTAGATTAAAATGATCTATATTGAATGTATTGAGAATTGAGATTTTACAATCACCGAATCATCATCTCCCGAGCCTTTTCCCGTTTCCATGTTGGGGTCGGCTACCAGTCTTACCGGATTCAGCTGAATACCGTATTTTACATGGAGCGACTGCCTTTCTGACCTCCACAACCCATTTTACTGGGAAACACAGTATCTTATAGTAAAACTGGATGTCAGAATTGACTTAACGACTGCCAAAGATCTATGTATGACAGCCGGGACCCGAAACACGGAGGGGTCTCGGTATGTTATAAATGGTCACCGATCCACGGACCAACCGCGGCGAGCGCGGCTTAACCTGTATTATCGGTTAAACCGTACGGCTTACACTTAGCCACGAGCCCCACAATCACCGAACTAAGGTTAATATATTTTCAATGAACTAAACTAAAATATGTTTTGTTATTTTAAAGGTAATTAAATGGCGTATTTTATTACATTAATCTCCCTTGAACTCGTCAATAGAGTATTTTTGTAATAAATTTCTTTGTTTAGTAGATAATTGACAGCTTACTTCAAGACTAAAGTAATTTAAAAGAATAAACAGGTGTATACCGAAATAGGTGGAAATCGATTCTAAAATATATTGATATTCAACCAAACATATATAAATAACACAACTGTAATAATAATTAAAAGTATATTGCATTTAATAACATTTAATTAAAACTGCATAAATTTGAATGTCACCTGTATGTAAATAAGCAATCGTTTTCGGCTGTATGAAGAAAACCAAAGTGTATTGTTTATAGCAAAGATTACTGTAAAAATATTTAATAAATTAATACTAATAAACGGAATCATAATTAGAGCAAAAACTAGGCAAAACTTATTAGGTATACACATTACAGTTTTCAGTACAAATTTTTTCTTTATCAATCACCTTAATCAGTTGTTAATATTTATTAAATACCTCAACGTTACTAAAGATCAAAAACATTGTGTTCAAGGAACACAAACATATTCGTTTTGTAAAGTTATTGTTGGTGAGAGGAAATCAGCATCCTAACACATTCGGTCCTTGTCTTAGTTATTTACGGGAATCGGTACACTTGAGTCATCGTCTACCAATGCCTTTTAATTATATCAATGAGATAAAGCTTTAAGTAGGTAAGGTACTTTTAAATGATGTACAGATTTTTCTTACTAAGCATGTTGAAAAAAAGGTATTTAGGCGTAAAGCTCGAAAAATAACAAAATTACTTTCTGTCAAAGTAAAATCTTTCTTAGGATTAAAAAAAACGGCTAACCTATTGATAATAAATTTGACGGGCCTGTTGGTCTGGTGGTTAGTGACCCTGACTGCTATACCGGAGGTCGTGGGTTCGATTCCCACCCAGGACAAATCTTTGTGTGATGAGCACGCTCATTTGTTCTGTGTGTAATTTATATATAATATGTATTTAGAAATATATAAGTATGTTTATCAGTTGTCTGGTTACCATAACACAAGCTCTGCTTAGCTTGGGATCAGATAACCGTGTGTGAGTTGTCCCGGAATATTATTATTATTAATATTATAATTATGTTCTATTTTTATCCTACTAAGACGACATTTACTGTAATCTGCAAAATAGTAAAACAAAAAAAGTTGGTTTGAACACGCTAATTTCCGAAACGAAAACTCGGATTTGGAAAAAGCTCTCTGTATGTTACAACCCAATTCCCAAGGAAGGTTATAGACTATTTTGAATCATATTACTTGCCTTGAGAAAAACGAGTGGCGAGTAAAACAGCGAGGCACAGTAAGTAGAAAAAATACCACCAATTATAACGCCAAAAACATGAAAACTCTAAACCGTTAGATTGTTACCTGCGTTACGTTTCTTTACAATATATACATACGTAACTATTTCTCGCATACTAATCACTAGCTCAGTGGATCATGTGTGGGCGCAGACGGAATGAAAGCGTCGTGGATTTGTTCATAGTAATATGGTATAAGTATAGATTTCTAGCCTATATACTGAGAAGATTTAAGATCAAAACGTTTTTTTTGACTAGCCTTTTCTATGTTGGGGAGAACTTGTCAATCATACTGAATTCAGCAGAATCTGACCTCCTTAATTAATTTTACTGTTTTTTTTATTAATAAAGATTCCTTTGGTATCTAATACTTCATATTATTACGACACAATAAATAAAAATAGATGTTTAACTAAGGGTCAGTTTTTCTAACACTGGATAATTTATATTCGAGAGACAAAATTCACATCTGACATATTTTGTATTAAAGAACTGTTAAAAATTCAAATTTATTTCTCAGACAAAATCATCGGGCGTTGGCCATTTATTTACTTGTGAAACTTTCCACTTACCCGTTATTTACTTATAATATTGGACCTTACCTTACATAAATATCCAGATGATAGATTTATCCACTGGCAACCCTATTAGTAATAGGTCAACAAGGGTGTAACCCTTCCTTACTAACTAACGTCTTAATCTTTGTCATATACCTTTATATCAAAGGGACCTATATTACACCTTTATTAATTTCTTAACAGGTTTACTAAAGGTTCAATATTTGAAGAGGATTAAAAGTTTTTGAATGAATGACTTAAATCATTCTGTAGCAACAAAAACAAATACATAAGAATAAGAAACCAGCAGATTTTTGAAAATAATTGTTTCTTTTAAACAAAAGTCTAAATTAAATTAGGTTAAGAAAAACTCGATCAGTAGAGGCATTAATAAAAAGAACTGCATCAACATCGGTCCAATTGTTTAGGAACGACGATGCCACACACACCCACGCACATTTAACAATGCTTTGCATTTTTCGCCCTAACTTAAATACAATATAATGCATAGAAACTACATAATTGATATCTAAAAATAATCTTCGGTCCAATATTGACGACCTCCGTGGTCGAGTGGCGTACGCACCGGTTTCAAGGTGTCGCTAGCTCTGAGGTCCCGGGTTCGAACCCCGGACGGGTCAATGTAGAAAATCACATTTCTACATTGTCTCGGGTCTGGGTGTTTGTGATACCTTCGTTGTATATGAATTCCATGACACAAGTGCTTTAGCAACTTACTTTGGGTTCAGAACAATGTATGTGATGTTGTCTGATTTATTTATAAAAAAAAAAAAAAAAATATATAAAGAAAATTCTGAAAATCTCTTTCAAAAACAAAGAGATTTCAAGAAACTATACTTGTCACTTTTAACGCCACAAATCTCTCTTAACACCAAAACCTTCTATTCAACTCCCATTTAAATTTAGAATACGATGCTCAATTGTTTCAGCATTCCCACTTTCCTACTACTGTGCCTAATTAGCTAGCTCATCCTGCCAGACGATTTTAATCTTTATTTTCAAAGCGTTAAAACTCATTATGGCTTTTAAAATTGTGAAATAATAATTAATCTTGCATGCCTAAACAAGTCTCTTGAAATAATGATTAGCGATTCAAAATTCCGTTTTAAGGTATTTTGGTACATCAAAAGTGATGTTAATTTTGAAGAAGGATCCACTAAATACAGGTATTATTAAAATTTATGATATTTGAGTTCCTTTTGTACACCGGTGGAAAACCTTTTGGCGTCTCGCTTCCACAACGGCACAGTCCATGGTAAGAGACTTCATAATTAAGTCAACCTCAACTATCTTTCAAGTATCATTAAATGATAGTAGAGAGTTATTTTAATAGCTAGATCATCTTTGAATCAATCTTAGATATAAGTGACATTAATGAGAAAAATATCGCAAGGAAATCTAGACTTGTCTGAAACTAGCAACAGCTAAGCTTATCACTAACAGGTTTTAATGTAATTAGATTTCTTTCATTAATTAAATAACCAGTCTTACTAAGATCGCATTTCCTTAGCAAATGGGTTATGAAGGCTAAGTCGATAATCATCATAATAATAATAATCATCTGGGCGGATTAGATATGATCATCGGATTAATTCTTATGAAGTATATTCAGCTGTTTCTAGTAAAAATTACCCCAAATCAGAAGGCAAAATACTGTTTCTTTTTAGGGTTCCGTACTCAAAGGGAGACTTGTTACTTCCATCCATACATTTGAGCGGATCGATCAGAATTAACGTTTGTAGAAATTTCACTTGTCTAGGGTCAGTTTAAGAGTTCATTTTATTTTACCAATTTAAACTACCACATGGTCATCAGAATCTGTAGTTTTTTTGACCATTAAACAGATCTAAAATACGAAATTATAAAAAATATTACATTAACTTTTCTTGAAAAGAATCAGTAATATCGATGACTACATACATTTCGTAACCTATTCCCAAAAGTGCTATATCAGCTCAAATATATTTTGAAAAACTCCTAAAACAACATGATATAAAATCTTTTGTGAAAATTCTTTGTTCGATAGAAATAAATCAGTAGAAATGTGCGTGGCATAGAAAAACTCCATTCTGAAGTAAGTTTCTATTTTATATACTGTTTTATTTATTTGTTTTGTTATAAATAGTGTCTAGAGCGCTATTGTAGTCGGTAAATTATCGTCTAGTGCAATATATAACATGATTTAGGAGTCTATGATTCAATGTCTATATAGAAAATTTTGAAGACTGTTTTTATGTAGTTTTCAATATTTGTAAGCTGCCTCGTTGGCCTAGTGGTTCTAAGCGCGACTGCTAAGCTATAGGTCTTGGGTTCGATTCCCAAGTCGACCAAGGTGTTATTGGGTTTTTCTATGAAATTCTCAGTAGCAGGTCGGAGTTTGGATTTGTGCCCGGTTAGTGGCAATAGGCTCGCCCCCTATTACATGGGACCTAAACATACCGGCGAACTGTGGGTGTACCTACATTGGTACACCTCTGCCTATCCCTTCGGGGATACAGGCGTGATGGTATGTTATGTTATGTTCAATATTTGTAGGCTGTTGAAGAATTAAATTCCAGTATTTCTTGAAATTGATTTTCTTGGGCTCTTTTTTCATGTATCTGAAGTACTAATAATTAATCTCGTTTCTCCCCCTGTATTCACTTTGGGTTTTTAAAAAAATTCTAACTGTAAAATTGAAAATACTTTACTTTGCATAACATAAAAGTAATTTAATCGTTATCTAAAATGTTTTTCAAATAATAATGACAAAATAGACTACATGGAGTATTTTTTTATTTAATTCAAACTTGTCAATTTTTACTCCCAAATCTTCTTATTGCTATACGATAAACACAAGCAATGTCTGGCCGTCACATTAGTCGTAATATTTAGAAAGGAAATATGTTTGTTGGTTTGTTTTTAACAAACATACATCCCGTATGGATGTGTGATATAAATATGAGTTTAAAATTATCTTCTTGCGAAAACAAATCGATGATGAATATATCATGGCGAGACGAAATCCGTGTGCAATATCATTGAGTATTTATTTACGACTTTCATTTGTTTATATTGAGAAAGTAAATTATCTTTAATGCACGCTATGAGCTCTTAAAGCAGGCACGAATATTACCAAGATAGAAAAAAAATAGCTTAATTATTATTAGAGTTAGTGTACCTATGTCATATAATTTGTATTGTTTTTTTTTTGTCGCTTACTAGCCGACATGTAAAATTCTAAATACGAAAATAACTCTGTCTGTCTTTGTTTGTCTGTTGGACTTTCAGGGCTAAACCGATTTTGATGAAACTTTGAATATGATAAACTTAGATCCCATGCAAGAACATAGGCTATAAACACACTAACTGATACACAAGCGGGCAGGGATACGAATAATAAAACAGGTAGGTAGGTATAATATAACATTACCACAACACACATGCGATTTCTCTATCCACAATCAAAAAACTTTCCAGTAAAAAACTCAGGGTAAAAAACAGTCATACCTATTGTAATTCCTGATGTTCTCGGGAAATTTACCTTGAAAAAGGGGGTGCAAACGTCTGAACATACTTTTTGCACCTTTTTCCTCGTCTCGCGCTAAATTTGTCCGCAGTGCACATAGCTTTTTATTTCAGTCTACAAATGCACCACTGTGCAACGCAAACAAAAACTGACTTTATGATACCAGAAATTAAGTTCAATTTTATATTTATTCCGTTGGTTTAAAGTTGTGGTTCTTATTGCCATGGAGTAGAGTTCAATTTGGTTTTATGTGTGTTCATTGATGTTAAGTAAAGACGTATTTTTTGTATAGGAATTTGTAAAGCGTTTAATTTAGTTTTATGAGGTATGTTTGATAGTTTGTTATTGTTTCGTTTTAATTCCTTCAGGTTACACAGACTGTCAGACATTTGACCAGTAACTGTATAATAACTTTCATCCTCGATTTTCTCTACCTATAAAATTACCATTATGAATACTTACCCTAGAGTTGTTGTTATTTTGATCATTAGTTATAGCAAAGTTAAAAAAATGCAGCTACCGATAGCTTGAAATCAATAATAACATAGATATAATATGTAACGCAATTGACACTTTCGTTTTGACTTTATTTTGAGCTCGGTACTCTGTCCTAAAATTATCAGGTCCATAGTTTTTTACAAAAAAAAGAGAGTTTCGTCTTACAGTGCAATGTATAAATAAACGAGACTTTGATTTATTTGGTACAGCTGTTTGCATAATGTATGGCTAAAGCGTGTACCCAAAATAAATTTAGCGCCAGTTTTGATACTAAATAACTCAATGAATACAATCAGTTAATAATGACTTTAAATATATATATTTAATCAATAATTATTTTAAATATAATTAACTAGCTGTACCCCGCGGTTTCACCCGCGTGAATGACAATTCATACACTATCTTTATAAATCATAGCCTATATGTTATTCCGATGTATAAGCTACATTGTTGTAAAGTTTCATTAAAATCCATTCAGTAGTTTTTGTGTGAAAAAGTAACAAACATCCATACATCCAAGTAAACTTTCACATTTATAATATTAGTAAGGATAATGATGACAAAAACAAAATATCGCATAGAGCGTCAAAAATAAACTAAACAACAAATTCGAGAAATAGGTGTAATATCATCTATATCTATCTCTTTCCATCTCACACATTTTATATGATCTGTCTCATTCACGCACATAAATTTATGTATATCCATATGACCAAAAGAATGAAGTTGCATCGCGGATGTAGTAAAAGTGCAGTAAAATGCTATTGGCTTAAACTACATTTTTGTTACCTATATAATACCCACCTAGTTTTTTTAACAATTTTTCACGTTATATAATCATAATAAAACATTAACAAGACAATGGCATTAACATTTGGCCTCATTACCTAAATGGTGGTTTTCATAAAAAACATTACGACAGTCATGAAAACTAGAATAACAGTAAAAAAATTGTGACGTCATGGTTTATTTTAGTAGTTTTAATTAAAAAATATGTGTCATGAAAATCAGGTACCTATAGTATTATTAGTTCAGATTAAATAGTTAAACTAACCACTGGGCGCACCTTATTTAATAAAATTATCATTTAATCCAAAAGAAGAAGAAGACCATATTATAGTTCTGATATGTAGAGTATATTTACTAGGATACCTATCATACAAATATTATAATAGTATCATGTATAGTAAATATAATATGGTAGATTTATCACCCAAATAGTTATTTGCAATGACACAAAACGTGTTCTTTTTGTGGGTATTTATTTACCTTCCTTTACGTAATTGGGTTCACACTACACAATTTTTTTATTATTTTTTTTAGACCAAGATAGTTAAATAATTACCTAATAATGAGTTAATTAAACATCAGGGATCTCTCATATTCTCGCATAAGTAAATTCTTATCAATTAGTAAAATAACATTATTTCCTTTTCCAATAAACATATCAATTTAAGTAGGTGTAAGTAAGCAATAAGCTAAATTACTTATACTTAAATAAATTCTGATAAAAACTAGCCTCATTTGCATACATATCAATCGACAATTAAAAGTTCCAACAAAATCTCTTTTGGATACGTATGTCGTAATTTTGAAGATTCGATCTTTGACCAGTTATCAAAAATCTTGGCCTACTGTGCAACGAAATTTTGAGTAAAACCACAGACCAGAAAATTTGTAGACAGAACGCTTTCAAACAAAATCGAATAATGATGAGAACTGACTTTGTATACCTAAAAATTATTGAAAAATACCTCAAAATAAGAGCAACTAACCTAGGGCACTATCCATCCAAGTTTTAGGTATACAAAGTCAGTTCTCATCATTATTCGATTTTGTTTGAAAGCGTCCTGTCTACAATTTTCCTGATCTGTGGTAGGTAGGTCATAGGTCATCTACAGGAAAAACTAATAAAAAGGTATTAAAAAAAAAGTCCCACCCAGACCCGAGGCAATGTAGAAAAGTTGATTTCTACATTGACCCGTCCGGGGATCGAACCCGGGACCTCAGAGCTAGCGACACCTTGAAACCGGTGCGTACGCCACTCGACCACGGAGGTCGTCAAATGTAATGTTAAAGTAATTATATAATTACTTTAACATTACATGACTAAAACTAAACAGAAGTTGTATTAAACTTGCCTTTGAACAATATTTATAATTCATATTTCTCTAGTGCAATAAATAATATATAAAAAAATATGTAGGTAGCACGATCTGCATCCCTTTTGTGTTTCCGCACCCTCATATTAACTTCCATTTTGGAGTTCAGTACCTTCTATATTTTTCTAGTCTGTGTCAAAAATTAAACTTCTGTCCAGCTCATCGGAAATTTTGATGTGATTTGATCTTTGCCCACTGTGCATTGGTCATTTGAATGGTAACGTGATACCGCGATCTCTTCATATTGATAAGGCTACAACACTCTTTGGTAATTAAAACTAATTGGTCGGCCGACCGGTTACTGTTTATGTACCTTTTTACGATTCTTAAGATTTTAGGATCGGTGTTAGTTGGTAAGAGGAGCGATAAGAGATCGCGACTTTTAAAACACTTCAAAATGCAAACATCAAATCCGCAGTCTTTAGCATGTACTTTTGAACTATTTCCTTTTTTTCTAGTTAATAATAATAAACCAAAAGGTGGTGATATAAACCGTGCTGGATGCGAGAAGCCGAGGATAGAACTAAGTGGCGTGCAATTGGAGAGGCCTATGTCCAGCAGTGGACTGCTATAGGCTGATGATGATGATAACCCGTGTTATACCGACACGACGCAATGCCATCGTATTTTATGTGTGAGCTGTTTTAGAAGCTTGTTTTCGAACTCTCTTTTTAAATGAACTTTATTTTCAGTATCGCTTTTGCTTGTATATTGGACCAAAAATATACTCTGATTAATTAATATCCAAATCAAATACGAGCCTGTATAACTTCTGGATTACATACAGGTTTGTTTGGGAAATTGACGAAACATCTTCAAATAACAAGGATATCATAAACATAAATAATATAGATTGAACGTACTTAAAGTAATGTGGGATAACTGTGTTTTATTTGTAAGAGAATATTTTTAACCGACTTCAAAAAGAGGAGGTTCACAATTTGGCTGTATGATTTTTTGTTAACCGACTTAAAAGTGGTCAATGTGGTCATCAGACATTTTTTTTGTATGTTTGTTACGCGACATCCCTGCATACATTGAAAAAAATATTTTATAATGAAACTGAAATATTTATTGAATTAGGTTCTTTTTTACATTGATGTGTTATTATTTTATACTAAGAGTAACATAACAGGAGTATATATTATACCGTTTTGAAAGCTTCAGAGATGAGCTATAGTTTCAGATATTAGTGCGTTCAAACAAACACACTCTTTGGCTTAATTATATTGAGTACAAATGTGGATATACCTACACATTATAGCAGACTGTATACACAATTAAATATGTATATAAATAACGTCTTGGTGTAATATACAAAGCAAGCAATTTGGGTAAACGCAACGACATTGCCTACCGAGTTATGTACGTTTAGGTGTAAACGCATAACCTTAGGGCTGTAAGGAATTAATATCTTGAAAAAGAAAATAATAATATTTAATTATATATGTTTGGGTAACTTTATTGTTTTTTTTTGCTGTGTCAATCGCGTGATATTATACAGTATGCTTGTATATTGACTGTTTTATAGAGAGAAATGGTGTAACAATTATAGGACAATTAATTAATATGATGTCTAACATTCGCGTAAACCTAAGAAACCAATAATATGATTTGATTTAATCATCGACATAATAGTGTATTTAAATTTAATAGAATTATGAATAAGAAATATACAGTTTTTATATAGGTATGGTGAAAATTAAGTATTTATAGTTTTTTTTTTTGTCATTTCTTTGTAAAATGTTATGTAAAATTTATTTAAGTTTTACGAAAGTGTGAGAAAAACATAGTGTAAAATCTTAATTTAGTGTTATTTCCTCCTTTGAAAACTTTCCGTCATTTGTAAAGAAACTGAAATTTTGCCAGGGTTAATTACCTCTATTATAAATTATAAAGAAACCTAACACTTAAAAATAAAACCAAATCTAATGTACTAAAAGTTCTCAATAGCTTCTATCATAACTACAGCACAAACTCGATGATAAACATAGCACGTAAAAGCTGGTACACAAAGCGACAACCCTAATCACATTCGTGTTAAAAGCATTTGCCTAATTGCAGAGATTTGTCTGAGGTATGCCTACAATGCATCTTAAGGAGCGTTTGAACTGACACTTTTACTTGCCTCTAGAGAAAATTAATTAGAAGCAAGTGCGGCGTTAAATTAATTCTAATGTTTGTTTAATATTACAGAAAAGTTATTGAGCGTATGAATTGTATACAGAACTGAAAATAGATATTAATTATGAGTAATTTATTGAGTTACTAAGTTTGGTATTTTGTTTTTGTAAACACTTGTGAAACATGGTACCTTATATGACATAACTTTTTTAATAAATGTTCTTAAAAATAGACACCAGAATATTGTTTTACTTAAAAAAACTTGATCTGTATGCATCGCTTGACTATTATTGTTATTTAACATCAGCATAAAATGGCAATTAAATCTGAAGGAGGATTATGTCGTCAAGCTTAATATAGTAATATACGTCTACTGGAATACTTAAACATAAATAGACACGCCAACTAAGCGCCATCTATTTTAAACCGTTAAAATAACCGGTCGAACACGTTTCCAAATATAAATTTAAATTAATTTAATATTTAAGTAATAAAGAAGTAAAATCACAACTTTACTGCCAATATTTTTACAAAACGAATGAGTGATATTTATTTTATTAAATCATTATCGTTAAGCAAACGTGTCTTTATATTTTTAAAGTTTTTACGATAATTTTCTTTTATTAAAACTCGCTTGACATTTTGGCAGTAGTAAATTCATGACAATTGGCTACACAAAATGTTTTTTTTTTTCTAATAAACATAACATAACATAATATACCATCACGCCTGTATCCCCGAAGGGTTAGGCAGAGGTGTACCAATGTACACCCATAGTTCACCGGTATGTTTAGGTCCCATGTAATAGGCGGCGAGCCTATTGCCACTAACCGGGCTCAAATCCAAACTCCGACCTGCTACTTAGAATTTCATAGAAAAACCCAATAACACCTTGGTCGACTTGGGAATCGAACCCAAGACCTCTAGCGTAGCAGTCGCGCTTAGAACCACTAGGCCAACAAGGCAATGTTTTTTTTTTAATAATCTTGTCTTTCTTATCTTGGTAGCTAAATGGTCAAGTTTCCAATAATTATTATGTTATAATACGAGTTTGCATCTCTTAACAATATTTAGACACATAAGTGGCTATAAATGCTAAATTATAGTAGCAATTTAAATAAAATATTACATAAAATTATAGAACAAAAAATATAGGATGTAGTATGGGTTTTCTAGACATTTTAGAAAAATACTCACATTCATATTCAAATGAGCTTTTTTCCTTAAACATATAACTCCAAGTCTTATTGTTGTAACTGCATAAAATAAACATACCGTATATCATCGAACTTTTTATTCATAATTTACATAAAGAAACAAAAATACCCATTTCCCAACTTATAATACATTTAAAAAGAATAGGATTTTTAGTTATAGCAGCGTTTTGGAATATTTTATAAAATAACCCGTTATTTTTAAACTGCCAATGCCAATCTCACCGGCTTTAAAAAAACAACAGTAACAAAATTGGTCAGTTCGTATAGGAGCCACGACACCTCAGACAGACACACATATTATACAGACACATGTCAGATATGTAACACTCTTATTTTGCATTAATAAATAGTGTAAGTAGCTTCTGTCTCTCTAACGTATATAAATACTACTGTGACTACTGTCAGTCTAGTAACTAGCCTAACTGGTCAGTGCAAACGCAGCACCGTATTTGCAAGACGCAATGTATCGTTTGGTACATTACCTCCACACAAGAAGCGGTAGACAACAGTGTTGCCATCAATTATATTAATTAGAACCGTAAGAGCTATGGTGTTGCCAGATACTGTATTTATTTAGTAGGATTTGATTTTAATGTTTCTTACTCGTAATAAGGGGTTATTTCTATTTTTGATTATAAATTATTTTGTTGCTTTCTTATTTCGTGTTAATGTTCATTACTATTTCCTTTAAAGTTTTAGTTTCTTATTCTTGTTATATTATTATTTTTTTGTGTGATTTATTTTAGTTTTTATTGCATTTAATGTCAATACTTAAATCTAATACAAGAGCAATCACTTACAACTATACTAAACTTAAATCTTATATATAAATAAATAAAACTAACACGCGTCAAAAAACTCATCTCCATTGTCATTGGCGGGAAACGTGCAAAAAAAACGTGTTGTAATATTCTTTTATTTCCATTGCAATAAAATTTACATTATGAAAAAGAAGTAGTTTTATACCTATATAAAAAAAAAATGCGGATAAGATCACATACATTGCTCTGAACCCAAAGTAAGCAGCTATTAAGCACTTGTGTTATGGAATTCAGAAACAACGAAGGTACCACAAATACCCAGACCCGAGACAATGTAGAAAAGTGAGTTTCTACATTGACCCGTCCGATGATCGAACCCGGGACCTCAGAGCTAGCGACACCTTGAAAACCGATGCGTACGCCACTCGACCACGGACTACGGAGGTCGTCGTTAGTTAGTTTAAAAACTTAATACAAAACAATTAAATCTCCCTATAACCTATTAAATAACATAGGGTTACTTACCATGTAAGCCAAATTATTACAATTAATCGTGGTATTCACACAATGTATGTATTATGTCACCGGATAATTATTAACATAGTGTATGACTAATAATGACTATGTATGGTAATGTGTGTGTATGACACCTCGTTCGTTTAATGGCGCGATTCATGTAATGATGACAAATTATGTTATTGTTGTATACTAGAAGTATGTCTTATATGTTAGGTTTAATGTCCTTTGTAACACAAGTAAAAAAAAGATGCTATTATCTACGAAAATACAGAAAAACTATTTTGAAAAAAATAATACAATATATTGCCTATAGTATTTAAGGTGACAGGAAATTCCCCAATTTCAGTTTGTAGTGTTTTAGTCAGACTAGCACTTTTTGGGTTTTTTATTCCATCTAAGTTTTTGTTCTGCATTAAGCCAGAATATTTTTTATTTGTATATTGATGATATTTGTTACTGTTGACTGATATTTATTAACATTATTTACACCATTTATTACTCAAGACCGGGAAGACAGATTTTCATGCATTCACAAGTCAGAAAAATCACAAAAAAATGGGCAAAAAAACAAGAAAAAACGGGCATTCGCTTACGCAATTGAAACGGCGGGGCACAGCTAGTTAAACAAAACACTATGATACCATCAAATACTATGTTCCATTCGTCTATTTAATTTCTGTTACTAAGCACTAATAAACTACTTACAGTACAGTTTGAAGGTGTTTGATTGTTACTTAGTACTCAAGTAAGTTGGTAACTACTCGTCTGAATCTAAGTGATTATAAACTCTAACTTCATGTATCTGAATGTGTGTTTGTTTGAAACTCGTTTACGAGGCTCAAATGTATTGTAAAGTGAGTTTGGTTGTTTTAACAATAAGTCTATTTGACATTTAAGGTGATATAAGTCTTGTATTTGGTGGTTAATTCGTGTAATTTTTGGTCAGGAGTTCATAAAGTGAGAACGCGTAGGTTCGTTTTGAACGATATTTTTTTAAGGATAAATTGTACCTTCTCTAATGATTGTAACTAAAATATTTGTTGTTATATTCGTGCCTTTAAATAGGATAGGCTCCATATTATGATCACTAATATATTACTCAGAAATAAAGGCCGTAGTAGAGAATTATATCTATTAGATACCGTTGGAAAAAAGAGTATAAGAAAAAAAAAAAAATTATGGTAAATAAACATGTTTTTCAGAACTAAGTATTTCCACAATTATTAGGGGCTGTAAAAGACTATCTATTCGCAAAGAAAGTGAAACCTAAAAAATCATACTTTCAAATAACATATCGCCCAAAATCACAAAGAAATCATATCATGTTTTTAACGATATACCTGTCACTCAAAAGTGACATTACTGTAATATCACGGAAATGAGTTGGCTATAAAAAGTAACTTCAAAGGTAACGATAATATTCATCGTAACGGAGTTCCGGTATTTTAAGTAAAGATATCGTGACGTTAAGCCGTGTATCCTTGGGGAAGGTCTGTTTAAAATAGAATACAAAATGGCGGAGTAAACGTCAATCAGTTTTAGCGGTTATGTCATGTTGTCTCTTTCATTTTAAGGTGTAAAGTAAGAGACTGATAGATATTTAAGTACGTCTTAAATCTGAGTTGTGTTTCAGAGTTTGAATGTCGTTTACTTGAAATACAATTACGATTACTAATACTTACACATTCGGGGTATTTATTTTTTTATAAGCTAGTATTTAATTTGCAATGAAGAATTTTTGTTTAGGTCAAATCTTGCATAGGTTGCAAGATTTATTGAAGAAAGAATTATAACCACGAAATCCGATTAAGATGATTTCTGCAGTAGTATCTACTATGTATAATATCTACGTATTTATGTGATTATCTCATTATACTAGTATTATTTTGTACCTACAAATTGCATTTCATTTTATTGTAAGACGATACTAAATATCATTTCAAAATATCATTAACACAACAAAAAACAGAAAAACAAAACCACCCTTTGACTGTCACTTTACACCGATATTTATCTATAACCCTTATAACAAAGTGTTAGAGTTCACTTTCCAACAGTTTAAAATAATTATTTTGCACTTCAGAGTCTAGTAATTACTGTCATAAGCATCAAATAACAAGCAGAATAACATTTAAAGGATATTTTACGTTGACGTTGACGGTATATAATTATTGTTTTAGGGTTCCGTGTTCCAAGTCGCCAATGGGACCCTTTTGTAGTTGTCAGTCCGTCTGTCAGTAAGGTGTACCTCATTTACTGTAAGTAATAGGTAGTGAGTCGAAATTTTCATAGTATATTATTATGGATGTCTATTGCCGTTATAACCTCAAAATAAAAAATTGTGTCTTCAAATTTTAAAATAACTACCATGTTTTTCTTCCTCGACTACCAGTTTTACCAGGTTTACCTGATTACTGTTTTTTACATAGGGAAACGGTCTATCTGACTTCCACAACTTCAAAATTTTACTGGGAAACGCAAAGACATGGTAATAGTAGTAAATAAAAAAAACTACATAATTTTAAGCAAGCATGTTGCAATGCTCTTTGCTTCTCTATATGGACAGAGGCCCTGTGCCCAGCTGTGGTACGTTTATAGGTTAGTATTATTATTGGTACAGAATTTTATCTCTTGTACGATGGTACGGAACCCTTCGTGTGTGAGTCTGACTCGTACTTGGCCTGCTTTTTGCTTCATTGACAGTTCGAGACAGACCCCTCGTTCATGCAAAATTAATGGTTTTAAGAACAGTATTGATGGATATAATTATTATTATTGGATTGTGTAAGGAACGTTTATGACTAAAGTATCAATTATTTTGCTGAATGACAATTATTGAGGGGAACGTAGTAACTACAAGTATATTCAATCATTATTTGTGTACAGAAAAAAAAGTATTTTTTTTTATTGATGGATGTAGATAAGTAAGAAACCTAAACTACACCACAATTTAGTTTTTAAAAGAGTAACCTATGGGGTTTCTTGCCGGCTCTTCTCCATAGGAAGGACACTTTTGAACCGAGCAACTAGAGTCAGTAGATTTAACGTAACGTTTCTTGAGCGCCTTTTTTTGGTTTATAAGAAATAAAAACATTTTGATTTGATTTGATACAATAACAAATAAATGCCCTTGAATTAGCATTTGGAATGATTACTATAACCATACTTCCGCTTTAAAGATAAAAATAACATTTGACCCAAATAACACGACATTGTTGTAAAAAATAGTAATAAATATGTATTTTTATGTAGTATCCCATTGGTGTGCAACAAAGCTTTTTTTTTATAGGTAGATGATACAACTTGGGTAAAATAATACTATAGACAATACCTCAATGTTTCTAAAACACCTACTTATTAAGTTTTTTAATAAAATTATAACAACGTTACGTTCTGAAAATTATTACTTAAAGTCAATATAACAAATTTTTATTAGGTTAATACTAACATATTGTGACATTGTAAAAAAAAAAACATCAAATCACAATTTAACACGTTTTTTCAGTACATATACATTTTGACAAAAGGCTCTAATTTGCCAGCACATTGCCAGCAATTTGGCAATGTAATGATATAGAAAATTGCGTCAAATGGCGCGACAGAATTACTAAAGTGAATCGCAAATGATAAATTTATTTGTTATATCAATCAAATACTTGAATTTCATGAAAATTTTAGATAATGTGCTATTCTGTGTTATAATATTAAAGAAACTGCCTCGTTGGCCTAGTGGTTCTAAGCGCGACTGCTACGCTAGAGGTCTCGGGTTCGATTCCCAAGTCGACCAAGGTGTTATTGGGTTTTTCTATGAATTTCTCAGTAGCGGGTCGAAGTTTGGATTAGTGCCCGGTTAGTGGCAATAGGCTCGCCCCCTATTACATGGGACCTAAACATACCGGCGAACTGTGGGTGTACATTGGTACACCTCTGCCTAACCCTTCGGGGATACAGGCGTGATGGTACGTTATGTTATGTTACTAAACTACAAAGCGTTACAAAATTTTCATGTGTGACACTGCCATGAAAGATATATAAATTTCCTCGTACTGTTCTCAGTCTGACATTGTTTAGACTAAAAGGCCACGAGTACACGGACTGCTTGAAACAGTTCGACTTCGAGCGGTCGACAAAACAAAAAGCGAGCGGGGTAGGCGCACGTGACGCGCGAGAGCGGTCGACAGTTCGCGCAGTCCGTGTACGACCACTAACTGCTCGAGACTCGTGTACGGGTGGCCTAAACTGATAAACTAAGTTTACACGGATTAACACTAAGAACATATTAAACGCATAAGTCTTTAAGACCTTAAATTAAATCCCTTTGCTTAGCTTTGTTAAGCTGTCCCTTGAGTTAGTAAACAAATGATGTATGCTTAATAAGCCCAGTCTAATGGCCAGGCCTAAGAAGGTCAATGACCTTATGTTGGTAAGGTTAAGGGTATAATAATATATATAAATCATATTATACGGTGGCTATCTTTCTCTATATGAGAGATACCATTGCAAAGAAGTGAGATAATTATATTATTATTTTTATCTGCCTTGCCTTTTTCGTTATAGAGTTTATTTAAAAACAACTGAGATCTAAAAATCTAATTGATCACGAAAATTCTCTTCTACTTATTTTTTGTGTTTTAGTTCCTAGCACCTACCTAATTTTATCTTTGACCATAAATCATAATGTTTAACGTAACTTTAAAAGTTCGTTTGGCATTGAAAGTTTAAACACAGCCTTGAAAGTTTATAGATATAAAATTTATATTATTTGATAACTAAATAACTTTTAACGTAGCTACATAAATATTTACAATGTAATTGACATCATTTTAATGGTATAATGAGAGGCAAAATACTATTTACCTATTATCGGAATATGTATGTTTAAAAACACGTTAAAAACTGTAAAAATAATAACTACTCAATCTTATTATTTTTTTGCAACGAACCTTATTTATACCTGTATAAGTTATAGAATCAGGCGTTACTTTGCGGAAATCCATGACATTAAATGTTATGAAAGATATTTAGCTTTAATTCCGCTACCAAAATCCAAGCTTGGAAGCAGGATGCAGTCCCACCCTCCCGCCCTCATGCAATATGTCGCGCCCGAGCGGTTGTCGAGTCAACATCTCCTGAGGATGCCCCGTGGAGGGGCGAAACACGTGTCGAGTATTGGTTTGGTTGCATGGCATGCTACCCCCCTTTTGTCTCACTTTTCGTGTATTTTGCATATGCATGAGAGCGGGAGGGTGGGCTTTCCTGCATGCGCATATTGCATGAGGGCGGGAGGGTGGGACTGCATCCTGCTTCCAAGCTTGGATTTTGGTAGCGGAATTAAAGCTAAATATCTTTCATAACATTTATACCTGTATGAAAGCGTCAAAATCAGTAGCATCATATTTATTCTATATCATCAATATAATGGAGTTTTAATGTTCTTATTACATAACTAGCTGTGCCTGCGACTTCGTTCGCGTGGATGACGAAACTTATCAATGAGTTTTTAACCGCAAAATTAAGTTTGTTTTTTATTGTTTATACTTTTCCGGGATAAAAACTACCAGTGTGGTGCCCAGGACAATAAAGAATAATTATACCAAGTTTCATCGTAATCGATTACGATATATTTAGACTACCGGTTCGAACCGGTAGTTTTTGCGTGATACCTGAACAAACAGACAGACAGACAAAAATTTTTTTTACACACTTTTGTTTTCGGTGTCGGTGTAGTAACACCCCCCGCCATTTATTTTTTTGATATTTTCAATGTACAGAATTTTCACTTCTACAGATTTATTTTAAGTATTATTATTATACAGATTAGAATAATTAGTAAAGTCTTTCTTTTTTATCAGATTTCTGCGCCACTCAAAAGAAGCACTTGTATTTTTCTGCAATCTGTATAGAATTTTAGTTTTTTCAACAATGTAATCTACCTAACAATAATAAAATTTAAAATAAAAACAATTTGTAATCATCATTCCCAAGGCGTTATACTTTCATCATCATCGTTACGTTTTTATTTATTGCATTATTAGTAACATTAATAACAATTATTTATTTCCGATTAGACAGCTATTTAGTATAAAATGATACAATTATAATATTTCCTTATTCCTTTATAATAATCATCATATTAATTAACACTATGATTTATAACATAGCATCTAATTAAGGAACAAATTAAGACGTTATTAAGTATAAAGAACTCATAATACACATATATGGTTAAGTCATAAATAATGTTAAAACCCATTCGTAAACGATATTAATTAAAAATCTTGATTAAAATAATTTTGGTTATAATATACAATTGAATTATACTTTAAGGAAATTAATAATGGAACGTGAGTTCATATTAATATTAAAAATGGGAAAGTAAATGTCTTTTTTTTCAGTCTGTCTGTGTGTTACGCTTTCACGACTAAACCACAGAACCAATTGTGATGAAATGTGTGGAGACAAAATAAAAAAGCCATATTTTTTAAACTTTACTGCCTCGTTGGTCTAGTGGTTCTAAGCGCGTCTGCTACGCTAGAGGTCTTGGGTTCGATTCCCAAGTCGACCAAGGTGTTATTGGGTTTTTCTATGAAATTCTCAGTAGCAGGTCGGAGTTTGGATTTGTGCCCGGTTAGTGGCAATAGGCTCGCCCCCTATTACATGGGACCTAAACATACCGGCGAACTGTGGGTGTAGATTGGTACACCTCTGCCTAACCCTTCGGGGATACAGGCGTGATGGTATGTTATGTTTTTATGTTATTTTTTAAATTTAGTGTCAAAGGACAGCTGGTGTGTCTTTTTTCTCACATTAAACATTTATTTTCCCACATATTGCCGTAATCAGATTAATCGTTATTGATGTATCGAGTTAGTCGTATTATCGATATAATCAATCTATATTATAAAGCATTAAACTTAAGTTAACTAGAATTAATATTATGTCAACTTATTAACAAATAATCCCTTTAAAAGGTAAAATTGAGACCGAAATTATTTAAAAAAACATTTATGTAAAATAATCTTTATAAATAACGAACAGGTGTTTCTCACGTTGTTAAAATATTTTTTCCCACATAATCAGATTAATCGATATGAATGTATCGAGTCGTTATCGATATCAATCGATATCCTTAAGTGTCGTTAAATATAAGTTTAGATTAAAGATAAGAGTTGTTTTATGACTGTTCTTATATTTCCTTTATGTTTTAAGGATAGTTTATTTGGTTGTTTTGCACCGTTTTAGACATAAACTGAAATAAATTGTTAAGTTATTTTTTTTTACTTTAATTAAGTTTTTTATTCCTACATTCAGCACTGATTTAACTTTAAACCACTCATAAGGAACCTCAATCTCAGTAAAAAATTAAGTGTTATATAATTTAAATGTTGTGTACAGTTGTAACTGGATTGCAGGTTTACTTACAGTTAGTAGTTAAGATCTTTTTTGTACTATGTTAATCTGTTATCTGTATCTATACTTATTGAATAAAATAAAATGTCTGAGAACTAAAAAGGATATTTTATTAGAATAATATTATAATCTCTAAGGGTAAAAATTATATTGAAAAAAAGGGATATATTATTACCGGTAGCCATTTTTTACTTCTTATTCCGACGAATTTCAAAAAGTTTCTCATCGAAATAAAATAGTTTTTAATGTTTATGTTCCTACAAAAAACCGACTCTCATTGTATTCATTCTTTTTTTTCTGTCAGAGAATTAAAATTCTTTTGTTGAAAATTATCTTGTAATTATGCCCTTATATGTCATTACTTGAACTTTTAAATAAACGAATAACAAAACTAAAACCTGAAGTACTTTATAGCCGTTAAAAACGCTACATAAGTGACGTCACAACACATTTACGACTAGTTGCAACTGTAGCAGTTTTAACTAGTTAAACTAGTTTTTAAACGTAGTCATATGCGGTAAAGTTGCTCTCAAGCGATAATTATTTTAATAGATACATTTTGTTGCACTTGACAAGGTCCCAACGATTTAGATTCTGTTTTATTTTATGCTCAAAGACTAGTTTTTAACGGCGACTTCGTTTCCTATGATCTCATCTCAAACAACATAACATTCTCTAAATATCAGCAAAAGTGACTGAATACGGTTCAGTCAATTTGAAGATAAGCTTACACAAAATGGTAGACACTCGGATTTTATATGTGTATTAAACTAGAACAATAGTGTAAATTAATCTAATCCAACCAAATAAGCTCCTTTAATAATAAATATTCACATAAACCACAAAACACAATTATATATTGTATAATTTTAAAATGGAACTTCATCCAATTTGTCTACGCTTCAAATTTAATTTTTACACGATTTAGGGCCGTTTTTTTTTAAACCTAAATCAGTAAACGTATTTACTACATACAGCCAAAAATTAACTTACGCTCGGTACAACGGGCTGTTATTGATATGCGCACTCTAAAGTTTTTATTTTTTTACCCTGTCTTGCAACTCAACACTGCACGAAGTCTTACAAAGTTGGTATGCAATCTAAAAACTCAAGAAATATCGATTATTGAAGCCGTAACTTGTTTAGATAATTCTAGACTTTACGACACATTTGACTTTATTTTTCTTTCTTTTAAAAAGGTATAAATACTATCTTTTCCTTCCATTTCTTTCGCATAATTATACTTCAGTTACTATCTTTTACTTGTTTTTTTTTTTGTTTGTATAATGAAAGGGATATGAAGAAACATCATTTGTATTTAAAAGGGTTATTAGAAATGCCTTCGGTTTTACTCGTTTTGTTGTTTTTTCTTATTTGTTGGAGTTGTTTATGACAAGAAAAGTATAAGCTATGAACATTTCATTTCTTTTGTTTATTAAATAATGTGAAATTGTTCAAAGACGCCAAAGACGAAATAGACAAATTTTCGACGTTACATGTGTTGTTCCTTTATTGATCCTAAAAAATAAGGAACTCATAGAAAAACGTAATTAACACAGAAAAATAACTTTATTTCTTGGAATCAAAGTAGTAAATTGAATGATAAGATTAACAGAAATGAATACAACTTAAAAAAGCAAATAATAAAAAAAACCTCCACAAATACATATTATTATTATTGCAAAATAAATAATTAAAATTTGTGGCGTCTTAGCGGGTTCTTTATTTAAAAATACCTATTCAAAAACAATCCAAGGAATTCTAACTAGAAAAAAAAATGGCATCGCTATTTCAATAATGCTATTGGTACTGGCAGGTGCAGGCATTGCTTGAAGCCATTAAAAACTTGTGGGATGATTTAAAAAAGGAACGCACTATTGGCGGGAACCGGCCCCTACTTAGCATTCTTAGTATATGGCGGCCGTAACAAACATGTATATGTGTATGCTGAAATAGGTTTTATTCTGAGTAGTATAAATAAATAAAAGTACGTTAAAAAGTCATATGCTGATGAGACACAATCTAAGTGTGTATGAACTGTGTTATCTTAAAAAATAAGCTTAAGCTCAAAGTCAAAACAAGTCTTCGAGCCTACTCTTAGAACTAAAAGAAAATGAGCAGAACTTCAATTTAAATGTTTAACTTTTAAATATTTGTGCGCATTTCATGTTTCTTGCGCATTCTAGAATCTACTTTTACTTTTAAAAGTGACACTAGATATGGATAACGCCCATAGACTTTAGATATACTATAGACCGCTAGTATCGCTAGTTTCCCTTTGTGCCAAGCGAGAGCAGTTTTTCAGCTGTATCTAGTACATTCGTTTACTGATTTAAGTAATTTTTTGCGCAACGACAGACTTATATGCGAAAATATCGATGGTTTCGACATTGTTAGGATAATATTAGGGTTTTAGATAGTTTAATTAAAACGGCGCGCTCCGTCTTCATACAATATTTACGAAAAAACTAGTTCATACTAGTGCTTACGATTCATACCCTGATAAGCTCACTCTTTAGTTTCTTATCTATACTCTAAGATAACGCCTTATTGAGGTACAAGTGGGTAAGCTACGGATTACCTCAAAGCGTGGTTACGTCTATTTTTATTCAAATCCCATACACAAGACGACTTAAGTAACCAATGACGTATACCTATGTACGAAGCCTCTACGGTTTGTACAGTGGAAGTAGTTGGGTATCAGGTCTTGCGTTGCCTAGTGTACGAACGGGCTTACGTGGCTGGCATTTACACGCTGTACTAGGATATACAACAAATAACATGTGGTCTGAAAATACGCGATTGCCTGCTTTGTCGAGCAACTCTTTCTTCTTTATAACACTGTAGTTAGTATTATCTAAACACGATAAATACTAGGGCTAAAACAACTACACAATGGTCCCACATAATGCGTAAAAAATAACACGAGAGTTATTTTTTTTTTTTTAAGTAAACAGAAATGTAGCTCTACTGACGGATAAACAGACAGACGAACATACAAAGGTGTAATAGTAATTCATTTACGAATTCTTTAAAGTGCAAGGCATTTATGTAATCCTATTCAATCAACATCAAAGTTTTTCTTCATGTGTACATTCTTTCTTTTTAAAAACAATTGATTAAAACAATGAATGCATTTTGCAATCTATTGTTTTAAGCATTGCAAGTATTATACTTACTCATATTATTTTGATTATAATAGAAAAAAAACCTGTGATGTCACATTACAGAAAACGGTACAATAAAATAGAAACTAGCTGAATAACAATATTTACAAGATGAAAAAATGTAAGTTTGAAAAGAAAAACATCCATAATGAAATGCCTATTTAGAAAGAAAGAGTATATTTTTTTTCTACGAACAAACATTACCAAGAAGGTTTAGAGAAATGTGAAGAAGAAACTCTCTAGTAAAATTTTACTACGACTACTACTAATGACATTGAAAAGTAATAGTATTTAGAAAGAAAATCACACTAACTTTGTCAATGACCCAAAAGTAATGTATATAAATAGCATTTGATTACGTAGAGATATGCCTACCTACTAATTTTACCTTTATTTATAATTTATTTCTTTTGACATGTTTTTACATAATTATTATATTTAGCCGGAATTATCCTACTGCTATGCTCGGATATCCGAAAACCCAAGTTCGAGACGTCGGTCAACAAAAACGAAGCTGAAATGGAGCTGGGCAGGCCACTTGGCCAGACGAAGTGACGGCAGGTGGACTAAGGCGGTGACAGAATGGTGGCCAAGGCAAAAGAATCGTCGGTCGTCCGGGTTCAAGATGGATCGACGACATAGTTCAAGTCTCAGGTCGAGTCTGGATGAGGCTGGCACAGGACCGTAGAAAATGGCACGAAAAAGGAGAGGCCTATGCCCAGCAGTGGGAGGACAAGGGCTGTGGATGATGATGATGATGATCCCACTGCTGGGCAAAGACCTACTTCCATTCTTTCCCGCAAACCCGGTCTTTTACCTATTCCCATTTTTTTTTACATGTAGTGTAATATTTATTATTTATCTCCAAACATCCTCGTGCTATTATGTTCCCGTGTCTCTACGCCAAGTTTTTTCTTACGCCGCCATTGCTTTGGCCGGTATCTATGCAAATTTTAGAACAAGCCGTCGCCTTGTTTTTATACAAACATTACTAGAAAGAACGTAGGAGTACTAATAAAATGCGTTAGTAAAATAGAACTTATGTCACAGTTTATTTTGTATGTAATTGTAAAATAAAATACAAATAATAATTCAGCCTATAAACGTCCCACTGCTTGGGCAAAAGCCTCTTTCCATATAGAGAAGGCACGAGCATTGATCACCACGCTTAATCATTGCGGATTGGCGATTTTGCCAAATACGAATCTAATTTTATAAAGTAATTTAATCAATGAAATATGTCGACTAATTTTCTCCCGCAATTTAATAGAAATAATCTGAGTAGGATGTGTAATAAAGTACCTAAGCATTTTTGTATCTACATACTTTTCTGTAAAAAATATATGAGTTTTGTTTTGGCTGTGTAAAAAGCACGTTTAAGCAGTTTACATGTCATTTATTTAATATTTTTTAAACATGCAAAGTTATGCATTTAAGGCTCAAGTAATAAGCCAGGCGGTACTCCTAAAATTACATTTAAAATATTGAAGTGGAAAAAAATGAAGTTTAATCAATGGTTTGCAAGTTAAAATATATATTCAGAGAGTAACTGGTACAGCGGAAATGAGCCGCGTGATTTTAACGCTGCCAGCAAAAAAGGTTGTATGTATGTATGCGTATGTATGAATGTGTACTTTTAAACCGGTCTGTATCAGTATGTAGTACAGAGATTTCTGCAGAAGTATAATTAACAACAAGAGGTACAGGAATGCTTAACAAGTACATCGAAAATCTTCAGACTAAAGCCCAGTTACTTAACATGTAATATATTTTATTAATGAAATTAAACTTAAAATATTTACAATATTATAAAAACTAAGCCTACACAAGAAATAAGAAGAATTATAAACTAAATGAAACTAAGAACTAAAACAAGGCATCAAAAAATTCATCCACATCGCTGTCGACTGGGAGTGTGCCCAAAAGACTGGCAGCATTGCCACGTTGTATGGCAATGTTTATTCGCTGACCTTACTTACTGATTAAAATCTACTTAGATTTTAATCTAATTAATGTACCTTACTGATTGTCCACTCACTAAGATATTAATAAAATTCGTTACATATTATAAAAGTAAATACAAGACCTGACCAACTACAACATCAAACTTCAATGCATGATTATATCAAGTTGATGGCAGTTCAATTGTCTTGGCCCAGACATTGATTACAAGTATTTCCATATAAGATATGACGACCTCCGTGGTCGAGGGGCGTACGCACCGGTTTCAAGGTGTCGCTAGCTCTGAGGTCCCGGGTTCGATCCCCGGACGAGTCAATGTAGAAACAAACTTTTCTACATTTCCTCGGGTCTGGGTGTTTGTGGTACCTTCGTTGTTTCTGAATTCCATAACACAAGTGCTTTAGCAACTTACTTTGGGTTCAGAGCAATGTATGTGATGTTGTCCGCATTTATTATTTATTATTATTATTTATTATTTCCGTAATGACTGTTTGTAATTTGTCTATAACACAAATATATCTTTGTTGGACTTTGATCGTAAAATAATGTATGTGTTTTGTAGAGTTAGCCTTCTATATTATCTTTATTACGTCATGGAAATGACGCGGAAAGGTCGGTTCCAAAATAAAATACAGTTATGAAAGTACAGGTATGTTTTGTGAACAAATAAGGGTGAAATAAATTAATTTTAAACTCTGCTTCGTTAATTAATTGGCACAGAATTTTTATTAATATTTTCGACTGTTTTGAAGTTTGACTGTTTTGTAAATACTGTGTTTGGTTAATGATAAATAAAAGGGACTGCAAGATGTATTCAATTAAGATTATACCTTGTTGCACCCACTAGTCACTGTTCTATTGAACCCCCAACAGAAAAACGGGTGTTATTAGTTATTCGTAGACTTGTCTACCTGAGGCCCGATGCCGCTATTTTAAGTCAGTGAGTGGTGGGTTAATAAACGTTCTAGTGTACTTGTTATTGTGCCTAATTTTCGTATTCAGATAATTTTAGTTCAATGACAAATTTATACACCTGCTTGCCACTGTTGTTATTGTAGGATTGCAAGTGACTGTTCTTATCTGAATACGAAAATTAGGAACAATAACAAGTACACTGGAACGTTTTTTAACCCACCACTCACTGACTTAAAATAGCGGCATCGGGCCCCTGTAGCATCGTAGCTAATAAACGAAGGGAACAATGATGTTGCGATTTTTTGTTTACTTGTTTGAGAGCCAATGTGAGCGAGGGTCTGCTGAAATATCGTGATTTTTAGCCATAATTTGTGATGATCTGTTCAGCATTTTAAAAGTTATCAGCATTTTTACAAATGTATGCCACTCTCCTTTGTCTCTTAACAAACGCAACAACAAAAATATAAAATAATAATAAACTTAAACATATTAAAATTCAATATCAACTACTACCTTCATTAATCGTTCAAATGATCAAGAAAGTATAATCCCACCAAAAACATTCAATGTAAAAAAAAGCCAAGTCTCTCTATGCAATTCTTCCATCGTAAAAAGTTTTGAGATCGCATAGGAGCCAAGTCCTGTTCAACTTAATTTGTAATAATAAATCAATATTTTGTGACTATATCAATAGTTTTGTTTACATTACAATAAAAGTGACTTGGCCATGAGCACAAGTTAAAGGTCGTTTGCTCCTTGTAATTACGTGCAAATACCGTTGAATTTATATATATTATGGACATGATTTTGTAACTGATTGGAATTTGAGATCACTATGGACTAAACATGCGCCATAGTGCATGTGCAGTTCACTGATCTTGGATGATACCGACTGTCGGTTAAGGTGTCCTGATATTATTTATTATTTACTTGCAACTCCTCCAAATATGCCGTTTTATATTTGTATCTTATTGTGCTCATGGCCAAGTCACTATTATTGTAATGTAAACAAAACTATTGATATAGTCACAAAATATTGATTTATTATTACAAATTAAGTTGAACAGGACTTGGCTCCTATGCGATCTCAAAACTTTTTACGATGGAAGAATTGCATAGAGAGACTTGGCTTTTTTTTACATTGAATGTTTTTGGTGGGATCTCATTTATTTTTTGTAGGTCTCTTTCTTTTCTTTTTATAAATAAACAAAATTGCTATAAAATATATTTGCTTTTTGTACATAAACAAAGAACAAAGTTAACAATGCAGTCAAAATTCATATACCATGTTCTTGTAAAACCGCAAATATAAATTTGTTTCATATTATTTACTAAGGTATATAATTTTTTACCGTTTTTATAATTTTCCCTTTACATGTAGCTAAAAACCTATCTTGGTGCCAAATTTGAAGGTTCTAAGTTTGCTAGAAGTACCTTAGATTTTTGATGATCGGTCAGTGAGTGAGTCAGTGAGTGACAAAATGGTGTAACTTTGATCGCTCATAACTCGTAAACTATTGGTTCAAATGTCATGTAATTTTGAGGCTGAGCTTGTTTTAATACTTACTCTAGGTCATCGAAAACCTAAACCCCTAGCTTTATCCGTATCGATGATACAGGGGGGGTGAAATAGCCGCGAAACGCTTCGAGAAAAGAATGGTACGGCCGTGCCCGTTTTGCTCGAGACTTGGCTGGGGCACTGCCGTGCCCCCAGATTATACGACCACTATACACAACCTGTTCGTAGACCTCAAGTATCAAAACTATTGTAGAAGACAAACAAGTTTGTCAAGTTCAACATATTAATACTTTACATGGTAACTAGTAGTGTACTAGACTGCTACTTACTATTCAAAGAATGCGATTTTAAGATATTTTCCCTCAGGCCATATTGAAAGACTATTTTTTTTTCAGTTCATTTAAAATTGTTGGTATAAATTGCATTAGTATAGCACATAACGAATAAAATATATAATTATATATCTAAATGTATTGTTTTAGTAAAATTTCGGATATTAAATATTTGCAGGTTTTAATGATCTCTATTTTTTTTTAATATGTTTTGAAAGAAGTTTTACCATGGGATAATTGTAGAAGGTATACCATGGGATTTTGTGTTAAAAGTAACAGTGTTGAGGTCAGATATGCAGTCGCTTCATGTAAAATACGGTATTCAGCTGAATCCGGTAGGACTGTAAGCCGACCCCAACATTGCTTTAGAAAAGGCTGAATATGTTTTAAAAGAAATTCTATACAAAACTGGTGTTGACAAAATTAGTTATTTTTTGTTTAGTATTTACATAATTTTAAATGAAACAGGCTGACGTCGATTTCTGGTTTTCTTTACACCTTGAATGACTTGCAAATAAAAGTTATTTTCACATAAACATTCTAGGCAAAAGAAAAGGCCTGTGATACATAGGACAATAAAATCGTCTTAATTGTTTAAGGTAACAATACCTATGAAATCGTTAAACACCACTCTTTCCCACGGGCGTGAAATACTCGATTATCGATAAACAGTTGTCTCGACTCGATTCAACGAATACACTTGATTACGATGCGACTCGATTACAAGTTGTTTGTTCTATTCGAATTTTAAATGTTTATGGTTTTTGGTATAGAATTTTAAGAGCTATAAAACTTTGTTGTCGTCGATTACTATCTTTTGATATTTCTTATGCAGGTTTGAAGCAAATAGAATTTGATGATTTGTAGAATGAGAATTTTTTTTTTTTTAAGTGATTGGAAACATAATGATAGACTCTGACTTTGTTTTATGTAACACAAAATAATTATGATTTGTCTTTTTTAATTGGGATTTTGGTTGACTATATTATTATAAGTGTCATATAGTTAAAAGTCTCTTGTGTTTTTTCTTTGCGTAGTTAAAGTTAAGTTTGTACATCATTTTACTATAGTAAGTAAAAAAAAAATCGAAATCAACCTTCTCTCTTAGTCATTGTTTAAACAATATAATCAACATTTTATATAGACATGTAGGTTAATCTAACATGTAACAATGCATTTCTTGGCAAAGACAAGCAATCGGCATTTCTAAGTGTTCTGTACTTCCAAGTCAATAAGATTCCGACATCGGACATTTGAAAGACTTCCTTTAGTACTAAATAGAGGTAATGTTTAAGCGAATGGCATTAAGAAAATGTCACAAGTAAGGTATTCTTACCCTTATAAATAATATAATAATATAATATTCCGGGACAACTCACACACGGTTATCTGATCCCAAGCTAAGCAGAGCTTGTGTTATGGTAACCAGACAACTGATAAACATACTTATATATTTCTAAATACATACATAGCATAGATAAATTACACCCAGACAACCAGAACAAATGATCATGCTCATCACACAAACATTTGTCCTGGGTGGGAATCGAACCCACGACCTCCGGTATAGCAGTCAGGGTCACTAACCACTAGACCAACAGGCCCGTCATTATCAAACATCTCAAGGATACATTACTATTTAAGCCAAGGCTTGCTTTTTCTGAGTATTTTTTGGAGAAATTCCCTAAGGATGCTCTTGAAATTATTATGTCTGTACAGAAATTTGGGTATGTTTTAAGATGCTCTTTGGTAGGTTGTTCTTATGTCGGAAAGCAAGAGACATTTTTTGTCGCTGGGCTGCCAAAGCAAGTGAGAAAGATACTAATAATCATAGGTTTAGAAGACAGTATAGATTAGACTAAGAAGTACTTAATAGTCAAATTGTTTATATTTCTAACTTGTATCATAAAGAAACACTATTATGCTTTCAAACTTAACAATAGACACATATAAAAACAAGCGACTATACTTAAAATTATACTTAAACATGGCATCACAAAATATATTTTGACGACCTCCGTGGTCGAGTGGCGTACGCACCGGTTTCAAGGTGTCGCTAGCTCTGAGGTCCCGGGTTCGATCCCCGGACGGGTCAATGTAGAAACCAACTTTTCTACATTGACCCGGGTCTGGGTGTTTGTGGTACCTTCGTTGATTCTGAATTCCATAACACAAGTGTTTCAGCTACTTACTTTGGGTTCAGGGCAATGTATGTGATGTTGTCCGCATTTATTTATTTATATTCACATCACTGTAGTCTGGAAGTGTGCGTATTGCCACGTTGTATGGATTGCCATACGACGTGGCTAGATAAGCATTGGCATTTCCAAAGTAAAAGCCAGCCCTTGGGTGTGTTTAGTTGTTCATATTTAACAAATGCAAAGACATGAGACAAAACCAAATGCATGCAGCTATAGGTCTTTACGGGAAAAAGGCGTGGTTATATGTATGTATGAATGTGAAAGGGTCTTTACCTAATAATAAAACTGTACGTCATTCACAAGTGTGATATAGGAAGTACACCACATACCATCCACAATTTCCATGATTAATTTAGAAAACCATTCCATTAATCTACATAATACATTTTTCCTGTCTACCCTCTAAGGGGCAATAACCATGAGCAGAGCGATTCAAGTAAAACGCGGTATGTAACATTTTAATAAATGTTAATTGCTTATTCCTGCGTGACACATGCGGGCAATTTGTGTGATGTCTCTTGTTTACTGATTAGAGTGTTTTGGCATAGAATATTCTACTGTTTTTACATTTTTTTTGATATCTCTGTACTTGAAATTTTCATGTTACTGTGTTCTTTTTTACAATGATAGAGATATTTTACTAAGGTTATATAGACAAGGATGCATCTGTATTGTGTTCAGTCAAGTAAGTAATCTTTTCTATATTAACTATATTTTCAGATACCATTGTGCAATGGTTTGATCTGTATGTCTTGTCATAAAATCATAATTAGCATCATCAAACTTTCTTTTGTTTATTACTTTAATTTCTCACATACATTGAACTTAATCGCTTATCTCCATTTCAAACTAATACCGGTATTACACATCCCTGACTGCCTCAGGCAAAACAGCTAAAATAACTCTACCCAACATGTCACTACACATAATAATGGTAACATAAAAAACATGACAATATAATTACCAGCCCATCAACAGAAAAACAAACATTTCAAAACCAAGACAATGAAATCAGACACAACGTGACCACCTCTTTCAGACATTTAATCATTTCTACAAATGAAGCGAAACCGGACCGAACCATAGAGTATGAAAAGTTAAAACTTTAGAGTGCGAGTATCGCTCAAAGCCATGTGTATCATGTATGTAGTACATTCGTTTACTAATTTAAGTTATTTTCCGTGCAACGACAGAAGTTTATGCGGAAATGTCAATGGTTCCGATATTATTAGGATATTAGGGTTTGAAATCGTTTTTTTATATTATTTTTACAATGAGACTAGTTCATACTAGGGATCGCGGTTCATACTCTGATATGCGCACTCTGTAGTTTCTTATCTATCCTCTAAGGTAAGAACCGTAAACGATTGTCACTTGACGACTCATACGAAAGGTACCAATTAACAGACTTTCTCTCGTCCGGGATAAAGTTAACTGTTCATGTTGACGTTTTGTGACAAAAGATAGCGTTGGTTGTTATGGTTATTAATTAGTTTTGATTTTACATATTGAAAAGTATTTCAATATTTTAAACTGAAAAGATGATGAAAATCAATGAATGTAACTACATTGTATATTAAGAGGCTCTATATCTTTTTCAGATAATTTTTGGCAGTGTCTGGGAGACAATTCTTCTGTTGGCTGAACAAACCAATGCAAGAGCAGCATACGTAAGTGTTTTGGACATAAATATAGATTTTTTAGAAAGATAGCAATAGCTAAATATAAAAAGGGAAAAATTAAGAGTCACAGATTATAGAAGTATGCATCGAGTTCCAGTAAAATTGTTTCAGGGTAGCCTCATAAAGTTTGTTAGATGTACCATGGCTATAGTCATCCGTATCTGTATAAAAAAAAACCCATATACAGGTTTCTAAAAATTTCGTTTCCTATGACCTCGGATATTGGACATTTCACCTAAATATTTTTGGGTGAAATTTTTTCATACATTTTTTTTAGAAATCTAATATCGAAGGCTAAACTGTAGGCTTGCTAATAAAACCATCACGTGGGTTTGCGCACGTTGCATGCACAAATTTTATTAGTGGTCGGGTTGCAGGTTGTTTTTATTGAACTAGCTAACATTTAGGGTTAGCTAGATGGTCTTTCAATTGGCATACAGCTTGAGTAAGAGGTCTTTGCCAGGGATAGAAAAAACTAGGAAAAAAATGCTCTTTCTATAAGCAACTAGTTACTTATTATAAAAGGTCTTAAAAAGTTAATAAATAAGAACAGTCATCTGTAAGAAGATACGGGCAAAGACCTAACAGCAAAATTTAACAGGCTGGACAATTACAGTCAGTTGGAATTATGTGGTTGACAGACTAGTGCCTATCTGACAAGTAAATAATAATTATTGTTCCTAGTAAATAATTATGGGCAAAGCGAAACTTCAATCTGACTTCGCCAAAATAATCCATATGTATTATAATATCTGACGGTATTTTTTACTAAGTTTCAAGATTAAATTTTCATTTCTTTTTTAATTTTGACAACATCACATACATTGATCTGAATCCAAAGTAAGTAACTTTTGTTAGGGGATTCAGAGACAACGAAGGTACCACAAACACCCAGACCCGAGACAATGTAGAAAAGTAAATTTCTACATCGATCCGTCCGGTGATCGAACCCGGGCTCTAGTAGATGACACCTTGTAAACCAATGTGTACGCCACTCGACCAGAGAGATCGCCAAAAGTTTGCATACAAACTAATGATTAGTACTAAATAGCTTGACTCAGTTAATTGTCTGTCTGCGTTTTAATTGTCATGTATAAAGGGTTAATTTGAATGATTTATGAATACGTTTCCCGGTATGATTTAGTCATGAAGTTCTCCAAAATTTATCTGATCATCCTTAATTGTCTTATAGTAGTTTATTTTGTTTTGTCAAGTCCAATGATCATATGTGTTTATGTGTTTATATGCAGAAATATAAACAGAAAAACTCATAATTATTTCATGAAATCAAAATTAAACGGAATTGCATTGAGTAAATATTATGTAGATAAATATTTAATCTTATAATATACAATGGATGTTTACTGTAGTGTCGTAATCAATGTTTTTACTCGATATATACTTGAGACTGCCTCGTTGGCCTAGTGACGCTAAGCGCGACTGCTACGCTAGAGGTCTTGGGTTCGATTCCCAAGTCGACCAAGGTGTTATTGGGTTTTTCTATGAAATTCTCAGTAGCAGGTCGGAGTTTGGATTTGTGCCCGGTTAGTGGCAATAGGCTCGCCCCCTATTACATGGGACCTAAACATACCGGCGAACTGTGGGTGTACATTGGTACACCTCTGCCTAACCCTTCGGGGATACAGGCGTGATGGTATGTTATGTTATATGTTTATGTTTATACTTGATTTGGCAGACAATACAATTCTACTAAATAATATGGAAAATAGTTGATAATTTACCTTCATTAATGTTATGTGTAACTAAACATAGAAATAAAATTACTACCTACTATTGACAGTGACACTTAATAGACTATATATTTTATGTTATTACAGTCAAGCAATCGTTTCTAACAACGAATATGGCGGGTATGCTAGTATGTTCTTTATTAATATTATGATAGTTAAACCTTTGACCTCAAATGATACAGTTACAGACCATTATTGTTACAACAATACTAATATCTTCATTCAAATATTACCTTGTCGACAACTTTAACGAAACGTTTAAAAACGACCGTTAAACCACTCATAACATAGGATTTCTTAATACCTGAACCTTATTTGTACATTATAGATTTTATCACAACGAAGTAAGGTTGAAATTCAAATGGATATTATAAAATTACTTCAATAAGGTCCACCTACGCAGCATCAAAGTTGTTTCTACAAGTAGTTGGGAATGATAATAGAATTATGGACGACCACTTAACTTGGCCTAACGCGGTTGAAATTTACTGACTAGTTTTTGCCTGCGGCTCCACCCGCATCTATGTCAAGTATCCCATAAAAAAATGTGCCTATGTCCTGTAATAAGATCCAAGCTTACCATACCAAGTTTTACCAAAATCGACTTAGCGGTTTAGCCGTGAAAGCGTAACAAACAAGCAGAACTACTTTCGCAGTTGTTATATTTATGTGGATTTTGTGGTAGATTTAAAGGCTTGTAGAGGTCTTTATAAATTGGTGGTTTATAGTATATTTTAAATCTAAACTTTATTGAGGCCAAAAATGCGTTTTTGGAAAGATGGTTTTAATACCTATATAGTATATTTTATGTTAAAGGTCGAGCGATGTGAAATTCTATTGTGTTTTTAGAAAACGTAGTTTTTTATTATTGTTTATAGTACGTTAAAGTTGTATTTGTGTCGATAGCCTTCGTTTTGTTATGGTAATCAGTTGTAATAGGTGTAGCCTAAATATAAAGGTGTATCACGATTCGCCATTTGGGACAAAACTTTAAAATTATTCAAAGGTAACTTTAAAGCCACAGAGTTGCCATTTTAGATAAGAGTGATGACTACATTTACGTTATCAAAACTACACCAAAAAATCCAAATTGCCACTAATAAATGGCTGTAGCTTGTCTCTCATTGGTGGAGTATGACAGATACACCTCAAGCTCCAGGTATTGGTCAATATGTTAAGAGTAATAGCTTTTACATTATCAAAATTGCCTTCATATACCTGCCGTAGGTAATTAAGGGCTGATTTTTCCAACGCCAGATAATTTTATCAGAGGAATAATTTAGAATTTTTGACAGGTCTTCAATACAAAATCTGTCAAACACGAATTTTATCTCTCGAATAAAAATTATCTGGCGTTGAAGAAAACGGCCCTAAGTCATTTTTGACTTAGTCTTTTGCAATGTACAAAGTACTACATTTAACAAAAAAAATAACATGTATCTACGCTATTATTCTGCTTCGTTATACCTACTGATATTTGTGCAAACTCTAGTATTAATGCCAAAATCACTAATTTAAAAACGACCAGCCACAAGCAACATTAAAATCTTAACTAATAAGATGCTTGTATAATCCTTACATCACTAGCAAATCGATTTGTTAATTGAAACAGATGTAATCGTTTATCTGCAAACAAGTAGTTAACGCTAACTGAAATAAATGATATCGAGTTAAACCTCTTTGGAGACAAAGTTGTATTAATGTTTCGCTGAAAGCTAAGATTAGTGTACACGATGATCATAAGAAGACAAATTAAGGTTTTATACGCCGTATTTTTTTATTTTTTATTCATAACGTAAGTATATATTATATCGTCTTACTGCTGGTCAAAAATTTTCTAATTATCAGTCGTTTAGTACAGTATCAGTAACAATGTAATCAGTAGTATTTTTAAATTGACAGAGACATTGAAGTTGACTTGCATGTAGCGAGTCGAATACGTGAAAAATATATATTTTTTATACTAAGCATGCTTTTTTAAGTATGAATCACACGTTCCAGTATTATTTACTATATGAGTAACTGAAATATTTTAAATATTTCGCAATAAATAACATTTATATTATACTATTCTAAACATGATAACCAACTTGTCAGTTTAATTCATTCGTTCGTTCATTCAGATTCATTTCACGAAATGACAGTATAGATAACGATTCCTTGAAACTACATGATTTAAACATTATTAAGAGGATTCATTTCATTCACACGATAAGGCTTATAAATAAAAATGTTTAAGTTATTAAGTTTTGATGTTATTATCTGTGAAAGTATGAAAAGTGTCTATCATAGAGATATTAAGTGACATAATGCTATTTTGTTATAGATATATTTTGATAAAAAAATGGTTTGACAGGTACAAAAGAAATAACTTAGACATGTAAGAAAGAATTAAGATTAAAATTTAATCTCATTAAGATTTGAACACCTAATACTAAACAAAAATATTTATTTACGTATGTCGTCTGTTATTATTTATCTATTTTCATTAATATTGGTTTCTTAGGTTTACGAGAATGTTAGATTTTGAAATAAAACTACTTTTTACGGATTTTTTCACGGTTTATTTTTAGATTTTATGTCCCGACGTTTCGACACCTTTGCAGGTATCGTGGTCACGGGCAGACTGAAAAATCTATCTAACCAAAATCTCTAAATAAACCGCGAAAAAATCCTTTAAAAGTAGTTTTATTTCAATATTTTCATTCAATTATATTTTCCTCCACATTTTACATTCAAATTATCTATTTATTAAATCATCTCTCTCATTCTAAACATCCTCAACGTAATTATTCTTAATTCATATTAAACATTGCAATTTCTAAACCACAAAGTTTATAAGAATAACATAATTTCATATCATACATTCTAAATTCAAACTTTTATTAAAACCAGCCTCATTCTCATCCCAACCACATCACCCAAAAAAAGAAAAAAAATACTAAACAAAAAATTACACCTCCATTGCACACCTGCCCTAATTACAATCCCTAACGAGTAAGTATCAAACCTGTTTGGTAAAAAAAAAACTATACAAACGTATCTTTACCAACCTCAAAGTACCTTATAACTCTTAAGTCAACGGCATAAGATTCAAAATGGTTGGTTTATTTGTTTTGCAGGTTTATTGTATTGTTGTTTTAAGCTCATCTTGATTCTTGAGACGTCTTATGTTTTTTGGACACCGACTACTTTATAATGTCTTTTTTATTGAAACGTTGCGGCGGGTTTGTTTGGGCGATGGCCAGATACACTTTTAATCCAATTTTGGAGTCCATTGATAAAGTTTTTGATAGCGTGTTCTTGGATTTTAGAGACCCAAAAATTTTGGATGGCGTAACTCTATTTTTGGGTTTAAAACAATTTTGATGTTAGTAAGATAAGGTGTGAATTTCAGGTAACCGATATAAATGTATATATTTTACTCAAATAAACCCTTAAGTTACCTAAAAGTCTTATAAGTTGTAAAATTTCAGTTAACAGATCGACAAAGAAAATAAAATGGAAGTTTTCCTATGTGACAGAAAGTTCGAATAAAGCTCAACAAAATGAAAAGTTTTCTGAAGGCTTGTTACTAAACAATGCTTTCTTCGGAAGAAGCCTTATAAGATCTAACATGTAGGTAGTAGAAATACATGTTATGTATGTAATCATATTTGTTATTATTATTTTAATGGCAAAAATAAAGTCATTCCTTACCTTTATTCCGGCATAATAAATTCGTGTTTATTTTTAATCCGAAACAGTCACTGTAAGTCCAAAAACGTCACACACACGCCAAAAATCACTGGCAACAGAGTCAACAAACAAAATTCATAAACACCTGAAAAGGTATTCCAAAATAGGAATTTCAAATTTAAATAAACAAAGTTCCAGAATCCAAAACCCGCAACAGGCTAAACGAAACTGTCAAAAAGTATTCTTTAATTAAAAACAAATTAACATTGTCCGCACAACACTTTTATTCTATATTTAATTTAAACTTTTTAAATGTTACTCGTAAATTGTTTTTTATTAACAACCTCTTTGGTTGTATTGAAATCGGCGCGAAAGCTGTTTGAAACGTCAAAATGTCGCGAGATACGTCCGCCGTGGCGCCAAGTTGACACCGTACTGTGGTGAGTCCATTACAATGGATGCAGCCAATGTATAGTGTATGCTGTGCCTTAGATAATACGTGAATGATAAAAGTATGGATGTTTTAGATGATACGAGCTTGTTTTGGTATAATATGAATATAGTTTAGGTAACAAATGTATCATACTTTAAACTAACAATATAAACAGTACACCTCTGCACTAATCAAAGAGATTATTAATGTTATGTCATTTTGAATTCTTTTTGTGATCGCTAGTAATTTTTTTATTGGTTTTAATGAATGAAGAGGTCCTGTTAGTATGTTTTTTTTTTTGTGGATAATGTTTTTTTTTTAAATCTGATCTTCGTGTTTTAAAGTTTTGCACCTGCCCTGTTCTTGAATATTTTTTTAGAAGTGGCATTAAAACAACCTTAGGACGGTTTTGATTCAGGTTTTTTGAAGCTCTACTAATTAACAAATAATAACTTTTTTAGGCAAATAATTATATATAAAGAGACAAAAATTGAGCATTAATTCATTTAAAATAGTTTTAGTTAAATGATGTGGATCTATAAAGTAAATAATTCATCAAATGCCTTCAGTTTTCCACATATGAATATGAAAAAACATGTCTGAGATAAGTATACCTTACCCATTACTATACAAACAAAAGCAAGCCCTCAAATTAACAACCTCCTCCTTTTGTAGTCGGTTAATAAATGGGCACAAATGGCTACCTACAAGTGCCAGTTACATTTTAGTAAACCTGTTAGCTACTGCCTGCATAGTTTAATTTTATCGACAGTTCTCCCGAACTTCAGATACGTTACGTACAGATTGGTTTAAGCTCTTAATTCTTGTTCGTAGTCCCCTTTTACGATGGACTAAAATGTAGACGTTTTTATAAGCTTTAAATTAAGTTGTTATTTATGTATGTTGGTTTAGGTCAAATCTTGCAACCGAAATTAGAACCACTTCTAGAAATAAGATTAAGATGAAATTTTGCATACTTATAGAAATTCGTAAATGTCGTGGTGGCCTAGCGGTTCAATGAACGGATTTGTATGCACAAGGTTGCAGGTTCGAACCCAGGCAAGTACCAATGTGGCTTTTTCAAAGTTATATGTACTTTCTTAATTATTCTAAGACACTTCTGACAAACGGTGAAGGAAAACATCGTGAGGAAACCTGGATTCCAAAATTTGGTATCTGAAATCGCCAATCCGCAGAGAGCAAGCGTGGTGATTAATGCTCGTGCCTTCTCTATATGGCAAGAGGCCTGTGCCCAGCAGTGGGACGTTTATAGGCTGGATTATTATAGAAATTCTGTGACCGTACAATTCGATGGTGCTATAGTTTTTTTAAACTGTACTAAGTAGCCGTAGTAATAGATAGTCTGTAAAGAGCAATTTCATCGTGTTTTACCTGTTTGTTTTGTATTCAAGTGCTGTGAGCCTAGCTGATTTAAACGCTTCTAATTATAAAATCATTTTTTATAAAAACTTATATGACTTATAATTAACGTATATTTTTCTACAGTATAATAGTTTTAAATATATAAGTTGGATGCCTCTACCCTAGTTTCAATATTTGTATAACAGTAGTTACACTGATGTTAACTACACCTTAATGAGGGCTACCGTTATTGCGCTCACCAGTAGGCGCCACTGGCGCGTCAGCTGTCAAAGACCACCAACAAACTATGGAGTTTGACAGTTCGACTAGCGCCTCTAGCGGCGAAATTTATAACAGTCACCTTCTTTGTGAGACTGCCTAAATAGAAGACGTTACTGTTTTTAGTTTCGAAGATTACCCTACATAAACTTACAAACTTTAACCTTTTTTACTGAACAGTAAATACATCCTGGATTTTATAGTTGTTAAGTTTGAGCCCTACAATACTAATATTATAAATGCGAACGTAACTCTGTCCGTCTATATGGCTGTTACGCTTTCACTGCTAAACGACGTTACCGATTTTGATAATATTAGGCATGGACCTAGTTTTAACTCTAAGAAAGGACCTAGACTACATTTAGCATAGTATTTGACACGTGAAGTAACTAAGTGCGAAAGAAGGTTGATTAATATAAATGTATTGTCAAACTTTATTGAAGAAAATCTTTTCAATACCTTACTGATGTATGTAGTATATTATATGATAATGATTCCCATTACCGTCGACCTTGGGACAATACCACGGTAGCTGTACACTACATATTTCACGCGGCGTTTCTCGCGTTCCTATTGTTTTATTCATTACATTAACAAAGGCATTCTCTTTGCATTTCTCACAGTTTCGAGGACGTTACACCTTGTCTAACCTTTTTTATAGTTCCGTATGTTTAGAGATGGTACTGTCTCTACATTTAATGATCTCCTGTTTATTAATGGAAGCTTAATAATGACAGACAGACAGATAGACGGGAAACCTCTGATCATATAAGTTTTGTATTAGATACGGAACCCTAAAAAACAAATCTTAACCACCCAAAAACTGACCGCAACAGTGACAGCTTAACCTACCTGACCCGTAGTACCATATTCTACAAATCATTTATCACCTTACACTTAAAAACAGATGTTTTTGTCATGTCAACACACCACCATAAGAATTACCTACCGATAAAAATCGGTTAGGATATAAAAAAAAACATCTTAGCAAAAAAAGGTTTAGCCACAAAAACTATGGGACAGGATGTCAAACATTGTTTATGTAATTCATTTGTTTTGTTTTCATTAATAAATACGGTTTACAAGAAACTTGTTTTTTTTAACCGACTGAAAATAGGAAGGAAGTTCTCAATGTTTTCCAAAGTCAAAGTCAAAGGATTTATTTGCAATTGAATACAGTTACATAAAATATACATATTTTCATTAATTATGAACGAACTTAAATGATCTACTCATTTAAGTTCGTTCATAATTAATGAAAATTAATTATGAACGTTTATGCTGCTAAATTATTTCAATATTTTTATTTTTATTTTTATTTACACTTTTAAATCAAATATTGGCAAAAAATTAATGAAAGTACTTTTTGTTTAAAACGTTTTTATATTATTATTATTATTATTTGTGTCGTAACAACTTTCGTAGCATGGTGTAGCATGGCGTAGCATGTGCCTATAACCTTACTCAAAAATTGGACTATCAAACTCAAAAAGATTTATCCAAATCCGACTGCTAGTTTCAGAGATAAGCACGAACAAACAAACTTTAGATTTACTTCAATATAGTTGTTAATCAAGTTAAGTTTATTAACCGTTATAAATAACCGAACAAACTGCACTATAAGTATTAAAATAAATTGCATATTTAATCTTTAAAATTGTTCATTATGGCGCCCCAGTAATTTGACATTATTATAAATTGCATTCACACAACTCGTTAATACGTATCACCTATAATATACTTGTACTGAGAATTATGTGATTAACTAGCGAACCGCCCCGGATTCTGTCGATCAATTTAATATTGACATAATTTTGCTATTTCGTACTAAATATTTATTAATGATATACAAAGACCCTTTTTTTCTTCAGATTACATAGTTTATTATTCTCTTGATTTGACAGTTTGGTAATGCTATTTTCTATACTATTAGTAGCTGTACCCAGCATGCGTTGCAATGCAATTTTTTCTACCTAGCACCTGCCTACTACCTACCTACTACCTACGGCCTGCCTACTACCTACCTACTACCTACGGCCTGCCTACTACCTACCTACTACCACTTAGGGGTATGAAAAATAGATAGTAGCCGATTCTCAGACCTACTGAATATGCATATAAAATGTCATAAAAATCGGTCAAATCGTTTCGGAGGAGTATGGTTACTAACATTGTGACACGAGAATTTTATATATGAGATAGCGGGCCTGGCAGACGTTATTCTGACAGAAAACAGTGCCTATTGACTGCAGCGAAAGACAAGGAATCCCCACTGAAATATTATTATACATACAAAATTTCAACCAAATCCGTCCAGCCGTTTAGGCGGAGTTAGGTGACAAACAAACATACAAAAAGTTATATTAAGTGTGATTGTACGCTGTCCAGTAAAAAAAAAATGGTAAATTTTGACATAATCAGTACCTTAATTTTGAAACTCCTATATTTCACAACTTTAATTCCAAGCACCTCTAAAAACCTAAAAATCACATACAGAACCCGTAAACTCAGAACGTGTATACGTTACAATTTATATGTCTATTGCTATCACCGTACAATCTCTATGGCTATCGAGTTACCATTAACTTTTATTGTATGTGTTCCCGTTGTCTAATACAAAGGGATTATGTTCGTACGTTTGTGTCGATATCGAGAATTATTGAGCCGATTTTAATGTTGTTTATTTTGGGTTTTTTTATGAATGGATTGTAAAGATAGGAGTAGGTATATCTTTCAAGTATCACGAAATGTAATGTCAAGAAATGTAGAGTAACATTATTAAATGACCGGCTTCCTTCTCTGTATACAAAGAGGCTTTTGCCCAATTTGCCCAACAGTGAGACAATGCACATAAAATAGAATAATGATTATTTTAGAAGGGGTTTTCTAAACATCATGTATGATTGTAGCAAGTGGAAAAAAGTGGTCTCTGCCTACCCCTACGGGAAAGAGGCGTGATTATATGTATGTATATATTACAGTCACCTAAAACATATCCTGTCAACTTATTTGCATAAATACCAATATTCATTACCATTATTTTTTACTATTATAATATATATAATATACCATTTTGTTACAAATACTACAAATATAGTCCATAGCTAGTCAAAGTCCTCTATACTCAAACTCGTATCATTACAAAAGAGACTATCTATTACAATCTAAAAGTAACCTAAGAAGATAAACTTTCGTTTTAAATATATAGCAATAAATATATCCTAAAGATATAGAAAACATTATAATAACTTAAACTAAGCACTTACGTTGATTTAATTCTAATGACTTTTGTAATATAGTTTAGAGTAATTAATTTGTTTTGTACTAGCTGTTGCCCGCGGCTTTGGTTGCGTAGGTGTCGATTTCACGACGAAGAGTAGTTTATTTTCTTTCTTGGGATTTAAGGATAATATGATACACGAAGTTACATCAAAATCGAGTGAGCGGTTTAGGCATGAAAGAGTAACAGACAGACAGAAAGACAGACGATTTACTTCGCAATATTATAATATTAAGTAGAATGTAAGGATTATCTTTATTGTTTAGTAAAGACCCTTAATCAATTTATATAATAAAATTTACTTTTTTTAAATAACGCGTGTTGTTTATTTGTTTAAAAAGATAATATATGTTCGAACTACAGGTCCGATTTTCAAAAACTGTCACTCATAGATAGGCACATCATTACTAAATCCAATAAACTAGCTATCAGTTAGTAAAAAAAATATTAAAATTGGTTTAGTAATTTCAAAGATTATCAACAACATCCAAACTGACAAGCTTTCTACTAGATTAATCTTGTGTACCTCGCCTAAGGTTACTATTTAATATTTTGGTAGTTCATTAAGCCCTTAAACTACTTTATAAATTACTTGTTTAATTAACGCTCATTCATATATCTTCAAGCCGCGTTAATTATAGGATAAGTAGAGATAAACTATGGTTTAATTTTGTCTTAAGTGTAATTAAATTAATTGTTTAGTTATTGTTTGGTAATGCAAAATTGTTTTGATACAACTTGAGTTTTATGGTTTTATTCCTTGCATTATGTAGAATAACTGACTAGTTACTTTTCTCAGAAATGGAGCTTTAAAAAGGGTATAAAAATAGTTCTGACTAGTAGTTACAGAGGTTTTGATGTTTACACAAATTATTAAGATTAATAAATAATTTGAGACTTAAAACTTGTTTATGAAATATAACTTATTTCAGTATTTTATTTTATATTTTAGAACAACAAAAAATTAAAATTTGCATTCTTATTATAATTGCACATAAATGTAAAAAAAAACGAATTCAAGATTTTTTAAGTCGGTCCACAATGGCGTAAAATACCACATAACAAACAAACAAAAAGAAACGGACAGACGAAATGCGACCCTCCTTTTTTTGAAGTCAGTTGGAAATAGAAGCATTTACATGACAGAAAAAGATATGCTAAAGGTTGTCTTTTTATGTAAACATGACCAACAAGAATTAATATCTCAGCTATTTTGGATCACAAACAGACTGCAAAAATTACTGCAGATTGCGATTAAATAAAAACAAATCAGGATCACTGGACTAAGTTTAATGAGCTATTTGCGTATCCAAGACAGTATATTTCAAGCCAGACTAAGTGGCATTCTATCTGCACATTACTTTGTATTTTAGTTTTAATTTCAACTAATTGCGCAAAGACTTTTGTTTTACTGTTTAGGCTATTTTAGATTTAATATTAGATTGATTTATTACAGTGTCCCACGGAGAGCCGCTTCGCTACGTTGAATGTAAGAGAAGGAATGGATGATAAGGTGGATGAAGTATGTCAGATGATGGATGTTGAGACAAAAATTAAGAAATGCTATGCTGTGATGGTTTGGCTATGTCGAGAGAATGATGAAGAACGATTGACGAAAAAGTGTATAAGGCGAGTGTGAATGAAAAAAGGCCAGGTCAAGAGTACCATAAACCGAACAGCATGTATGAAGATAATAATTAAAGTAGACAAAGCGAAATAAGTGTGTTAGGATCGTAGCAAGTGGAAAGAAGTGGTCACTGCCTACCCCTGCAAGGGAATCCTACGCACTTTCCCGCTAACGTAAATCACCGCCCCGACATCTTAGATATAGCTTTGCTTAAAAACGTCAACCTAGCGCTTCGGTCCATTGAAGTTATTCAGGAACTAGATTCTGACCATCGACCAGTGATCATGTCTTTCGGTCCGCGTGTAGGTCCCCCAGACGCTGGTCAGCCCATCCCCACCAAGATAGTTACGAACTGGACGAAGCTTAGGACCCGCCTTAAGTCAGTCCAATCCGCGCATCTCGATACAATCCCAGACCACGTGGAATCCGCGACAGACGCTATAGGCGCGATCGACTCCCTCACTGAGCACGTGCAGTCCCTGGTGAACGAGTGTTCACGGTCGGTACCGGTGACAGAAGACGCTCGCTGGCTCCTTCCGGACGACGCCCGTGCCCTACTGACGGAGAAGAACGCGGCTATACGCGCCTATGACGCTTATCCCTGCGACTCCAATCGCGTCCGCATGCGCTCTCTACAGCGTGCTTTTAGGAAACGCATAAGGAAATTGCGTGAGGAACGCTGGGATAAGTTTCTCGATCAATTAGAGCCCAATCATCACGCGTTTTGGAATCTCCAACGTAAACTACGTAGTTGCACCGAAGTTACTATGCCCCCGCTGAACCGTCCGAATCAGAGCCTTGCCTTCGAAGACGACGAGAAAGCGGAATGCCTAGCCGACAGCTTAGAGGTCCAGTGTACGCCTAGCGACCTTCCGGTCGATCAAGCTCACCTCGCCAGAGTTGACGCTGAAGTCGAACGTAAGGCCTCGCTCCCTCCTTCTGAGGATCCGGAACACCCACTCGCGCCGGTAACAGTAGACGAGGTACGTTCTTTGATCAAGGAACTGCATCCACGTAAAGCCCCAGGTTCAGACGGTCTCACCAATAAGGTGATTAAACTCTTCCCCCCAGCTTTAGTAATTCTCTTAACAGGCATCTTCAATGCAGCATTAGGAAACAATCTCTTCCCACATAAGTGGAAAGAGGCGATAGTCATCGGCATCCACAAACCCGGTAAACCAAAGTCTGAGCCTACTAGTTATCGCCCCATTAGCTTACTCAAGGTTCTTGGGAAGCTATACGAGCGAATTATTTATTCCCGTCTTATGGACTATGCCGAGTCCAGGAGTCTCATACCAGACGAGCAGTTCGGTTTTAGAACCCAACACTCGTGCGTCCAACAAGTCCACCGCATAGTCGAGCATATAAGCGCTGGTTTTCAGCGTGGAAGGCTCACTGGCGTGCTCTTCTTCGATATAGCAAAGGCCTTCGACAAGGTCTGGCACAATGGCTTGATCTTCAAGCTATACCAACTCGAGGTGCCAGATCGTCTCGTGCTTATCATCCGAAACTTTTTGTCGAATCGGTCCTTTCGCTATCGCGTTGAGGGCACACTCTCTTCCCCTCACCCGATTCGCGCCGGAGTCCCTCAAGGCTCCGTACTCTCTCCACTCCTCTTCACGCTATACGCTAGCGACATTCCTCGCGGTGGCAAACCCCAAGTAGCTATGTACGCCGACGATACGGCCATCTATTATTCAGGCACCAGCCCCTTAGCGATAGGTCGAACTCTCCAGACCGCGGTCACGACCCTCGGGAAGTGGTTCACGAAATGGAGAATCGAAGTCAACCCTACCAAGAGTGCAGCCGTGCTCTTTAGCAAGAAACGGCAGCCTCCTGCTCCCCCTCCACCTATAACCCTCTTCGGCAAGCCTATCCCTTGGGAGCAGCAAGCCAAATACCTGGGTGTAATCCTTGATCGGAAACTTACCTTCATAGCTCATATTAAAGCGGCACGCGCGCGAGCCGCCTTCGCTCTCGGCCGACTTCATTGTATGTTGAACAAGAGCAGTAAACTCTCTCTTAACTGTAAGATGAGAATTTACACTGCGTGTGTGAGACCTATCATGACTTACGGCAGCGTCGTATTCTCTCACGTACCCGATTATCGACTCAAACGAATGCAAACTCTGCAAAACCGTTTCATGCGTAGAGCCACAGGTGCTCCAGGTTACGTCCGTAACTTGCAGTTGCACTGTGACTTAAAGCTGCCAACAATCAAGCAGTTCATGAAACGCGCCGCGATCCGATTCTTCGACTCCTCCGAAAGCCACCGTAACCCGCTAATCGTAGCGGCCGCGCGATACGTACCTTCCGTAATATCTAAGATTAAACGCCCCAGACATACTCTCTCCTACCCTGACGATAAAACAACGCTTCTCCAAGGAGCATTCGATTTAGCTAGCAGTAGCATTACACAACACAATCGCCGTATATTACGTCCTCGCCGGCGAGGCCCGTCGCGTATTATAAATAATAGTAACGTAAATGTTATCCTCCCGTCCCTAGACCAAGCTGGCCCGAGCCGGCCAAACTAGCAATAAAAATATGTCCCTAAATAATAAAAACTTAGATCCAGCCATCCCTTGTTGTTTTCCTTTATTAAGATTGTTAGCAACGCACTAAGTCGAGGTCCGAACCCCGCAGGGGGTGCCCTTAGTGGACGTTGCTGACGTAGTTAGTTTTTCCTATTGCTCTGGCTGGAGGCCTTAAGGTCCTCGCCAAAAGTCCGGTGAAGCAGTCAAAGCCTGCGCTCAGGCTAACTGCAAAGATCTCTACCAAAAAAAAAAAAAAAAAAAAACCCCTGCAAGGGAAAGAGGCGTGATTATATTGATTTATTATTGTAACCTATGATATTTTTATTTTTTTGGAATCCATTTTTACCAAATAAAACACCTTCGACATTTCTCGAAGCAATCATTCAACCTATGTCTAAGTTAGCAGCACTAAGTCAGGTATTTTCAGCCAGACTGTTTGGCTATAACTCAGTCTACATCCAGCCTATTTTTGTCTGTAATGCCCATTTGTTATTCTCCAGTCTAGTCCTGTTTAACAAGAGATTGGAAATAGGTCGAACTGAAGGATTGATGGCTTTTATAGGGTTAAGTTTTACCTGGTATTTTAGTAACTTACGCTTTTGGGTGTTTTAGGGTTAATTGCAGTAGCTAACATACTTTAAGTTCTTGTTGATTAATTTTGGTAGATTATAGTTTTCTTAATGGTTTCTTTAGCCCACGGCTGGGCAAAAAAACGTCTCGTGATGCTTACAAACTTTAAGGACATTGGGAATTACTTATTACCATATTTTATTTTATGTGAGAAATTAAAATAGTAATCTTCATTATTTAAAAAAAAATACATTTTGTTAGATTTTCAACTAATAAAATTAAAATAATGATGGGCAAAAAGTTTTCCATATATTAATATTTCGATGTAATGTGTAAGAAATGAATTGAGTTTTAAATTAATACAAGTGTACTTAAATAATTATATTCTATTTTCATACAAATATAGTAAAATAACTTAAATCTAAACTATTAACACCCTAACGTTAATATAACAAGCAAAAACATAAAACAATGTAACATAAACCCAACAAGAAAACCTCAATGTTGCAAGTAACCCTTTAAAATCGTTGCAACTTCGGAAGCCTACCAATCTTACTATAACTGGATTAATAAATAAAACAAGCAAGGTAGGGTTAACTAGCCATCTCTTTCTCGCGCCACGCGCCGGTCCTCCATCTCTATCTATCACACCAACTTTCATATGTCTATCTCTGTCGTATGGCACGCTTATCATTCTGTCTCTTTCTTTGGGTGAATGCTCGATACATCCGTTGAAACTGGTCTGGGATGTGACAGGTGTAAAAACAAGCCGATCTTAAGAAGCATTCCTTGACCAGTCCTCGGTAACAGATGGTCAGTTTGTATAGCTAGGTTTATATAAAGGAACAATACAACATTATAACCTTATACATATACATTATAAAAGGAAAAAAAATAAGGAGCAATAAATCAAAGACTGTACATGAAATTGTAGAATCATTAATCCAGTATGTTCATCTTCTAACAAAAAAAAGATGAATTGAAATATTGTTACACAGGAAAGTAATTTTTTTACTCCAATAATAAACATTGATTTTTAACTGACTTCAAAAGGAGGAGGTTCTGATTCGATTGTATATATTTTTTCTTATTTTTGGTTACTTATTTGAAAAAAATCGAGCATTGAACATCATCACTCTTGCCGACTTACGGGTTAGCGGACAAAATAAAATGTTTGTAATCATTAGACAAGTTAATTGGTATCTTTTATGTCATATAGTAGCAATATAATATTTACAAAATTAAATAAGGATAATTATTTTTATGATTATTTATATGATTGCTTTGAGCTACAAATATTATTATATTATAATTATTTTTATTAAGAATCAAAGGATATGGTTAATTTAATATTATTCTTAATTAATCGTAAATGTTTATTGTTTATGACTTGATTTAACTTTTTGTCAATTAATATATAATGGAGCAATTATTAATAATTAAATAGAACGCAAAAAAAAACACAGTTATGATCGGATACTGAAACGTCACTCAGTTTTAAATCGTGGTCAAGTCCTGGCTGGAGGCGTATTAGTAATGTCTCGCCAACTTAGTCCGGTAAAGCAGTAAAAGCCTCCACGAGGCTAAGTGCGGCAGCTCTACACAAAAAAAAAAGTCGTGCTGTCTATGTCACTATAAGGTGCGAAGTAGGGACAGATAGACATTTAAGAACGTCTTTAATTTAAGTTGGATTTCAGTCTACGGACATTCGAATGATAAACCGACTATAATAAAAAACTACTAGATCGATTTTGATGAAATTTATATAAGATCCTCATGTAAATTTCATCAATATCCATCCTATACTATAAGAAACATCCTATAATATAACTCAGAGTGAGATATTAGGTAAGATTGCCGTAGACATCACAAAACATGCGTACAAAAAAAAACAGACGAATTGAGAACCTCCTCGTTTTGAAGTCGGTTACAAAGCTAGATTTCTCTTAAATCGCTAAATAATCGTCTGCCTTATTCTGCGAATTGAAAGCTACTTAGCCACTACCTAACTAGTCGTTCAGTAATGTCTTGTTTAGTAGCTTACTTTCTGCCTGGATCGCATTCTACTTGGTACAGCCATTTAAGATATTACTGGCACGAAGTGTGTAAGCATACGACATTCTTACTTAAGTTATTAAAGCAGTTATAACCATAATTATAGACATAATGGACTTTACGTACTAGATTTGTGCAAGATAATTTAAATAGATAAAAAATAATATCGCAGTAAATGATAATGTAATTTACCTGCATTAATACATAAAATGTAATATGTATAGGAAAGCATACATACCTCAGGGCCTCGATTCAGCTGTTTTAAATACATGTCAGTGGTCGGTCAGTGTACTTGTCATTGTGTCTAATTTTCGTACTCCGATAAGCCTACAATAAAATCTCTTCGTATGATCATAATGACAGTTAGTAGAATGCGAATCTATCTATCGTAAAAATGGCCAAATGAAGCAGGTCATTCAGTCAATTCAAGCAACTATTAAATAGCTAAATCGAGGCCCTACATACTTAACTACATAGCTAAATGTATTCAAAATTTTAAAATACCAAACGTCACGAATGATGCACAACAGATAAATAACTTACTTCTATTAAGACAACATAACATAGCATATAACATAACATCTCCTAAAATGATAATAAAACATACATTGTCTAATACAATATTATAGGCACATTAGATCATCATCTCCCTGCCCTGTTCCCAAATATTTGTAGTCGGCGCAATGCGTACTCAGCTTCCATTCACCTCTACTACTCGTCATCTCAGCATTCACTTGACTCCTTTCTTATATCATCTTTCACACAATCCATCTCTTTTTTGTCGTGGTGGCCTAGCGGTTCAATGAACGAATTTGTATGCACGAGGTTGCAGGTTTGAACCCGGGCAAGTACCAATGTAACTTTTTAAAGTTATATGTACTTTCTTAATTATTCTAAAACACTTCTGACTAACGGTGAAAGAAAACATCGTAAGGAACCCTGGATTCTAAAATTGGGATCTGAAATCGCCAATCCGCAATTGAGCAAGCGTGGTGATCAATGCTCGTGCCTTCTCTATATGGGAAGAAGCCTGTGCCCAGCAGTGGGACGTTTATAGGCTGGAATTATTATCTCTTTTTTGGTCTTCCTCTGCATGTATACCCATTTACAGTCATACTCATAACTTGTTTAGTTAACTGACTTTTATTACTCATTCTAACACTACACAGGTACATTAGATACTGCACAAAATACATCCCGATTCACACACCGTTTGTTTTGACAATCAAGAGTAACACCGGTTCACTTGTTTCATATATAGGCGGGGAGTCGGATATTTACTCGCGTGTAGTCGGAGAGCTCGTTCACATTTTATGAGTAAGCTCAATAAATAGTACAATAGAACAAAAGTCTATTCAAAGGGAGTTTGTTGAATGTATGGCGTTAGTTTTGTTTATGTAACAATTTTTACGTTTAGGTGTAGGATAACATTGAAATAAAATAAATGAATCTGTTTTTGAACGTATTTATCGCACGAATTAAGTCCCTTTATATATTTATTTGTATTCAGCTGAATATTACGGCTTGTATAGTTAAAACAATATTTATTGAACTGAACTACGTAAGACATTTTATTTATTTTTTATACATTGTTTCACCCATAGTTATAAAATGAGCTTAAATGTAGATTACCTTAAATATTCACAAGATTATAATTTACAATGGACGTAGATTAAATAACATTTATCATAAATCATGGTCCATTTTTTTGGTTCAACCAGTAATATAAAACCTGAATTGCGAATTTAGGAGCAGCTCGAAAATATCTCGCGGTACACAGGTGCAATTTTGATATATCGCTGTGTATACATGACCTAATATCAGTAGTGCCATAGTACCGATATAGTGCCACCGCAGCGCACCTGCAATGTTCTGAACTACTTCTAGCAATAGAGTGCTTATAAATAAATTGTCATAACCGTTTTTAATTGCGTTATTCTTTTAGGAAACGGCTTGTATACTAGGTACCTAATTGAATTCCTTTCGTCGCGATGATCACACAATCATTCAATTTACATACACACAATACACCCAGACAAGATAAGCATTTTTAGATTACCTTAATCATTGCGTTCTGCCTAACCTATAGGTACCACTTGCTGATCGGTGTAGTCAAATTGAAATTATTTTGTGTCCAGTTTTTTTCTTTACATTTAGAGTACTTACTATAATATTCCTAGACTACAATGTCTCAATCACTAAGAAACCTTAATCAGTTTGTTGTTTTTTCAAAAGACTTCAAATGTAAAAATAACAGAGTTTTATAAATAATAATAATAAATAAATGCGGACATCACATACATTGCTCTGAACCCAAAGTAAGTAGCTAAAGCACTTGTGTTATGGAATTCAGAAACAACGAAGGTACCACAAACTCCCAGACCCAAGGCAATGTAGAAAAGTTGGTTTCTACATTGACCCGTCCGGGGATCGAACCCGGGACCTCAGAGCTAGCGACACCTTAAAACCGGTGCGTACGCCACTCGACCACGGAGGTCGTCTAAATATATAAATATATATAATATAAATGTCAAGCGATTACACCCGCATAAACAGAAGGCTTTTCAATTTAATTTCAAAGACAATGTTATCTCTGCGTGTAGGAACCCGTATACGTATATAAGTATAGTACGAGTAGTTTACTACTCTACATGAGTACGAGTACGATACGAGTAGTTTACTATACTACTCGTGTTATTTAACATATGTAGAAGACGTAAACGTCTTCTACATATGTTAATAAACACGTTTTTAACCAACTTATAAAAAAGGAGGAGGTTCTTAATTCGGATTTTTGTATTTTTTAACAAACAATGAAAAGGTTATAATTAATTGCACATGAAGGGCAATGATATTTAGGAATATGGACCATCTCTGACCGGACAAAAATATAACGTAGCGACATGCATACCTTTTTTAAACGTTGATTTAAAAAGTTTAAATCAAATGTTATTAGGAATGTCATTTAATTTTAATCAATATCTTGTAGTAAAGTAAAAATTATAAATAAAGTATTTTGTAAACTGCAAAGGTATAGTTGTCGATCTGTTTACACCACCCTTAAAACAATTACGATTGATCACCTCCGTGGTCGATTGGCGTCGTTTCAAGGTGTCGCTAGCTCTGAGGTCCCGGGTTCGATCCCCGGACGGGTCAATGTAGAAATCATCTTTTCTACATTACCTCGGGTCTGGGTGTTTGTGGTACCTTCGTTGTTTCTGTATTCCATAACACAAGTGCTTTAGCTACTTACTTTGGGTTCAGAGCAATGTATGTGATGTTGTCCGCATTTATTTATTTATTATTATTTTTTTAATTACTGCTTGTAGATAATATTATAAGCTAAAAGTATTCTATAAACTGCATATCAAGTTATTTGTTTACCCTCATGATTATTTCATCCTTCTATTATCTATACTTATAATAAATCTGTAGAAGTGAAAATTCTGTACATTGAAAATATAAAAAAAATAAATGGCTGGGGGTGTTACAAGACCAAAACCGAACACAAAAGTATGAAAATAAAAAATTTTGTCTGTCTGTCTGTCTGTTTGTTCAGATATCACGCAAAAACTACCGGTTCGATTACGATGAAACTTGGTATAATTATTCTTTATTATCCTGGGCACCACACTGGGTAGTTTTTATCCCGGAAAAGTATAAACAATAAAAAACAAACTTAATTTTGCGGTTAAAAACTCATTGATAAGTTTCGTCATCCACGCGAACGAAGTCGCAGGCACAGCTAGTATGCACATAAGTAAACACAATGCGTGGGAAACAGCGTTTGTTCCTGACGGCTCCGTAATTACGTAGGGCGAGGATTTTTGTAATATCGGTAGATTTTGTTATCAACTTGATATACGGGAGAAAGGATTTTCGGATATAGGTAAGTACTTATTTTTTTGTTCTCATATTTGTAGATATACATGATAGGTATAGACTAATAAGCTTATTTTGTCAAGTATAATCTAATAATTTGATTCGAAAATATGTTTGAAGCATTTTATTTGAGAAATATATTATTATCTATACAATAATAGATAGATATTTAAAACCAACCTGTACATAAAAACTGGGTAAAAGCATTTTTATATCAACCTGTATATATCCCACTGCTGCAGGGACCTCTTTCCATATAGAGAAGGAACAAGCATTGAACACAACTGTTGCTCACTTTCGGATTCGCGATTTCATATTCCATTTCACAGCTTTCCTCGCCATGTTTTCCTTCGCCGGTTGTCAATAGTTTCATAGAATAATTTAAAAAGAAAACATACCGAAAAAGTCAAATTAGCTTGATCTTCCCGTGTTTGATCCTACAATTATATCCATACGAATCCATTCACAAAAGCAACTACTGACAAAACCTTAACTAAATGATTTCCAGTTACATAGTTCGAGCAACCACGTGACACTATTGCTGGCACCCTAGTGGCACCCTAGTGGCACTTCATAGTAAAGTATAGTGGACGAAGTTCACAGTAAATATATTTAAGCCGCCCGCCGCCGGCTTAGCTGAAATTAATAAACAGTTGGGGTTACACTGAGGAATAAAGTAGTTTAATAGTAAATAAATATATCAGGTGTTTGAGGACACTACTCAAGATTTTTATGTTTAAAATAATAATAAAATTATCAATTATTAAATGATACAGAATAAAAAAGGAATTATTTATTTACTCTATACATAAAAGTTTCTAATCGCATTACTGCACATATAACTGTACAGTACGGAAATATTTAAAAAATGTAATATTCAACATGATTAAACAGGTACCTTTATTCCTACAATTTAATAATTGTAGAAATAAAGGTACCTGGTAATACTCATAACCATGTATATCCTAATGGATATACATATACAATGTACATAATTGGGATACACCTATTTTCTCAAGCGAAAATACAATTGAGTACAAAAAAAAAACAATCCATTCATTCGTTTAGGAGCTGCGATGCCACAAATAGACTCACAGACTTATAATACCCCTCTTTTTTTAGAGGATTGTAAATACATTTTAAGTTAAATAATACCTTCTAATAATATTTGACCCTTTCTCCTATAGTACCCCATACCTGTCGCATGAACACTACCTCGGCTTACAACCTCTAAATACGGCACAACCAAATGTATGGAAATGATTCTCCGAAACCCATCCAGTTTGCATTTAATCCTAGATTAAGATAGATTTAATCTATCCCTTGAAGTTTCTGCGTCTTTGCGTTAGTGGAAGATAATTATTATTTTAATCTGCTGTTTGGAACTATTGTAGCATTTGTTGTTGAAATTGACATATTTGACATACACATTTGACAGGCCTGTTGGTCTAGTGGTTAGTGACCCTGACTGCTATACCGGAGGTCGTGGGTTCGATTCCCACTCCGGACAAATCTTTGTGTAATGAGCACGATCATTTGTTCTGTGTCTGGGTGTAATTTATCTATAATATGTATGTATTTAGAAATATATAAGTATGTTTATCAGTTGTCTGGTTACCATAACACAAGCTCTGCTTAGCTTGGGATCAGATAACCGTGTGTGAGTTGTCCCGGAATATTATATTATATTATAAATAGTGTTGTTTATTTGCTAATGTTTGGTATAAATGACATATCAGGTGATCCGGTGAGACTGGAAGCCGACCACAGCATGGCTAAGTAAAACGCTAACCAGACGATATGGATTTTAGCGATTTTAGTGCCTTGTTAATTTCCATTCCATTCTGCTTCATTCTGAAATTCACTCCTCAAAGACAAAGACAAAAAAAAGACAAAGACATTTATTTTGTAAAACATGAGTGTACAATACAGGATTTATTTTTACAATATCCCCATGTAAGATGTTCAGGTAAAGGCATGGGATCTGCATGTTTTGCCAATACTGGCGTACAAAAATTAATTACTTATAAACTATTAATATCTACTACAGCTAAGCTAATCAATAACAATATAATACTGTTCAAGCTAGGTAACTGGGTACAAAAATGGATCAAAATACCTATGCCATGTTAAGTAATCACAATCCACTTTTTTAACATAAAAACAATAGTTTTCCGCGCTAAGGAATTAAATCCCTGTATCACCAGGTGTTTTCCCAAATATTAAGTATTCATGAACAAAAAACTGCGTCGTTGGCCTAGTGGTTCTAAGCGCGACTGCTACGCTAGAGGTCTTGGGTTCGATTCCCAAGTTGACCAAGGTGTTATTGGGTTTTTCTATGAAATTCTCAGTAGCAGGTCGGAGTTTGGATTTGTGCCCGGTTAGTGGCAATAGGCTCGCCCCCTATTACATGGGACCTAAACATGCCAGCGATGTGTGGGTGTACATTGGTACACCTCTGCCTAACCCTTCGGGTATACAGGCGTGATGGTATGTTATGATATGTTATGTTATGAACAAAAAAAACTAGAGTTTATAAAATATGTTTTAATACTTGTCTCATGCAAGGATCGAACTCTCAGCAGTACCACAGTGGTAATTGGTGTGGTGACCCCACTCGACTCTCCATACAGAAAATTTTTTTTGTAAGCTACACTATTACACTCATATTGTGCTTAATTTGATCATTACCTACACAACCGGATAAAAGTAATTTAGTTAACAAGTGAAGTCTGAAGCTTTACCGGCAGTTACCGTTGCGTTGCGTGAGCTAATTACCGCTAGGTTATAAGATTACCGAAGGTGTTTGAGATATCGTGTTATTTTGTTACTAGGATACCATCACGGTTATAGGGGATTAAAATATATAGCGAATAAATTATTGCACACCTGGTACCTATTTATTATAAAGGTATTAGGATCAGACATTCTAGAAAAAAAAAGTTTGTGATACACAAAAGCTGAACTACTAAAGCGATTTTGATAAAATTTGTACGGAGCATAGGTACTTAATCTATGACAAAACGTTTTTTCTCAATCCACCCACTATTGCAGAAGTTATCGCGTTACAAACGTAAAAAAAACATTCAGTCAGAATTGATTTCTGCCTCCTTTTGAAGTCAGTTAAAAAATTGTAAGAATAGGTGGATGTTTCTTAATTGGTCAGATTTGCCTCGTATGGACTACACTGCAATTACGAAATAAGACTTTAGCCATGACATTTTATATCCCTTTCAGCTAATTTGATTTTATTTCGTATACGGCCATCAAATATTGGAAACTTTAATAACATTGAATTTTATAACGTGAATAAAAAAAATGGATAACAAGGTTGATTACTGCCTTTTAAAATAAAAATAAATTTAAATAAATAAAAACCAATCAACCATTTATTCATCTACAAAATAAATAAACGTTTAAAAATATATTTTTCGTCGTTCGATTCACACGTTACCGTTTACAATACAATGCTGTAAACTGAATTTTTGATGTGGAAATATTATAATGAAACACTCTATTTTGAACTTTACGTTCATACATTTACGGTTTATTTTTCTTTGAAATTTTGACGACTGAATATACTAGAGGTGTGGTATTTAGATCGACATCGTGCAAGTAAAGCTAAAATCGTTTCTCTTGGCCACCTTGTAAATCTTTGCGTGAATTAGTGTAGGATTGTTTTATCGATAAATGGCGAGATTATCGATAATTATGAGGGTGGCTCTAAAGATTTTAATAGACGTTTGAAAATTAAGTGGTATTCGTTCCAGGACATGTTTTATTTTTTAAACCCTGTTGACATAATTTTCAATTAAGCCATCTTACTTATTTGGCAGTACACACACTTTTCAGTCACACAATCGATAATTTTGAATTATATGAAGTACAAGTATAGGATACCTAATGATCTATATTTATTTTCACTTATTTTAGCCATGTGTGTCCCACACTTCAGCCTTATTCAGTTAAGTATTTAGTAATCAGTAAAATTGATCTTGCCATATAATTATTATTATCAACCCTGTGTAAAATGTTAACCAACAACATAAAACTCAAACTGAAACATTTCCTATTCACAACACAAAAGCAAAAGAAACCGCAAAGAAGAAAAATCTCCAATATCCAAAGTCTAACCTCATTTTCACGGTATAACCGCAGTTAAGTTCACACACGTTGTGAAAAATACTAACGGAAAGCTGACTCGTAAAATTTAACCGTCCCGGATAACGTGCGATAAGTTAATTTGAATTTAAAAATGAATCCGGGGAGACAGGCCCGTATGATTCTTATTGTGGCTGTGAAGTAAGCGGAGAACACGAAAAACAGCCTTAAGAAAATATTTTTTTTAGATGAGGGATGAAAGGCATGTGAATAAAAGAGTGATGCATTTGGATGTGGATGGCAGGAGAGGAAGAGGAAGGCCGAAAAAAAGGTGGCTTGACTGCGTGAGAGATAATATGAATGAAAAAGCAGTGAATGAGAGTATGACAGCTAATAGAGTAGAATGGAAGGAAAAAATATGGTGCGCCGACCCCAATTAATTTGGGAAAAGGGCAGGAAGAAGAAGAAGAAGAAGATACGAAGCTTTAAAATGCGCTACGGATAAAGTACGTGTAGAGACAAATAAAATGAGCCTAATCATGATAGGGTATCGTCGTCTCGTTAATGAGTACCTTCGGGTATGGAACCAATTCAAAAGCCATAATAATGTCAATGAACGTGTGTACTGATGCATGTAAAATTTTATATCAATCGGGTCCAATTTAGCTAGCAACAGTTGACTATACATACATACATTGCAAGTCACATAAAAGCTTTTGAAAACAGTCTCTGAACGTCTAAAATAGCCGGATATGAACCGACCCTTAGGGTGCTGTCTGTTTTTTATAATTTGTGTTTGACGTTCGTTAAGTGCTACTGTGTAGCCTATATTGAATAAAGAATATTTGAATTTGAATTTGAATAGTGTTTCTTTCAACGTGTAAAACGTAAATCCTAGAAATGGGTCTTAATCGCCTAAAACATGATATCTACCTTTTCTATTTAATCGATATGAAAAGGTAGGCAGTATAATTTATTTATAAGAACATAGTCCTTTATAATCCAGGATGTACATATTAAGATTTACGAACGTTGCTAAGCTTAGGATCGATTAAACCCGGCCAACAAATTTGTATGATTTAGGTACAGTTATTATAAAGACTTGGATTAATGGACTGGTATAGGACAAAGTGACTGCGCAAATTATATCAGACTAGTCATTCGCTCCGGCTTTGGAAGGGTATACAAAACATTCATTTGACGACCTCCGTGGTCGAGTGGCGTACGCACCGGTTTTCAAGGTGTCGCCAGCTCTGAGGTCCCGGGTTCGATCCCCGGACGGGTCAATGTAGAAAACCACTTTTCTACATTGTCCCGGGTCTGGGTGTTTGTGGTACCTTCGTTGTTTCTGAATTCCATAACACAAGTGCTTTAACAACTTACTTTAGGTTAAGAGCAATGTATGTGATGTTGTCCGCATTTATTTATTTAATTATTTATTTATTCATGAACTATACGATGATCTCGTGATTCACTCTATCCAAAGCTGTAAATTAGTTGGGAGTTTTTTTTTAATGCGACGCAGGCGACTTGGTTTCATAATAATATGTACCTGTAGATGAGTCAGAGAAAAAACAACACTTTGCCGGATAAAAATGCGAAATACCCTTAAGTAATTGAGTTTTGTTATCAATCGAGATCTATGCAGTACAAATACCTTCACAAGACATTTATTACCTGATATAATATAGCTATACTGAATGGCTTTTATATATCACATTTAGGAAGTAGGAACATAATGCATTTGATCATAGACGAGTTGTAACACACGATCTCAGGGGCCCGAGTCCGCTATTTTAAGTCAGTGAGTGGTGGGTTAATAAACGTTCCAGTGTACTTTGGGCCTAATTTTCGTATTCAGATAATTTTAGTTTAGTGACAAATGTACACCTACTTGCCACTGTTGTCATTGTAGGATTGCAAGGGACTGTTCTTATCAGAATACGAAAATTAGGCACAATAACAAATACACTGGAACGTTTATTAACCCGCCACTCACTGACTTAAAATAGCGGACTCGGGCCCCTGATCGCGTATTCTCTGGCCTCCTCACAAGAATTACCCATTTGAATTGATACGCTTCCCCACACTTATTAGAAGCAGGAAAAGATTCTGAGTTGCAATCTTATTATGTATATCGTAGGTACTCATGTTTCTACAGCGGAAAATATAATCTGGGAGGGAAATTGTAGTTGCTGGAATTTCTCTGTTAGATACGATTCCTAGTATTATAAAGGGCAAAGTTTGTGGATATTAATGTTTGGTACAAGGTTTTTTTTATTGGAACGGATTTTGATGATAATGTAGTAATTGCTTATATTTTTGTTTATTTATTGATATTAAGACTCTGCAGGACAATAGGCTCCCTTTTCTCCTTTAATTTGGTTGACGTAGAATATGTGCATTACTTAACTTCCGTTTTCAAATCTACAGTGGTATTGCGCATGTTTCAAAATCAAAGCGACAGGAATCAACAGCCAAATGTACAATTATTGCCAAGAATTAAGCTAATTTGTAAAACATGAAATATCAATAGAACAGCAATCACTTTACTATTGCTAAATACGTAACAAGGCCCCGTCATTGAATTTCTACGCCGCATATCTATTTGTATATAAAACTGTTCAAAGTCTTTCTTCTATATTAATATAGATTTTCTACAAAAAGCAAAGAAAAGGTGTAAATACAAAAAGAACAACATAATACGGCCTTACAATCATTATACCGTCGCTTCGTATAAAAATCACGCCTTTGCTTCCGTACCGTATAAAGGAAATTATGTCGACGTGAATCGGCAAGTTTTAAACTGAAAACACGCAGTTGCGACAAGTCTATATATCTACTTTATTTAACTGAAAAAAGCGATTTATATTCTGATGATACAGCTGAATGCTATCAGAGTGCTTCCCTATTGTCTGCGTTGAGAGTTTAAACAAACTAAATTACTACTTAAATCTAAACTTAACCTATTCAGCGTTATATCTCCTATAACTGTGTTAATATTAAAAGCTATTAAACTAGCAACTAAAAATTTATATCTTCTAGGAAGATACATAGTTTCATGGGTTAGTGAAACCCAGTAATAAATTGATTAGTGTCAAAAAACACTAATTTGTCACTATGACAACAAGTAGACATGTACAATGTGTTGTTTAAGTAATGCACATACTTATTGTGGTCGCTACTTAATGTGTTTGCATAAGGCAAAGCACACAACATAATTTTACCTATATCTAAACCTAGTAAGGTGTCAATGCCATAAACAATGTCCTTTCTCTTTATGCCTATGCTGTTACCTACTAATAAAACAATGTTAGAGTTTTTATTTAATTTCATGTTTTTAATTTTGATTACCAAATTATTGAAATTACAGTTAGGGTAGCAGTAGTTTGTAACATTTTGTTCAAAGTCTTTCTTCTATATTAATATAGATTTTCTACAAAAAGCAAAGAAAAGGTGTAAATACAAAAAGAACAACATAGTAGGGCCTTACAATCATTATACCGTCGCTTCGTATAAAAATCACGCCTTTGCTTCCGTACCGTATAAAGGAAATTATGTCGACGTGAATTGGCAAGTTTTAAACTGAAAACACGCAGTTGCTACAAGTCTATATCTACTTTATTTAACTGAAAAACAGACTTTAGATTGAGAAAAGTGTTACAGGAAATTAAGCAAAACATCTTTCCCGATTTTTCATCAAATTTATATAACATCAACCACAGTTGACTTTTGGTATTTTGTACAGCCAGGCTATTACTTCGGCTATGCTACGTATATTCACAATAAAGTTTTTTGCCTGTGACATTGTATAATATACCTTAAGCTAAGGAGTTTGTTTGTTTGCACACGCTAATCTTTGAAACTATCATTACAACAACTAGAAAATTCCATAATAATGTATAAGCACCGAACTTACATAAGTATGTAAATCAGATGTCGAGAAGTGGTTTTAATAATAAATAATAATAATAAATGCGGACAACATCACAAACATTGCTCTGAACCCAAAGTAAGTAGCTAAAGCACTTGTGTTATGGAATTCAGAAACAACGAAGGAACCACAAACACCCAGACCCGGGACAATGTAGAAAAGTTGGTTTCTACATTGACCCGTCCGGGGATCGAACCCGGGACCTCAGAGCTAGCGACACCTTGAAACCGGTGCGTACGCCACTCGACCACGGAGGTCGTCAGTTTTAATTTAGCTTTTATAATTTGACAAACTAAATAAAGGTTTTAATAATAATAATAGTCTGCGATCATTAAATATAAGTTTCACAATATTCTGCGACTAATCGCAAGTGTATAGTTTGCATAGCCTGCAGTCAACCATTGAAAGTTCTGTTTGCTAATTACTCAAACTTCGGCATTGTGTTGCCCATTCACTGGCTTACAATTTCATCGATAGACCACAAATAACTAGCTATCATTAATTACGTCTAGCTTTGGATGGACGACTTAATTTCGAATATCGATGGTTTGAATTCAAAATGGCGGATTTTGGTAGTGGTGTCATTAGTTCTAGAATAATGTTTAATGCTTCTATTTTTGCTCATTTTAAACCTTTACAGTACAGTACAGTACTTTTTTTTTCTTATATGGGGCAATTAAGAGGTACTATTAAAATTGATATGATATTAAAATGTGGAAAATATCTCTTACAATGTTGTTAATCCAAAGTTAGGAGTTAAAGTACCTTTGCTATATAAAATTTTGTGACAATAAAGGGATTACAAACACCCAGACCCGAGACAATTTGGAAAAGTGATTTTCTACATTGTCCCGTCCGGGGATCGAAACTGGATTCTTACAGCTGGCGACGGCTCGACAACCGGTGTGCACGCCACTCGACAACGGCCATCGTAAAAGTGTTTTATTTCTGAAAATTTCTGCAAATAATAAACAAATAAATTTCAGCTAAGTAGGTAAATACAGTCAAAAACCTAACAGCCCAATAAAACAAAAATAAAAACGAGTACCGCACAATAAAAAATACACAAATACTGAAAGACGAACATTTATTTTTATATCTACGTAAAGAGACAAAATGGCTACTTAAATAAACTATAAAATGTGTCCATCAAATGTTACCCTCTTTTACGCAATCTAAAGAAGGAGGTTCTTATCCATTATTATCTTTAAGATCACGGAACAACAACAACGGACTGCCTCGTTGGCCTAGTGGCGCTAACCGCGACTGCTACGCTAGAGGTCTTGGGTTCGATTCCCAAGTCGACCAAGGTGTTATTGGGTTTTTCTATGAAATTCTCAGTAGCAGGTCGGAGTTTGGATTTGTGCCCGGTTAGTGGCAATAGGCTCGCCCCCTATTACATGGGACCCAAAAATACCGGCGAACTGTGGTTGTACATTGGTACACCTCTGCCTAACCCTTCGGGGATACAGGCGTGATGGTATGTTATGTTATGGAACACTCAAATAAATGTCTGAATTATGTGAAGGTTGAAAATAAACAATTGTTTATGAATAAAAGTAGATTAAAAAAATCGCATCATAATTGGCCTATTAGTAAGAGCCACGAAGACACAGACTGTCGAAAGGTTACGTGAATTATAACTACCCCTTTTTTTTCGACGGTGATTTAAAAGGTACATCACCTCTCACCAGCATATATACCTACATCACACATTGCCATTATAAATTATCACATTTAAATATTTAACTAACACACTAAAATGAGACAAAAATAAATTTTTCAATTAACCTTCAGCACTCTCGTTGTGGGTTCATTTTTCAAAGTGCTATCTAGGTATACATATCTATATAATTTCACCAGTCTGTATTAAAAAAAACATGGACGAAAATATATGTACGCAACCAAAAGTACCTATAATACCCCTATTCCGTACAAAATTGAATTTATACTTCATTCCCCATAAAATGCCTATGCCAAATTTATTTTACACCATTAGCATATTAAAACGGCTCTTACCTCTGTAGGGTTAGCATAAAAAGTTATGCTGAAATATCTAGTTTGTTGTTGTTTGACAAATTGTTCAATGAGCGGATTTGTATGCACGAGGTTGCAGGTTCGAACCCGGGCAAGTACCAATGTAACTTTTCAAAGTTATATGTTACTTAATTACTCTAAGACACTTCTGACAAACGAAGTGAAGGAAAACATCGTGAGGAAACCTGGATTCCAAAATTAGGGATCTGAAATCGCCAACCCGCAGAGAGCAAGCGTGGTGATCAATGCTCGTGCCTTCTCTATATGGGAAGAGGCCTGTGTCAGCAGTGGGACTTTTATAGGCTGGATTATTATTAGCTGAAAGTGATTTAGTTTTAACTTTGTGGGTTATATGAATTACTAGGCTTTACTTAAGGCTCCGCCTGGGTGGATAAAAGAAGCGTTTGTCCTTTTTTGGTTTTCAAGTTTACTATTAATGCTGAACCAATTTTGATTTAACTATTACATAAAATAACAATATTATTATTTTATTTATGAACAAAAAATCATTAAAATCTGTGAAGCTCTTTAATTATTAAAGTGCAATCTTAGAAAGCAGAAACAATTCCAAAATGAAGTTTTTCAGTATTTTCTCCTAATTTACAATTTGTATAGAATTACTTTTATGTCTATTAGTTGGTATACCAACTAATAGACATAAAAGTCATATAAGACATATTAGACATATAACTCTTAATTTTCTTACAAAAATATTTCATATATTTTTAAGCTTTCTTTCATCGAAAGTTTCAAGTTTTGTTGACCGTACTTTCATCGTCTTCTATATAATAAGATCAGTACTTTTATACTAAGGATAAAAATCTAGATGTTCCCAGGGATCACGCTTATGTCACTTTAGAGTAAGTAGGTAGTCAAGTATAGTGACATAATTGAAGAAGAAATATTTTTATTATTTGTTAAATTATTGTGCTACGCCAATGCTTTTGACGTACTGAAAATAGTATTTTTTTTAATTACATGGTTTAGATTGGGTACTAACTCTTAAATTATCGCTAATATGGACATTGGACAATGTCCGTGAGTTCGTATGGTAGTTGAAGAATGGAGGATAGATGAAAAACGTTACAAATATTTATGTGTAAAATATGCTTGCCTTCGTCCGTGTGTCACTGTGGGGTTCCAACTGAAAACCAGCGCTGGGTGTTCTACACCTAGCATATGCTGAGTTGGTGACCTTTTTGGCACTGTATGCTCGACAACACTGCTAGTATTGTGTATTTGTATTTTGTAATTATCTTTTATTTTTTATTTTCCTTGTTTTTTGTGTTGCTTGTTTGCGTTTATTTTCATTGTGTTGTCTTGTGTTCTGTGCTAAATAAATATTTTTCTATTCTATTCTATTCTATTCTAAAAATCATCTACTTCGTGCTCGGAACGATGACACCGCATCTCAGCTTGCGACCAAGGCCGGTGTAATATATTTTAAATCATAGTTAGGTTTTAGGTGGAAAATGTCGGTGAGAGGTACTTAGTTACCTAGACAAGCGACACCGCCGCATCAGTATATGATTCAAATATTTATTTCACTAAACTTGTCTGAATTTAATCTTCTTAGTTTATTCGTTACTGAACAGCCAAGTAATCGTATTTAGTCTTGCTTTGCACCTGCTAAACACTCAATACATAAAATACGCAATATTTTACTTCCGATTTATACAATTTTATTATACAACCTTATTATACAACCTTAAATTATTTACATCTACACAAAATAATTTACATCAAAAATAACTCCTTTCTTTTTCCTTTGTAAGCGATTACAACACTACAGCATCAAAACAGCCTTTAATATAAGGTAGATTAACCGAAGCCTGCATTGGCAGGTAAGAACAAAGGTTCCGCCGCCGCGCCGCTTTGTGTACCGAATGAGTGTTTTTAACTTCGTATGAAACAGGTGGGAATCGACTAAAGAAGTGGTATAATTTAGTCGATAGCGACAAAGATTATTACGCAGATAGTGCGTTGCTATTTGAAGCTGTAGTTGTCCTCACAGAGGAAGGTTTAATAAAATAAAAAAAAGTTTTACACAAGTTTTTAATTGGTAATGGACGGTTTTCGTATGAAGACTTAAAACAGCGGTGAAAATATAATAATACTTTGTTGTTACATTACTTAGAGTACAAATACTACCAAACTATTCGGTTATCTGGGTTGGCAATTAAACTAGAGCTTTTTAATTAGACTTTTTTTACGCAACTGACATCTGAAATAACTAAAGACTAAGAAAAGTGATAATTTTCTCCTGTTTTTGCTTTTCTCTTACAGATATTTTAATTTTAGGCCTATATTAATAAAATATTGATGGGGTGAGGATGAGTGCCAATCATTACACATAAAATTAGTGAAAGTCACAAGTACATACCAGTTTATGACCAGACTATGTTCTTATTATAGTAAATTCATGTCTAAGAAACTTAATACATAACTTAGTACTTATGTACTTTAGGTTTTTACCCTAAACAGTCCTGTCTACCTAGCTAACTCTTCGACCTAATCCCTGTTTCTATTTTGCGCCCAGTTTTAGTCGCGTTTGTTAACAAAAGTCTTTTGTCGGCGACTGTACAGAGTACAGTCGTGCACAGCCAAGTTAACGCGTACAGTATACAAATTGCATTTTACTTAGTTCGTGTTATGTTACTTATCTTATTTTATACATATATGCTTGTTATTTGGTTGCGTTTCATGCTATTTTTGTGTTTGAATAAAATAAACTATCGTGATTTAGAAAGTATCTTCAAAATTAAAAAGTTTGTTTTTAACATCACTAAACTTTGCGTCTAATGCATAATCATTTACATACACAAACAAAATTTTATGTTCAAACCCAATCATGTTGCATGTCTAATAATAACCGAAATTAGAATCGACTAATACGTCGCGTCACTATTACCGGAATAACGAACAACACTAGCTAGCAATATGTCATGGCGGCGCGTGCGATTCTTGTTGTAGTAGTCTCTTGCATTATATAAATAATAATAGTTATTATGGCGTCGCTGGCCTTTAAAAGTGTTGTAATTGTAACGTTAAATCCTTTATGATGATAATATATTCTAAAGTTTAAAGCATCAGTGGTTTCCTTTTAACAATACTAACAGAAAACATAATATTAATAAATCGTGGACAAAACGTAAACGTAATCGCTCTTGTCATTAAATCAAAAGTCATACCTAAACCTACACAAATACGGCTACACACAAACCAATCTCTTTACTACACTACGAGTATACATATACATACATATACCTAAAACTTTAAAACCTCCAAGTTTGTAAATAAAACGTCTATATGAAGCCATACAAGGAGGCTCGGTTCAATAGATTAATTCCTTCGCAGACCCCTTCAAAGATTAAGCAGAAAAACTTTAGGGTTCACTGAAGGGCAAAGGTCAGAGCTGAGCTGTAAAATAAATATTGAAGTTGGGTTTGAAGTTTCATGTTCAGATTTGTGTATGAGAATGTTGTTAATATGGATGATGATGGTTTCTATTTGTATGTCCATCTTTTAGATAATATACAAATATTAGACACGTATTTTTTGTTTTGTCGCGTAAACAAAGAATTATGAAGATAAAGCGAGTACAATTCTTGCTCGACGTCACGTCCACGCACAAATTGTACGTAGCCGTGACGTCACAAGCCCCCACTCCTGAACTTTAAAGCGGTTTACTGTCGTATTTTTTTTCATTGATTTGATAAAAGAAAAAATACGTGTCTATTATATTTTAATTATCTAAATGGAGGACTAAATAAATTTTGACTTTCATACCTAGTCATCTACCCTATTATGGTTATTATAATTATGTTGAAGTGGTAAGAGTTTTTGAATACACTAAAAAGTATTAACTTTTTTTTGTTCTGTCTGTATGTGGCAGGCACTTAACATGAAAAACTAAATATAACTAGGTCTATGTACGTAACTAGTTTCTACATGAACTTCAGTAATATTATAGGTATAAATGGAAATATATGTACCTACGGAAAGATTAACCGTTTTTATTATTAGCTATCCGATAAATATGTCTTCATGAATCATACCCAATATTAACATAAAAAAAATCAAGCCTATCCTATTTGGAAATTGTAAGCAATAACTTTCCATCTCTTTGTCTTGTTATATTCTACTTTTACATCTAATGTTATGTGCACTATTTTTTTAAATACCAAGCCCTATAATCTAGTTACAAAATAAAGTGTAATTCCCTCATTAGCAATGATATCTGTAATAATTAGCACCTGTGTAAGACACTTAGATTTATCGCTCCTTAGTGCGAATCCTGTGAACTCTGCTAGGAATTGCAGTAATGTTCAAGAACACTTGTTAAGATGCACTCACAATGATTAATATAAATAAAATAGTTTACCTAAATTATAGTAGATATTTTTTCTTTTACACGAAAAACTACATCCACGCAGGCGAATCGCGGGCACAAGCTTGTTTTTTTTTTATGTTATTTAAACTATTTTAACCTCCGACGAATATAGAAGAGGACGAAGAAGTTTAATGTGTATGTTTATGTGTCTGTCTGTTCGCTTTGTAGCTTCGAAACAAATGGACCGATTATGATGTGGTTTGTGGTGAATTTTTTTTAAGGCTGACGTAATTTCAAAATTGCCTCGTTGGCCTAGTGGTTCTAACTGCTACGCTAGAGGTCTTGGGTTCGATTCCCAAGTCGACCAAGGTGTTATTGGGTTTTTCTATGAAATTCTCAGTAGCAGGTCGGAGTTTGGATTTGTGCCCGGTGAGTGGCAATAGGCTCGCCCCCTATTGCATGGGACCTAAACATACCGGCGAACTGTGGGTGTACATTGGTACACCTCTACCTAACCCTTCGGGGATACAGGCGTGATGGTATGTTATGTAATTTAAAAATTTCTTATCTATAATTTATAAAGATTATAAGGAAAGTTATAAGCAAATATAAAAGACAGGGGATTTCTTAAAAAAAAAAAATTTTCTTCATCTTTAAGTGGTTATGTAAATGCACCTTTGTAAACACATCCTTACGTAGCAGGTTGCATTGCACACAGGACACCGGCAGACTTTACACTACAGGTTAATAACGTTACGCAGTAATTTAACATTCCTTGGTCAAGAGATATTGTTCCTAAGTTAGTTAATTTAATTTGAATTTTGTATTTCGCTTTTTAAGATTTTTACACTAATTAAGTAACTTTATCAGTCATATTTAAACCACGTGGTTAACTTCAATATACATGAATAATTAAACGCCTTAATTTGGAATTATTGTTTTAATAATTTCTCATAGTTAAAACTACCTACATTACATGACATGTAGTTTTAATTATATTGTTGGAAAATTAACTTTTATTGGAATCGACCCCGAAAAGGTCATTCTATGTAGATAAGGTACACTTTGGTAGATGGTACATTTGGGTACTTATTTTGAATTCGTGTGTTATAACTACCATGAATAGAACTTATGATTCAATTTACTTAATCTACAACTGTAGCTAGGTATTTTATGTCCTGAAATAAAGATAAAGCCAAACTTAAATTACCTTCCGTTTTACCTTCTTAAATTCGTAAGAAAAATCCTTGTTTACTTAAGCTACTAAGAAATAAAATCTATATTTATTTCCTCAAAATTCCACTTCTACAAAAGTAGAGGTACACAGTATTGGTGGTATTCCTGATATAAACTAATATAATGCCATATTATTATATTCTTCACGTACAATATATTTATTTTGACAAGAAATAAAATCAATATTTCTTTCCTAAAACTTCCACTTACAGAAGTAGAGCTATACAGTATTGGTATTCCTGATATCAACTAATATAATGGCGGGAAACGAACTCTAAACACAAAACCTGGTTTGTTGGCTAAGAGGTTGTATAATTTGATGTGGTATCGAGTATTTAAAACTTTTTTTTTTGTTTAAAAATATACTACAGACCACCAAGTCTCTCTTACAACAATAATACCTTCTATGTATACAGTAATATCATTTAACTAGAATTAGCGTGAAACATGCATTAATACCTTAAAAGTTACTACCATGTAGTCTACGAAATAAGTCTAGCTTCTATTATTTCGTACTGTAGTTAAGCACTACGTGTTTCTGACATAAATTTTATTACGATAGGTACACAATCTCGATAATAAAGAATAAAGAAAACAATGTTTAAAATATCTGTATAAACAACAATTCTTTTTGTAAACTAATCACATTTTTATTTTGCCAGTTAAGTTTGCTATCATATTTTATTTATTTCTAGCTTTAATCTATGTTTGAGGGGCTCGTGGCTAAGTGTAAGCCGTACGGTTTGACCGATAATACAGGTTAAGCCGCGCTCGCCGCGGTTGGTCTGTGGATGGGTGACCATTTATAACATACCGAGCCCCTCCGTGTTTCGGAAAGCACGTTAAACAGTAGGTCCCGGCTGTCATACATAGATCTTTGGCAGTCGTTAAGTCAATTCTGACAACCAGTCTTACTATGGGATACTGTGTTTCTCAGTAAAATGGGTTGTGGAGGTCAGATAGGCAGTCGCTCCATGTAAAATACGGTATTCAGCTGAATCCGTTAAGACTGGTAGCCGACCCCAACATAGTTGGGAAAAGGCTCGGGAGATGATGATGATGATGAATCTAGATTTGACATCCAACACACAAATCAGAAAACAGTCTTAATAAATTATATGGATTTTGGCACCGTACCTCACATTGACAACCTATCGCGATTTATGAACGTCGTATCTGACTATATCTCTCAATTGAATCTAATGTCTTCTTGACAGATAGGAATGCATAAATCTGTGTATAGAACAATCTGGAAGCTCCATATTGAATGTCTAGTTTGTTTATTTGATGGCGTATAAGGCTTTGGTATACACCTAAGGGCAGTGTAAAGAAGAAACAGCCATGATTAAAAAATCTTCTATTATATTTTTTAGGTTTAGGTTTTGAATTAAAAAATATATATACACTTCTCATCAAAAAAATCGAAACACTTTCGTTTTTATTGTTTTTGTCCAAATTTTTTACAATAGAGAATTAATTCCATGAAAAAAAAAACATTATTGTGTAGCTGGCAGTTTGGTCATTACAGTAAGAAGAAAAAAATCAAAAATCAAAATTAGAATTTCATTTGTTTATCCTATAAATGAAATTAATCACTGTTTTGAGACAAATGTGTATTTAGGGTTGGAGTACGTTTCTCGTTTAAAAACTAAAAATTAGCGCTTGTCTTTAAACTTTTTGTTTCTTATTTCATTTACTGTGACTTTGGGACGTCTGAAAAAACTTTTTTTTCTAAAACATATGGATACTTCGCCCGCAGAAGCCGCCCAAGTGGTGGCATTGCTGGATTCTGGACTTAGTCAGCGTGTTGTGGCTGCAAGATTGCATCTAAGCTTATCATCTGTTCATAGAGTCGTACAAACGCTATCGGGAGACTGGTTCGTTCACGCGCCGTTCAGGATCTGGCAGGAATCGGGTCACTTCTGAGCGAGATGATCGATTTATTGTAACAACTTCTTTACGAAATCGACGCCTTAACGCTTTTCAACTGCAGCAGCAGCTTCGCGTTGTACGAAGAGTAGCTGTAAGTGACTCTACAATAAGAAGAGGGATGAAGGAACGCGGATTGGCACCGCATAAGCCAGCGAATGGGCCGAAATTAACTGCAGACCATCGAAGAGCGCGCCTTAACTTTGCACGCGAGCACCTAACTTGGTCATACCTTCAGTGGAGCAAAGTACTGTTTTCTGATGAGTGTAAAATTATGCTGTATGGTAACGACGGAAGGAACAAGGTCTACAGAAGAGATGGAGAACGCTTTGCACAATGCTGCATTGAAGAAAAGGTCAGCTATGGTGGCGGTTCGTGGACGGTTTGGGGAGGAATCAGCGCCGACGGTAAGACAGAACTTGCCTTTGTGTCTGGGCCACGGCTGCCTGCACTAAACTCTCATCGGTACATCGAACAGTGTCTTGAACCTCATGTGATGCCCTATGCACATTTTATTGGCAACGACTTCATATTCATGCACGACAATGCTAGAGCTCACACCGCGGGCGTCGTACGAGATTATCTTACCGAAGTCAGTATCTCCATTATGGTATGGCCAGCAAGAAGCCCGGACATGAATCCCATTGAACATCTATGGGATGAATTAAAGAGACGAATTCGAGCAAGAGATCCAGCCCCAGAAACACTTAGCCAGCTGCAAAATGCAATCCAAGAGGAATGGGATAATATACCACAACATGTGATCGTGACTCTCATCCGATCGATGAAGAACCGTATGGAAGCAGTAATAAGAGCTCGCGGAGGGAATACAAGTTATTAAATAAACGTTTCTTACATTTTTTTTTCATTTACGCGTGTTGTTTTACCCATTTCCTTCATATTCCATACAGGGTAAAAATGACTCATTATACAAAATACGAAACCTATGAAGACTTAATTTGAATTTAGAACATTAACATTAGGATTTAAAAACCTCATACTACTCACTATTAAATGACATTTTAAATTTATTCCTAAATATACACATTTTTCTGATAATCCTTATCAAATCATAAACTGCGAGGTGTTTCGATTTTTTTGATGAGAAGTGTATTTAGCATATTGTCGATATTATGTAAGAAATAATTATTTTAATCTGTTAATAATTTATTAAACCAATTAAAGTATTTTCTCTTGTAATGTTACCCACCTAGATAGTAATTTTTTTACTCAACTGTATTTCATATGCAATACATGATAAAAAAAAAAAAATTGTTAAATCAAATTTTCTCAAATGCCGCATCCAAGTCTCCTTTCATCAGACATCCTAAACGAAATTTTCCATTAAAGCAAAAATATGAGAGGTATTTACACTGGCGTTCGCCTGAAGCCGGACAAATTAACCTTTGCAGAGCTGACCGCCGGAATTTCATAGTTGCTGGCCCAGATTTAATAATAAATATCGCACACACAATTTTTAGACCAACCTTCATGGTTCTGTACCTACTAGAAATGTTAACACTGTTACGGCCGCTGAGAGAATGCGTTCCTGACACATGTCAGTTGGTCTCGATTTCTATGGAGAAGTAAAGACCGTATCGTATTATACAGTGTAACCTAGCATAATCTATAGTTTTAAATGATATTATTCGTTTATATGACTGATAAATGATAGTAATTTATGTTTAGTAAATTCTTCGCCATATTTTTTTTTAAATGCGGACAACATCACATACATAACTCTGAACCCAAAGTAAGTAGCTGAAGCACTTGTGTTTAGAGATGGGTTATAACAGGTCAAACGTGATATCTGTTATTCCTGTTATTGTTACTCAATAATAACAGATGTCATTATCTGTTATTAAATAACAGCCTGTTATTTTTCCTACCCTGGTTTGCCAGAAAGTAGAGAACGTACAAATGTGAGTTCTATGAGTAGTAGATTACTGTAGGTTATCATATGTAGTAGTATAACACCCTATCAGAACTATCTTCTTAATTAGGTACACAAAAAGGATTAGAACACAGTATTTTTTTTCACAAATGAACAAAAAGCAGGAAAGTTTTCGAATTTTCGCTCTAAGTTCGAAAAGAAAATTAACCGTAAATAATGAAAACAAACAAAATATACGATGCAACCCATGTCAGTTGATTATCACCTTTGTCTGTATGCCATAAAGTCGTAGTTACATTGAACGTTTTGTGACCAATCCCGTAAGTGTACCTACTAACAAACACATTCGGATACGCGCTACTATTTAAAAGTTTCGCATTAACTATAATCTGTTGTAATTTTAGGAAACAATCATTTAGGTTTTACTTTTTGATATTTTTATGAATATAATAAATATTAACAAAAATCTATTAAATATCCAAATAAAGTAATATCTTACTATTTTAAAATTATCGATATAGTAATGTTAGCATTATTCTTACAGCGTTTCCGAATAGATATTTAAACAGATAACAAATAATACGACTAGAAATAGTTGTCACTTTTTAAAAGGATGTTTCCTTAATATAAACTACAATTTGTATTTTGCGGATAATAATACTAGGTGCTTCTCGTTTTAGCAAGAGTCAATGTAGCGGGTGTAAGCGAGAACGAAGAAATAACAGATAATACGATCTGATTTGAGAGTCACCTTTACAAGACGATTTCTTCTTGTGAAACGACGTACAATAATTTTGGAATTATAATACTAGATGCTTCTCGTTTTAGCAAGAGTCAACGAAATGGGTGTAAGCGAGATAAATGAATAAAAACGATAACAGATAAATACGATACTAACATAGTGTCTGCTATTTATGGTTGTTATTGATAGTACGCTGAACAGTGCTGAGAGTATAGATTAAGATTGGGTATTGTGAATTCAGAACGATATTTTTTAACAGATATATAATATCACAGGAGCAATTGTTATCTGTTATTTTATGGATACCTGTGATTTTTATCTGTGACGATAAATACGCCTCATCCCTACTTGTGTTATGGAATTCAGAAACAACGAACGTACCACAAACACCCAGCCCCGGACAATGTAGAAAAGTTAGTTTCTACATTGACCCGTCCGGGGATCGAACCCGGGACCTCAGAGCTAGCGACACCTTGAAACCGGTGCGTACACCACTTGACCACGGAGGTCGTCGAACAATATTAAATAATATTAAACCATCTATCAAGAACACATCTCAGCGGCCGGACTATAATAGTTATTTTACAAAGTTAAGCTAATGGCAGTACTTCAAACGTTAACCGGTAAAAGAAATCGCCCAAATGAATGAAAATGAAATTTCTTTTAAAAAAGTGATTCACTTGAATTATGGAATCAGAGAGAACGTAGATACCACAAAATAGTTTCTGTAAAAAAGAGTTTTTAAGAGGCTTACGGAACCCTAAATATTAACTTAATACCCGCACTGCGAGACAAAAGCTTTGACATTTTTAAATTCACTATTTGTCCTGGGTTTATTCTTGTGGTACGAGACCCGACATAGTTTTGCTTTTGAGCTCTGTTTTTTGTTATGACATAATATTTAATTTTGTTCCTTTTAGAAACTTAATTCACAAAGAAAAAACTTTATTTTAGTTAACACATTTATCGCGGGATAACTTTATTTTAGTTATCGCGGGATGACCTAGTCTCATACCGCGAGGGCTGGTTTGAGGCGGCGCGGGATAAGTTTGAATGGAAGGAATTGGGGGAGGCCTTTGCCCAGCAGTGGGACAGCATAGGCTAGGGAAAAAAAAAAAAAAAAAAAACACATTTCTTTTAGTTTTTTATTTACTTTATGTGAGTTTATTATCCCAGAACTGTTATTATTGATTTGCGGTTGATCGAGGTTGTAAATAAATTCTGATAAACAGAAGCTCTACATGTAATCACATAATCGGCCGAATATTGACAAACTTACCTTATGTCTTTGATATGTAACAAAATTACATATCACTTACCAAGGATCTCCTTTACCTATAACATAACTATACATATTATATTTTTTTTCCCAAAACAACCTTTAACAAAACAAAGAAAAAACCCATGTATGAAAAACAGGTAAGCATATTAAAACCAAAATTTTTCCTCATCCCCACACAAAGTACTACACTATCAATGCCAAACTAAAGTTCAATGACCTACATATACAAATACACTACCTGCCAACCAATCAGTTCTCCACATAAATCGCAACAACGACCATAGACAACCGTAGACGAGCATAGACAACATCTCGTGCTTAATGTATCAGCCGCAAGCTTTGTTCTCTATACACATCCGAGCAAATTAACGACACACCCTAATTTGTCACGGAAAATTTATTTTAAACGAGTCATTGATCATTTTCTCGTCAAGTCTGACGTAGGTTCGAGAATATTGTGATTATGTGTTTTATTATAATTTGGTGTCGTTGTTTTAGTGGTTTTGATAGATTTGTATGCAGGATTGGTTAGAAAAGATAATTTGAGTCTTATGTTTTTATAGAGAACTCAATAGGATTAAGTAATCGCTATTTGGCATGCATTAATTAACACTGTTCAAATAATAAATTATCAGTTAGTATTATCACTGTACTATTGTCAATTCTGGTAGAAAAAAAAGGCCTTGAAAAAACATCTTTTTAAGACCTAGGTACTTATCATAAAGCCAACGCACTAGTGGCAATAACGCCGTCCGCCAGATGTGCGCAAGCCGCTCGCTCGCGGTCGTCAGATCTGGAAGCACTCTGACATAACAAATACACATATAGGTACGAACACACATATCTATTATCTATTATTACTTATAATAAATCTGTAGAAGTGAAAATTCTGTACATTAAAAATATCAAAAAAATTAATGGCGGGGGGTGTTACTAGACCGACACCGAAACCAAAAGTGTAAAAAAAATTTTGTCTGTCTGTCTGTTTTTACGATTACGATGAAACTTGGTATAATTATTCTTTATTATCCTGGGCACCACACTGGGTAGTTTTTATCCCGGAAAAGTATAAACAATATAAAAAAGTTTCGTCATCCATGCGAACGAAGTCGCAGGCACAGCTAGTTTTAAAATAATTTTACTTCTTAACATTGAAGTTAACTTTTTTAAAAGAGTATGGAGTTTCCTTCCGGTTCTTCTTCATAGGAATGAACATTTTGGAACCTACAACTAGAGTCATTAGTTTAATGTTTTAAAAGAGCTTAAGAAGGCCTACTTGAAATAATAATACTTGAAATAATAATATTTTGATGCGGATTTTAACACACACACAAACAGAACATGTCCAAAAGCATAATCATAATAATAATCCAGCCTATAAACGTCCCACTGCTGGGCACTGGCCTCTTCCCATATAGAGAAGGCACGAGCATTGCTCACATAAGCATACCCGCGTTAATATTGACAAAGTGTTCAACTGTTATTATTCAACGATCGTTATGCTGTAATAAATTGTTGTTTTGCAGTTCTTGATATACAGGGTGTTAAGAAAAACCTGTCCGACCCGAAAGGGTGATATAGGTTCCACAATCACATGCCCAAATAAAATACTAAATTTGGAATATTCATGATAGTAGCAATTATAATGAACTTTGAAGCTACGATTTTTGGCCGCGAAATTCACAGAATTTGAGATTAAAACAATAATTACAGCACCATTTACGTCGGTATTATTTGGCGGCCTTTTGTTTGATCATTTCGCAGTGCCTGTGACGTCGCCGACTCTCTCTCGCCTTTTGGGACAAAATTTTTTTTTTTGTTATTTTTTTTTTTTCATTTTTCCAATTTTTTTTACATTAATGGTATCAGTTATCGATACCTAACAACACCTTAACGGATCGGACAGGGTTTTCTTAACACCCTGTATTATGAAATCGGTTTATTAGGTTAGGATAAGAAAAGGGTGTTTTCGTTTTTACCTTGAATGAGAATGAATATTAAGTGTTATTTACGTTTGGATATTACCATACTAATATTATAAATTCGCGAAAACTCTTCCTGTCTGTTACGTTTTTACTGCTGAACCACTGAACAGATTTTGATAAAACTTGTTGTGTAGTAAGCTTGGATTTCTAGAACGGATATAGGGATTTTGTCGCGACCGACATGTATGATGGTGATGATGGTATGGTGATGATGATAGTATAATTAATGTATTTAAAAATTCGGTTTCTCAATTCCTGATATGGAGAGAATTACTAAGCAATTATTATGTCTATAACTACATATCTGTATTATTACACCATAGCCTCTTGGAACACCGAGAAGGTCAACATGCCATGAGACCTGCAACTTTCTGTAGGGTACACGAAAATGCTGGAAATGTATCCAAATTCACCAATATACTGACTCGAAATATCAAATTATAGTACTTTCGTACCATATTGCGATAGTTATTTTAGTAAAAGAAAGAAAGTAATTGTTTAAAAAGCAGTTGCTTGGGTAGACCCCAAGCAACTGCTTTTTAAACATTTATAATTTTGACGGGCCTGTTGGTCTATCGGTTAGTGACCCTGACTGCTATACCGGAGGTCGTGGGTTCGATTCCCGCCCAGTAGTGCTATTCTGTAACATTATTTTCATGTCTCGACAGCGGAATCCGCGGTGAGATGTCAAATACGTATTCGCGAATTTGAATTCTAAATCAAGGCCAATTGGGTTCACTTTTGAAGTGAGCTTTATTGTCACTCAGGTGAAGCTCGATACCGAAATTATTTACAGAATAGACATACAGGACAAGTGTTGTGTGATGAGCATGATCATTTGTTCTGTGTCTGGGTGTAATTTATCTATAATATGTATGTATTTAGAAATATATAAGTAAGTTTATCAGTTGTCTGGTTACCAAACACAAGCTCTGCTTAGCTTGAGATCAGATAACAGTGTGTGAGTTGTCCCAGGATATTATTATTAACTATCCATAAAAGGGCAGTATACTAAACCAAAATATTACCATCCCAATACCTGAAATAATAATCATTAATTGGACAGCTTTACGTTACAAAACTGTAATACAACCAAAACAAAAACTGTACATCCAAACTAAACAAAATACACATCAATATTCACAAAAACCATACATTTTGCTTATGCAGTAACGGTGCGTCATTAATTATGCTCGCCAGTGCACTGCAGTCAATTTGTCGAGATTAGTACACTGGCTGTCAATAGAATAGTACACTGGAGTTATGAAGTGACACCGTATCTATAGGTATGACGTCATTTGTAAACTATGACGTCAGCTGCTATTAAAGTGATTGATACTAATTGATTAGTATCGGGTTATAGTTAATGTGGGTTTAATCTATCCACCAAAAATATAGTTTTGGTGGATAGATTTAGTGTGGAATACAGGGTGTTTGGTATTTACGACTAAAAAATATAGGTCATTGAAAGGCCCATTTTCTATTGTTCACCGTTTTAAATATAGTGTAGTAATGTAGTTTCTTAGATACCTACGTGTTGTTAGGTTTTTTTTCTAATTAGTCAAATTTTCATTTTAAATACGTAATAATTTTTTTCCGTCGGAATATGACAAAATAATGACATAATTCTTTGGTTGAAGATTATGAAATAAGTAAATTCGTATATTTTATTGCAAACCAAACTACCTTAAAATTCTATACTTTAATAACCTTTCATCATTTTAGTCAAAATCTTAATTATCCTAAAACTAATTTCAAGCAAAACAAAAGTCAATACAAAATGATCTTCTCTTGTATCAACAACAATAATTTTACGGTCAACTTGAATTCCCTTACGTTAAGAACTTTCAACCCTTGGCACTCCTAAAGAAGGGTCTAAAAGGGTCCAATTATAACTCTAGGACAATTAAATGAGTGAACACAAAAAGGTTAGCGCCTCGTTAAATTTAGCCGAGTTGATATCAAAAATGGCGGGTTTAATACTTAATGTTGCCTTTTATAGGTGGTAATGGTTAAGTAATTACGTTTTTATTATCAGAGTAAGTAAATATGTTGATATAAGTCATGATATAGTCGTGAATACGAAGCGCGGCGAAGGTGGTGTGATGATCTAGTCAGTTATGCGGGGCGCACGTGGACAGAAAACGCGAAAAACAGAGAGGTTTGGAAGAAGAAAGGGGAGGCCTTTGCCCAGCAAAGGATCTAACGTAGGCTAATAAAAAAAATTAGTAATAAATTACTAAAGCTACCTATTTTGATTATTCTCTGTTGTTTGAAAATACTTTGACTAAGAAAGTGATTAAATTAAAAAAAAAACAATATGCATTGTCTCATTCTTAAAAAAAAAAAAAAAAATTACGTGTTGTTTTTTTTAAGTGAAGAAACACGTATTTTTTGCCATGCAACGTAATATATAATAATACGTAATAACTATTTCACCTAAAAATAAACTCGATTATTTATTTAAAAAACGTTACTACGCAAATGTATAAAAAAGAAAGAATTTACCGCAACAACTCAATCGGGCGTCAAGTGCAAAATAATTGAAAAACTGTGACACAGATCCTCATTAAAAATTTTACGAACCTCACTAAAACCGCAGAGCTTAAAATCAATTAGTTTACAACATGAATTTTAGTTAAACTTTATCTTAAAGACATAAGAACTAAATTTGATTGGCATTAATTAAGGAATTTGACCTCCTCAAAGTAAGATATTTCAGACTCTTATTGTTAAGCAAAAATCAACCTTATTCCTCATGACATAAAGGTTATATAAATATTATTGTATAAAATTTTGGTATGGTTTTTTGTCAGTGATTGTTTAGCCATCGAAGCAAGACTGATTGGAAGCGCGTTTGTTTTAAACATTTAGTCAACGTTTTGCAACTAAAACACTTGTAATGGCAGAACCCGTTAGTTTAAACACCCATTGTATTGGATCATTGGACACTTAGGCCGTTTAATGACGTTTAAGAATATAATACTAGCTTTGTTCTGCGGTTCCGCCCGTGTTGAAGTTGGTTATCGCGGCAAAAAGTAGCCTAAGTCCGCGTGTTAACGATCCAAGCTAACTGCTTCTCAAGTTTTATTAAAATCGATTAAGTGGATTAGCCGTGAAAGTGTAGCAGACAGACAGACTGAAAGCCAGAGATAATTGCACATTATATAATAATTCCCATTATTCCTATTTTTTTTATATAACCTCTTTCGTGTCCCACTGCTGGGCAAAGGTCTCCCCCATCCGACTACAGACTTTATTCCTAATATCAGAATCTAAAATCACCAAACAGCAAGTGAGCTAGCATCAACGCTCGTTCCTTCTCTACACGCGAAGAGGCTTTTGCCCAGTAGTGGCACATTTATTGGCCGATATTAGATAAATACTAGCTGTGCCTGCGACTGCGTTCGCGTGGGTGACGAAACTTATCAATGAGTTTTTAACCGCAAAATTAAGTTTGTTTTTTATTGTTTATATCTACTTTTCCGGGATAAAAACTACCCAGTGTGGTGCCCAGGATAATAAAGAATAATTATACCAAGTTTCATCGGAATCGAACTGGTAGTTTTTGCGTGATACCTGAACAAACAGACAGACAGACGGACAATTTTTTTTTTTTTCACACTTTTGTTTTCGGTGTCGGTCTAGTAACATCCCAGCCATTTATTTGTTTGATATTTTCAATGTACAGAATTTTCACTTCTACAGATTTATTATAAGTATAGATTATTTATACAAATCATACGAGGTACACTATAAGCACTACATACAAACACATTTCAAAGGAACTAAACAGTAGTCCGTCCAACAAAGTTAGCTAAACGCAATGAAACTCCATAGATTCACTGGGCATCGAAACAGAATGGCTTTGTGGTTTCAAGCACCAACGCTAAGTCTACATTCATTCTAAAATTACCTACGTTTAAGGAGCATTTCGGCGAAAACAGGAGCTAAGTGTGGGGCCATGAAACAAGCGTGTGCTATGTACTTATATAACAAAGGTCAGTAATATATCTTATCACTAGCTGTACCCGGCATGCGTTGCAATGCAATTTCTTCTACCTAACACCTGCCTACTACCTACCTACTACCACTTAGGGGAATGAAAAATAGATAGTAGCCGATTCTCAGACCTACTGAATATGCATGTAAAATTTTATAAAAATCGGTCAAGCCGTTTCGGAGGAGTATGGTAACTAACATTGTGACACGAGAATTTTATATATAAGATTAATATTTCTCTCTTTCACAAAAAAAATATTACAATGCCTAGACTGTAAATTTAAATTAAAAAATTTAAGCTTCAGTTGTTATTGTCTAAACCTAAGAGATCGCTTAAACTCAATTTTAGTCTAAATCTTCAGTTTGTTGCTTAAAACGCTATGTAAAAATTACGCACGCAAGGGCTGGCATTTTTATCATTGTCTAAAGTCTGGTTTATATTTATAAAAAATAAATAAAATTTCTAATAAATAATACCTACCTAAGCAAATACTTATTACGTTATTTGCGAACGCACAATAATCCAATCGTGAGACTAAAACTGCCCAAAAAAAACTATACTACTTTACTAGCTGTACCCGGCATGCGTTGCAAAGCAATTTTTTCTACCTAGCACCTGCCTACTACCTACCTACTACTACTTAGGGGTATGAAAAATAGATAGTAGCCGATTCTCAGACCTACTGAATATGCATATAAAATTTCATAAAAATCGGTCAAACCGTTTCGGAGGAGTATGGTAACTAACATTGTGACACGAGAATTTTATATATAAGATTAGCGTTTTTATCATTTACACCTTTCTCGTAGCTCCATCACAAAAATCCATGTTAATACCACACCGCTAACCAATCCGCGTCAATGAAAGACAACATACCAAATTGGCCACTAAAATGAAAACCCCGGATCCCGCTGTTTTAATGGCCACACATAAAGTTTATACAGTCACTATGTTAGTTTGATTACGTTATGGAACTCGCTAGCTCTACATAGAAGTAATTGTACTGAATGTGACTGTTATTTGAGATATTTTAACCGACTTCGAAAAAGGAGGGTGTTATTATGGTTTGTACGTTCATTTTTAAAATTATATATATAGATTTGTTTATACCTATATGTTTTTGTTTATCTAATACAAGTCAATCATAAATATTTGTGTTGGAAGTTGTGACAAACGATAGTTGTAAAATTTCAAGTGGCGTAGGATAATATATACCTAATAATTTCAGCCTAACGTACCACTGCTGGGCACAGGCCTCTACCCATACAGAGAAGGCGAGCGTTGATCACCACGCTTGCTCTCTGCGGATTGGCGATTTCAGATCCCAATTTTGGAATGAATTAATAAAACCTCAGAGAGAGCCTGAAGATTATAATTATGTTAAAGTCCTCTTTTTATTTTTATAATTTAAAACCAGTTCCAGTCAATGGAAATGATCTAAAAGCAATACGTTTAGCCTCGGAAGGAGGTTTATATTGCTTTGTAGCTAAACAAGATGTCACAACAAAGTGATGCTCATAAAATAAAGATTACACTAAAACAAAACTGTATCGTTAAAGTTGGTCAGAGATTTTGGAGGCGAAAACCCTTTTTATGGCAGGAAAAGCATTTCCAAAACCTTATGGTTATCAATGTCTATATCATCATCTGCCTAGCCTGCCTGCCTTTTCCCAAACTATGTTGGGGTCGGCTACCAGTCTTACCAGATTCAGTTGAATACTGTATTTTACATGGAGCGACTGCCTATCTGACCTCTACAACCCATTTTGCTGGAAAATAAAGTATCCCATAGTAAGACAGGTTGTCAGAATTGACTTAACAACTGCCAAAGATGTACATATGACAATCGGCACCTACGGCTTAACGTGCTTTCCGAAACACGGAGGGGACTCGGTATGTTATAAATGGTCACCCATCCACGGACCAACCGCGGCGAGCGCGGCTTAACCTGTATTATCGGTCAAACCGTACACTAAGCCACGAGCCCCTCTATAACTACTCTATATATAAATGTCTATATATGCAGTAGATACCTACTATCTGGTGAACTACTTACCCGGTTCTTAGCTTCACAAAATACCGAACAAAAAAACATGAAAATTGGGCCATCCGTTTGGAAGCTACGAGGCTCGAACGGATTGAAACAAAATTCAAAATTTTAACACATTTTTTAATCTTACTTTCTAATAAATTAAGTGACTCGTTTATTTTATTATTTACCTAGTGTTTGGTGTCAAGGTTAAATTTTAGAGTGCTATTTTACTTATTTATTTATTTATTAAATGATTTACACGGCTTGGAGCCAGTTACATAAATCGCATAAAAAACTTAAACTAATCATTCTAAAATGCACATTATTCTAACTGAAACATAATTCTTATATTTATATAATAATAAATTGGAAATATCTACTACATAGGTACTTTTATTCTCATTGAATTGCAAACAACTGAACATTAATTTGGGAAAGGCATCGGTAAACAAATCGCAGTCCGGGTTGGACTGTACAAGCTTATTCAGAGCGGACAATACACGCGGTATGGGAGACGCAGCACGAGAAATAATTCTATAATTAAATAAATATTCGCTATTTTCTATAATGGTACTTGTTTTGTCTTTGCAAAGTTAAAATGTCAAAAAAAGTAAAAGAAATGTATTTCTTTTACAAAACTAACTACTAGCCTAAGCTTTACAAAACTCCCAGCCCCTTTCAGTTATAAAACTATGTCGGTGTTATTGAGTTAGCCCGAATTTTGTCAGAAGTACTTCGGTCCAAAATGGGGTATTCTGCTAAATCCATACTTTCTAACTTCGGTTTAGTTATAGGAATTGTATTGACTAACCTAAGTCGAGTTTACTGTTTCGATTTTGAAGTTAGTGATTGATTTAATGGTTGTGTATTTAATAGGATAGGAGTGTCATTTTTCATTTCGTTTTCTTGACAAAAAGAGAAAAGAGTTTTTTCAGTCACATCAGAATCTAAGTGTATTTTTCACTTAAAACCAAATCAGTCGAATTGAAATTTCTTAAACGTTACAAACTATTTTTAACGGTTATTTAAATGTCTAGATGAATAGGATTTTTTCTTTACTTAGGCAAGTTTGAACACCTATTTTAAACATGCACGAGACAATTATTTTCTCAAAAATAATACAAAGAAGTATTGATGGCATATTAAACTAATTTTTAATACAATGTTGTCGATTCGTGAGCTAAGCAATCCGGTCCGTATATTTAAAACTAAACAAACCATGACACAATTCATTTTCATTAGTAATTCAGCGTGGATAATGTAATAAACATAGCTGCTTGGGTGCGTTCTTTCAAACCCCATAAAAATTAAATAAAAAGCTGCGTTCATATGGAAACATTTTAAAATAATACAATTATTAGATTACTTGTGAATAAACAAGTTACTGGGAAAATAGGTACTATAAAGGACACAAATGTCAAAAAATAAAATAAGCACAGAAATAATAGTTATTATGTTTGGCATTAAATTTTTATTAATGTTTTACATCTTTCTTTTTCATCATTTACTTCCCATCTTATGTCCTTTTCTTTAGATACTCTACCGAAATCTAGCAATTTTAGCTAGCCTCGAATTAAACGATTTTCTGGCTAAGTTATCCAAAATTTGTTTTTTGAACAAAAACAAACTATACCTACTCTTCAGCTATTCTAAAGTTATTGACACAAAAATATCTTATTTACTCATCTCCACATGTAGACTTACTGTATTCAGTTCTCAATAAAGTTTAGTATGATAGTATTATTATATAACGGGAATTAGCGCGTATATGCTTAAATACCTTTAGTGTGTCAAGCCCTAAAGGTATTTAAGCATGTACGCGCTAATTCCAGTTATAATTATGTCCATTGGTCTATCTGTTATTCTTCACTAATTACTGTAAAGCTACTGGCATGTGATTGGTTCCTAATTCCAATTGACAGAATGTATAATAGTACTATAAACATGCAGCGCGATAGTTTAAAAGTTATTAAATTTAGTATGATTTCTTTGAACCGTAACAATTTAAAAAATTGATTCTAGCCAGTTTTTTTCAACTGAATTTTACACTCACTTTTAACTAAAAAATTTGTCAACTTATCAACATTGCCAACACAATGAATACACCTTAACCCAATAAAAGGCTTTCCTACTAGTTGGTACTAATAAAAGCGAAAACCCAACGCATAATACGCGTGATAGTTAAATCAATTGAATGCATTACGGTAATAGCTTTGTATCACGTTGCTCGCACTAGGAATTATGTAGGAGTGGTACAAGATATAAGCGAAAGCGGGTATAGTGAAGGTTTTCCTTTTTTTATTCCTTTAGTTCAGGCAAATAGGGCCCATAGAAAATACAATACTTATATAACATAACAATATCTATAAACAAATACAATTATAAAAAAAATATAAAAAAAACGAATGCACACGAAACGCTGCGTGGTGTCGCGTATCCTTCCTCTGAATTTTCGATAGACGACACCCTTCGGCCAAAACTCTTCCTTGAGGAAGGTCTCGACGTGGTGAGTTGGAAATCGCGCCATGAACGACTTGAAGTTTGTGTTGTGGCGCGACTCCAACCTCTCCACCCTCAAGGTCCAGTTGGTCTTGGACATACTCCACGACCTGCTCCACCGTCGTGGTGTGATGTACACGATTTAGGTTAACTCTTTTCTCTAGGAGTGAATGCTGAGATGACGAGTAGTAGTGATCAATGGAAGGTGAATACGCATTGCGCCGACTCCAAATAATTGGGAAGATCGCAGGGAGATGATGACGATGATGATGATGATTTAGGTTAACTCTTTTCAAGGTAACATTGGATTTAGTTGAAAGTTATTTGTTCTCTTTTATAGTTTATTACTTGATTAGAAGCCGCAACAGTGACTATTGCAGTATAAGCATGCCATTTCGTGCTTTTGTTACTAGGCTTACTAATTAAAGTATAAAAAAATAACCAGTGTAGAATGAACTGGTGTTTTGGTGCAGTTACGTGTTAATGTAAGTGTAAAAAATAATGACATTGATGAATATAGTAGCTGGAATAACCTCCTAACTAAACCTGTTGTAGGATTAGAGTAAAAAAAAATCGATCATCGTCTATTTACAATGTTTTGAGGTAACTGCAGTTTCAGTTATAAAGAAAATAAATAACTAATAAATATTGACAACATCACATACATTGCTCTGAACCCAAAGCAAGTTGCTAAAGCACTTGTTTTATGGAATTAAGAGACAACGAAGGTACCACATACACCCGAACCCGAGAGAATGTAGAAAAGTGATTTTTAACGTTGTCCCATCCGCGGATCGAACCCGGGAACTCAAGCGACACCTTGAAAACCGGTGTGTACGCCACTCGACCACGGAGTGTTCAAGTCGGTCGTAAATTACGTTAAAATTTAAATTCATTTAGTTTTAGTTAAACTTTCTTAAATAAACCAAGTTTATAAATATTTCAACAAAAACTGCAACGCCTGAATATATAATGTTAAACCCGCTAAATCCTGTCACTTAGACCACCCAACAAAGCTGATTACACGCCGCGGGTACACAGCCCATGATAAATATTAGCTATACATCGTCTGAGCAATACATTGATGTTCACTACAGTATTCGGGTATTACTGTAATTTTGACCAAGCAATGTATGCGAAAATTATTATCAAACTGAATAACACTCCATATTTATTTTATTTACAATTCAATATGTACTTAAATCTAATACAAGAACATACAAAGACTAAAATTAAATCTTATATAGATAAATAAAACTAACACGCGTCAAAATACTCATCGTCATCCCTGTCAATGGCGGGAAACGTGCCCAGAAGGCTGGCAGCATTGCCACGTTGAATGGCTATGCCGATTCTCTGTGCAAGGAACAAACCAGCTCTCTGATCACGAGTAGAGTCTACCAAACGTTTTGACAGTTCTTTAAAAAGATTTCGTGCACTCTTGGTACGATTTTGGATGACAATACTTTCCGGCTCGCCATCAGTTTACGTTTAGGTATACCTTGTGTCGCATGTCATCGGTGTCAATGCGGTGAAACAGTCGATTGCCTCGGTCACCATGGCCTGTCCTGCAGCAGGAGCGCAGGACGTATATCCCGTCACGCAAATATTAATGACATTATTCGTCGTGCTCTTGTCATTGCCGGTGTACCAGCTGTTTTGGAACCCAATGGTTTGGTGCGCAGCGATGGTAAGAGACCTGACGGTATGTCATTGTTGCCTTGGAAATTGGGTCGGCCTTTGGTGTGGGACGCAACGTGCGTCGACACCCTTGCGCCATCCCACGTTCTAAGTTCGGCGGCCTCTCCTGGAGCTGCTGCTGGAGCAGCGGAGACCCTTAAACGGCGAAAGTATAATAACCTAATGGGTAATTATATTTTCGAGCCGTTTGGGGTTGAAACGCTCGGGTCATGGGGTCCGAGTGCACGAAATCTTTTTAAAGAACTGAATAATATACAAATTAGGAAAAATGCGATTTTCTGAAGATAGCGAAGGCAGCGTAGATAATAAGATTTAAATAGTATTTTTGTATTATTATTTATTTTATGATAATTTATAGGAATCTTTTTATGTACTGTAAAGTACAGTAAATATCTAACAACACGCTTAAATATTATTATAAACTAATTAAAACCTAAAACATACATACATATAATCACGCCTCTTTCCCTGTAGGGGTAAGCAGAGACCACTTCTTTCCACTTGCTATGATCCTTAATTCCTTACACATATTTCGCTTTATCCACTTTCATTATTCCCTTCATACAAGCTGTTCGGTAAACCTAAAACATGGAGTCTTAAAATTCATTTATATCGCTGTCAACTTTAAATATCTACATTTTTATTAATCTTCTTCAATGGCTATGTAGTTTTAGTGGGTAAATTCGTCCTAAATCATAATTTCTAATAAAAAACCGATAAAAAATTAATCTATATATACCTACAATATAAGTATAAATACTTCATCAGTTATCAAACCACATCAAATATCAACTCTAGAAGAAAGTATAATTTGATATTTCAATCGGAACGGTTCAATGCTCTTAAAGAAAATTGCTTTTACAAAAATACTTTTACGGAAAGTATCTTTAGTATATGAAAATAAATGGAGTATAATATGTATTAGAAACAGATAAGACCGATATTGATTTAGTATACAAAGATACTGGATATCCATACCAATGTTTTAAATGCGATATTATTATTATTATTATTTATTTAATTTTTACATTTTGCTTAGAAAACTTATAAACTAAGCCCCACAAAACCGTAGTAATGGTTTGACTGTGGGGTCACTGATATTGTTAGGTACAATTTGTCGGTCTGTCTGTTACGCTTTTGCGGGTACACCGCTGAACCGATTCTGATGAAAATTGATGTGGGGTAAGTTTGTATCCCAAGATAGAAAATTTTCGCATAATTTGACAGTTTCCGGAGACATAATATTTAACTACAGTAATCCATCTTTTTATGATGAAGAAAAATAATAAAATTATTGCTTTCTGAGGTTATTGCGAAGGTGAATGTTTTTGCTAAGACCATGATACCTACAAAGGTGTTGAAGTCGGGAACTAAAACCTAAATATGTATATACCACGGTAGAATACGATAAAAGTATTTAAAATAGTGTTATGAAATGATCATGTTACTTCCATTTTACGCCGATTCTCTTTCCGTACACTATGAAAACAGGTAAATCCTTTCAAATAAGTATTAGCAGGTTTGAGTGTAGTTATAAGCGTGTAAACATGTCAGCGACTAAACAATGGCGGTGTAATGGTGCGCCGGCTGCAAGACGAGACGTTGCGAAGTACGGTAGGTAAAAAATCTGAAAAAAAAATGTTAATTTTTAGAAAGATACAAGTGCTTTGTGTTATATATAAAGCTTTTTTTAATACTTATGTAGTTAGTTAAAATGAAATACATCGTGGTGTTATGTTTTTACTATTTGTAAGTAATAAACAAAAAAACACTTATGTAACGTTATATATTTATCTATTTGTCTAATTGTATTGAAAAGTTGAATTTAGTATGTTGAGCAGTACTTACTTATTGATGAAAAATAACTAAAAAAAAATAAACATAGTGGTCGTTTAGTTTGATAAAGTGTTATGATTATTAAAATGTTGATCCTTGTGTTAAACCAATAAATAAAATATTTCATGGACAAAATAATACCTACCAGAACAAAGCTCTGAAAGTAACGTCACACCCTGCGGTCTTTTATATACTGTTTTACAGAAACAGTTCAGTAACTTAAAACTAAGCTACTTTAATCCAGATTAAATGGTTATGCTATCCGTACACTCAGTAATACACAATAAAAAAACCTGTGCAAGGAAGAAAAGTGCGCGTTTTCCTGTATTTTGTGCAAGACGCCTGAGAGCTTAATCATGCGCAAGATAAGCAGGTCGCTCTAGGGTTGTCACCGAGCATTTATAAAAAATTACAAAAATGTTTTACTCTTTAGTCATGTATTTGTGTTTTTGCTTTGTATATGTATACATATGTATTTACTAGTCTCTTGAAAACTGCACTAATTAAAATAAATGTATGTAATACCTACAACGCAAATAAAAATGGACAAAAAAAATATAATCTGATATGTTTTTCGTTTTTAGGTTTTAGGCTCCTTATGTCACGTGCTTTCAAGGTTAGAGCTTATTAAAAACGTAAACGTTAACGATACCGGTGCAATGCCGTTTATGATCGATCACTTATAACACAATAGGAGCTAGTCCCTGCAATATACCGCAACTCGAAGGATATTTCTCGCATTGTCTTAATAGACACTGAAAAGAAGTACACGTTTTACTACACATACTGAAAACTGTGTATCTAGCTGCGTAATAATATATTAAAAAAAACTGTGCTGATAACTTATGTTTTCGTTGTAGAAACAAGTGACAGCCCTTACCGAATTTCGTTGCTCCAAAAACCAAGCAAATCTTTTGTCCCATAGCAATTCAATTTAGTGATAAAAGATAGGAAAAAGCTTGTGATGAGTAAGACAAATAAAGTAGCTCTCGATTGAAATAAGAGGCTTACATTACCGCAATCAAACACATTCGGGAAAACTTTCGTCAATACACGAAAGTTGACGCGAATGTTAAGATTGTCACGTAGCTTACATACAGAAACTGTCGTGGTGGCCTAGCGGTTTAATGAACGGAATTGTATGCACGAGGTTGCAGGTTCGAACCCAGGCAAGTACCAATGTGGCTTTTTCAAAGTTATATGTACTTTCTTAATTATTCTAAGACACTTCTGACAAACGGTGAAGGAAAACATCGTGAGGAAACCTGGATTCCAAAAATTTGGGATCTGAAATCGCCAATCCGCAGAGAGCAAGCGTGGTGATCAATGCTCGTGCCTTCTCTATATGGGAAGAGGCCTGTGCCCAGCAGTGGGACGTTTATAGGCTGGATTATTATTACATACAGTACCTTAACACCTCTTTGAAAAGTACGACTAAAACATAATGTTTCGCATAATCATTAGCAAAAGAATAAAATAATACTCAAATCTATATCAACTTTTTAACCGACTTCAAAAGAAGATGGTTATAAATTCAACTGTTTTCTTTTTTTGTATGTTTGTTACTCGATATCTCCAGCAATTGAAGATGAATTTCAATAATTATTTACGTCATCAATAGGGTATACTCCAGAAGTGGTCCCATATAACATTGTAGTCAATTCCTTTTCAAATTTCCGTTCAATTAATTATCACTCCACTAATCCGCTTATCATAATTACTACATACATCCATTAACATAGTGCACTAAACTTAATCCCCTAAGTCTATACTACTTTATTAATGCACTACACTGTACATTAATAAAGTGTCGGCATTCAAGCCACGTTCGCCAATCTTAGATCCTCGACCCTTGTGTCAATCGATGGCTAGTTCATTTGTCTTAATGTTTATCGGTCTATCCCATCGGGTAGGGTATATATAACTTGTGAATCTTGGGTGGTTTAGAATAAATTGTGTAAGAATGCAAAAAAGAATGTTGTATTTGCAATAAGTATCAGAAAAATTATGGTTGGAAAAAAACGTGCTTCGAAAATGAGGTCAAAACTATGGTGACGAAATTTTCATAGGGTGATTGTAGCAGTATTAAATATATATTTTTGATGTTCTTTTTTATGTTTAACCTAAGTAATTTGATCGCTTTTGTTTGCATGTACTTTATCAAAAAAAAACTAATTTAAGATTTTAAATGTAACAATTAATTTATAAAAAAAAGGTTCTAAGCCTTTCAAATCAAAATACAAGTCTATGTAAAACTGAAAATAAGTTTATTCTTGACCTACTAAATCTAAAGCACCAAATAAAAAAAGGTTTTATCGCAGTCGCATTGTCTATGACCCTTCCACAGATAACCCAAGACAAATAAAGAGGCATAGACTAAAATAGAAGAATGTGAATGTTACGTTAAAACTGTTCGTGGTAAGAATACTAAGTATTTATTTATTAATATCATACCATTGCTTTAGGTAAAGGCTATTTATTATATATATTGGATAGGGGGTCCGTTTTCTGTATTAATACTGTTTTTATTTATTTAGGTAGGAATAATGGGTAGTAGGTCCCTATTCATAATATTTCGTTGCTATTTTCTGCGTAGTGTAAACTGGCAATGTATATTCAATTCAATTCAATTCTTTATTTCCGTTCCATATGTTATACAGTTGGTATCTTATAAAGTTAAAACAATATATTTGAAACAATATGGACCCGGTAGGGCACAGCATAAAGAGGTTGGAGAGGTTTGCAGTACATAAAATTATCTTATTACCTAGTATAGTACTAAAATCTATGCTTATCACTAATACATAAGTGTAATAACATATTATATTCTTTTCTTGTTGTCTGTGTGTGTGTGTGTGTATATGTGTGTGTGAGGGTGAGGGTGAGGGTGTGTGTGTATGTGTGTGAGTGTTTGTATTGGTATTGATTGGTATGGGGTTTTAGGAACATGTTCATTATTTTTTTATTGATTTATCGTCCATATACTCTTTTAATGTATAGTAGCATTTTGAGTGTAAAAAATTCTTTAATTTGCTTATAAACACAGTCGTTTTTGTTTCATCTTTGATCGTTTTGGGTAGGGTATAAAACTGACCTTCAAATTCTTGTTAGACATATCGCGTAACAAACATACGTTAAAGAAACTCCTGCTTTAGATTTTTTTTTCTTTTTTACTCATGCACGGTTATCTGATCCCAAGCTAAACGATCGTGCTCATCACACAAAGATTTGTCCTGGGTGGGAATCGAACCCACAACCTCCGGTATAGCAGTCAGGGTCACTAACTAGAACTACAGGCCCCTCCAAAACAGTTAGAAATAGAAATAGGTTAAAAAGTTGGTTTGAAAAAAAAATTCTACCTTCACTCAGAACGAGTAAATAAAATACTATATTACGGTTAAAGTGTAAACTTAAGAATATAACCTTTAGTTACCTACCATACTTTTATATCAGTGTCTAAAGTACAACGTTGTATAACGATCACCGAGGGAATTGACGTCTAGACAACACCGCAAAGTTAAACATTTTCAACCTTTTAACAATATCATAAAGAGTACTTATTTAATAACAAGTTTAATTAGTTTTATAAATTAAAAAGTTAATTTGTTTGTTAGTTAAGCATGCACTGTTAAACCACTGAACAAATTTTAATGTTTGGTGAGGATTAAGTTTTAATTCTTAGATGGGACTGGATAAATCTAGTATACACAATAAAAAAAAACATGTGCGTTGCACTAAAAATAATTAAATCATTTAAATATTATAATAGCACCAGTGCACAGTGTGACAATAATTTCAATCGGGCATTAATATTTTGCCCTGCAGTGGGACAATTATGGCTAAAAATAAAAATAAATAAATTAATTAATATTTTAGTTTCTCACCCATGCCAATTTGTTTGTCATGGGCCTTTACTACGTAACAAAGCCAAAACATTTTTCAAATAGTAAATTAATAAATCACCAAAACACAAAAACCAGATACCACACGAAATGAAACGATAACACAAACTTATCGACAAATAGTCGAACAATCGAAATTATCGAATGACCCGTTTAAATCGACTAAATACCGGCCAATACCGAGTTTAATACGTTTAGCGATTGTTTATCGTAAACACGAATCGGTATTCTAGTCCAATCGACAATGACTAATGGGATTGGCTTTGAGATATCTCTTTGATGTTACTGGTTTATAACTGTTGGGGAAGTAAACAGTGATTTGGATTTTCCTGAAAGAGTGTCTTTTCTACTGATTGAATGACTAAAATACTAATGCTGAAAAGCAGTATTTGACTTATTTACTGACACAGTTTAGTTAGTCATGTATCATAATGTGACTAACTAAAATGTTTTCATTAAACAGCTTTTAAAGAATAATGAGTTAATATGTTTAATTCTCTTTTTTATGTTTTATCTTTTGAACTTGCTGATGTTCGGAGAAAGAAACACCTTTATACATTTAATAGCAGGCACCTAGTAGGATAAAATTATTTCTTAAGAACTGGCATATATTCTATACGATAGGATAACATCGCTAGACTCAATAAAAATTGATTTCGTTTTCTAATATTTATATACTTTATTCAATTAATATTAAATGAATAGCAATAATATACTATTTAGTAATCCATAGAGACATATAACGAGACAAACTTTGACACTAATTTCAAAATCAATCCTTCATCACCAAAAACTCTCAAGAACAAAATCTTTAAGTAATATTATTTACGTCCGCGACAGACTCCGTTTTTTTTGTCGTTCTCGAAACCGATAGTTAACATCCGTGCTCGGATAATCGCCGGATGTGGCCCCGAAAATCGCATCGTTAGTCGTACGGACTTAAGATTATGGCTACTTAACGTGGAGACGGAATTTGGGATTTAAAATAGAACCAACTTAAAACTTTCATGTTTAATGGGACTACCTCGGAAGTATATCGTATCGACGAAAATGGATTTTTTGAAATCGATCCAAAATTACCGGAGTTTTTGCGGAACAGACATAAAAAATTAAAAAGAATGAAAAAAAAGATGGCCGGCCCAGGAAGAGGTGGCGGGATGACTTAGTTGCGTACCGCAAGGGCTGGTTTAAGGTGGCGCAAGTGGCGCAAATGGAAGGACTTGGGGCCAGCAGTGGGACAGTATAGACTAGTAAAAAAAAAAAAGAAAAAGAAGTATAAAATTGGAAACCTTCAGTCGAGTTGAGAATGTCCCCTTTTTAATTCGGTTATAAATCGTAGCATAATGTCTATTCGACCACACTTTTTCAAAGTTTGATGTTCTTTGTTAGTTATTTTTAAGATGAAACTGTGTAGCTGATAAAGCTATTGTAGAGAAACTCGAAGCTAATGTATTTGATATTGTTATTTAAACATACTTTCTTCTTTTCGATGCAGGTCTATTATTTAAGCGTCAATTAAAGGTGCAATTTTCCTAATTGGTAAGTATTAACTTCTGCCAACATAGTAAGACTGGTTGTATATTCCACTACATAACTCAATTTTGAATTTACAGAAACAATAGCGTATACTATTGTTTGTGTAAGACCTTATCGATAAATATTAAATAAGGCAAACAATAGGCTACTAACACCAAACCAGGTCTATTTCTAAACCACTGAATACCTCAAGGTAACGTGTACCAGAATCAAACATTATGATGTAGTTAATATTCATTGAACACAAGTACTAATATCAGTGTATTAGGCTGTTCAGAGGGCTCGTGATTAGATTTAAGCGTAATTACAGTGCACTGGTGGTTTGAGCAATAAATTATGCTCAGTGGCGTGCATTGGTTTTCGGCCATGGTAGGCACTCGTACATGGAGCAACTTTACCGTAAATACGCAAATGAACTCCCAAAAAATGGAACAAGCATTATTTTTGTGGATCACAAAGTGCGTTCAGGTCTGACGAACGCGCACCGAATGCGCTGCCCGCGCCTGCAGTTAGGTACTGCAATATGTTAGTGCGCCTCCTTCGCGAAACTCTCGCAAAGGTCGATGGTGCAAATAACGCCGTCTCCGAACTGTTCGCGAGCAGTACGCGCGCTGCAAGATACAATTTAAAATGCACGCGCGCAGCTCGCGACCAATTTCTGATTGAATCACTATTTCAACTTGTTGGTATAAGTTTGTATAAAATAATCTTAGTAAAAGTAACTGCGAACAGCAGCCGACTCCGCGACTCGGGACTCGCGACGAGCAAACGGTCAGCTTATGATTGAGGACTTTTATTTGTGTAATATTCTTAATAAGGGTTCGAAACCGAACCTAAATAATAGTAAATATATTGAGCCATAGTCAATATGACCATTCGAGATCAACATTACCTACCTTATGTATTACATAGAAAAAAAAGAATCAGACGTATTATTGAATGTGCCAACATATACTATTATCTTGTATGTTTAATTTACTCCCATTTTTATTAAGATTTTAACTAAAAACAATCACTTAAATATCATCATCCACAACAACAATATGTTTTCGTCGTAGTTGTTCTCGTAGGTATCAATTCACACAACAATTTCGTATTTAACAATCAAGAAACGACGAATAACACAAAAAGAATCGTTCGTCCAGCAGCACACCGCTAGTCAGGCGATAGTTTCTAACATTTTGAGTTAATATTATTATGAGCCTTACCTTTAAAGTTTTGTCAACAAACCCCATCTGATGGGTTTGTATTGTAAGTTTGTAATTACGCACGTATGCTATCCAAACATATTTCATTTTCGCCACAATCTTAACATTCATACACATAGCGGTTTATTAATGCTCCTGATTCTTAAACTACAGCCACTTCACAAAATCACAATAAATAGAAACTAGTTACGAAAGACAAGACGAAAACACGCGCGCGAACTATCAAAAACTTAATAAACAATCTGCCACAGATAATAAATATCGAAAAACGACCAAGTTGCAACACAGAAGTAAAACAATAAAAATGTTAATTGAAACTAAATATAATAAACATCAATAAGTAACTAAATAACATTGTGATAATTAATTTACAAGTTATTAGTATTTTAAAACGCAAGTTTCATTTAAAATACACTAATAACTGGAATAAGAATTGACAAGTTCGATGAACGACCCAAAAGACTTTTGCTCCAAAACGGATATGAGAGTAGAATGAATGGGAGAAAGAAAGAATGAAGAATCTTGTTTATTGGCAGGTAAGCATGCTTACTGTAGGTGTAAAAAATTACGAATGTCAAATGTCAGAGCATTACGCTTTGCAAAAAGAGGTTTTCGTTTTTGTCGTATAATAAAAACTCAAGATGGCGGTGTATTATTTTCTGTTTTTGAAGTGTGCGTGCGTATATGGATAAGGAGATTTTGTTTGAATGTGTGAGTGGAAACTAGGCAGTTTTTGAATAGCCTACTTTGTCGTTGAGTATTGAATGAATTTGAACGTGACATATGTGACGTCATTATTGATTTGTTTGTTATTGAAATGTTTGGATACAAGTTTTATTATCTGTAATTTAATGATTATGTATGATGAGTGTTGACTGATTTATCTTATATTAATTGTTATATTTAAAGATAGTTAGTTGGGATTTTGCAGGTAGGCACTGCCTTTTTGCCTATATGCAATGCACGCCACTGATTATGCTATAAATTCGGCAGTGAAGCTCATAGTGGATTGATTTTCGTGTTATCTAGTCGAAAGTAATGTTTACAGTGTTATACTTAGTTAGGTTTACCTAACTATATATTATATATTTTTTTGGAAGAGGTCTTTGCATTTCGCCTGAGCGCTTTGACAGCTTCACCGGACTTTTGGCGAGGACCTTAAGGCCTACAACCAGAGCAATAGGAAAACTAATTAGTCAGCAGCGACCACTAAGGGCACCCCGTGCAGGGTTCGGACCTCGACTTAGTGCGTTGCTAACAATCTTAATAAGGCAAAAAAAAACAAGGCATGGCTGGATGAATAATATAATAAGAATAAGCGAGTACATGCATAAATACCTTTTAGGGCTTGGCGTTTCGACCGGGTTACACAGGCCGTAGTCGCAAGCAGACAGTCTGCTAAGTAACTACGATATTAAACAACCCTAAGCCAAACCATAGTACGGTACTTTTTAGGGTTCCGTACCCAAAGGGTAAAACGGGACCCTATTACTAAGACTCCGCTGTCTGTCTCCAGGCTGTATCTCATAAACCGTGATAGCTAGAAAGCTAGCTGAAATTTTTACAAATGATGTATTTCCGTTGCCGCTATAACAACAAATACTAAAAACCACATAAAATGAATATTTAAGGGGGGCTCTCATACGACGCGACGGTGGTACGGAACCCTTCGAGCGCGAGTCCGACTCGCACTTGGCCAGTTTTTTAAAAAATACTTTTTATTTCCTTATTAATACAGATTACTTTTTATCTAACAAAAAGCCATCTCCACAAAATACATCACTATATTTTATCTATACATAGGCTTCACGTACTCCTAAAACAGTAGAGGCAAAAAATGTGACTACAATTTAAAACGAAAAGTTTTGTTTGATGTTCCAACGAATTAATGCCCCAAATTTGTTGAGCGTGTGTGAGCTACGAAACTACATAGTATTTGTTATCTTTTACTCACAGTTAAAACACAAACATGATGCAATTATGAATAACTATAATTCAAGGTCATTACAGAAGGCATGTTAATAATAAGTATAGTTTTCTGTTTGCTATGATCCGATTTTATTCCCACGATTGATTTGGACCAGATTCTATATACTGCAACTATTTTCTCTTGAGTATACGATGATAACAGCCTATAATTGTACCACTGAAGGGCTAAGCAAATGCATAAAAGACAATAACAGTATTTTATTAGGTAATTTTGTTTATTAATTTGATTGGAACCAACAACGGATGTTAATGTTAAAACTGTATAGAAACCTTGTAACAAAACGAAGGAATACAATATTTTTTGGTTTTGTAAAATTTGCCTTTGATCCTAGATATTTTTGAATATCTTGATCTGCATTTGTTTCTATAAAATGCTAGTATGGGCCACCTCTAAGGTATACACTATACATGATCATTTTAACAATGTAATACTAATGATGTACAATAAATGAAGTTTTATTTTATTCTTTTCTGTTGACTAAGTATAAAATGGTTTTTCGGAATCGATCAATAATAGCGTGACATACATACAAAAAAAAACATACATACCTAGAACAATTGAGAACTCCTCTTTTTGAATTCGGTTGAAAAGCGTATCCATCCCAAATCCAGTCCTGCAGTAAATAACTTCATGTTTCCAACAATATTTGTTGCGACCGCGATATATTAGTACGCTAACATCCATTCGGTTGAAATGGACCACTTCTATTAGGCACAAATTTATTGGAACTAGACATTTTCGAGTTATTAATGGGGTCCATTTTGCACTCAATAGGCACATAGGTAAATAGGCAAGTTGAGGTTTTCATGTCATTTATTAAAAAATAGCTAATGCGTCTGCTATTGCATACCTTACTGCCTAAAGTTTATAATAAAACTAGCCTATAAACGTCCCATTGCTGGGCACAGGCCTCTTCCCATACAGAGAATGCACGAGCATTGATCACCATGCTTGCTCATTTACGCATTGGCGATTTTCAGTCTAAAATTTAATGAATAAAATAAAATATCAAAAAATATAACCAATAGTTGTATAGTAATTGTTTTACCTTCTACAGCCGAAATCTTCGATGAGGCTTTTGCGATGTTTTATACAAAAAAAATATAATAATAATCCAGCCTTTAAACCTCTCACTGCTGGGCATAGGCCTCTTCCCATATAGAGAAGGCACGAGCATTGATCACCACACTTGCTCTCTGCGGATTGGCGATTTCAGATCCCAAATTTTGGAATCCAGGTTTCCTCACGAGGTTTTCCTTCACCGTTTTTCAGAAGTGTCTTAGAATAATTAAGAAAGTACATGTAACTTTGAAAAAGACACATTGGGTTCGAACCTGCAACCTTGTGCATACAAATCCGTTCATTCGACATTTTAACTACACAACGCGACAAAAAAATAATATAATAAAATTAGGAAAAAAAAACGATTCCTTTACCTGACAGAAGTACAAGCAATTATAAGCACATTGCTACCACTGTATTTATCCATTTATTTTTATCATTTCGTAAAATCTTTTGTCTAGCTACACTACCTACATTATAAATCTTCTAATATTTATCTCTGTCTTATTTGACGAGTTGAAATTTGATCCTTGGAATGTTTAAAACAAGTTTCTTGTACCAGGCTAATGAACGAAATGTTTATAACTCGATCCATGACCTTGAATTCAATCAATCTCCTAATTATAGCAAAAAACGTTCTATTAAAATCATCATTAGTGTTATCAAATCCGCTTTGATATTTAATTTAATTAAAATTAATGATTTAATCAGTTTAACAAAGCTCCCATGGAAAACAGACTACTTAAAAAAAACATGTGAATTAGCAGTGTGAAGTTTTTCAAGCAGTTAAAGATTTAACAAACTGTGGTGATACAGCAAGTTTGAGTGATAATCAATCAACTAAGCTTATTGGCCCACTGTTGGGCACAGGCCTCTCCAAAGTTGCGCTATAAAAGTCTTTCGCAGTCGAAATAGTACACCATGAGTGATGAATTAAATGATTACAATGAATCAATGACGGACAACTCTACGGAAAATTACAAATACTTGGGTCGTAACATCACGATATCTTCAAAAATCGTCCTTCATGATCCATGGAGTTTTCTGGTTTTGACAAGTTTATTCATCCTTCTGATTTTATATATTACAATATGGGCTAAATCCTCAAGAGATGTCTTCAAATGCTTAGCCTTGGAGCACCTGTTTTCTGGATACTTACATATTGCTTGTCTTGTGATCTACAAATCACAGTTCACATCAAAATGTTTTAAGAACTTTATAGATTATGTGTACTATAGTTTGGACCTTACAATAAATTTAACAACTGCCTGTTTATCTTGGATAATATTTCTCAGATTATTTCTATTCAGGAATGGAGAGACATTATACAATATGAAGGAAATAACATTATTTACAACAATTTCTTTATTAATGATAGAGTTTTACGAGTCTTTGATGGATTTTGTTGATCTTGATTGGACATTAGTTTCAGGTTTAAGATTGACGTCTGTTTTATTTATAATGTCTGTACCACTGTCTGTCTTTTTATTATTATTTAAATCGTTTTTTACGCCTTCGTTTGCAGTGCCTAAAAGTCAAGTTTTATTTTTTATGTGTTACCAGTTTTCGTTTATATTAAGTGATTTGGCGTTATTGAGGTTTAATTTATATTGTTATTCAAAGTCGTCTTTGCTTTGGAGTATTTTATTGTATGTAAGACTAGTAGCTGAAATGTTTTGGTATGTTGTTTGTGATCGTTATTTATTTCCTGCGTTTTAATTTTATTCATATTTTTATATCTCTATTTTAATGTATGATGTTAATTTTAGTTATTATAAATATTTCTGTCATTTAATATTTTTAAGTACCCTCAAATAAAATCACTATAATTTTATTTTATTTTTACAAACCTTGCATATTCACTTTATTATTTTGATTGCTTTCTTTTCTCAGATTCGTCAATAGAATAAAATTACCTGCTATTTAAAAAACAGGTACTAAATCTACAAATCCCTCGTAATATTAAAGTTATTTTAAGACATTAATCTCTAAACAAAGGTTCAAATGTTAACAGTTACGGATAGCAGTCTGGGAATGTCGGGTTGTAATTCTTGGGGCACATTAACGATGGCTGGCTAAAGTTGGACCACAAACGCAAACTCTATGGTAGAAACTTCGTGAGTAGAGTGCTGGCGAATAACGATTTATTGATCTAGTTTTAAATGTTAAAGTCGGCGACATTTTTAAAGAAATGGGGTATAAACTTAGATTTTTAAAGTTGATAATGTGTTACAGTATCCTGTTAATGTTGAAGGTTTAATATTGATGTTGTTTTCTTAAATAATATTATGTACTAGTAGAAGCTCCAGACCAGCACTGTTTTAATATTTTTTTGTACTTGCATGCACAATAAGCTCATGTAGCTAGCTAATTTTCTATTTTGCGAGTACCTATTAGTCAGTAGCAAGAATTAATAGTAAAACCAACGAGGCAAACTAAATTCGCTTGTATCTTCAAAGTAGTTCAAAGTAGTAAATCTGAAATAAAAAATGGTGGCCAAGGCAAGGCGAAAGAAGCGTCTGAAGTCCGGGAGCAAGATGGGTCGACGACATAGTAAAAGTCTCGGGTCGAGTCTGGATAAGGCTGGCACAGGACCGTAGAGAATGGCACGAGAAAGGAGAGGCCTATGCCCAGCAGTGGGAGGACAAGGGCTGTGGATGATGAGTAAATGTTATTTCTGATTTCTTTAAAAACAATTTTTAACCGACTTCCAAAAGGAAGGAAGGTTTATGTTCGACTGTACGTATCTAATTATTTATGTATCTTCATCGATTTCTTCGCCAATTATGAACCGAAATTCTCTATAAAATACAATTTACAGCGGCTCCACCAAAGCCTTCTATTATTAAATTCTAAAATTATACCACTGTTAATAAATCACAAAAATATCATTCAACACGCCACTACCTACTCAAAAATCAAACCTAAATAGTTGATTAGCAGGTAATTAATTAAATAACATTTTTTATGACGTTGCTAATAGTATATCATCACAGAGTTAAAAATAAGTAAAAACTATAGAGTGTGAGTATCGAGAAAAGCCCATTGTGCCAAGCGTAAGCAGTTTTTGCTGTATGAACTTTATGCGAAAATATCGATGATTCCAATATTATTAAGGTAATGTTAGGTTTTCAGATAGTTTTAATAACATTACGCGCTTTGTCGACCTCCATGCTCGAGTGACGTACGCACCGGTTTTCAAGGTGTCCCTAGCTCTGAGGTCCCGGGTTCGATCCTCAGATGGGTCAATGTAGAAAACAACTTTTCTACAATGCCTCGGGTCTGGGTGTTTATGGTACATTCGTTGTTTCTGAATTCCATAACACAAGTGCTACTTATTTTGGATTCAGAGCAATGGAATGGTTGTTCGAATTTTTTTTTAATTCTTTTTTTAACGACGAAACTAGTTCATACTAGTGCTTATAATTCATACCCTGATATGTGCACTCTGTAGTTTTTTATTTATATCTAAGTTTATAATAATAGGTGACATTTTAGTGACCCCCTTAGCTCAGAGGTTTTAGAGTCGGACTCGGTAACAAAGATTTGGCCTTATTTGGGGACTCCTACGCAAATTCTACTGGTTTTTTTACGGCTGAGTTAGAATAATGTGGATGTGCATTGTGGCGATGATTTAAAGAGTTTTTTATTTCTTGTTTTAATACTTATGTTATAAATAGGTTTTGTTCTATATAATTTGTTAAGTTGCTATCAGAAATAGAATACCACAGAAGAGAAATTGAATAACAAGCGTTTTAAACTATGCTTGTAACCTATGTGAATACGCTTTTGTTTGTAACTTTTTTTTTCTTTTAGTTTGGAATATAGATTTTTTGTGCACTTTTCACAATTATGTTAATTATTATCAAGTTCGTAAACTACGAAAGAACTTACGATGTGAAATGCAATAAAGTAGATACATAGGTTCCTGTTGACTATTTTTATTACATATCTAATGGGTATTTAACATTACTTTTAGGAGATTTACATAGTTTAGTATTAAATGTATCTCAAAATTAAATAATATTTGAATATATACTTAAAGATTATCCACAATAATCCAACATGTTTAAGTGCGCGCGCGCCGCTTGGCGCCACAGAGTCGCGCGTTGATCGCAAGCGCACCGTTATGCTATAATATTGACACAAGCTACGAACTATGGCGGACGAATGATGGATTACTATGACATTCCTAGTAAACTTTTTACTAGGGCAATATAATCAGTAATATAGAGTGGCAAAGGGACAGCCACTCTATAAATATGCAATTAGCGCAAATTCGTTGTAAAATAAAAGGAATAAACGAGTTTTTTCGCTGTTTATTAATTAGATTTTACTTTCACCCGTTTCGACGAATTTAAAGGTTTTAAAGGACGTCAAAAAATAAAGCTCAAGCCAAGTGCCGTAGATACCGTACATAAGCAGTGTCATAGGTAGACTGCAAACGTGTCGAAAAAGTAATAAAATTCGGGTTAAATCCATTTGAAATAGTTTTATAACAATGACAAACCTTGGTGAACTATTTTAACATTTAACTGGTTTAATAGACAATAAAAATATAAATGATGTTTTCATGTACTTCTTAAGTACCTACTTGATATAATAATGTTTTAAAAGTGCCATTACGAGAAAAACTGACCCCAACCCGATTATTTCCAACAAAAACGATAAAAACACAACTAAAAATATTTGCTTACCTTAGAAAACATTCTTAAAAAAACATAACGAGACTAGTTTTCTACAAAAAGTCCCGTTAACAAGTGTAAGTCGTAATAACTGGCAAAACCGAATTATTGTTAAAAAGTTTTTAACTTGTTCAGTGACGGAAACTTTTCGCCAATGATTTGTTGAATAGTTTTTAGTAGGGATGTCTCTTGTTGAAGTTTTGGGTGTTTTTTGTTGAAGGAATTTTTCTTGACTTTTTGTGGGTAAGAGCGAGAATTTTATGTAGATCAAATATTACAGTGGATGGTTACAAAACTCTCTAACATTTTAGAAGGGGATAGTACTTCGTTTCGACATTCAATTTATATATATTTCTTATATATAAAATTCTCGTGTCACAATGTTAGTTACCTACCATACTCCTCCGAAACGGCTTGACCGATTTTTATGAAATTTTATATGCATATTCAGTAGGTCTGAGAATCGGCTACTATCTATTTTTCATACCCCTAAGTGGTAGTAGGTAGGTAGTAGGCAGGTGCTAGGTAGAAAAAATTGCATTGCAACGCATGCCGGGTACAGCTAGTAATATATTTTGTACATTACTTTATACGGTTATAAAAAAGTAAGAATAGGTTGCTTAAAAAATCTCAGAAACATTTTGAGTGCCTGAAATCATGTGCACTACAAACCATGTATTTAGTCTCTAACGAAGGGAACAGTAAATTTGCTTAGATTCCTTGAAAAAAAAACCGTATATGTAAACATTTATAGATGTATCACTAAAAACATTACAATATTAAAAATTTAAAACACATCTATACGGAACAATAAAATGATTAATATTGTAACATAAAGTGACAACCTTGAAGGTATTATTCATGGCACCTCTCGAACTAATGTCGACATGTCACTTGAGTTATATTGAAGTATTGTAAAACAGCTTCTTTATAACTACAAAATGTTATAACTAAGTACCTACTTGAAAGTTCTGTCAAAAGTTTTTGATGATAGAAAGGAAAATTCTTATCGTATTCAAATGTAAAAGGTCTTGTTATTGGTATATTAAATACCTACATTATTTTATAACGATATATTTTAGATAGGGAATAATAATAGGGACTACAGCACATACATTGCTCTGAACCCAAAGTAAGTAGCTAAAGCACTTGTGTTGTGCAATTCAGAGTCAACGAAGGTACCACAAACACCCAGACCCGAGACAATGCAGAAAAGTGATTGTAATTATTATACAGTCCGGGGATCGAACCCGGGACCTCAGTGCAAGCGACACTCGACCACGGAGGTCGTCACTGATACTGTAGGTAGATACTGTAGGTACTTACAAAAATACCTAAATTGTGTTACGTCGTTTCTAAACTGTGATTATTACAATATTGTTATTGTCCTTGTGTACGAAGTATTATGATGGTTTTAATTAAAACGAAGACTTAGAAGTTTATTTGTGAACATTAAACACTATAAACTTTATAATTATCAAATTAATCTATCGTTGTCTGGAATATTCCATATTATTATTATTATTATGTACACACACAATAGTTTAATAAATTTTACAAAATATATAAATGATGTACAAAGGTGCTGCTTATTTCTTTAGAAATTTCTGCCAGCAGACCCGCGAATGGAGAAGTCGTCAATATTGGTAGTCATAGTTATTATTATGTATTACATGAAATATTTTAAGACGTGACACACTTGTCACTGTACACTTATCGATAGGGAGGGATAGCCATCAAAGGGCGCACAAGAGAGCTGACCACCTTGGCTCCCCTGCAAGTGATAGTCGGTAGCAGTCACCATAGCCGAAATCGGCTGGGAAGTAAGTATATATATATATCGATAGGGAATGCTATTTTAATATCACTTGGCTACAGGGGTAAGACAGAATGATCTAAGATTGAAACACATTGACGGGCCTGTTGGTCTAGTGGTTAGTGACCCTGACTGCTATACCGGAGGTCGTGGGTTCGATTCCCACCCAGGACAAATGTTTGTGTGATGAGCACGATCATTTGTTCTGGTTGTCTGGGTGTAATTTATCTATAATATGTATGTATTTAGAAATATATAAGTATGTTTATCAGTTGTCTGGTTACCATAACACAAGCTCTGCTTAGCTTGGGATCAGATGACCGTGTGTGAGTTGTCCCGGAATATTATTATTATTATTATTATATTACTTTAAAACCCTTCAATTCATCATACCTTTCAAAACAAAAGCTAACTCAAAGTTGACAAAACTACGGAACAAATCCATACGAATCCGCGACGTGACGTTGCAATGCAATTCAATTCCCAAAGGAACTCGCAATAAATAAAACTTATATTTTTCCATTCAAATCCCGTATTCGTAGAATTTAATCTAAACTTGTGGAATATACAAATTGTATAAATTGTATTTCTATTTTTGTGAAGGAAATCAAATTGAGGTTTTGTTTAAGATTCGTTTGGTATTTATTGAAATTATTATAAACTGACTTAACAAAAGGAGGTGTGCCTATGTTTCACTGTACGAATTATGTAGTTTTGTAGTATACAAACAGCGGAAGGCTGAATAAGAGATGGATGAATAGTGTGATATATGACATGAGATAGAAAGGAGAGCGGAGACGAGTGGTAGAGATGAAAGGAAGAAGAATACATATTGCTTAGACCCTTATGGTTGTTATATTATGGCACGGATAGAGATGTTGGTTAGGTAGGTGCCTACTTGTTTGTACTTAACTTTTTGTGGGATACAGGCTTTCCAACCTAGTCTCCGGTAAAAGGAAAGGAGGACCCGGACTCCTTATTACGAATCTTGCAAAAGCAAAACTTAAACAATTTTGTTTAAATATTTTGACTGGCCTGTTGGTCTAGTGGTTAGTGATCCTGACTGCTATACCGGAGGTCGTGGGTTCGATTCCCACCCAGGACAAATCTTTGTGTTATGAGCACGATCATTTGTTCTGTGTCTGGGTGTAATTTATCTATAATATGTATGTATTTAGGAATATATAAGTATGTTTATCAGTTGTCTGGTTACCATAACACAAGCTCTGCTTAGCTTGGGATCAGATAACCGTATGTGAGTTGTCCGGGAATATTATATTATTATTATTATATAATTGACAGCTAAAGTACAAAAATTGCTAACTTGTATTACGTGTATTTAATCCATAATACAAAGCAGTTTGTTGTAGATGTTAAGAATATGTATTAAAACAAATGAACAGAAGTCTTCAAAGATGATATTTCTAGGATGATATAATCTCGTTTTCTTGTCCCTATTCAGTAGGTATTAATATTTCGAAGGCCATCAATAAGCCACGTTGTCGCCCACGCAGTACACATATTGTATTAATATTTTTTCATTGTTGGACCTCTGTATTGAGTATTTTTGGGTCACAGAAATATGTATCTATTGTGGAACGTTAATCTACTTTTGGTTCTTAGTTTAGATTGCGAGGTTTTATATTATTTCAATTACTTAATATTGGAATTAGAAAACTGAATTCGCGACTATGTGTATGTTCACATGGTGTTATAATATTTTCATCTATAGCGTGTTAAAAAAAGCTATGTTTATTTTTTTGGGCCCATCATGAAATGCATAACATTTACTTATGTAATATGTTATTCATTTACAATACTTATTTATATATTTTCGCAGTTCACAAAAAAAATCTTAAATTTTCTAATAACATTACCATAACACACTTACAAATGCACTCATCAAACATACAAGAAAATTCCCCAACAAAGCACATTTTCATCTCAACATTTACAAAGGTACCTAACATTTATTTTACATCCTGTAATCCCATAAGAACAATGGTGTCAAACAGTTACATTAGAACCTTCCATTCTTGTGCACATAATATTTACATATCCCTTTAAACCTCAAATTCTTGACAAAAAAACTAGTTAATAAGGGTTAACTAAAGTCGAAAATTTTTAGTCAGGCTGCTTCGTTTTTACCGACGACGCAAAAAAGGAGGTTGTTATTAGTTGATATGTGCTTTCGTAGCCCCTAAATGGGTAAACCGAGTTTGTTGTTTTGTGTTTGTTTTTATAGAAACGTGGTACAGTAACTTTATTTAAAGGTTTTTTTTTCTATTTTGTAATACACAACTAAAGGTATTACACTTAAGAGGAAAGGGGAGCGGCCATTTTTCCATACAAACGCTCTCGTCTGTTTTCTCATAGGTTTCTGAACTTAGGGCTATGATTTTTTGCAGTAATATTAATATGAACTAGATCTATGCTCCTATTATTTCCTTTTTTAAGATGATTTTTATTTAAAGGAACTAGAACCTTCTAAAAAGTGCTTATTTTGACCACAGTTTTCAGACGCGTTTTTTTCGAATTTGACAACAATAATCGAAAAAAAGAAAAAATAGAGGCACAGATTATTCTTTTCTCATGCAGTATATGAAATATCTTTAAAATTGGTTAAGAATTGGGGGAGAAAATAGACGAGAGCCAAACCTCGATTTTTCGTCAGTTTTTCGGTCTGAGCTGCAGTTGTCCTTATCGCACGAATTAGAGGGCGGGGGGAATTAGAGCGACAGCAATACTTTCTTCAAAAACAAAAATGTCCGCTCCCCTTTCCTCTTAACTAATTATTTTATTTATTAATTTGACGACCTCCGTGGTCGAGTGGCGTACGCACCGGTTTTCAAGGTGTCGCTAGCTCTGAGGTCCCGGGTTCGATCCCCGGACGGGTCAATGTAGAAACTCACTTATCTACATTATCTCGGGTCTGGGTGTTTGTGGTACCTTCGTTGATACTGAATTCCATAACACAAGTGCTTTACAGCTACTTACATTGGGTTCAGAGCAATGTATGTGATGTTGTCCACATTTATTTTTATTAATGACAGGGCCATATGAAACAGGCTATATTATACCGTTCTTAACAGAACTTTTTATTGCCAAAAACTAGAGTTATATTTCAACAGACTACTACATCCGCTATTAATAGCGATATATTCCATACATATATACTTACAGAAAATGATATCCCATTCTATAAATAACTACCGAGATTTAATAAGAGACCCCACAAGGTCATATAGATAATTAGATATACCAAAAGCAATCTTATACGACCCTTCTCACTTAAACCATTAAAATCTGAAACTTAAACTAACACTATTAAAGCTCAAAATACATAGCTTCATAAGTTTTTCAAACAAGTATATTATCAAGGGAATTTCGACTTTATTGCTAAGACAAGAAGGGTGGTTTTATTTATTCGTGATTCAGAATTGTGAACATAGAGTTTAAAAAGTTATTACTATAGAGTGCGAGTATCGCTAAAAGACCAATTGCGCCGAGCGTAGGCTAAATTTTGGCTGTATGTAATACATTCGTTTACTGATTCAAGTTATTTTCTCGCAACAACAGACGTTTATGTGAAAATATCGAAGGTTCCAATATTATTATGCTTTGAGATAGTTTCGTTAAAACGACGCGCTCTATATCGATACTATTTTTACGACACGACTAGTTCATGCTAGTACTCGTGGTTCATACCCTGATATGCGCACTCTGTTTTTTCTTATCTATCCTCTAAGATTGTGATTCTTCTATTACCTGTCGTGGCATGGTCTGATGAAAAATGATGTCTCTCTAAGCGTTACTTAGGTGATGAAAAGAACAGTTTATGTGATATCTAACCATGAAATGAATAGGACGACATTTTTCTTACGGGTATGTTATATTATGCCCTCCATGTATGATAAAATGATGGTATAAACAAGGGTGTTCAGTTAAGTATGGTATATTTTACATGAAACATGGTTATTTTGGTAAATCAGAATAAATGTGGTTTTATTTTACAATATTAGTAGTTTTTTGCTTTAAAATTTTGTCTTTTACTATGTTCAACCTAGGGCTGCAATGTGTAATGCTTAGTTACAGGCTGCTATTTCATAGAGCTATACTTTACTTAATAATGATGATAAAATAACATTTGATAAAGAAAAGAAGAAAAAGACTTATGCACACAAAGTTCCACCTTAATAATTACTTAAAGTATAATAAATTAAGAACAAAAGCCGTGTCATAATGAGTCCATGCATTTAGAAGCTACGATGTCACGGACAACACACACATATCATATACCTACGTACGTACGTACGCACACGTCAAACTTATAGCACCCCACTCCTAGGGTCACGGACGTATAAAATAAACTTTAAAATAATACTGACTGCCTCATTGGCCTAGTGGTGCTAAGCGCGACTGCTACGCTAGAGGTCTTGGGTTCGATTCCCAAGTCGACCAAGGTGTTATTGGGTTTTTCTATGAAATTCTCAGTAGCAGGTCGGAGTTTGGATTTGTGCCCGGTTAGTGGCAATAGGCTCGCCCCCTATTACATGGGACTTAAACATACCGGCGAACTGTGGGTGTACATTGGTACACCTCTGCCTAACCCTTCGGGGATACAGGCGTGATGGTATGTATGTATGTATGTATGTAGGTAAAATAATACTAAATACGCTATCTCGCTGAAAGCCTACCAAATAAGGCATGATTAAAGTCAAAGCCTCCCCATAATAAGTACTCATCTATCATCTGTTCACGTCAATATCAATATTGTCAAACTTATAATTCATAATCGATGTATTTTGAATAAGAATATTACCTTTTATGGATCATTGAACCACGCAGTATTATCCGCCTTCATGTTATTTGGCTAATAACAAACCAATAATATAATTCCTAAGCTCTTCAATGCAGTTTTTTTACAATTTAACCCTAAAATGTGTATGTTTTCTATTTCGGTATTTTACAAAAAAAAAAAGGTTTTGTTAGTTTCTAAACAATAGGTACGGCTAGGTAATTAGGGGAAAACTAATTATGATTTATTAACTTACTTAGACAAAATACATGAGAATCATTTAGTACTAGGTTAGTTTTAACTACAATAACAATAAAGCTTTTACATTAAACAAAATAAACATTTTGTTTAATGTAAAACCTCAACAAAATATTTATACACATTTAGGTAAGTTCTTAAAATGACAAAAAAACACAAATAATTTATAATTGCACTGCATTAAAACTGTTTAATACGACAGCTCACTTAAGTAAACTGTAAACCCACTTATTGAACGCACTCTTTTGTGTAGCAATCCATCCATTACACAACTATAAAGTGTACTCTTCCATCTCAAACAAATTAACCATGATTATTTGTTTAAATAAAACATACAATTATAATCAAACAAATCTCACGAAATAAAACACTAACGCATCAAGCACTTACTTCCTTATACCATTGAATAAGGCTGCCCGCCCACGTCCGATAATCGGTGACCGTTTTTTTGTAGGAGAAAAATAGGACACACTGAAAGCAATACTGCAACGCACACGTCCTACAAAAAGTGGGTCAGAAATAAAATCGTTTTTTTCTCTTATGTTCCTCAAAAGCCAAAGACGAACCTGTGTAAATCTACCATCCTCCTTATATTCGTGAGATTCTCTCTGTCTATGACGTGCTGCCTTCGATAGCCACAGAAAAAGTGACGGACGTGGGCATTGAGTCGACCACAAAATCGGTGGAAAAATCGGCCCGATTATCTGTCCTACAAAAAGTCTGACGTGGGCGGGCAGCGTTATCTATATGATACATAATCAAGAAAATATGTTGTCCATTTGTTTATAATAATTGTTATTGTTATACTGTGTTTTGTAATTAAATATTGTTGATAAGTGTATAAAAGTATATAAAGAGTGCGATAGTATAGTTAGTCAATTGTAAGATGTGTGCGGCATAAACAGTGCATTTGGTGGTTGTGATTTGTGTTAAATTTATTTATATAGGAAAAGGTATTTGTATAGAAAATTATTTAGTAAAATAGTTTTAAATTGTTGTTTAGTGAAGTAAATATTGTAATTTCAGTTACAAGTGTTTAGGAAAATAAATTATTTATTGACTGAACATTACACAACAATTAAATCATTGCATTTAAAGAATCAATTCTTATTTTAATTCCAGTAGTTTATGTAACTCAATTGATTTATTAAATTAGATAGGTACTTAAGTAATACTATCTTATTTATAAGAAGAAACCCAAGGTCAATAAACAAACGGAATATCCTTATTTTGATAGTACCAAACCGACCTATTTACTAAGATAATAATTATTCTGAAATTCTGGGATTGTATTAATTTCTGTCGTAACAAAGCCGTTGCCAATGGCTATTTTGTCGGGGTTAGCTCAACCCAATAGATTTATTTCACGTAGTAACTGATAATTATATTATATTATTTTTTTTTGGAAAAATCTTTGCAGTTGGACTGATCGCAGGCTTTGACTGCTTGACGGGACTTTTAACATACCTTATATGGCATGACTGTTATCCAAGAACATATAGCTAACATTACCATATGCATATTATTTCAGATGGAAAAAACAATACTACTGCTTCTGTCAACACTGACAGCCATCAACTCAAGCCCAGTGACAACCAGACAAAGCTTACAGCGCCAGAAAACAAGAGACACGTTCTGCTCAAATCTACTAAACTTCAACAACTTCTACTATTCCCTAGAAGAACAGAAGAACGTAACAGGCATCCCAGCAGACATGAGCATACATTGGAAAACTGCAAAGATCTTCTTCACTCTAATTAGCGATGAAATGAAAATGAGTCTCCAAGTCTTGCAACCAGGGGGAGAGTTAGAAATCATAAAAGTCGCCGGACTCGGTCAATCAACTTGCGTTGATAACCTAAACGACATCGTGTATTTAGCAACTGATAACGGTGTCTACAAATACAAAGATGACGGTTCTATAGAACTTTATACAGCTTTGGGAGAAGATGTCATGTATATAGCTGTAAACAACGATGGCAGTGCGATGTATATAGCCACGTGGCCCCAAAACCGAGTCCATAAAATAACAAATGAAGGGCAAAAACAGGAACCGTTTACAGCGATACCTAATGGACATGGTTTGACTGTTGATCCGAGAAACAATGTCTATTTTGTAGCAACGAAAACATCATACATCCTAAAAAATGGCTATTCGATACCTATCAAAATCAAAGGGTTGCCAAGTGACAAAATGACGGGAGTTTTCGTCAGCAGATCGGATGATGTTTTTGCAATGGATGAAAACAGTAATTTATATGTTGTTGATCCAGAAAACTCGAGTGCAAGGCATTTAGGGTCGTTTAGTGTCAGTGGAGTGAACTCCTTTGCTATGGATTCAGCGGATAACGTGTTGATCGGTGTCAAAGGCGCCATTTTGAAATTCAATGCGTATGAAAAGAGCCCGTGTCCTGAGTAAGAAAGCAAATGATTGTGTTTCGTGACTAACATTGAGGTGTTTGTGTTGGTAATTTGTGTTAAATTATTTATACTTATTTACTGATTAATTAACCAAAATAATCAAAGCTTTTAAATAAAGGTAGCATCTTGGTTGGTCCATAGGTACTTATATAGAGTTTCGGTACTTGGACTGTGTTCAATGTTATTTTCAAATGTAATTGCTAGCTGATAAATAATTAAAGACTAGAAAAGATGGTTCCCCTAACGTGGAAAATCGAATCTAGGTACTTATAACTATTTGCCCTTGTATTTTGTACCTAAATGCCCTAATAATTATGTCTTTAAGTAGAAAAAAGGAAGGTAAATTTAGTTATTTCGATGGTCACATTGAATTTAAAAATTTTGTAATGATTTATTTCCGTATCTTTTCTACTTTACTGTCATTTACTTTTTTTCCGTTTGTCACTCATATTCATTGTTTAATAAAACTATGTACCTACCTACTTATAAAATCTACTATCTGAAAAACGGATGTTATATGGCGCCCAACCAGGTGGAAACCATTCATTAACAAGTTATGATAATAATATAACGAGAGAGTTGTTTTAATATATTTTTAATTTCTAGGTTTAGCAAGAAAGGCAAAAGGCACAGTCGCAAGCGAAAGACTAAGAAACGAACCACAACCACGCCTGAACCAATCGAAGAGGAAGAAGAAGAATAGATTAAGATAAATAACTTAATTTTAAATTATTGCTATTGTTATGTTAAATTAAGTTTGTTAATATACAATCCTATAGTTATAATATTATTATTATAATTTGTTTACACAATACTGTTTACGAAAATAAAAATGCAAAATATATGCTTGTTTTAGTGACATCTAGCGAGTTATGTTCGTACTACTTAGCAGCACTGTTTAACTTGTTTGTAAGCGCCATCTGTTAGATTAAACTAGAACCAAGTCAAACGGCATAAGACAAGGAACGTTATAGTTCTTATACTTTTGACTAGATGGCAGGCAGTTTGAAAAGTTAATTTTAGTTTTATGTACCAGAATCAATGCAAAATGTTCAAAATAAAATAAATAAGTTATAATTACGAAAATTATTTTATTTTCCAATATTATATGCAAACTTATTTAAGAAGTTCGTAGGTTTATGACGTTGAACAACACTTTCTGAACGTCGTTAGCCTAGTATTGCCATTACAAAAACATCTCAAAATATAGGGAAACGTTAAAAACATGAGTCTCTACGATTTAAACCATGAGGTCTGTTGTAACATGTGCAACTTTCAAAATATAGTGTTTGTTTCCTGTTAGTTAATTTTCTCATGTTTATAATACTAATGTTTTTAAGTAACATGAAATTTTGCCTTTGTTTTTGCTTCCTGGATCTTATAATAAGAAATTATTGTCAACCAAACAAGAGTAGGCTAGTCTGCTCAACATTAATATTTTTCACAGATTAAACTTGGATGTTAAAACCGAAATGTTTATTTATTTTCTTAAACAGAAAATACTTTCACAGAGTAAAGGAATGAGTTGTAAACTTCAAATAATTAAGGGTAAAAAATGATGGTGAACTTAATTTCTTGAACAAAACATAGTGACAGAAAAGTTAAATAGATATATTCGTTATGTTCTTGCTATTGATTCCCACAATCTCGGTTATTATTTATGTAGTATTACCGACATCAGTTTTATCCTTGATAAGATATCTCATAAAGGACATCATCCATTTTGGTCCAAAATGCGAAAGTGCCGGCCAACCAAAAAAATTGTTATATTCTGACAGAGCTTGTCCTCCTAAGCATTTCTTAATATGGCACCAAAGCTGTATCACCGCTGCACGTGATTTTATCCAGGGTTAAAAATTCTGAATTTTCATACATTTTTCGATCACATGCCACGATAATATCGATTAAATGAATTTCTAAGAGGGCAGAGCTTGTCCTCCTAAGCATTTCTTAATATGGCACCAAAGCTGTAGCACCGCTGCACTTGATTTTATCCAGGGTTAAAAAATCTGAATTCTCAAAGACTAGCTATCGCTCACTACTAATGCACTTGCGTCACAGAAAAAAGGCTAATAGGGTGCTTCTCTCACATAATGTGCGTATTTTTATCTGAGCTATGGACTACATTTACAAAATATAACCACCAGCTTTAGGATTAGAGTATATAATTTTTACGCAAGACGTTTTCGACGATAAAATACATTAAACATCTTTAAAAATAAAATCTCTGAATTTATTACAACCCCCAATCATTAACTATGAGCTAGCATCCATAACAGAACATTTCATTTGTATTTAGTAATTCATTTAATGGATAATATCATGGTATTTGATCGAAAAATGTATGAAAATTCAGAATTTTTAACCCTGGATAAAATTAAGTGCAGCGGTGCTACAGCTTTGGTGCCATATTAAGAAATGCTTAGGAGGCCAAGCCCTGTCCTCCTAGTAATTCATTTTATCGATAATATCGTGGTATGTGACCGAAAAATTGTATGAGAATTCAGAATTTTTGACCCTGGATAAAATCACGTGCAGCGGTGGTACAGCTTTGGTGCCATATTAAGAAATGCTTAGGAGGACAAGCTCTGCCTTCTTAGAAATTCATTTAATCGATAATATCGTGGTATGTGATCGAAAAATGTATGAAAATTCAGAATTTTTAACCCTGGATAAAATCACGTGCAGCGGTGCTACAGCTTTGGTGACATATTAAGAAATGCTTAGGAGGACAAGCTCTGTCAGAATATAACATTTTTTTTGGTTGGCCGGCACTTTCGAATTTGGACCAAAAATGTATAGAGAGTGGATGATGTCCTTTAAACATTATTGTTTTTCTGTCACGGACTTATTTAAAAACAAAAACGTTATTTATAGGTAAACAGACTGATTGGACTGGCAACATTAAATCGTCCTCCAAACCAACCTCTTCTTTCCTGGCTGTCACTCGGTTCATTCATTTATTTTAGTTGTCAAGTCAAATTGTCATACGCGTCGCCGATGTGTCAGTGAGCGATCGTTGTACCTATATTGTGTTATTTTGTGTCGTAAATGTGGTTCGATTATGTGATAATGAGAAGACACGCGCTCTACAACATTATTATTAAGTGATGCATGTGTTTTGAGTTTAGTGTCGTGTTAAAAAACGTTGTTTTCATTTGTATGTCATCGGACTCTTCAATATGGCGGCCCCTCGTCACAAATCACAACAGAAAAATATATCTTCGATATTTTCGAAGTTGCACGGAGCGTTTTCGGACGCGGTATGCCCTACTAAGCTTGCGACCGACAAAAGGACATTGGATAAGACTTGGAAACTGATGGATAAAGTGGTAAAACTGTGTCAGCATCACAAAATGAATTTGAAAAACAGTCCTCCGTTCATTCTTGATATTCTGCCGGATACGTATCAGCGTTTGCGTGTAATATACTCGAAGTACGAGGACAACATGCAGGCGTTGAACAGTAACGAACATTTTAACATATTTATAATTAATTTGATAAGGAAATGCAAGCAGGCTATAAAGTTGTTTAAAGAGGGGAAAGAGAAGATGTTTGACGAGAATTCTCACTATAGACGTAACTTGACGAAGTTGAGTTTGGTGTTTAGTCACATGCTGAGCGAGCTGAAGGCGATGTTCCCTAACGGCACGTTCGCCGGCGACCAGTTTCGCATCACCAAGAGCGACGCGGCCGAGTTCTGGAGGACCAACTTTGGAAACAGGTTAGTTTTTACTATAATTACACTATAACATCAAAATACACCATTTTATTGTCATACATTGGTGTTCAAATTTAATTATCTTTATATTATCAGCCAAACATGCCTTAAATATTTAATAAGAAAGGTTAAATTGCTGCTTTTACGGAGGCCCTGGCTGTTAAAGCTAAGACTAGTGACCACATTGTATGTACGGTAAATAAAGAAATAACCTTATATTCTTATGGGTTAAGTATACAAGGGTAATCATTGGTCTTACTTAGCTTGAGTTCCAAGTAAGATCTTTCGTTTCAACATAGGTACTTATAGACAAATTCATAAAGAAAAACAATGATAAGACATATGGTGACAAAAGAAATAACTTTAATATGATAGATATCTCTTTATTGAGGATCACAACTCTGTTAAGACGTATTTTTATATTTTTCAAGTTGTTTGTGCAAATTTCTGTTCAATAAACCGTTTAAAGTTACTCCTGGTCGTTTTGCTGTATTTTTCAATCCCACAACTTAGTACTTAACATGCCAAACTTTTCTATGGATAAGTTTGGATATATAGATATCAAACTAGGTATTTAAATTCAGTTGAATTTTTATTAATTAGCTATAAACAGCTGTAAAATACGTACCTAAACCTATGTATGTCATAGAATGCAAATAAAGTTTTCCTTGTAAATTAGTTTCAGATCACTCTTTTTCCTTAATGCATTGGTGTTGACATCCATGAAAAGAACATTGTAATAAATGATGTCTCCAAATTAATTATATGAAGACTGGTATTTTTTACATTTAAACAATATTCAATGAAAAGTCGTACATGCAAAGTGAGATATAATTATTGTCATCAACTGTACTTAACGTGATTCTCTATCAATTAAAAACAAAAAAAAACTTTTTATTTTATTTAACATTAATTTTATGGTAACCCTGGCTGTTACCCACTGTTCTGCACTTAGGGTTGTAAGTTATTGTAGTAAAAATGAACCCTATGTCCATTCTTACAATCCAAGTTTACCCCCTTACCAAGTTCCATCAAAATAGGTTTAGCTGTGAAAGTGTAACAGAGTTAGGTACCTTCACATTTATAATATAATAATGCTGTATGGATATAGATAGTTAATTATTATGGGATGAGTATATCCTGAAAAAGTATTTTTATATAATAAGCATTATTAGATTAATAAGTATGCAGCTCACCTAAAAGTTGTGCACCTAAAAAAATATTTTTCGCTACTGTAATTGGCATAATTATGACATTAGTTGTGTGGAGTTAGGTTAAAGTTCTAATATATGATATGTTATTCAAAACATGAATAATTCTACAAAAATAATTATACTACCATATCATCAAAGCATAGGCTTTGCATCATGTCTTCAGTCTTGCTTCATAAGTCTTATTAATTTCATTAATGAGTTGTATATTTTTGTTCACTAATTTATGTAGTTAAAGGACGCAATCTATTGCACATTAATTATTACAAATCCAATGATAGTAATCTTATTTTAAAAGTATCAAGGTACATTTTCTATTTGCAAGTTAAACCATATGCGATAAAACTGTTGTAATAAATTATTGCAGAAGTTGCCTTTAAAAAATCTGAGTGTGAGTCAGACTCATGCATCAAGGATTTTTTTTAAGTTTATTGATTGCCATGGTTAGTTTTCCAAAAATAAACTTAACAGTGCAGTCAAATAAAAGTTCTCTCATACATTGATGTCCAACATTGTCAATATACTAACTACAAATATGTATAAGTATTTCGTTTTTACTGATTTTTAGGGTTCCGTACCCAAAGGGTAAAACGGGACCCTATAACTAAGATTCTGCTGTCTGTCTGTCCGTCTGTCTGTCTCCAGGCTGTATCTCATAAACCGTGATAGCTAGAAAGCTGAAATTTTCACAAATGATGTATTTCCGTTGCCGCTATAACAACAAATACTAAAAACCACATAAAATGAATATTTAAGGGGGGCTCTCATACGACGGTGGTACGGAACCCTTCGTGCGCAAGTCCGACTCGCACTTGGACAGTTTTTATTAAGCTACATAACTGTAAAAACACCATACAAATGCGTAAACTCATATTCTTGTCTCCAGAATCAAGTGTCATTGTATTCTGAGAAACTAATTACGATTACTTCCTCAAACAGCTAAACAAGGAATCAAGAGCCATCAAGATGTCTGGCATGCACTGTTGTCATTGAATTTCTCTGACAATTAATACTTATATGCGGTAGACAATGGAGGTATTAATTCTCACATGTCAGCCTTAGTTCCTGATCAAATGTCATAGCTTTCCCATGAGAAAAATGATGGTTTTTTGTCTTATCTAGTTTTTAAATTGTGCTGAACTGTTAGAGTATTATTAAGTACTAGCTGTGCCTGCGACTTCGTTCGCGTGAATGACGAAACTTATCAATGAGTTTAACCGCAAAATTAAGTTTGTTTTTTTATTTTTTATACTTTTCCGGAATAAAAACTACCCAGTGTGGTGCCCAGGATAATAAAGAATAATTATACCAAGTTTCATCGTAATCGAACCGGTAGTTTTTGCGTGATACCTGAACAAACAGACAGACAGACAGACAAAAAATATTTTTTTTACACTTTTGGGTTCGGTGTCGGTCTAGTAACACCCCGCGCCATTTATTTTTTCGATATTTTCAATGTACAGAATTTTCACTTGAACTACAGATTTATTATAAGATATAGATTATGAAACTTTTTGTTACTTGTAAATGATTAAAATATTTAAAGTTTCATGGATACATACAATTTATGAGCATGGGATATATTTCAATATCTAGCATTTGCGTAAATCAAGAAACATGAGATATTACATGTTTTTCTTCTCGTCAGCATAAGCTGTGAATTTGGAAATATGCTACATTGTCTACCCAGTATAGGTAAAATAATTGAACAAAACCTATTCTGGGTCACTGGTTCTACCCAGGTGTAGTCTGGAAGAGAATTACAATTTGCACTGATTGAACTCAAGGTTTCGCAATTGTATTATAATCTGCTTAAAATTTCAGCGCGTGTAGAGTAAATACGTACTTAAAGTCCATTCATAAAATTCAATGGAAACACTACTTTTATGAATGGCGAATTATCACAACATTTATCAATCGTCGATAAGCACTTTATCGAGTATCGATAGCTTATCACATCCCTTTATTCATCGAAAAAAAAATAATAGCAATAACTACCATTTTATGTATGAATATCGTTTACGATGATATCAAGTGAAATCCTTCTACAACGATAACCTTGCTTAGTCCAATCAATTCCTCTGCTATCTTATCTTACATAGGTGCTTTTCATTTTATCGCAATTGGATATTGTATTTTTCTGTATTTACAGGAAACCGGATGTGAGGTAATCAAATTCTATGACGCGTTTTTTTCGTCGAATTTTTCACGTGGCCTAATTGTTTCGTTGAATTTTCACAAAACGTGAATGTTTCAGCCAATGTTTACTTTTATGTAGTAAACCTTATTGTTTACTACTAACAGTATTTACAATTTTATTGATGTGGATGTTGTCATGCATAGTCATTGGATTGAAACAAAACACTCTGCCACCCACACTCACAAATATTTTATTGCCATTCAGATTTGATTGATTTAAACTGAGTGATTTCGGTTTGTTTAAAATAAAAATGTCAATTTCTGTGTGCACGTAAACCGTTTTTAACCGTGAACGCTGTTCGTATGCTAAATTTGAACTAAAAAAAATTAGTTTTCCGACTATTCTGTTTGAATAGGAATCGGTTGTTTAATCTGCAACTGTAGGCAGTAAACGGGAATGGTTCCAGCGAATGTTATATTTATTTTCTACAATTGTTCCCTGTGGGGTAATTTGTTACTGTTAACAAATAAATAATCCTTTTTGGGCGTTATCGAGCATAAAAGAGGGTACAAAATACTTTTCCCTTTTAGGATAATCAAATAGTTTATGTCCATGTATTATGTCACATTTAGGTAAGTAGTTTTTTATTGTAATTCCATTGTGAAAAGGCACACTTATCAGTTTTCTTTTGTCTATTGAGTCTTCGCACATAGGTACCTGTACACATGATACATTAAGTAATAGGCACTCACATAATCCCATGTAACGGAAACTGGGTGATACTTGCCTGTTGTTCGTACCCATCCAACCGCAACGTTTCCAAATCGATGACACAACTCCACTTGTTCACGTTTACACATACATTCAATATTATGACGATAACGACTTTTAGGCAATCTACGGTAAAATATCGAAGGTGTCATTTGTATTGAAAGTATTGGTCAGTCAGTAAGGTATAAGTCAAAATTGAAAACCCACGTTGTGGTAGAAGTTTGTATATGTTCAGATTTTGGAAGGCTCAAGGTTTTCCTCTTGCAAAGGGAGAGCCAATGTCTGTATCTCCAACCGTAAAGGCGCTTGCAATGTTTATTTTTCTGACAATCACGTCTAGCGCTTGTTCCTTGCAATGTTTGGTATCCTTTACCTTTTATTCTTATTCCTTTCCTTTAAAGTTTATCATATAACTTAAAGCAGGAAGATAAATTTCCAGTCAAACTGAAACTAGAACTGTACTCTTAAGTAAATTTATAGGGAAATACTCTTCGAGGTAGCTTTTATTTACATACTTCTAGGATATTGAATTTCCTTGGCAGAATATTCTGGACCAATTGAAACTAAGAAGTACCCTGGAAGCCCCAAGTTTTCATCGGTTACGTAAGAAAAACATTAGACGTTAATATTTTTTGTTCAGAACTTTTAGCTTGGAAGCTAAAAGAAAATATTGTGGAGGTAACTAGGTACATACAACAATATAGATATTTACCTCGTATTGTTCTTACCAAGTCTCAAGGGCAATCCAAAGAAATTGAGAGTAGACATTTGTGTTTTTTCTTATAAAATAAATGGCTTAATTTACTTTTATGTGGTAAGAACCTATAACCGTGTACAACTCGAATGCTCTCCAAAATTCGTTCGTAATTTCGATACAATGCACTGAAAGTAGAGAAAAATATTAGTAGGGGTTGTTTGATAGGTTTTTTGAATATACCTACTTGTACAATCATTGAAAAAAAAATTAAGATTTGCGTCATAAAGTCGTGTGTAAAGAACATACCGTAATAATAAGAACATAACGTAACATTGCTTATTAAATCATGGTAAACTGCAAATACCATTGTATTTCCTTGAAATGCCTTCCAAAAGCTTATTTAACCTGAAATTTAATTAAAAGGAGAGGTCTCGTTTTTACTTCAGAGTATTTAATTATTCTGTCGTATTTTGTTCCGTGTCTCCGACTGTTATATGAGGATGTGCTTCTTACGAGACTTTTATCTTTGTTTTTCCTTTTTTTACGCTTCTTAAGTATGATATTATTATGCTTGTTGAGATTTCTCCTGAAATGTAGCGTCAGGTACAAGGTTTTTATTTTACCAGAAATATTGCTGGTCTTAATTTTTTTACCTAGTCTGACAATAGTCGTGTAATATATAATTGGATCATAAACCATTTTCTCTTTTTGAGCACATGCAAAAATTAATACTATTAGTTATATCAAAATAAAATTAACAATTTTCTGAAATTAAAATGAACAAATAATGCCGTCATCTTTTTGAACGAGTCTGTTGAGATGACACAAAATTCTTAATGTCTAAAGTAATAAAACATTAGGCAAGTTCCAAGGTAAGAACCCGGAATATTTAAGTAATTAAGATGAAGAAGTTCCTCTTGATATTTTAATGAATCAGAAATAGGTCAATGCGATCTGTAGTCACTTGACATACATAGAACGATGGCGCTTAAAAAATGCATCAGCACAAATGTGACGATGAAGTTGAGTAGTTGGAAAATTCACAAGTTTTCAACGTTGCAGAGGTCATTAGCCATTTGGACAGTTGCAACTCGCCTGGACTGACTCCCGCCGTTGGTTTTTGCAAGAACTCATTAAGGAAGTCTTAAACAGGATGTCAGGTGTACCTCGAACACCTTTGTGGTAATTAGGGGGAAAGTGCGGGCACTTGAAAGTTTCTATAGGGTAACAACACAACCGGTTCTTCAATAAATGTTAATATATAAAAATAACTGCGGGTTCATTACCTTTCAAAGTCAGTTTTTATGTATTCGTATCGAGCCGTTGAAAATATTAATGCGATTTCTTGATCGTTCGCTCGTGATTCTTGTGACAAGCACCGAAATTAATTCAATTGAGGTTTTCGTGTCTGCATTGGAATTTGAGATATTTTTAAATATCTTAAAATAATAAGTATGTAAGATAAATAAGTCACTAAGGTCTAGTGACTTATTTCGCGAAACACGAGGAACGGATGATGGCAAAAAGGATGCTATACGGACGGATACATTGACATTCCATTCATACTTGATGTTGATTCCACGAGTTTATTTAAAGTTCAATTATATACGGTCGGCTTTCATTTCCTTTGACACTTGTGAATACGTATAACATATTACTATATGTAGATGAAAATTTTAGTAGGATCAGTAATCCTAGCCTTTACGTCAAAATCTGTCTCTATATTGTAAAACATATAATTTTCCTTTGTACCTATTTGTTCTGTAAGTGTTAATAACTTTTGCTTGTCTGTTGTGTGTGTACATTAATTTATAAATAAATAAATAATAAATAAATAAACATTTGTGGCGTTTTAGCTGTCTCAAACTTGACACTCAGTGGAACTGACATGTGTCGTACATTGCCACAAGACAAGTAGGTACTTGATCGAAGTTCGATAAGTTAAAAGCATTGCTATTTATCGGTACTCTGAACTTTCTTTAGTAGAACTGTTTCAGTGTGGGTGGCTAGTTAAGTGCCTAAACGAAAAAATCTAAGAAATTTGCTTGATGACTGGATTATTCCGTGTATCTACAACATACAACAATGTTGGACGTGTACGTTTGTTCGGTGGGTGATTCTAGGTATTCATATACTATTATATAGTGTTTTTAAGCTTATTGACTTATTCTTATTACCTTTGATAGGATAATTTGCGAATTCGACCCTCGTACAAAATCGTCGGTGATAAAATGTATATAAAATGTCACTGGAGTCATTTGATTTGATCCTTTTACGACAGTACATCACGTTTGCTAAAAATAAAATACGTCACATTTCAACACGTAATTTTTAGTGACGGCGGATGGGATAATTAAAGCCTGTTTATTGTACTAAAAGGAAAAAAGGGTTCACAATCATTCGCATTAACAATGCCGCGTCTATTTTTGGCTGTATTTTTATTTTTCACCTGAAATTTTGTCTCGTCATTATAATGACATTCAGAAATTTGTATTCGCACGCAAGTTTAACGCCCACGCTTACATTAAATCTCGCAGTCATGTTATTTTTCTCTTTTGCCTATGAGGGTAGGTAGAAAATAAAAACGCAACCTACTACCTTTTTTTCATAACGTAGGTCAAACGTAGGCTACAAAAACTTAAGTCTAGTACATCTATGTTGTGAATGCTGTGTGTACCTATAATAGGCATGCATCTAAGAAATGTTGTCATTCCTGTTTTAATTTAAAACCTAATAAATAAATAAACCCTATTTTTATTTTTTATCTATGTAATCGTACTGATCGCTTTATTCAGGTCTTTTCCTTTGGAAATGTATCTATCTTCTTAAGCCCGGTTGTTCGTTTATTTATTTGAACCGTAGATAAACTTTTCTCCAGTCGCTAGTTAGCTTTGGAAACTAGTTAAATAAGACGTTACAACGTTTCATGCTTCCTTGAATCCTAGATAGTTTTCTTTGAGTAAAACTCTGTCAGTTTGTTGCGGAAACAAAATGTATAAAACATGCTTCCTTTAGAAGATTAAATTAGTTACATTGGTATTATTTTATTAAGGTAAGGTAAAGGTGTACCTAAGTGTCAATAACGCGGGTTAAAATAGTTGCCGGTGCGTTATGCAGGTGCAAAAAAAGGAAAAAACCAACATTCTCTAGATCTTCACACTGACGTCTGGATAAGCGCGAAAATTGTTGTATACCGTGCAAATACAACAGCAGGGTAGAATCACTATACTTATGACGCGTACGATCTGTCTGAATGAGGTCGTTAGGACCGGATACAAAGAGCATTAAATAAATGGAATGCTCGTAATGTTGTTTGGTAATCGTTGCACATTGTAAAGAAGAAATTGGAAGTAAAGCTTTAAAGAATATACAATAAGCCTGTAATATCCTGAGTCCTCCAAAGATTGTTAAGTGGAAGTTCATCTTTTCATTCAGAAACTGAACACTTGTTCATCCGAAAATGTTATGAGTGTATAATACCAGTGAATTTCAGTCCCATATTGGAATTTCATTGTCTTCTTCGTGGAAATAAAACAAGTAACATACTTACAAATTACATATTACATGCAGATGCATTGATGTACCAAGCTACTTTTATGCTAAAAATAAATACATGTCAACACTCTTCTTTTTAAATACTCGTTGGTCGAAAGTTTGGGCCGGATAGTACGCGGATGGATTCCCTTAGAACAGCAGTTTTAGATCGTTTTATTTTTAGTATGCTACACCGGAATTGTTGAAACGGAACTCTTGTCTCCGTAAATAGGAAGACTTTAATGTTTTTTGGCAGTCATCTGAATGTTAGGCTAGTCTAAACAACAACGCAATATTAAGATTGGTTATTGTGATATCGTGGTTTGTATTGTCCTGTATAGCAGGAAAATTATGTATTTATTGTTGTAAGCTTCGATTTACCTTACCTTTTTTTTGTATAATCTCATGGTGTCGAATGGTAAACAAATTGTTCGACCGAACGCAGTAGATTAATGGAAAAACTTGAAACAGAAATTATACGTATTTTATGTTATTACTTGTTTACAAAAGAATGAAAGAAAGGAGGGAATGCTAAGATGACGAGTAGTAATAATTTTGAACAGGGCAGGGAGATGATGATTATTATCTGTTTACTTAAAGAACAATATACCTACATTCGTGTTAAATTGTATTGAATTACTGCTTATTGCACAAATATGTCACTTATGTTGTATTAAAAGCCAAATGGGAATACTAAGAATAAGTATAACAATACTAAGAAAAATAATTTGTGTGCGACTTAATCTGAAAAGGACAGTAATAATTACATTACGGTTTAGTAGATTTTATCTCACTGATAGTGAAACGTGTTATGTCGCATAATTTAGGTATAAATGCAGTAATTTCTTTCATCAAAATAACGATAAAGAAATAATTATCATTTGTAAATTTTCAATCAGATTTCCGTTCATGAATTTTGCACGTATCTAAAACCAGGTGATAACTTAAAAAACATTATGTTGCATATAACAGGAAATTTTGTTTACTCTATTTGTAGGTTAAATAAGTTTATTCCTCCATATATATTATACTCTAGGGGACAAAAGGTCGACGTCTCGGCTCGTATATAAAATTTGTAACGCGAGATAGATTGATGATTTGTCGGTAAACACTGTCAGGATTTTGGCGAAGCTCCCCCAACGGAAAAGATGTTGAGCATCTGCTTAAGAATGTATAATATATTTCTTAATTGGATTGTTGTATATTTTAACATCTTTTATCAGTTTTTGAGAGATTTTCCGGAAGAAGAAGAGGAATACATACAAGAATTAAAATGTAAATTCGTTATAATTCCTTAGAAAGCCTCCAAATGCTCTGAAAATTAATAAAATACACTTTTTAGCAAACAATAAGAAAGTCTAATTTTCTTTTTACTTATCCTTATCAAACTTCGTTTCCAGATTAATTAAGAAGTTTTCAGCCAGTGTTTAGACTTTTGCAGAGCATTACGTAAATAGTACATCCAGAGCGTTAGTTGATCTCCCCAAGTTGGGATCACAATTTCCTGGCAACATTTAAGTCAAATATTAGATTCTAGCGCAATCTGGTTTATTGCCTCGTTTTCCCCGGAAATGAAACCTTAAAGTTATGATGCTATTTACGCTTCATTCGCTATCAGGGTTTAACATTTTATTATTCAATTTAAAGGGGTATTACAGCTTATTGAGTTTGCTGAGAATAAGCGCTTCATCGATTTTGTGGTTGCAAACGATTTAGCTTGAGATGCTATTCTAATTCTTTATTGAAATATAACCTATTTGATTTTGGATTGGGAAATGTTTTGGAGCAAATTTTCTGTTTGTGGATTTTAATTTCTGTAATCAAATTCTTGGAATCAGAACATTTTTGGAGACCCCTACTTCCCGTTCGGGACAAACAAGTAGGAAAATTACCACCATGCATCAAGTATATTTGATGATTACATTTATTGCTGGCCACGACAGAACTTTCTGCCACAAGAGTAGCCGAATTTAGTAGTAACGGTATATTTTATTGATTTTATTAGCAGCAATATCCTCCTGCCACGAAATTCGCCCAATAAAATCTAACGAATAGTTTCTCTCTTCATATTTTCCGTCGTAGAAGTTACTTATATAAAACACTGCGTATTACGCGGTGTGGGCGTCCCTGTTTCCCTTTATTTCCACAAGGCTCTATATGCGTAGCAAATATAACAAATGAAGTAATTTATCGTTGGATATAACGAATTCAGTTATCTTGTTTGTTCAGCTATATTTTGTTAATACTTCGTTGAAAAAACGCGGTGTTTGCGCACCACCGTCTCCTGTTTGGCAGTTTTCGTGAAAATTGGCTCTTTTTTTTGACCGAAATATTTCCGAATGGCTGTTTTAAGAAGAAAGAAAGAAATTGTACAAATAAGCACGGAGGATAAAAGATTCGCTTTTCTCGGCGACTTTGATAAGGTCTGCAAACTTAGCCGCTTATAAGGTTGCTTTACTTATCTTGAATACTTTTTGTTGTCTTTGCAGCAAAAAAGATAAGCCGATCGCTTTGCTTAGGTATCTTTTTATGTGGTCAAGGTATTAAATTCAATCAATACATCAGTAAACCTGTCTAATCAATGTCTCTTATCTGTTTGACACCAAACAATAAATGATTTATTATAACTAGGTATATGAATATTAATATAATTATAAGTACCTGTAAGTAGTCATATTTAAATGATTTACATATATACCTTGCCAAATTACGGTACCTATGCTTATGAATAATATGGAATCATAATTACTTAGAGTTCCTCCTTACCACCTATTCACTGTCATCGTCTTAAATTCCATCGCGTCCGCCAATTAATTCAGGCAACATGTGCTTATAACTTATACCCATGTGCTATATATCTTAAAATTACTACCCAAACAAGCTGTTACCACAAGTCCCCAAAATCCTTGCGGTTACTTTTGAGCACTTGTCAAAGTTTGACACTTGCCTACTTTGTGTCATGCTTTCACTCTGATTAGATAGAGCTTTTGATGACAAAACTAATTCTCTTTACTTCAAAATTGCACTATTATTACACTCCGTGATACATAAAGTTAAACGTTTATTTATAAAAAAACATCGGATTTTTAATCATTTGTCAAAGTATATTCAGATTGTTTATATTCATTTTTAATTTTCAGGAGGAAAACCTGAAAGATTTCCACTATGAAGTATAATATTTAACTTATAAAATATTTTACTAATATCTTCGTCGTTTCAAAGTATGAAGTGTGAATGATCTCCGAAGTTTAACATTCAAAATCTCATTACCTAAATAAACTCAAGATTAACTGTTAATTTCTTAATTCACGTCGGTATTGTACAGTTTATTTCACCGTACCAGTAACACTATAAATGCTGAAATAATTATACCCGATACTTTACTACTATATCACATTTTTTTTTACTAGAATCTTTAAGCGAAAATTGTTCAAACCTGTTAAAAAATTGTAATTCTAATCAAAAATCCTTAACTATTCTCGAATCCCTGCAATAAAACTTGTTTATTCTTACAGTTCAAAGAGGTTGTATTAGCATTGATGGCTTTCTGATTGCTTGTTCGTATCCTGTTGTAGTTTTATTTTTGGTTCTCTTATGAACTTGACTTCGCGCGAATGTAAACAGGATGAATACGCTCTACTAATACGGTGTGTACCATGTTTAAGTGTGCTTACAATGAGTATATTATTAGTAATAATGATTTAATTTATAACAGGCATTTTTATCTATCAGATGGTTTTGAAATCCACTGATTATTAAAAGCTACATAATGTTTAAATGCCATGTTTGGTACGTTTGTCAAAGAAGCCTCGTTTAAGCTTTATTTTTCTCACAGCTGACAGACTTCTATCTGCTGAATCCATAACTGTGGCTAAATCATCTTTTTTTATTGACATGGCAACTATTTTGTCTGCCCGATCGGAAACACGCCGGATAAATACGCTCGTTTCTTTCAAACAATGATATTATTCTTGCACATTGACTTTTATGACAAATAACATTTTATTTACTCCTCAAACGGTAATATAGTTACGAAACGTTTCTCTTGCGCGTCATAAGTTATTATTGGAGCAATTTTATAACGTACTAAACGTTAACGGCGTTCGTGATCATGTAGACACACTACCAACTTATATATGCGGTTGACAGTGGCGCTAGCATCGCAATCATCCCATTGATAACTGTCATTACGATGTTTAAAATCCTCTGTAAAACTTTAGTTCCAATTTTCGTCACCGGCAAATGTAATTTGGTTCTGCAAATGTCAAGTTGTGTGCTGACATTTGAGATTGTCCAGTCGCTTGGAAAATGTTGGTTTGTTTATCGATACGGTTTTGAGTTGCTCAAGGCTTTGTATTTACGAGGTTGTATTACGCTAGTTATTGTGTTTTGAGTTAATTAAATTACAGGTGCTTTTATTTTCATACGTATCTTAATTTGTATTTTATAACATAAACTCGGCTTTATAAAATATTTATGTGTACGAAACATAAAGTTTGTAAAAGTATGTCTTTTCTTCCTTTTTTCTCAATATAAGTATAAATAATCGTTGTTTAGTCAGACTAGTCCAGCTAAATATATATATAAAAAAAACTACTAAAATAAACCATTTAAAACGTTAACATAACTACCAAACCTAATAAATACATACAACCATTCACAAAATGGAAGTAATCGAATAATCTATAATTGCTTTTCCCACACAAACACAGCGTCGTAATACATTACCGATGACATAATACACACTAATACCCCTTTAATATGGGAACCTTTCCCTGGGTTCTATAGCCTGCCAACATAATCAGATTTACTCTGACTTGAATAGGTGAAGACACGAAATCAATAATAACGGTACGGAATATATCAAATTCTTTTATATACAGGAAAAGGAAACCGTGGAAAGCTGATTGCCATATTCCGTAGTTAGATTGAGCTTTTGGGTCTATTAATGGTAGGTTATATCGGCCTTTTTATTTTGCCCATCTGGGTATCAAACTTGGTATCTTTAGCTAGCCTATTTACTCCGCCGATCTCATTTTCATATAACAGTTTGGTCGGCTTGCCTGTTATTTAAATTATCTAAGTTATGAATTGGCTACTTTCACGAGATATGTTTTTGGCACGATAACGATATTTATTTATAGACGTCCTGTGTACGTTTGGATTTTCTTTTTTCTGTTTGGGCACACCCATAGTATTTGTAGGTAAAACATGTTGCATAACTACGTCATAAGCAGAATTTTCGTCTTTGATTGACATTAAAACCTATCAGTTATCAGTTTAAAACAAACAATACAAAAATAACAAACAACGGCAATGTCAATAGAAACAAGAATCTTTAAAATGTTCAGATATTTTTTAGTGTGACCATTCATGTATAAAACCATCAATAACAATCAAATCAAGTCCTCCACTTTGGCATTCAACGGGAGGGTTGGAATCGTTTGATAATACTGTTATCCTATCATTTGATCCCGGATGAAAAGCAATATAAAATTCTTGAACAGATTTATTCAATGGATTTAATAAATTGGCATAGAGCGAATAATCTACATAAACATTATTTCTATCGCAAATGTTAGGTACTTTCGATTAGGCAAGAGATAGACTCCTTATTTTTGACCCCGATCAATATCTTTATAAAGCATTTAATTCATGTTGAAAATACCTATTATTTTGGTAGCTGCCATCAGCATGAAAATTACTCATCGATCATTTTCGTCGTTGAATTTTAATCATCTACCACATCCAATTAATTTAAAATCTTGTTGCGAACGTGATCACAGCACTCATGTTGTGCCTGTTTGTTATTAGCATTTTCATTATAGACTCCTGTTGATGCCGTATTAAACCCGATCTTTTAAGCTCTCAGAATTAATTACCCAAGACCCGCCTGCTAAATGGGATCTTAAGATGGAAATTGCTTTTCGTTGTTTAGAGAACCATCAAATTTTACCCTCTTAAAATTTTGGGTAATATCGATATTCGAAATAATATAAAATACATTATGTTATATGAAACGAAGAAACAAAAGCTTTGTATTAAATAAAGAGATAGGACACGATCATTCGGTTAGATAATCCTATGACACATAGAACTCACGTCTTGAGATACGTAATCCTAGTGAATGAAATACTGGAACATCGTAGCAAAGATTGTCAATGCCGAATTCCTTCATCCATTTTCTTCTTTATGATGTCATCGACATTTCTTTTTGGTTAATAATATAAACATAAGTAATAGGAAATGATACTGACATGTTTTTTTGTGACCCTGCATCCTTTTAACCATATGTTTTTTTTAAACACAATCGTTTCTGCCTCTTCATTGCACTAAGTGTCATAAATGTCCGTAGTTAAAAATATCATTGCTGACTCCCGCTAAGCAATAAACCAATTGGGTCCGCCTTTGCGAACTTGACCCCTCTTAAAATTGTAATGGTACGCTCCGCTTGCAATTTTTAACACATCCTCTTCTTATTCGAATGTAGTCTTTGTTTTCAGAAGCTAAGACTGAATTTAGATTAGGATTATTTCGGGATTTCAGTCCAGTTAATCCGCTATAGTAAATTCGACCTTACCACCTGAAAGATAAGAATAGTTTTGGTAGCGCCACGATTCTCATTCATTGATTCCTTTATTTTACCTTGCGTCTTGAATGGAATATTTTTGCTACCATTGTGGGTACTTCGTATGTCTCGTACTGGACTTGTGCCAAGGGATTTCCGTTATCGAATACAAACGCCACTTTTATACTTTTTTCGATTTCGTTATTTATGTTCATTGTAGGTACTCAATTCTGGATTTGGGTGTGCGAATGACTGAATGCTCGGAAAGTGTGAACTGACTTTGATCAATGGTGAATGGACGTACAGAGGACATATGATGGAGTGAAACATACTAACAAACTTCTGTTTTTGTTTTAGTAGATCGTAAAAGTTTATATCACTTTTATATTTGTTGGGAATCGGAATAAACACATCTGATGTGGTATAATTAGCTTGATAAACACCTCATTACTAGCGTACGTGATAAAAAATTATTGTTATGTTGCAATTCGTCGTTCTCATTAACAATAATTTTCCAATGCTTATTGTAAAACCCGAGGGCGGATCGGCAGCGTCAATTTTCATTTCGATTCGATTTCGACACACGCCATTACCGGGGATTCGACATTAACAAGGATTGTTATATGATTTACAGTTGAACGTTTTATGATTACTTAATCACTGTTATAGCTTAAACCTATATTTATGTCTTTAGGATTTGTTTATGGTCAGTAATTACATATCCTGTCACTTGTATTACGGTTATTAAGTAAACTGTTTAGTAGGATAATAATTAAGGTATTAAGTATTTTAGGTTTTGAATGCCGAGTTCTGCATATTTGATTCGCAACCTGCTTAATAAAGCGAATTACTGTGTTGGAAAGATGTAAAGAATAATTACTAAGAGAATCACAGACTGCGTGACTGCATATCTGTATGGATGATGATGTCTTTATTCAAATTTGAACCTTATCTGTTTAGTGAAAAGGTCTCATTATCAACGTTCTTGTATCTCATGCATAATATGAGACGTTGAATATGAATATGATATTTCTCTGCGTAAGAAACTTTACTTATTACTGTGCTTGAAGTATTCGTTTTCTATGGTGTTAGGTCTTATGGCATCGTGAGGCATTCAAATGTTACAGAAATAAGGTGTATTGAATATTGTCGCTATTTTATTATACGTACACATGTAGTCTGTTTCCTATTCACCTCATAATTCCCTAGTTGCCTCTTACAACCCACGGGAATATTTATTCTTAGATGCTATTCCTACAGTAATGTTGTCCGTTTATTTAGCTTATGATGTTGCTAAATTTACTAATTGACTTAAGTTATTTATACTTTATATAGTGTCCTTCAAGGTATAACATATAACTGTATTATTATTCAATAATATTGTATTCATGGGTATTGTACTGTGGTTGTGTATAGGTATACTGATAATGAAAGAGTGGAATGTCGTAATATTTTTTTGTTTTTCTCTTTATAAATGATATTTGTGTCATAACCTCAAAAACAAAACATTTAGACGTTATTCCGATGTAGGTATGTAAGTAATATTAATAACAAAATTCCCTAACATTTTCCATAGCTACCTATTATCCACTTCAAATACCTGTCTAAAGAAACTCACCTTTTATTATACTTACAGTAAATATCTTTTTAATCTTTCACGTTTCGTATCAGTATATTATGAAAAGAGGATGACGTAACACGAAGCGAAATACAGAAAAAATGCGCATAAAAGATAACATGGCAGGGAAATATATTTGTATGACGTATAAAGAATATTCCAACCTAACCTATGTATTTATAGTAACAGGAAACGTGTCTATCGTAGTTCGCGCCCTTGAGTCGACATTCGCGGTTTTGAGCGCCCACTCGCACATGAATGGCAGAGTTTCATTGATACATAGCGAATGGGCGTGTCTTGTTTATTAATATCTTTTATCCGACGCTCCCATATCGATAAATGTTTATAACGTTCATTCATTTTGATTCCATTCAATAATATTGATGTTTTGTACTTATGTTTGCTTGAAATTTAAATTTGCCCGTATTAATGAATATTGGGAATTTGATTACTAAGCTCCAATTCTCTATATATTCGTTGTTTTTCGTCGGTGAAAATTCGTTTACTTTGTAATGTAATCGTGATTGTTTTTGTTTTCGAGGGAATTTCGTTCGGATTGTTTTTTCTGTGTCGAGAGCCTTGGAGAAAATCAATCATTGTTGAATCTAACGTCAAGCTTTTCCCTCGGGCTGTGTGAAACACAAAAGTAATCATGTTACCGATATTGTGAAGGGAAAAGTAGTCCTTGACAGGTTGACATAATTGTACTGTGATAAAATCCAACTTTATTCACACCTGCCTTAGATGTGACGTGACATTGATGTGATATAAGACACTTGTTATTTACGGTAAGATTTGTGTAAGGGTGCATTTGAGACAGGATAAATATTCCTATCGTTGTAAATAGTTATTAAAACCTTCAATTATGTTGCAAATTTTTTCGCATGCGTCCCTGTCCTTAAAATGCAAATTAACCTTAATTTCTTATATTAAATGTGTGTACCCCCTTCATATTATGTATGTCACAAGTTGTTAAAAAAAAAGATAAATGGATTTCTTTGCTTATTAAGAACCCCTCTTCTGTCATATTTATTTATGAAATGGTAGCTGAAATAAATGTCCTATAGGTACAAAAGAATGTCTGATAAAATAGTCCATGACTATGCCTGACTCATTTCCTTTCGTTTTACTTTCCAATTCGCACCAAACATCTGACACTATATCCTGTGTATTTAGCATTCAATTAAAAATAGTACTTGCAAATAAGTCCAGGTTCAGATGACTAGGTGTTTGACGCAGGTGCATAAATCATTGTACGTGTTCAATAAAAGTGAAATGTTAGTTTAACCGACTTGAAAAGGTTCTCAGCTGTTCTCAAATATTTTAGATGTTTGCTACACGATTGTCCGGATTCAGCTGAGTACCACTACACTAAATAGATCCGACAGAAATTATTTTAATTAATTGCCTAGTAATAAGTGTATATTTTCTATGTAGGTACATTTAATACACTATTGTTATATTGCACAAGTACATAACCTAAACCTTATTCAGTGTCAATCAATTTATTATAAATATCAAAATTATTCTTGCTGTCACATTTTTGTGTAATCATTTGTAACGTTGTCATAGCTCCAATTAATATCAACGGATATAAGATTAATGACAGTTATCTGTGTGATAAAGTTATTTTAGCATTCAATCAATTACGCCCAATTAAATAGACGTGTAAATGCGTATTAGCTCTTTCAATGAAGTGATAAATAGTATTATTCCATTTAGGAAGCAATTTCGTAATGATGTAAAAGGTTAATTTTACTTAAGGTACTGTTGCAGAATTGTGCTGAACTTATAACATTGTTATTCTGAATTTTATAAGTTTCAGAATGAGACGCATATCATCTCATATCTGCAAACAATGTACGCAGATTTTATCATCAGATTCGCCCACACAACGAAAGCCATAATAAATAGGAACGCCATTGTAAAACCATAAAACTACCGCACACTCGTTCCGTTGCGGTATCAATAAAAATTCGGATGTTTAGAATCAACCCACACTGGTTTATAACTAAACCCAGGATGTTACTATTTGATAAAACGCAACTACGCGCGTGGGATATCGTTTGATTGTTTACGTCCTTTGGCGACGCCATCTTGGATTTTAGTGTTTTTATTTTCACGAATGAATGAGCGATTTGGATGAATGAGTGAGTGAGTCATCGTGGGAATTGTTTTAAGCCAATTTGCGCAATTGAAGTTGATTGTGCGATTTGTTGGCGTATTTTTATTGGACTGGAATGTATTGGGATTATCTTGGATTATATTGTGACTTGACATACTAAAAGCGTCGAGTATAAGCCTCATGACCGAGTTTTTTTTTTCATTCAAATTAAGAGAATTCTCCAACCACTTTCGTTCCCTGTAATCTTGTCTAATAAAGTACTACCGGTTGTCCTATGTTCTAATTCAGGCTTGAAATTTCTGTATCCAAGTGCAATAAAGCTAGCATGATTGACTCACATCTACATTATATTTTTCCTATTGTATTTGCTCTTATTGAATCGCTTAAAATCCAAACACTCTTCAGATCTCTACTAAACCAAAGGAATTGAACGTTAAACAAGAAGGAATGAATTGCTTTTATTTCATTAAGAAAAACTGAACGAACAAGAGACGTCGATTCTTGCTTCGTTTTAATGGAAAATGTTTGTTTGCCTCTGAAAATTACAGAAAAGCACTCTTTTTTTCTAAACCATCACAATTAATTTGACCGCGTTTTCATCTTGAGAATAGAATCAATATGATGTTCCCGCAATTTTCTGAGTACTTGGCTTTATGTCGCTTCGGTAAATATATATCTTATTCAATACTCTATTACGTATCTATAAATATTATATGATATGACGTCCAATAGTTGCTTGATAATGTTTGACAGTCATTTGATTTCCAGAAATTTTCCGAAGACAGGTATTTTTATTGTTACGAATATTATATACTAATATTTTCTGCACTATTTTCTATGAGGATTTTCCTTAAAATATGGAAGTATCAAATTGAACTTATATATTACTAGCCTGAAGTTATATAAACACAAGATTGTAAAATAAACTATCAACGCAGAATACATTAAATTATCAGTGGCGCTAAAAAACAGCAAGCAGATAGATAAAAATATATTTATAAATGGCAACAGCGATAAAACTATAAATACACAATACAATTGATTGATTAAATCATCTCGCCAAAAAGCACGTGCTGCCTAATAATACCAGATCTCAGGCAACGTAACTTCAGTCTAGACTCACCTATATGAATGGTCCTAATTCACATTCGTTGTTTTGTACGCGCAACCTTGTCCGAGAGACTTGCCAATCGGCTGTTACTATTTTAGTTTAGTAGGTCATTAAACGAAACGTGCAGAATATATGCTGGCTCGTTTTGGGGGCACTTTGAAAGTTTTATATTGATTATTCGCGTGGACGACGAAACTTATCAATGAGTTTTTTGGGTAAAGTGCTATTTGTGTAGAACGTTATCTATCAAGCATACCTCTGACTAGTCTCATTCGCCTAGCGTGTCTCGAATTCTCGATGTAGCAGGAAGAGATGGTCTCTTTCTGGAAAGCATCGTGTGAATGACTAATCCTACCTAACAGTATTATAAAAAAATAACCTACGGTCACTACCTACGCTATCAAATATACCATCTAGGTATACTTTAAAATTAATCTATACCTACGACTTATAAGAATGAACCTAAATAACTCTACCCTAGAGGTGACGTAACCTACGACAAAATTATTATTTGCGGTTGGTACAGCAATCGGGTCTAGGGATCGAACCGCAAAATTAAGTTTGTTTTTATTGTAAGTATATACTTTTCCGGGATAAAAACTACCCAGTGTGTTGCCCAGGATATTAAATAATAATCATACCAAGTTTCATCGTAATCGAACCGGTAGTTTTTGCGTGATACCTGAACAAACAGACAGACAGACAGACAGACAACATTTTTTTTCTTCACTCTTTTGTGTTCGGTGTCGGTCTAGTAACACCCCCCGCCATTTATTTTTTTTATATTTTCAATGTACAGAATTTTCACTTTTACAGATTTATTATAAGTATAGATATAGATAACCTCACAAAAGTTCTTGACCCGCCAGTTACAACAGGAGATAAAAAGTTTACTGCGGATTTAACTCTAAAACTAAATGCACTAAAAAGCTCAAGCTTTTCCATGCTAACTAGTTTGCAGTTTCAGTCAAGTGCAACAAATATTTCGACTAGAACTAATCCGATTAAAGTAAAAACATTTCTAAAACTCGTAATATAAATAGGTTTATCTATCATATTTATTATTCTCAATTGATCCTACGAAACGAAATAATTATACTAATATCAATTCAGATTGATGTACAGAACTTGAGTATTTTAATTATTATTTTTTAGGACTGAAATGCTCTGGGTATTTCTTTAGGATATAATATGACGTGACGTCACAAATACGATCCCTAATACTTCCGCCACTCCCTGTCTAATCTAATTAATTAACACATAATGTGAATACACCTATGTGTAAGCAAAATTTTATGTAAATTAGCTGTAACAACTAAATAAAAAAATCCCTAAAAAATACATGGAGCGATGAATGGAAAAATTTAAAACATTATTTTTTCCTTTGTCCCTATCCCCTTTTTGTAAAGAAACAATAAGACACAGAATAAACTGACTACCCTAAAATTCATTTACTTTTCTAAGAAGCTCGCAAAGGTAAATGGAAAACATCATATAGAATTCTGTTTCAAGAGCTTATGCTTGTCTAAAACGATTCCACGTGTTACATTTCCCGACTTCCATGAAACACTCTATTAGGTATGCAGATTCTATTAGATTTCTCCCTGAAATATACATGACTTATCTATAAACGTCACCAACGCGAAATAAACAGGATTCTGCACTACCGTAAATTGACATTGAATTTATGTATCGGACATGCGAAATCGCCTCTGATTGATTCCCACCGAGTGCATTCACAATGACTTAAAAAGAACAATGAAACTGCACCAATTTGTGTGTCGATGATAAATGCAATCCTTTCAAATTCTGACAAAATGAATCTGGGTTTCTAGACCCGTATGTTCGGTCCCACGGTAAGATGCAGACGTTTTCCATTTGAGACACTGTCTGTGTAAAGTTTTGCCTTGTTAGCGATCTGTTTGAGTGTAGTTTTACTTGGGAATTGTTTTTATTCCTTTGACAAAGATTTGTAGTGCTAGTAAAATGCAAATGTTATACCGACTTTGTTATTTGGTTGTGGGAGAAACAGAAGACTTTCGGTTCTTTTTTGCCGTCATTTATGTGTCAAACATCTCCTTGTGTATTCAGCGTATAGAAAAATATATGTAAATACATCCTAAAAGATATGAATGATATATACCAATGAAAAGTATGAATGAAATATAACAGAGAGAAAATTTCAAACATTTGTATAACACATCCATCACTTCGGCGCGCGCGCTCGTTTGAACGGAAAAAAAAATACGCAGTCGAAAAATAAACAGAGTACAAGTCATCGTAATGCAAAGGTCACGCACTGTTCAGCCTCCCGCCAAAAGAGCAAAAAGGCGGGACCGGTAATGGTCGCGTTCGGCGTCATCTGCTCGACGCTCGGTTTCCGCCGCGGCCATATTGGATTTATGGTGGCTAAAAGTATCAGCATCCGTGTAGCCCTTGTTGTAATTTATGTTATTTAATTGAGTTGTTAAGCATCGGTAAATAATCTTTTATTGGACTAAATTCAAAAAGGTCTGAATAATAAAACTTCGTGTCTGCTGTCCTAATTGAGAGATCGTTAAACGGTAGTCGATTTCCACTTTTGAAGTTGTCAGCTCTCGTTTTTTATGATAAATGGCATCGTCCCTAGAAGTATTTTTTATCTGTTACACGAACTGCAACATCAAAGCGTGAGTCATCGGTACATGCATTCGTACTCAATGATCCAGAATTAAAAAGGCTGAATGCACAGTTTCCCGCCAAAATAAAACGATGGCCGGTAATGGACGCGTTCAGCGTCATCTGTTCGGCTCTATGAATGCATACGTCCGGTTCCGTTGCAGCCATGTTTGATTTATGGTATCTTTATGCTCGTTATACAGTACGTTGTACAGTGACGTCGTCAGATTGGGCCTTGAACTTACAGTAATTAGGCCCTGCTTGCTTTATTTGGTGCACTTTCGTATTCATATACCTTGGTTCTTGTAAACTGTTTATGTAAGTAATGTTTTTTATAAAGATGTCGTGTGTGAGTATTTAAAAAGTAAATTGTCTCGGGTGTTATATAAATCAACAGCAATTAGTACACCCAACAATCGATTCCGCTTGGATATAATTAAATCAATCCATCGATTTCGTTAACTATGTGAACTGAATCGCGTGTTCAGAGTTCGCCTACAAGCGAGCCTTTGTTCAGATATTAAGTATAGCTCTAATTAGATACGTTTCGCCGACAATAGGTATGTTGCACGATTGTTCTCAGAACGAAGAGATGTTTATTTTTTTACTCGTCTTTGTGTATTTCGGTTTACATGTAGTTGAAGGTATTTTCGTAATTATTTTGTTAGTGTGTGTTTTAATTGATGGTGTATGTAATTTTTCTTTTGTTTTTAGAGTAATTGCAGTAAGCGTGTTGATGTCATTAAAATTAAACTAGACGTATTTATTTCGAAATAATCTTGTCGTAAACAGTGTCTTAGGATTTGATTTGAGTTTCATGAAAAAATGGTTTTACTCTTACTTTGACTCCATCAATAGCAGGCACATACTTCTTCAGTGCAACTTTTATATGTTTTTGTAGGTATACAGGTATCTGTTCACTTGAAATCTATGTCGTTTCTTTATTTACTTTAAAATTCTTTTCTGAAATACTAAGATATTTTGGTAACATTTACATGAGTTTTTTTAACTTTGATTAGGTAATAATTTTGACCAATAATTATATTATTATGTATTTGCAATAATGGCAACTTGTAATCTTGCTGCTCCTTTTCATATCGAAAATATCGATATGTTCCTCCATAGTTTAATATTGGCCCAAACACGATGTGATTGATCTTACTACCATTTTATCAACCGATCTAAGATTTAATTATTCTAGCAGTTAATTATGCATCGCTGATCAATCTTGTATGCAACTTGGCAACCGATCCAAGGTGCTCCTTGTTACAAACGCTGTTGCATCAACCACCACACAATGCTCTTGCACAACTAAGTGATACAGCTAAACTAATTGCAGTTTACACATTCTTAGGTTAACACCCAGAATGTGGTAAGATAATTGCCTCATTTTCTAAACCTTGAAAGAAGTATGCTCTCAATATAAGACACGTTACTATCTTATCCATCTTTTCTCCTCTATATACGTACTATCTACTCACTCAATTGAAACTTTAAGAAGTTCTTAAATGTATATTTATGACATACCTTTTTAGCCTAATTATTTATTTTCAGCTCCATGATTATCTCATTACAGGGTTTGCAGGGCCAAAGCCTCCTTTTGATTCTTCCAATAGTCTCAGTCTTAGGACTATTGGGCTAGTCGTTCATTATTTACATAGAGTCTATTTAAGCGGTGCAGGTCTAACATTACCATACTTTTTTAAATGCTACAAATTAAAGTTATATTAATGCATTTGATTTAGTACAGGTAATTAAATAAGCTAATATTGTCATGCACATTAACTTATTTACGTAAACGCATGAATGCGTGCTGTTTGCGTGACCGATTCATCATTATCTGTAATTTTGTCTTGGCTGCCATTTTAGAAAATGGCTGGATAATGCACAAATTGTCAATTGCGACTTCTTTTACATTTTCCGTGACTCTAATTTAGGGTTCTGCGAAAGACTTCATTGAATTTCAAGTATTATCAAATTGAATGTAATGAGAGTTTCTCTGAATACGACCAAGATACCTACTGGTTTTTTTCTCAATAGATTCCTACCTAATTTAGTTTGGCCGACTAGATTGATCCGTGTCAATGATACTTCAAAAAGGAGGAGGTACTCAATTCGACTGCATTTTTTTATGTTTGTTACCTCAGAACTTTCGACTGGGTGAACTGATTTTTAACCGACTTTAAAAAAAAGGAGGAGGTTCTCAATTCGGATGTTTGTATGTTTTTTTTTTTTTTTTTTTTTTTTTTTTATGTTTGTTCGCGCATAACTCCGTTGCTTTCCAACCGATTTTAAATATTTTTTCTTTGTTGGAAAGGGTATACTTCCCAAATGGTCCCATAGTCACCAAGTCGGGATCTGATGATGGAATCTTGGCGAAATCGAGGGAACTCTTCAAATTTTATAGGAAAACGTATAGCGATTTTGGTATTTTCTACAACAAGTGAAGCATTTACGTTCAATAAGAACCATTCTACTATCAGATCTGATGATGAAGCCAAGATGACCTTGTGAATGTAGCGGGAATTCGTTGGATGTGAGATGCGGGGCACTGGATTTCGTTTGATGGAAATTATCATGAGGATGATGAAAGGGTGTCAGCTGAAGGCCTACCCATATTATCTAAGATTAAAAAAATGACACTAAAAATAAACAAATAAAAAAATTTTTTGAAAAAAAAAAAACTGACTTCAAAAATCGATAAAAGCACTAAAAAACTAAAAATAATTCTATAACCTAGTATATTACTAAACCTAACCCAAACTACGATTAACCAATAATACAATTTAACATTTTTTTGGAGTCGGGGCCAAGCAATATACAAAACTTACAGCTTCTAAATATTAATTCAAATCGGAAAACAACAAAAATACTTTATGACAGATTACCTAATATTAAGACACAAAGACAAAAGATTCTAACGTTTACACTTAACAATATTAATAATATATTTTTACAAACACAATACACATCAATATACCTACTCAGGAATTACCAGTCGTTTCATTACTTAGCTTGGCACCGACTCCAAAAATTGTTAAATTGTATTATTGGTTAATCGTAGTTTAGGTTAGGTTTAGTAATATACTAGGTTATAGAATTATTTTTAGTTTTTTAGTGCTTTTATCGATTTTTGAAGTCGGTTTTTTTTTTTTCAAAAAATTTTGATGATTCTTTTTTTATTTGAAAGGTGGTGCTTCCAGTGTGGTTCCATTTTAATTTGGTTCGGTTATGACAGTTGGATCCATAAGGAAACCATATGACTTTTTTTTGATGTCGGTTTTTTTTTGTAAGAATTATTTTACATACTTACTTATCATGTTTATATGGACATTTTCCTGTATTACCAGCTAATTCAATAGTTACGTTAAATTTTGAATTAGGTATCACAACAGCAAAAGTTTTGTAATAATAATATTGTAGCGATAAAATCATAGCGAAGTTTCGGAAGACAGGCTTTCTAATCTTCACTCAAAATGTTAGTTGTTTAAACAAAGATGATTTTCTAAGACAACGCTGAATAACGAATCAAAGGGTAGGTAGGTACTTGTTAATTAAACATAGCTCCATAAATGTACTGTGAACCTTGGGTTATATTCTCACTTAGATTTTATGAAATCTGAACTTTGTTTCATCCTTTGTAACAAAGGGTTTTCTTTTCGTCCGCTTAACATTTCTTTTTTAAATGTTTTTGTTTAATTATTTTTTCTTGAAGATTTTTGTAATGAAAGAAGTAAGTCTAGGTATTGTATTTTTATGTTATTTCGAGTAGTTTTTGTATAAAAAAAGAAATGTCTCCTAGCAACAACAAAGAGAGTCCTTTAGACGCAGACGCTTTTAAAATAGGTATATATTCAAATCTAGCTAATGGTCCCTGAGATGAGTAAGAAAATTAAGCCACAGTGAAGTACCGTATTTATTATGGAAACGACGCTTTTTTGTTGTCGCAGAATAAAATTAACTAGTTAAAATAAACGACGTATTTTGGTTGGTATTAATATCTTTCTATTATGCTACTGTGTAACTTGTATTTAAATGAAAAATGTTGTCCTTTGTGTTAAGGAACAGCCCTTCTGAATGTTTTTTTTTCTAAAGATTTAAAATCTAGGTATTCACGGAGATTCCTAATTTATTACACATAAATGTAAAATATGTAATTATTTTTTTTCAATTATTTTTTTTTCGGATCGGTCCACAACTGTTGGAACTATCGCATACATACCGTCGCATTGAAGACATCCTTTTAAAGTCGTTTAAAAAAACCCTAGGTATTTTAGATTTAAGTGGTCATATGAAAATAAACATAACATAACATACCATCACGCCTGTATCCCCGAAGGGCTAGGCAGAGGTGTACCAACGTACACCCACAGTTCGCGGGTATGAAAATAAAGATACAAGTACATACCTAATATGGCTCATGTTCAATTTATTCTTTTACTACAAGAGTTATTCTAGCCCCTAGGGTTAAATATGTTCGTATTTTACTTGATTTCTTTAGGGAATTCTAGCTAAGGGTAAGCGAGTGTAAAATGTATCTGTGTCATTTGTATAAGTGGGTTTAATATACTTGATTAATTTTATTTGTCTGACTTGCACATTGATATACCTACTGGTTATTTGTCATAAAAATTGGTTCAATCAATATTTTTTTGTATATGACCATTTAATAGCGAAGGGAAAGTGAATTGCGGGAATTTTTAAAACTTTTGTCTTTATTTTTGTGTTTGTTAAATTGTTAAATGTTTTTTTTTGTGTTTGTTTCAGGTATGCACGGTTGTATATTGGTTGCGATCGGGAAGAAGTTTATTTTACGGTAACATATTAAATTACTTTTGTGTTATTGAATTGAAATATAATGTAAATATATACATAAAATTCTCGTGTCACAATGTTAGTTACCATACTCCTCCGAAACGGCTTGACCGATTTTTATGAAATTTTATATGCATATTCAGTAGGTCTGAGAATCGGCTACTATCTATTTTTCATACCCCTAATTGGTAGTAGGTAGGTAGTAGGCAGGTGCTAGGTAGAAAAAAATGCATTGCAACGCATGCCGGGTACAGCTAGTGTAAATATAAAATTACACCTTTTCGGTCTGTTACATATTAACTTTTATTAATCTTAACTACTTTATTTTGCTTGTATTATCAAGGCCCAAATACCTGCCATTTACAGTATAATATTAATATAATTATCCAGCCTATAAACGTCCCACTGCTGGGCACAGGCAGAGGCCTGGGAAGAGTCCCATATAGAGAAGGCCATTTACAGTATACCTATTTATGTATAAGTTTATCATTGATTACTTATAACTTCATTTAATGTTACTCAAAGCACCAAGTTAATAATTAACTGTCAAACTGTGTCATGCATTGACACCGCGGGTCGTACCTTGTACGTCATTGTAACTTAGTTCTCACATGTAACCTGTTTGAACCCTTGTTTTGGACAGGGCACGAATATACTGAACTGAGTTAGTTGTTGGGCTCGGATTTCGTGAAGTTTGACGTCAAAGTGTACAGTTACGAGTTGTGTCACACGCTTTGCTACTGAATAGATGGATGTTATTTATTTATTTTATAATTTATGTACACGGCTGTAAGTTTCCTAGTTTTAGAAATAAACTACCTATTAGTGTAATATTTTGTAAAACCATAGGAATGAAGATGTTTGTGTTTAGTGTGATCTTAGACTATAGATAACTATAGACCGATAGTATCGCTGGTTTTCCTTCGTGCCAAGCGAGAGCACTTTTTGTCTGTATCTAGTACATTCGTTTACTGATTTAAAGTTATTTTTCGAGCAACGACAGACTTATATGCGAAAATATCGATGGGTTCGACATTGTTAGGATAATATTAGGGTTTTAGATAGTTTTATTAAAACGGCGCGCTCCGTCTTGATACAAAATTTACGATAAAACTAGTTCATACTAGTGCTCACGGTTCATACACATCAGTGTATGAACCGTGAGCACTAGTATGAACTAAAGAGTGAGCCTATCAAGGCTCACTCTTTAGTTTGTTATTTATACTCTAAGAGTGTGATACTGTGTATAATCTCACAAAACATCGGGATCAGAATATTAAGTGGAGAATAATTTTTAAACATTAATTCCAGACGCTTTAATTGTATGTTTTGGAAGCCTTTAAAATGCTTGATTAAGTTTAATATTTGTATTTCACGCACACGGCCTTGAAAGACACACTATGTTTTACTTTGAACCCATATGGTACCATGTAGATAAATAATAGTCGAAAAAGAAACAGTAATATTCTTACCCTGTTACCATGTTTTCTTACTTCTCTTTGTCCCCAGAACATAGAGTTTCTTGACGTCTCATTACATAACATAAACAAACATACCATCACGCCTGTATCCCCGAAGGGTTAGGCAGAGGTGTGCCAATGTACACCCACAGTTCGCCGGTATGTTTAGGTCCCATGTAATAGGGGGCGTCTCATTAAACACCAGTAATTACAGCCAGCCTTTTGTCTGTCTCGTTATTACATTCATTACATAAATGACATATTTCTTTTGTACGACATAATTATTTCTACAAATCCTACATTGCTTCGGGGTTCCTTGTTATGACAACATAAAGTTGTATTGCCGAAGCTTTGGTTTATAGTTCCTTTTCAGTTATAAAAGATTTATTTTCCACATTTGTTATGAAACATTTAATTTTATTTTATGAGTTGTAACTTGCAAGTCCTTTTATCTATCTCTCAACGTCTAATCCTATGTCGTAATCTTGCACACCTCAACTTGGGATTTTTTTGTTTATGTATACCTATCTATAAATTACCTCATGAAACATATAGCCAAGCGAAATTTAAAAAAATTACAGCTTCGCCTATACTTATGTACCTCGATGATAAAAACCTGAATAATTCATCGATTTATTTCAAAAGCAGCTATTGCAGGGCACACAAAATGTCCTACATATTTTAAGGACTGAAGAGTTGTACTTCTGTGTTTCTCTGTATAGTTACTACATGTTGTAAAGATCTTGTAATCCGTCAGTCTTTAGGAGTACAAGATTGTGGTTGGATATTATTTCATATGTCGTTGTTATCTTCATGTACCCTCCTTTGTAGGTTTTCTTTTCTGTTCTCTAAATGGATTTAAATAATAATAATAAAATAATAATAAATGATAAATGTGGACAACATCACATACATTGCTCTGAACCCAAAGTAAGTAGCTAAAGCACTTGTGGTATGGAATTCAGAATCAACGAAGGCACCACAAACACCCAGACCCGAGACAATGTAGAAAAGTTTGTTTCTACATTGACTCGTCCGGGGATCGAACCCGGGACCTCCGAGCTAGCGACACCTTGAAACCGGCGCGTACGCCACTCGACTACGGAGGTCGTCAAAAAAATACCTATTAGAACTGGGTTTTGCCCTAATTGTTAGCTTTTTTATAACAGCAATTTATGGCATCAATTGTGTCTGTTAAGTACGACGTTTTCTAATTGAGCGTTTTGATAATATTAACATTTATTTTTTTAATAAAATGATAGCTATGGTAAATCTTATTTGGGAAAGATGTCTTCTAAACTTAATTTGTTAATAGGTATCATTTTACTCTCGTAAAAGAGCTATTTGCTTTAGATTAAGCTAAGAATTTAATCTAGTCAAACAGTCCCTTTCTCAACTTGATAGTTATTTACACTGCGAGATAAACGTTCGACACTCCGCTTTTCATTCCTACACAGGCACGGAAATTCGTGACTTTCGATTACCCCATAATATCTACATAAAGCTATTTATGTTATTATGTGACGTAATTTTAGTCTAAGTTTCGCACGACGAGAATGCTAGGGAAAGAACCACAGTTATGGTTCCATAAAGTTGGTACAACCTACCGGATGTAGGTAAGTGGTGTTACTTTGACGATAACAGCGCCTCTATTTCAATGGTGTATGGTTGATTTTGTAATGTGTTCTAACAATTGAGATGTGGTTGATTGTACACAAGTTCAGAATGTAAAAAGTGATGTGATTGAAATTCTGACCACTACCTAGTACCTACTAAGATTAAAAAAGGGCTGCCGGAAATTTTAGTATATCATGAACATTATCTGTAAACGTAAAAATATTGAGTAAATACTCCGAAAGACATGAGTTATTTTAAGCATATTCGTTATTTTCAATAAAAAATGTTTACCTAAGTATTTTGTTTCGGCTAAGAGAGTAGAGTTTGAGAATATTCACCTTTAAATATACAGGGTGATTGGTGAAATACAAACGATACTTAAGGAGAGCACTCAGTACTCGATTCTCATTATAATTATGTAATAAAATTAGGTACTTAATTTTTGACCAAATGTCTCCATAAATAAGTTAAGTGTGGATCCCTTCTCGACGTTGACTCGATCACGCGGTTAAGCACGCGCCGGTTGAAACTAGTTAAAACATGAAAGAAACACCGCTGCTGCCGCGCCGCCCGCGCACGCGGCCACGCGCCCCCTCCCCTTCAGTGCAAGCGCAAGCGCCGCGCCGACTGGTCTGTGTTTGCCGCTTCCTACTTCCGAGTTCCGTGTTCCGCGATAGTTCGCGCTTTAGTGTATGAATGTGATAAAAATGTCGTACCAATACACAAATGCAGAGTACCTCGATATGGTTCGTGCGTATGCGCGTGCTAATGACAGTTTGGCAGGTGCCGTTAATCTTTATCGGGAGATGTTTCCCGGCCGCCGAATACCTACACCCCGCGTAATATTAAACGCCAACCAAAGATTACGGGACTACGGACAGTTCACCGTTCCAGCACACGCACAAGGACGAGGAGGGGTGTCATACCCTGTCTCGTTACACGAAGACATTCTCCAGTACTTTGAGGACAACCCACAAGCGAGTACACGAAATGCTGCTAGAAGATTTGGTGTATCACAATGGACTGTGTGGAATCAACTTCACAAAAATGGGCTACACCCATATCATTTTCGACCTGTACAAGAACTCAGTGTCAGTGATTACGAGCCACGAATAAACTTTTGCCGATGGTTTTTACAAAACACTGACAAAAACATATTATTTACAGACGAGTCTGTAAATAATATGTTTTTGTCAGCATTAAAGTATGAAGGGAAAACGGATCATGCTTCTTTATCAAACTTAGCTTACTACCCCGCGCCGTGAGCATGCGGTAGTCGCGTAAACAATGTAACTACCTACGTACTTTGTGTCGATAGCATAGCACGTACGCCCGTGCGGTGTCCATGCGTTGCGTAATTAATAAGGTAACTTTAACCTAAGTTTACTAAATAGTCAATAGATATTATTATTCTTTTTTATATTTTTTATTCATATATGATTCCAAAATATCACGTCCTCGAGAATCGTTTGTGTTTCACCAGTCACCCTGTATATTATTATCGGAGGTAGTTGATATGTACCCGTGTAGTTATTTATTTTCAATTCGCTAATGTTTTCCTTTGAAATAATTTTATAAATGAAATCGTAAAATTAAAAAATTTCTTTTACAGAAGAATTGTTCTGAGTCTTGTTTATTCGCCTAATCGCCGCTATAAAGCAATACCATCCTAAATACGTTAGACGGATAGACATAATAAATAGTTTTCCTTACTTGTTAATACAAGAAAATTGCTCCAAGTAATTACTTTCTTTTCCCTATTCCATTATTTCTTTTAACAGACAGTGGTTGATTGGTGTCGAAACTTATTCAGACTTGGGGTATTAAACATGCATTTGAAGAAGGCTTTCCCTAGTTGGAAATCATCGGACTTAACAACTTAAATATTCTAAGTGAAGTAGGATTTCGAAGGTCGAAGTTGGACTTAAACTTCATTTTGTTTGTACCTTAAATATAGCTTCAGCTGTGTCCTAAACAAATACCTAAGCAGTTTCTCTTAACTGCTATATTTCATTCAGCTACTGGAGGTGTGTTTGTCGGTAGTTTACTTCCCAGATGATTTCTATAAACCTTTTTCAAGATATCGTTATGATCTTTGCGAGAATATATTTGAAGTTGCAGGAATGTGAAATATAATGTAAAGCAAGATAGGAAATTGTGTCGTCCAGTCCACGATTTATCAGGAGAGTTAAAATTGATACCTTGTTATTATCGACTACTTAGTTTTTAGGGTTCCGTACCCAAAGGGTAAAACGGGACCCTATTACTAAGACTCCGCTGTCTGTCTGTCCGTCTGTCTGTCTCCAGGCTGTATCTCATAAACCGTGATAGCTAGAAAGCTGAAATTTTTACAAATGATGTATTTCCGTTGCCGCTATAACAACAAATACTAAAAACCACATAAAATGAATATTTATTTTTCTCATACGACGGTGGTACGGAACCCTTCGTGCGCGAGTCCGACTCGCACTTGGCCAGTTTTTTAATAAACAGTTAATAGCCAGCTGCTTTTTAACAAGATTTTCTTACAACCAACCCAGTGAAATATACCACCTTAGACGATTTTCCTATTATGGCATCACAAACATTAAATTAAATACCAATTTCGATCCCGCAAACCGACACTAAATTATTAAAACCATTAAAAACTTAACCGTACACATACAGAAACATCCGAGAATTTAAGACAATAGCTTTTCACGAAGCATCGATATTAATAATTTAATGGCTTCGATTGAATACCTTCATTCAGGCTTGAAGCCAGACTTCGATATTGCCCAGGAATTTGGAATTCTTCGTCCATACCTACCACGGAACAGCAAATAATTTTCATTGTTCGACTCCAATAGTCTTCAAAACATTTTATGGGAAATATCCCATAGAATCCCCCATATCCCCAGATGAATACATCTAGAAGTAGGTATTGGTATTTTCAAAGCCTGATTTTTTTTAAACATAATCAGATAAAAAAATTTGCAAACCGAAGACCACCCGATCTTTTAAGAATGAAATTCCCAGTGAAAAACTCGTATTCTTTTTTCGTTTATTTCATTTGAAAACATCGTAATTAAATGTTCCTGAACAGAATCAACGGAAAGAAATCGTATTTATCAGGTTTCGCACTAAACAAACTTATTACCAATAAAAAACAAATCATTTTGTGTAACATATTTCTTCTTAAAGAACTTTTGATTCAACTTTTTACTTTTATTAATGGTAATTGCGGTACCTAAACAATTTTTTTACTTAACGTTACTTGAATTTTCATATCAGGTGGATGTTTTCGTTTTGCTTCATTTTATTTTGCCATACGGTTTGATGTAAATGATCGTTCTAGTTAGTTTAGCTTCATTCAGCATGCTTTAAGGTTATTTGGTCTCAGTAGGATGGATTTAACTTGTAAACTAACATATCTAAAAGCTATCAGTATCAGGACTGCCTCGTTGGCCTAGTGGCGCTAAGCGCGACTGCTACGCTAGAGGTCTTGGGTTCGATTCCCAAGTCGACCAAGGTGTTATTGGAATTTTCTATAAAATTCTCAGTAGCAGGTCGGAGTTTGGATTTGTGCCCGGTTAGTGGCAATAGGCTCGCCCCCTATTACATGGGACCTAAAACATACTGGCGAACTGTGGGTGTACATTGGTACACCTCTGCCTAACCCTTCGGGGATACAGACGTGAACGTATGTTATGTTTATCAGTATAGATCTATTGTTCCAAGTTGCAAAGACAATTTATTTTTGTCCATCAACTTTTTACTCTATTTTATTGTTATTTCGTTACGTTTCAATCATTTGCTGCCTCCTAAGTTATGTTTAGCTATATTTGCTGATAAGTTTTTACTCTGAATCACACGGTAAATGTCATTCTATATTTCCGTTTATCTTCACCAAATCAAATTACAATATTATCAATTAAATAACATATCTATTTAGTGCTAAGCTTAATAGTTTATTTACAAGAAACAATATATCTTTTCACAGTATTGGAATATTTCTAAGAAACGAGTAATTGAGTATTATTTTCGTGAATAGTTTCCTTTACGATAGTAATTTGTTTTGTTTGTAGATCGTCCCTAAAAAAATTTCATATTATTTTTCTATTTACTTTTTCTTGGCCTATTTTAGTACCTTATTAAGACTTAGTAACTGTTGTTGCTATTTTTGATTATATTCTACATTTCTACCTACACCCACATATTATATTGAATGATGCTTATTATAAGCTTTTATTTTAATAACGTTCCATACTTGTCTATAGCGGATGTATCGCTCTATTATACCTATATAAAAAAATGTATTTAAACGCTATTCCAATGAATAAAAATAATGCTATGTTATTTTAAGCCTGTTTATAAAAATAAACTTTCAGTTGCTACCTATATTACATCAAATTCCTAAAACCGATTTATTTATAAAAAATCCTCTTATTACCCACCTACGCTTGGATTGTCAAAGGTACCTATTTTAATAGAGCGATCATTGAACTGTAGGTGTATCGTAGGTTTCTAATAAGATTTATTTATTTATTTGTTAGGTCTTCTGTGCTGTAAAGTTATCTATCTGTAATAGAAAAGGCCATGGTTTTATTTACTTGTCGACAAAAAGAGGATCCTTGAAGTGCAAAGCAATTTAATTTTTTTTTTTAAATCTTAGAATCTCCTAAAATTACCTGTAGATAGTGAATCTCTACTTACCTATGTAAGGTTTTTTTTTTTTTTACTTTTTCTGTTTATCAATTAATCATATAATATAACCCCTAATGTTTGAGTTATTTATTAGCTATTTGCTATACCTAATATTATAAAGCCGATTTAAAAGACCAGGGAAACCCCGGTGTCAGATAGTTTTAAAACAAAGACATGACAGTTTATCGTAAGGAAAATAAGAAAATATACTCTGATACTGATAATATTTCAGCTCTAATATCCGTCTTGTCAATAGATAACAATATCCTGTGTTTAGTCGCACTTGAGATTTATGATCTTAACATTGTAATAACATCCGGTAAACAGAGTAGAGGCTAGATTTTTCCCTATAGTCTAAGAATTTTTATATGAAGTCTAATAAAAATATTGGATAATCTAAGCAATAGAATAAATGTTATACAGCCTATTGCCTCAGTCAGTAGGTTTGGTGATGATGCAGGTACCTAAATATAATGTACCTAATAAACATAGTGATAATAATTATAATAAAACAGGCCTAGGTGTCCCAAAAATTATATACTAACGTATAGAAAGTATATTATAAATAATACCTATGTTTTATTAGTAAGTTAAACTAAAAACTATGTTAACACAATTACTTTCCCACCAGTAGACACAATAGTTAAACAATAGGAATGTATCATATATAACTCATTGGACAGGGAACGGGATAAAGAAATCCCTTAGGCGCAGGCCAGGCAGAAGAGACGTAAGACGCAGACGGGGCGCGGACATAATACGCTTCTATACAATATGTATAGGAGCGTCGCGCCCGCGCTCCGTCTCTTCTGTATGTTTTGCGTCGCGACGCTTCTATACATTTTGTATAGAAGCGTCGCGGCACGGTAATACTATAATACAGTACTCCAACTTCATACAAACGGACGAAACGCGAGCTATACCTACGCGCTCGATCTCGGGGTGCGCTCAGGTCGCAGACAGTCACGGCTGTACCGCAGTGTCGAACGGACGCGCGCGGACGGTGTGTTTTTTTTTAACAATAACCGCGCGATTTTTTCTCTAAAAATCAGTTAATATGACGAGTAGGAAATATTGTGCTGTTTTTGGTTGTATGAATTCGTCAATAACGCATTTTTAATTAAGCTTTATATAAGAATGCGATTTTTTATACTTTAAAATTTAACAATAAAGCATTTCGTACAAATGTAATTAAAATGTTGGAGACGGGCAGCCCTCACGCATGTTTACGTACCGCGCGGCTGTAGGCATTTATTTCTATCATGCGGCCGAGTTACACTACTGTATGATAATATTACCGTGGTCGCGGTAAAGACAAATGTCCGCGCCCCGTCTGCGTCTTACGTCTCTTCTGTCTGGCCTGCGCCTTACCTAAGCATTTAAACTAGGCATCAAAAAACAACATAATTTACACATTATCTACCATTAAATCACTAAACAATTAATCACCAGTATTAAGAGCCATTCATAAATATCTTAAACACTAAATCTCAAGCGTCCACATAAAAAACCGTGACTTCAAAAGGAGTTTTTTTTTTAATAAACCCTTTTATTCTTAATTTGACGACGGTGTCGAGTTAACTGATATTTATAGAGGGGAAGGGCTCATTAAGATATTCTTCCTTATAGCTAGAACAGTAAATCAAAGCTTTAAACGTAAAATTATTAAAAGACTAGTTAAGTCACGCGGTTTCACTCACATCCTTCTCTTCCCATGGCCCTAAAACTATACTTATTTCATTAATTTATACATTGTATTTTAATATACAAACCATACAATCTAGGTTACGAAACTATCCGTGTTCAAAATATCGTCGAAATCTATTCGATAGTTTGTGTGAAAGAGTCGCACACATACAGATAAGTTATAATAAAATATTTAGTTTTAGTAGGAGTCATAAACTACTTTGACAAGTCTCTCTTATGCACTATCTTTCCTAATGGAAAGGAATGCGACTTAAATGCTAATAGCCGGTTTTGTCAGACAGACAAAAAATACTGTAAAAACGAAGCTCAACTTTAATACTTTGCATAAATTAAAAGTCATAATGTTTTCTCTTTAGACAAAAATCAAAATATTGGTGGTTGTAATTTATCAATTTTCGGGGATATTGTTTTTAACCCCCCACGCGAAAAGGGAGTGTTATAAGTTTGACGTGCCTGTCTGTGTTATCGTAGCTCTATAACGAATGGACGAATTATGTTACGGTTTTTATGTTGAAAGCTGACGTGATCTAAATGGATCTTGACTATAATATATTTTGATGAAGATCAGTTCAAAATTGTAAATTATATCAACACTTGTCTCGAATTAGGCAGGGTCTTTTTTATCTCTATTTGGTTGGTTATAATTATGATGACTACAATATATAAGTCGTTCTATTGCTCATGATAAAAACAAAACAAAACAAAATTGACAAGCCACACTGAAAGTATATAAAATTACAACCGCAAATATAATAGCCAATAATAACTTAATAATCTTCAAATAGCCACTTAGAACAGAGAACGTTACTCAATACATCAGAATAGCCAATCATGTTACTGGCTCGGTAACCGCCAATGACAACCAAAATGTTATTATATCAGCTAAAGTAATTTGTGTATAATAGTTTCTCTATAAAGGTATTATTAAAGCTTTGTTGATTGATGTTTTGACAGTGACATGTGAAGGGCTAAAGTTTTAGGAGATGTAGAACATTATTGGTGGTACCTACCATAAAATCGTGTGACAGTAGGCACTAATTTTGGTGACATAAAGATATTATAAATACACATTTTACTGTGATTGAAAATCAGGGTATGCACTGGATAATTATCAAGATAATTATCTTGATAATAACGTATTGATAATTATCATTGATAATAAAGAAATATGTTAGCGACAACTGGTGGCTAGGCTCCGCCACCGAGAAGAACACATTACCTATCACACACAGTTATCAGATAATTTTCGGATACCTATCGGATAATAGCTAAAGACCATGAGAATTGGAAGAAAGAAAGGGAGGCCTTTGCCCTGCAGTGGGACGATAATGGCTGAAAATAAAATAATCGTATAATAATCCTTCGAAAATAATTATCATGATAATTTGCAACCCTGTTAAAAATATTTATCGGGTTCGCTAGATTTTATTACTTTTCAAAGTAATATAAAATGTTACATACAAAGAGCTTTTGACCATTGAAAAGTAAATTGAAATTACGTGCGACGTTCATGAAATACTGATTGGGCCATTTATGATTCCAAAATGTAGTTTATTCGTTCGCTTAAATGCGATCCATTGAAAAGTATTCCCGTTATTGATAACATCAATGTGCTGAACATCCATTGGTCAAAATAATTGCTGTATAATTTCGAACAAGTGCTCATTAAATTCCATCCGAGCAATATTTTTCAAAAGTCTTCCAATTAGCTGTAACTCGTATACAGTCAACAGCACAAGTTTGACTTAAATCGATTTTAAGATCACCTTTATTGCGGTTCGTTTAAGGTTGATTTTTGTGTTTAGTTTTGGAGATAGACATGGGGGTCGATAGTATCATAACTGGTCTTATCAAGTTGTTGACCGTCTGTATCTATTCCTGTCGCTGCATCGATAGCTACCCATCAAACCTTGCAATACCTGTTCCGAAGTCTAACTGTGCCATCCTAGGTACCGTTAACCGCAACAAACCAATATATATTTTATTACCAAAGGTTTACGACACCAATTCGCTTGCGACTGTATTGGCTATAAAATTTCGCGGTCTTTGCGAATGTTCTTGAGTTTATGTTGATTGAATCCGTTTGTTTCGTTTATTTTATTAATATATCTATTGTACGTCTCTTCACTCAACGGAACTTGTTAAGTTGAAAAAAATATTTAATGCCATTAAATCTTCTTGCCATTCACAGCAGTAACATTAACTCTTAAATTGAAGAAAGCCCAATGATATAAAATCATAGAAAATATTTAATAGATTGGATTTGCTCATAAACGTTTTCTAAAGAAACGTGTATTTAATAAAAAGATTAACTGCATAGTACCATCCTCTGAAAGCACTATACCTATAGTATTATAAGGCTATAAGAAATTTACTCTTCATAAAAAGCTCAACTTCGTATTATGACATGGCAACATTACCTTCTAGGAAGTTTCTTCAAAATAATATTTCTTTTTTGTAACCATCCTAATATATTAGCTAGAATATCTCTATTAATAAACCACTATGATAGTGATTTGTTAAAAGCGTTTGTCTTCGCTCTTATTAACATAACATACCATCACGCCTGTATCCCCGAAGGGTTAGGCAGAGGTGTACCAATGTACACCCACAGTCCGCCGGTATGTTGAAGTCCCATGTAATAGGGGGCGAGCCTATTGCCACTAACCGGGCACAAATCCAATTCCGACCTGCTACTGAGAATTTCATAGAAAAACCCAATAACACCTTGGTCGACTTGGGAATCGAACCCAAGACCTCTAGCGTAGCAGTCGCGCTTAGCACCACTAGGCCAACGAGGCAGTTTATTAAAGTTAGCCTAGCAATGTTTGTTTATTTATGTTATTAAAAAAATATATACCTAGATCAAATTAAACGCGAGTAAAGAAATCTCTCAAACATAAGTGTACGCCAGTTTGTTAAATGTTTTTAGGTATTTTTTTCTTTTTCGAATTTAATTTTGGTACATTTAATACTATTATCATTTAATTCTAAGACGCTTTAAATTTCATTTCCAACTCCTCTCATATATTATAGAAAGTGACAGCACCAATTTAAATTCAGTTTCCTTTGGTTTTACATGGTTTTCATTGCCGAGACTGTAACATGCGTTTTACGGTCACACGAGAGTTTTATTGCTTTCTGCGTTGTTAAAGGGTTTACTGCTCAATCTTTACTTACCTTTGTAAAAGAAAGAGGTATAATTTTGGTAAAAGGTAAGATTAAGGGTGCTTCTTATTCAGTTTGTATGAAAATTTCAAGTCGATAACTAGTCATCTTTATATCTAGCAAATGACTAATTTCTGTGGCACTTATGTTAAAAATGATATTTTTCGAGGAAATACACAGTTGGTTTAATTATAATTATTAATTTCTATTCAATATTCGCAGTATTTATAATCAAAATGGACATAATTCCGAAACCATGAATCAGATAAAAACGAATTGAAGATACGCTTTACCCTTTGAACGTAGTAAAGCGGAATAAATTAACAATAATTCTACCTCGATACCTTATTTGCATACCGTTAGGAAATTATCATAAGATTAGTTAGTTTCATGTTACCACAGATTATGTAGTTAGTAGATTCCCCGACCTTTTAGTGATAATGCAAGGCTAAGTTAAGGGTGTAATAAAGTTCTTAGACCATAGCATCGTAAAGTAGAAGGCTCGTACACTCTGCGACTCTTTGTTCCTTTATATTTTTTGTCTTTAAACTGTCTACCATATTACACAATTAGGTATTAAGGTTTGATATGGAAAATCTTAACGAAACTTTTATTATTTACGGACAATTAATTTAATTACCTACTGTCTAATAGATTATTAGATAATATGTTCTGAGTAAATAGTTAAAGAAAATCTGTATAAGTTTTAAACATAAGTAATGTTAATTAGGCTATAAAGCTACCCAAATTTGACTTAGGCCCGAAAAATAATATATCCATAATTAAAATTAATACCTGACTAAATAATTATCCTTACTAGAGATGGAAATACAATTTCTTAAATCATTTTGTCTCTAACCGGAAAAACCATCTACATTACATTATTCATATTAACGTTAATTAGTAATCAAAGTAGGCAGTAACTACGTTACTTATCTACATGAAACGGAAACTTAAAAGCCGACAAGACATAATCGACTGTAATCGCACCAATGAACATTTAATTTGATTGCCTGCGACAGAGTTAGAGTATCCATTTACACATCATCTGTGTTTTGTTTCTTGTTTTATCGATAGGTTTCAATCACGTTGCTTACGTTTACTTTATTGGTATCTCAAGTTACGTGAAGCGGTTCGGTACAGATTTATTTTGTGATGTGGTGCGAATAGATTTAGGATTCTATTGCTCTTAGTTTTCGAAAGAAAAGTCTGGCTTGATGTTTAGATAAAAGTTACAGTAGCTAAATAACATAAGTATGTAGAGCGTACTGATTTTATGAAAAGTCCCGTGTGCAGTATACATCAATAAAAAATAAATGAAATATTTTAATCTTGGGTATTACCTACTCAATAGAGATAAGATATTATTTTTGTTTGTCAGAATAACATTTTAGGAACTTAGCTAAATTGCTGTTCTATATGTAGGTAAGAAGGTATTTCCCCGTCATCAAATGTAAAGATTAGGAAAAAATAAATATACAATCATCTTAACATTAATTGAAAACTTGAGAGTACATGTTGCGCGAATTAATTGTAATCGTGTTGACTGTTATTGTTCTCGATAAACAAACAAACAGCATTCGTGGAATCTCACGGGATGTAATTAAGATGTTTATATGCGTGAATACATTCGCGTTAATCTTAAGAATTCAACATACAAGCTAATCTTTTGGAACATGAAAATAAATAATACCAGCCTATAAACGTGCTGGGCATAGGCCTCATCCCATATAGAGAAGGCACGAGCATTGATCACCACGCTTGTTCATTTGCGGATTGGCGATTTTAGATTCAAGAAAATAACTAAATCTTGGGACTATACTTGCTCAATCTCTATCCGCTTAGCTAACTCCAAGCTACGTTAGATTCGCCTTCCAGTCGCACCGGCTCAGCTGAATACCGTAAATAAATTGACTATCTATCTTACGTCCGCAACAGAATGAGAAATGTGGTATTCCGTCGTGAGATTGATTTTATAATTTTAGGAACTTATTGACTGTCGACTATTTCTAAGACAGTGACTGGGTCATTTTTTTTTTATTCGAAGTGACAATAGGTCGTCAATTGGTCACCGATACATGCCAAAAAGTACTTCATTTCGGTATGCCAATGTAAAGTCACCCACGCCAAAACTGTCTGTACGTACGGTCTTTTACTAAGCTTTCAAGCCTCCAGGCCCTATGTTACTAAGTAAGCCGGGAAATAGTAAAACAAGTTACAACCCACACCATAGTGGGTCCATCTTATATAGATGTGAAGGTTTGACACGAAACACATGTTGAGCTTACGCTACGCCAATTAGACGAGCCGTGACGACCTCAACTAATGGATTACTTGGTTATTTTTCGTAATAAAATACGGGTATTATGTTTGTCTTGCAAGGTTTTTATTTTATGTTTACACAATGGATTTTTTTGTTGTAATCTGTTGCTATAAAATAAGAGTTTTTACGTCAATCCATGTAAATGATTTTGAATGTTATGTGTATGAACAGGTTTATGATTTTATGCGCTTAAATGAATATGGTCAATAATCTAATAAAATATTAGTCTCGAGGCATAGATAGTTATAGTAATAAGGAAAATTTTCGCTAATTTAGGATTACCTGTATTTGAAATTAGTATCATATTCAAAGATGTTTAGATATAATTATAGCTTAATGACACTGAACCCATACACCAGCCGGTAATTATACCTACATTAAACACTATTCTTCATACTAAACGATCCAGAAAACGTCAACTTAATGTCATTTTAAGTGTGTAACCATTTATCATGTAACGTAAGCTAAGTATGTCTGAGATGGAGAGATGCGTCTAACGGTACCCACTATTAATTGATCCATGTAAATAAACGGTGCCGCTCGTAACGGAATCGCGCACTTTATAATGTGGCTATAATACGGTAATGCTTTGTATTGTTTCGCTAAAATTGTTGTTTTAATATAATAGTCGTTTCAGAATGCGAGAATGTTAGCCTGTGAGATATAAAGCCTTACCATCCATATGTACATTACCGTGAATTATTTTGTGGCACTGCGGTCTCTTCTTTAGTCGTATAGTGCATTGTACATAGGTACCATGATACTATTTCGCAATTATCACTTCTTCTACACATAGTGTATAAAGAAAGAATATTTTTATTTCCATTACAGGTAATAAGGTATTCAATGGTGATTTAGGTACACATATAATTTATTTATTCAGCATTTTATTTTACCTTGTAAAAGCAACATGCATAACGATTAATTTATTGTTTGAAATCGGAGAGTTTAAACTCAAGTAGAACGTTGAAGTAAATAGAAACTTTAACAATACTCATTAGTGCAGGATACGAGAAAACCTTTAACCCCACTCTTTTATAGAATTTCTATTTATTTCTCTTACGGCGTTCATTAAGACATTATCAGGAAATATCCAGTTAAAACTGTTATAAAACTTAATTGAATTGATCATCCGTTACTGGTTTATCTTGACCGTTATACAGCCTCTTCAACTACTTAACGAGAGTTTAAACCTAGTTTCGATGCAATCTGAAACATATTTAACAAGATAAGTGAAGTTAACTTAATGACGCTTGAGCTTCCATTTAATGATCGATAAATATAACATAAATAGAATAGGTATTTGTTTATTTTTTGTACAGGGACATGGGCATATAAAAATACGGTATTCAGCTGAATCCAGTAAGACTGGAAGCCGATCCTAACATAGTATGGAAAAAGGCAGATAATATGTACATTAAAAAGCAAAAAAAATCTAAAAACTGGGCAGAAATTGTCAACGTTACCTAAAAAAGTTAACCCTAGACGCTTTGTGTACCAACTCAAAAAATAAAATAAGGTTTTCAATTTGCCAGATCTTTTTTTTAATTTGTCATAACAGGAAGCTATTAAAATCATTGCGTATAAAGAATATTTCAGTATATTCTAAAAATTATTGAGAAGTTTTAATAATAATTATTAATCCTGTTATTTTATGCCTTATTGTAATGTTATGTTAACATTACAATAAGACATTATAAGTGAATAATAAACGAACATAAACCAATTTAAACGCTCATTTGTCTTTTAAACTGACAAGTAATGTGTTTACAACGGGTTTTAGTTGTCCGCCACTAATTATGAGTGACGTATGTTAGTTAGTATGGCTCACAGTTAACAGTGTTAGTGGTACAACTGTCGTTAACTTTCGCTGGGTTACCGGGTTGTATGTTTTGTTTACTTAGCTTGATTAGATTGGGAAATGTTGATGGATTTGTTAATAAATAAATAAGTGTCATCTGCTTTTATCTCTATTTCATAGGAGTCTCTATAAGGAGTGGATAGGAGTAGATTTCATTTTGAGGTTTATTTAAATAATAGCGTATCATGTATTCTGTCTAAAGAAGTTAGTAGGCAGGTACATCATCATCTCCCGAGCCTTTTCCCAACTATGTTGGGGTCGGCTACCAGTCTTACCGGATTCAGCTGAATACCGTATTTTAAATGGAGCGACTGCCTATCTGACCTCCACAACCCATTTTACTGGGAAAAACAGTATCCCATAGTAAGACTGGTTGTCAGAATTGACTTAACGACTGCCAAAGATCTATGTATGACAGCCGGGACCTACTGTTTATCGTGCTTTCCGAAACACGGAGGGGTCTCGGTATGTTATAAATGGTCACCCATCCAAGGACCAACCGCGGCGATAACCTAAATCAATGAGTTGTTAAAATTGCAAGTGGATTTGTTTTGTATTTTAAAAGTGATTTTTTGACTTATGTGTTATTGGTGGAAATTGATAGGTTACCTTGAGATAGACTTTGACAGACTAGCGAACATATTAGATTTTTTAATCAAGAAAAACTCCTAATAAGAGTTATTCAATTACTTAAATGTTATGAAAGATTAGTTAGATTAGTTTTTATTCCGCTACAATACGCCGCTGCTTTTGTAGCGGAATAAAAACTAAATATTTTTCATAATATTTAATGTCATGGATTTCCGCAAAGTACGCCTGATTCTATAACTTAATCTAGAGTTATTCAAGTAAATCCTTCTTTAACGAAAACCTTCGAGACGTAAAACGCCTTCGTCTTGAATGAAGTCTTCAAAGATTTAATACTTAATATTTTCATATCACACTTCAATAACATACCTAAAAATAATATCTCCTATTTGTATAACCTTCCCTCTTATGCTCACCATATGCTATTGAAACGGAGATGGCAAAGAAAACATTACTCATGCATTTCAATAGATGCCTATTCATATAAAAATATGCAAAATCTCAAGTTTCATTTCTTGCATTTACTGTGGGAAATCTTGCATACTGATTAGTCTTGAATATTCAAATCGTGTGCACACATTATGCACATACGTTTTTTGTTTGTTTATATTAAGTGTGAATTGTTTTCATTTAAGCAAAGACCATTATATCAGAATATCTGTACTTATACAATAAAGCTAAAGAGTACATTTTTTGTTTGAACGCGTTAATCTCAGAAACTACAATAACCTTCTACGTTTGATGGCCTAATTCTAAAGAAGGTTACAGGTTACCTTACGACAAAAGCTAGACGTGTGCTAGTTTTAAATAATAAACACTCTACAGCTATTACTCACTCTTTAAACCTATGTTATATGAATCGGACTAATAAAATTGTACTAGAATACGACGCAGTTTTCCCCTCGGGAATTTCTCACCGAAGACAGGTTTCCCCCAAGTCCATCGTAAAGATTCATGAACTCCAAGAGCTAAAGGGCTAAAACTGTTAATGATTGCCCTTCAAAACCCTCACTACTGTAAAACAGTTTTCACGTTATCCGACACGATATTGGTATCGGACTCCGACACGTTATCGGGGGCAAAAGTAAGTGTATTAATTACTAGCTGACCCGGCAGACTTCGCACTGCCTCGATCGATAAATGAAAGCTTAAACTTTTGTATCAAATAAACTTAAAACAAATTGTTTTTTTTTTCTCACAAATAATTCAATACCAAAATTAGCCAAATCAGTCCAGCCGTTCTCGAGTTTTAGCGAGACTAATGAACAGCAATGTATATGTACCTGTCTTTTACATTTACTTGCCCCCGATATCGTGTCGGATAATGTGAAAAGAGTCTTACACCTACTTCTGGACAGCCACCCCTATAAAAATAGGTACTATTTTACCTTTAATAAATGCTAAGATGGGGTCTTTTGGGAAATTCCCAGCACACAATACGTTCCTGTTATTTTCCCCATCCGGTTGTAATGCAAATGTTTTATACATACGTTTTTGTTTCAGGTAATTCATGAATTTCACATTTCGCTACCGCTGGTATTGTTTTTGGATCTCCGGTGAGTTTTTTGTTTAACAACCTTTTTGTTATGGACATGTTTTCGGGCTGAAAATGTAGAGTAATAATGGAATATATTTTTGAAGTTGTAAAATGTATTTTGGACATGTAACCCTTGTATTAAAAGTTATATTTGGTTTTCTTACTGCAAATACCCTATTGAGATGATCCGATATTCATAAAGCTACTTATATGACTAATGTTTACCTACATCATCATCATCAGCCGGAAGACGTCCACTGCTGAACAAAGGCCTCCCCCCTGGAACGCCACAATGAACGACAACTCGCCAATTGCATCCACCGGGTGCCCGCAACTTTGACGATATCGTCAGTCCACCTGGTGGGAGGCCTGCCAACGCTGCGTCTTCCGGTTCGTGGTCGCCACTCGAGAACCTTTCTTCCCCAGCGGTTATCGGTTCTTCGAGCGATATGGCCTGCCCATTGCCACTTCAACTTGCATATTCTTCGAGCTATGTCGGTGACTCTAGTTCTTTGGCGAATTTCCGTATTCCGGATCCTGTCGCGCAAAGAAACCCCGAGCATAGCTCTCTCCATAGCTCGTTGAGTGACTCTGAGCCTTATCAAAAGGCCAACCGTTAGCGACCACGTCTCAGAGCCATATGTAATCACTGGAAACACACACTGGTCAAAGACCTGCGTCTTCAGACACTGCGGAATTTTGGACGAAAAGATGTCGCGTAGTTTGTTTACCTACGCAACTTGATAATTATAAGTCTTAAAATAGACGAAAATCAAATTTAGTCTTACAGCTTCTAAATAATCTATTTATTTTTTACAATGAAGGTCTCACAAAACAAATTAGACTTTATAAAACATTACCATCTATTAGCCAAGTCGACAATTTAACACCTTTCGGTAATATACGACGAACTAAAAACAAGACCAACGTGCTTCCGTCACAATTTAACGGATTAAAATACCAGTTAATTGCCTGTTGCGACAAACAGTTAAAATTTAGGTCGAGTTAACGCATTAGTCTACTTATGTGTTTTCCCACCTTTTGTTTAAGTATCATTACTGGTTAACCGTATTGCAAGAAACATAAACCACTGTAGATTTAGAAAACAGAAGGATCACTGTTAAAGTTAATTTTTGAGCCACTTAAATTGTTAACGGGGTGGAAATATAACTTCAACTCACGCTATGGGAATATTTCGGACCTTTTTTTGCCGACTTAAAACATCCCGGTCCCTTCCTTGTCTTTGTCGGCAGGTTTATAAACACTTAATTATATTTGTTCTGAACGCAAATATACCTATACTTACTTTTCTCTCTTATTTATACAAAGAATATAACTGATTGCTCATTTCTAAGTAGATACTTAGAAATGAGCAATCAACCTAATGGTATTTAAAAGTATTTTGCTATTTTCTTTCAAGCATTTTCCATTAAAGTGTTCCACCCTTTTCCAAGGTACCACTTGCATTTCCTGTATTCCGTTAAAGATCGTTTCTTAGGTACTAAATGATTCAAGCGATACGCCTTTACATTGGATCGATCGACGTTAACGAATGCTTTTAATTATTCATTGTGCATAAGGGTGCGTTCCCATCTGACGAACGAGCATTACACGAGCAGCGGCCGGCGGACGGCGTTATTGCGGCGACGGCTCGTGTAAGCCGTCGCGAGCCGCTCGCGATCATGCCGCGAACGCACTAGTGTCAATAACGCCGTCCGCCGGCCGCTGCTCGTGTAATGCTCGTTCGTCAGATGGGAACGCACCCTTAGCGTTCATACGCACTATGGCCTTTTTATCTAGTGGAAATAAGGCCAACATAAAATCCTATCCTTCCCCACAAAACCAAACCGAAGTAAATTAGGTCACCGTCCTTCAATCCGTCAATTACCCGAAGGTGTCGCTCCATAGTATCCAAGTAACTTCTCTTTTCTTCCGCCACTCGAGTTCAATTAAACGATAACTCCCACGCCTCTATCTATCCTCTCTTGATGATGCGCACCGCCTACGTAGAACCTTCGTTACGAACAATTCGAAGGGTAGTTTGTTGTTGTGACCTATATTCGTGGTATTAATGAGTTTGTTTGTTTCATTGTAAGCTGATTTGGTAGTTTTTCCCCATCAAAACTTGAAGGTTTTCAAACTATATTAGAGCTGACAGTGTCAGCATGAGGCTTAACCTAGATAAAGAATGTAAATGAATATGTAAATACGTAATGTTTAGCAACAAAGTAAGTAGGCAACTCAATAGTGTAGGACGATCCACAGCCCGATTGATTGTTGACGCGATAAAGGTAGCTGGGATTGGATGTAGAAGTCGGAGGACCAGGTGGTGTGGCAAGTGGTCAACTTGACCAGAGGCCTGTGTCCAGCAGTAGACCGAGATACGGGAAAGGTTAAATTGAAAAAAAAAACTCCTTAATGATTTGTTAATACAAACTTGCCTACTCTCCTACATGAGATTAGGAAGAGCACCCTGAATTTACTCAGAAAATTAAATTCTTAAAGCCAAACGCCAGCCAGGAACTCTCGTTAGATTCTTAACTTTATAGCTTGTCTTGTTATATAGGTATGTAGTATATACCTAGGTATAAAGCAGTACTTGTTGATATCGCCTTTCAAGTATCATGTGTGGCGCCGAGCCAAACGTGGCAAATGCATGTCTGCACCATTTACATTTCACAATCGACCGATAAAAATGTCGTACTTTTAGTGTTGTATTTAATGTTTCTATTCAGTTACTATATACCGGTATCCTTGTGAAATTTTATGAGGTTATTAACGGGTATAATTAAGTATCACATGAGATCAAAATCGGTTTAAGAAAATATCGTAAATAAACCTGGATTTTCAAAGAAATATCTGAAATTGTCATCCCGGAAATAAGCAAACGTGGTGATCTGAGAAATGGCAATATCATCAATGGATCTCTTAAAAGTCAATACAATATAAATAAAAAGGAACTCAGAATTCAAGCTTATTTCCTATTTATACCTTTTAAGTAACACTTACCTAATCGCTAAGAGTAACATTATGAGCAATAAAGCAGACTTCAGTTAAGTACTAGTTTTATACCACTCCCAGTCTAGATAGAAACTCAATATCATTACCATAAACACTAAATTATACTAAAGCCATAAATTTTTAGGAGTGGTCTGATCAGTCCCCACCCTTAGTTAAGTAAGGTGTTTCTATTATATATCAATTTTACTTGGCTAACGTCACACGAACAAATTGGAAGAAATCTTACGTGGGTACACACATGTTTTCGATTGAAAACCTACGCGACCTACTATATAGGTTGATTAGTTTCAAACTGTTACGAAATAGTGAAGAAGGTTTGCTGTATGTTAGTTATATAATTTTTAATATGTACGGAAGTACATAAGTCTAATAAGGTACGGCATCTGAATGTCTGAAAATGTACCAAGTCACACGATATCGTCCAAAAATTAAAGAGCTTGTGGTGTTCTATAAGAATTTCAAAGTAAATTAGGCAGGTACAAACCAATGTAAGAATCACATTTTTTATTATAGCTCAACGTGAACTGATAGCTTAGTAGAATAAACACCAGAAGTACCACATTAGATCTTCTCTTTGATAGTCATTTTATATGCAATTATAATGTTGTTTAAAGTTGACATACTGTGTTCGCAACTATTCGTGCGTGTAATATATTGTGTACCACCAGTCCGCGCTAGTTGATTTTATGAATGACATTTTAGTATGTTGTTTTATTAGGTGGTAGGATGTTGTCGTTAAAGAAAGCTTAACCTTATGGCCAGTTAATGTGGGAGTACATTAAAGCGTTTTTACACATTTTTAACATATCTACTTAAGTTATTTACGAGGGCTCGGCTTTAAATTGCCCTAAAAAATGTAGCTACTTACTAAAAATAAAACTTTTGAGTGGCGAGGAAAGCTTTGATTAGATTACCGGGAACCACGGTAGATTGCCACTGGATTCCGACTAATTCTTCATAAAAAAATGCACTACATTGGTTATAGCTGGTAAGAGGCCTTGCCCAGGGCTTAGGCAGTCCACGAAAATTTGATTCCCCTTTTAAATATGAAGTTGATGTAACACCTGTTTTGTACATTTTAATTCACTCACACACAACATAGGGTGTTGCTAAAGTTAAATACCCACATAAATAGAGCTAGGAAATACTGCCAACATATCCAATTACTTGTTTAACCGACTATAAGTAAACACTATAGCTACACTTAAGAGTTTCGCTTAGAATTCCCTCATCCATTACAACTAGGGATGTAAGTTTACAACTTTTAAAATATATCGATGGAGTTCGCCAGGGAAACGTTCAATTAATTACAAAAGTTACTAAAGTTATAGCTCTGAGAGAAGTTTAATTGATAAATTCTCACTATTTGTGTTGTTTCGTGTGAATGTATGATGTGAATAGGTAGGTATATAAATAACCGCAATAATGGCGGAGGCGTGGCTAATGAACATGTAGATGTGTCATAACAATGTAAAATCTGTCGCATTGAAATTTGCTAATTATGACATTATAATTAATGTTTGTTTTGTGGGAAAAGAGGTCAGATAGGGTTTAGGAGGTCGACTAAACGGGTGAAGACTGGTCTGATAGACAATAGAGGTATACAAACAAACCTTCTGAGTGAAATTTCCACCTATTCAATATTTCCGTACCATTGCCCCACTTTGATAGGTACCCTCGTTTCCACTTCACCTTAATTTACATCCCTTTTCAAATTATATACTTAACTGCTCATTCAAAGTTCATTGTAGGTTATAGGCCTTTTCATTGAGGGTATCGAAACGCCATTGACCGCAGAGAGCAGACACCGCCTGCTGTGCCAATGGTTTTGTAATAGCTTTTTAGAAAATGGCACTTTTATACTTAACTTAAAAGTAGCGTAGTCGATTTTTTCTCTTTGTGTATACCGCTAGTTTGGTTTAAATTGTTTCTTGTTGTTAACAGATCATTTGTCGCCTATTAATCATCAGATTCTTTGCATATATTGCCCTTAAAAAATACAATAATTTCTGAATAAAACCATTACTTATTGAGTCTTCAAGAAGCTTCTAAAATAATAGTACCCTTCAGATACAAAACAAAAACATAAATTAGCAAGTCTTTTACTTGAACTTTAAAAAAAACCTACTGCCAATACTAGTTGCATAGATCTACATTGTATAATATATCGTAACGTTAAGCCTCATAAAATAGCCTTAATCTATACCTCGAGTCTGTCACTATTACTTTCTTAACTCAATACATGAAGTCACGCAAACCGTCACAATTGAACGTCCATTACATAGATTGAAACGTGAAGAAACTCACGATGTTGTCCTCAGTTTATGATATCTAGTTTATCCAGTAATGCATTGATAATGTTGTTAATGGTTTGTATCAAATGCGGTTTAAAATTATTATTTTTAGGTAGGTACAAGCGTCTAAAATTTTTCAATAATTGGAACCTACAATTTTTTCGTGTCGGTAACTAGATAGTAGAAGCACCGCTAACCGTTAATAAAGTCCCATTTTCTTCATATAAAATATGATCAGCATGTAACTCCATAGTCTGTTTTATCTTCTGACTCCCAAGCTTTGACATGGTGCCTATTCTTTAAATGGGTATAAGAAAACTGCTTCCCTAATGCCTCAAAATCATACATATCTATTTTTACGACAAGCCAAAAATTATTCCTAATATATTCTCAAAGTTCTATTAGTGTTTCCTGTTATATGTAACTTTTACTATGGTATTTCAAATATACCTGAGTAAGTATCTCTACCCCCGTATAACCCACACAATATCGCAAGGTCTGCCGATTATATTTAAGTATTGATTTGTATTAGTAGTTCATTTCCTTAAATATTCCATTTCCACCGGCGAACACCTACAATATTTTCAAATATTTGCAGTATTGCTTTTCAACATTTTTTCTGAGAATTTTGGCCTGAATACGCACAGTGAAATGTATTTCCCAGAAGTAAAATCGACATCAAACAATAAGAATTGCCAATCGATGCTTTAATAATATCTCACGTTATACTTTTAAATCAAATCAAAAGTTCACTCCTTAATTATGCATTCCCAATACCTCTTCCATTTATATCTTAGGTTCTATTATAAACTTCAAATATGAGAATACAATTAAGTAAATTTTCTGCGCTAATCCAAACTTGTTCACGTGGAAAATTATGCAAATACTTAGATGAATGTGTGAAGAAGCAATTAAACTAAATAATTCATTTAACATCCGCGTTGTAACCGTACGTGCTTTATATCTGTCTTGTTTTGTATTGAATGAAGATGGTAATTTAATTATTTAATCATTTCCTTATGCTTGCATGGAATACGAAATATTATTTGTTTGTTTACTTCCACATAGTTCTACAAGGTCTTCCTTTTTACATCTTCTTCATCATCAACAGTCTTATGTCTTTCTTTTCTTTCACCTGATTTATGAAAGATAAATAAATAGCTCCATGTCTTTTTAAGACAATTTAACTCCTCCTTTCTTATTATATTATTAGCATCTTCTTTCTCTGAATCAGTATTAATAATTGTGGGCTAGATAACTATGTACACAATTTAAACTTCATTCACCTAATGGAGCACTATCGTGATGAAGTTTCCAATCGACTGGTCCCAGCCCTAGGCGTGTCAGATGTCTTTAAGACAGTGTAGTGCATTAAACCTCTTAACCTACATCCCCGTATCTTGAAAAGTGATAGCATTTCAGTATAGATCCCGTTAACCTCACTCCTTATTGCTTGAATGAAATTTTTCGTGAACTAAAAGCAATATTGGAACTCGCTCAAATTCTTACCTTTGAAAAAGTATGAACATTTTTGCGGCTTGGATAACAATAATACACGTGCCAACTGCTATATTTATGGAAGTAAATTCGTTCTATATATATTTCGTACAAAGAAAAGTAAAAGCTGAGAAAGTTAGTCTTTTGCCATTGTTAACATCGTCGCGCAGTTTGGGGTTTCCGTTGACCTCGTACAGGGAAGTGCTTACCTTATTTAACAATCAATACTCCTTCATTTGAAAGGAATATATCATTGAATGAGTTATAAGATACTCGTAACATACATTCTTAAAATTGAATTAAACCAAATTCTAAGAAATGCTCGATCCAAAGATGAGCTAATCGTATCATGGAAATACGTCCTGCGGTGAACGGATTACATACCCAACAATAATGGTAGCGTGGTTGTCTTCTAGCGGTAGATGTTTTCTATGAACCGTTAGGACGATAAAATTTCGAGTTGAAATAATTTTATATTAATTCCCCATTTCCTACTTTACCTATATAAAGTGCTATAAAAACATCTGCCACGGCTTTAATGGGAGGTAGTATTGTGTTTATAGATTACAATAGTAAAGATAAATTATTGATTATTTATCATATTTTTTTTCATACAAAAAAAATAACGTATAAATTTTAATTGATTTATTAGTATAAAACCATCCCGTGTCATAAGCTGTTGCCGCTCCGCACCGAATTCAAACATTTCGCAAAATGCCGCCGCCGCGCGCGCCGCCGCCGTTCATACATTGTTGCCATTCCTATCAAAGGATGCCGCCGCCGCCGTGCGCGCCGGCCGCTCGGTCGTCAAAGCAGTCTAGCACGTTCGTCGCACGCGCCAACCGATCGCCGCGCCGGTCGCCAGTCGCCCCCCGCCCGCGCGTTCGGTAGTTAGTTTTAGCGGTTAGCGACAGCAATATCGCGCGCGCTTACATTAAAAATGCCTCCCAGACGACAGTATTCCAATCAAGAATATCTTGAAATGGTATTGTGCTACCGCGAGTGTAACTCGGTGTAACACGGCCGCTTTTACCCGCCTCCGGTTGACGCAGGCAGGTCTTCATCGACTGGCTCGGGAGAAGGCACGGCTCCCTGTCGTTTAGGGGTAGTTGTACAACTCACTACCCCGTGCAGGAGCTGAGGCCCGGGCAGACCGGGCCGGCACCAGTGTGGGGCTGCGGAAGAATTTGGATTCCCGCGGCCCCACGCGCACGTGCGAGGAGGAGACACCGGGGTGGTTTTAGCCGGTAAGAGTCCGGCACGCCCCTCCGCCTCTCCCCAGGCGGAGGAAGTCCATGAGGATTTCCCCCCGTAAAAAAAAAAAAGGCAGGTCTTCATACTCGGCCGAACTCGAAGAGAAAGTGCTTCAGTGTCATCCTCTTGCGAGCACCAGGGATGCTGCTCGAGTCTTCGACGTGAGCGACAACTACGTGTGGCGACTTTTAAATCGTAATGGGCTCCATCCTTACCACTTCACAAGTGCCGTGGCCTCCTCGCTCGCGCGATTTAACCCCTCTAGACTTTTTTTGTGGGGTCGTGTGAAAGACCTTGTGTACGGCCAAACCGGACATGATATTAGAAGTGTGGTAGAATTAAAAAAGGGCATCAAACGCGCATTTAGGCAAGTGAAAAGTGAAACGGACACATTAAATAAAGTGAAGAGACATGTATGCAAGCGTGCCTTCATCTGTGTGCAACGCGAAGGCGAACTTGTGCAACACTTTTGTAAATAAGTAGGTACTAGGTAGGGAGTGAGTAAATAACTGTAAATACGGTGCAATCGTTGTAAATAAAATGATTAACTTTTAAACACGCCAAGTTACTGTAATTTATCGTTATTCGATATTAATCTAAGTACCTACTGTTTGGTTTCTTAGATTTACGCGAATGTTAGACATTGAAATAAAACTACTTTTTTACGGACTTTTAATAAAACCGCGACAACATCCGTAAAAAAGTAGTTTTATTTCAATATTACTACTGTTTATAAATAATAAGAAAAAAAATGTGATTCTTACACTAACTTGACAGTCACACAAGTTTATCATCTTGTTTACCTACGTCAGTTTTTTTTAAGAATGCTGTAGCTGGTAAGTAGTTGCACTTTTAAAACACTTGTATGCCTGCGTATTATTGCGTACCTAGTAGATTATGTAGTGACGAACTAGTCAGCTGATTACAATTTTAATTCACAGAAAAGATGGAAAGAGATAGCAGTTGTTTTCATTGACGAAGCGTCACATTGCGCGTAATTTGTGAACCACGTTACGTTACGCAGAATAGAGCCAATGTTAATTTAACTATTTTATTTTCTAAAATTTAGTTAACTGTTCCGGGGTACAAAAGTTTTTCACTATTGTAATCTATAAACACAATACTACCTCCCATTAAAGCCGTGGAAGATATTTTTATAGCACCTTATATATCGACAGCAATTATAAAACATAATGATCTACACGTCCAAGTTTAAGACAACAGAAGTATTTTCTTATCGTCGTTTCCCAGCGTTAACGTCTTCGTGTCAGATATCTTTCAGCTAATATAACACCGTGTTGTGGATTAGACGGGTTGACCCACTTCTCGTGCCCGAAGCTGACACTGCAATTAATTAACGAGCCAATTTGTATTTTATTTTTATTGTTGAAGTCTGAAGCTTAATGGTGTTTGTTTATTAGTGATGGCACAGCATGATTTATGTTTTGTTGAATATGAAAGCTGGTATAACAAGTTTGATTATTTGTCAATGTATACCCTTTTATTCATTCCTTAGTATAAATTTGAGCTACGGATATAACGTTATTTTAGTCGTACAAATGTGTCTGTGTAGTGTAACATTAGGGTATGGTGTTACTTTATAAAAAACGGAATTCAGCTGAATGTGGTAAGAATGGAAGCTGACTTATATATATATGAACGTACCTGAAACCTTTACCCTAATTTAAATGTGTACTTACTCCAATTCAGGATTGAATGGAAACTTTTCCAGTATCATTCTCGCCAGCGAAAATCCGGAACGAAATCTAAAAATGTATTCTAGAAATTCAAAAGGTACTGAGCGTAGTCATTCGATAGTATGAAAGTGGGTCAAGTTACCTACACTGGTGTCGGATTTGCACTTTGTGACACGATGTGCAAATTCTGGACACGTTATTAGGTTTCTCTGTGTATCTTTTTCAGTTTTGAGGTTTAAAATGTATGGACTTTTAGATTTTAACCTTTTTATTATACCTAGATTGATTTTTGGATCTATTGGCCTGGAAGTATAATAACTTTTACAACTTCTTTAAAGATTCTATATCAAGCGGTTTTTTTGCTACACGAATACATGATTTAGTCAATTTATTAAGTAATAGTTACCATATGTCCTGAATAATATAATCATTTGACTATAAAATCAAATATTCAGCAAAATAAAGTTCCTTGGCCCTTTGCATAAATCCTCTGGGGATGCTCGAGAGATCATACAAAAGATATGGCCCTAACATAATTTATGGAATGTGAAGACGAATGGAAGCTTTTATTTAATTCTTTCTTTATTCACAACTCATCTGTGCGTACTATCAGTGATCAGTATTCAATTATATCTCAGATCATAAATGTCGAGGTGTCGTATTCATTTAAGTCTTTGCATGCAAATAAGCTTAGCTCTTCGTGAAACTATCCCATCTACATTAAGTTAATCTATTTCACATACCACAATACGAATTTATTATCATTAACTAACTAACCAGTCCATCCTAATTTCCATATCCCCATAAATATAGAGTAAAGTATCCATCTGAAGACCATGCTTTCAATCCTTCTGTACACTTCATGTAGTATGCAAATGCATCAGAATATATTACTGACTTGCGTAACTCCGTCTTTCGTAGATGAATACTTCGCGTGCACGGGCACGCGAAGTTCATGTGACCTGATTAATCTGGGATGTTGCTGCAATACGAAATAAGATGGGTTTCAGCCAGCGCTGCGTCAGGTGAAAAATACGTCACGTAATCGGAGAACTTTTTGATTGCAATTTTTTAATATTTTCTTATTCTAGGTGTTCCTCGCGGTTTCTACCGCGTTTGGTTTTGTTCCCATAAGACATTATTATTATTCTCTGAATTTTAGGAAATTTTAATAGTATTTCTGCCATTTAGGATTTAGACAAATTAAAGATCATAAATAGTTGTCTATCTGTTGATAAGTTATAAATAGTTTGGTCATTCCTTATTTATTTAGATTTTGGTAAAAAAAAAACATGTATCGTACAGTTAGGCTTCGAACTGATTAAATGGTAATCTCTCACAACGTTAACTAAATCTTTGACCTAATCTCTATCGTCGGTAGTGCGTGTTAGGGCAGGTCGCTTAATTGCGTTTTATGGTACGTGTGGTTCAATTAAAGAGGCCAATTACCTCGTTGAGATTTGTGTCTAAAAGTTTGTTGAACCTGATAAGCTTTAGTGTCAAAATATATAGAAGTTAGTAGGTCAAGAACTATGTAAGCACTATTTGTTTTTTTGTTATTTGAAATACAACACAAGGAACTTCTCTATATGGGTTGGTCATGAAATGAATAAATAGTAGCTGGAAAATGAACATGATAGCATAGCTTATTTCTTAACATCTAAGCAACTTTTATTATAGTTTTTATTTAATGTTGACAAAAAGCCTTGTCAAAGAGATACCTACCTGATATTTTCGAGATGGCAATAAAATCGTCTTCCATCAATAACGTACCCTATTGTTTCTCTATTAGATTTATCTCAGATTCAGAATATATAAAAGCCAATCCTTGGAATATATTTTATCTTAGTTTTTCCTCGTCTCAATATTTCACGTACGATATCAACGCTATGTCCACAATTTCTTTGATGTAGCTCGTGTGAAGTCGCCCCGAAATGGGTCAGTTCACAGGGGAATATTGGAGTAAAAAATATATTCAAAGCATCTTCAAGATAATAGAGTTATTTTTATGATATTTTATAGCTTCTGTTGAAAGTTTTATTTGTAGGTTAGGTTGGTAGTTTCAGTAGAATTATTATTTATTTAGAGCCCGAACTGTCCCACTGCAGGGCAAAGGCCTCCCTTCCTTCTTCTTCTTTCCACAGGTTTCTATTGATTGCTGTTTATTGCCACTCCGTTAATCCCTCCATCAGATCAGTAGAATTATACATAAAGAAAATTTACTATTGATGCTGGGACCAATTTTTTTTTTCAATTTATTCAGTGTAGTGCATCCAGATTATGTGCAAAACTTTTAAAGTGTCGTGTAATAACGTATCATGTATGACATGAGCAGTTGAAATCATGTATTCACGTACTGCAGTTATTTCTCTTTCGTAGTCGTCACTCTAACTACAAATATGCGACCTTCATCAGATATGAATTATTTAAACAACGAGATGATCTTGAAGCTACTTATTCAATGCACACACAAGTCAGGTCATACCCTACTTACGTAAGGTAAGATTTGCATAACGGCTATATTTACAAGGGTTGGCAAAATTCCAACTAACTTGATGGGTTCGTGCTTCTCGCTATGACACCTTACGAGACTTACAACCCCTTTTAAAAGTTACGAGTAGTTTTGAATTTATTGGACTTTTTAATATTTAAGGGTGAGTTTCAAATTGTTGATGTGAGGTACGTGCCCTAGTTATTAGAGCAGTTCTTATTGCTGGAGATTGTGCAAAAAAATAATAATAATAACGAAATACAGAACATAACGTAAATTAATTTCAGTATGTAATTGTTTCAGTTATTGGTTGAAACCATATACAACTGACAGGACTCGGTCTTCTGGTCTCAAACCAATTCTGTTTGCTTAGTTACCTTTTGTTTATATATATCCTTAAAAACCAGATAAATATACTCACTATATCGCTCTTTTTGTTTTTCAATGTAAATACGCGATTGATATCGATATGGTGATTTTAAAGGTAAGCAGGTATTAGACCTTCTTACCTTAAAAATCGCCAAAAAACAAAGCAATAAGGCCACTAAACTAAACTTAATCAATTTGCAGAATGTATTGGAATACCTATGCGTTGTTTGTTTAACACTCAGGGGTACCGGTGTAGTGGCATCGACATTCGTGTTGGCGTTCGACAAGTGTACTCGATGACAACCCTTTTTATTGTAATACGGGTTTTCCGTTTACCCTTTATTTTACCTTGTTTGTCAGGTCTTACAAAGGACGTAAAAATCTAGATAGTCTTAAACTTAAAAAAAAAAACTTTGTATCTTGATATGAGTAGTATTTCTTCGTAAAAAATAAACTAAAATACCGAATCCAGTCCAAAAACAATTAACAATCAGGAAAGAAGGTTACAATGACAGATGAAAATAATGTGCCTGAGAAATAACTAATTATTAATAAAACAACAAGGAAAAGAAGAAATCCTTATTAATACAAACATCCCATAAAGTTCTAGTACTAACCTCAACAAAAACTAATACAACTATAAATCTTAGCACGCCTTAAATTTCGATAATTGTTCACAAAAATCACGTTTAGACGATTCGATTGGCAAATTCACACCGCCAACCGAATCCGATTGAGTTTTCTGGTGAATTTGATACACTATGACACATCGCTCTGTTGCCAGATGAATTCGTGCGTTACTAAGTGTTACACAAAGAATTATAATATGGTCGGGGTCTACACTATTGTACACCTGATTTGAATTGCTTCACCTGCTTCTGGTTTTCTTTAAATTTTATATAATGATCTTTTTAACAATTCGTCGCTGCTACGGCTGCTGAGAACCTCAAGCGGCGGAAATATACCAACCTAGTTGGAAGTTATTTATTCGAGCCGTTTGGGGTTGAGACCCTTGGTCCGTGGGGTCCGAGTGCACACAGATTTTTTAAAGATTTATCCAAACGCCTGGTTGACACTTCGCGTGACCCAAAGGCTGACTTCTAACTAGGTCAGCGAATAAGCATTGCCATACAACGTGGCAATGCTGCCAGCCTTTTGGGCACACTCCCAGTCGACAGCGATGTGGATGAATTTTTTGATGCCTTGTTTTAGTTCTTAGTTTCATTTAGTCTATAATTCTTCGGCTTAGTTTTTATAATATTGTAAATATTTTAAGTTTAATTCCATTAATAAAGAAATCATTACTTCTAATTTATTCGTCAATATATTCGCACCTGGTGGCACTCTTGTATATTTTCACAACTCAATTTGCTGTTCATTTTATACATGATTCCTAGATTTTAGTAAGAATCTGCCACTTTAGAATTCTCAGGAATCTCTCGCATTATATTAACCTTGTGAAAGCACTTTGAGTTCACCTCATTACCTTCTTTAAAATACTCTTTCATGCATTTAATACTCAACTACTGAAGTTTATGTTTCTTAGTACTATACTGATTATATCATTACAATTTACAACCTAATTGTTGCTCATGCCACATTTTTTTGTGAAAAGGTCGTCACAATCCTGAGCACCTCGTTATCCTGAAAAACAAACAACTGAAATATATTTCCTACCTTTATACTACTTACAAATGTAAAAGCAAGAGCCATTGAAATAATAATATTTTCTTTTCGAATTCATAAAGAATCTTCACGGCTCTCGTGTTTTTCTCAAGAGTCGAAGACGATTAGCGGGCGTTACGCGTTTCTGCGACACGCCACGGTTCGCTGCGGCCTGCCATTAAGCACTAAGCCCAACGTTCATTCACCTTCACGGTTTGTCGCCTTCGCACTGAATGGATTAGGCCAGGCTAGCTCATTGTCGTAAAGAACAGGTACGGAAAGCGAAATCCTTTGAATTCGATGTGGTACCTATTCAAATGACTCATCGTCGGATTACATAGCTTTCTTGGCTATTGAATCATGTATGAAACTAAGCTTATTTGTTTACGTTGATTAATCTGATTTATTTTGTTTCCTTTTGTTGTACGAAAAAGTATACAGTAGAGTCTTACAAGACCTACAAGATTTTAGCTTAGCTACTCAAACCAATATCTAAAACGCAAAGCGACAGACCCGTTTAAGAAAAAATGTGACCATTTTATATTTCCCTGTATAAACTGATTTGTTTCATTCCCTAACCGCCAGTTTTAGCGTTTTTCATTTAAGAATTGTACCTATTATTTTTCGTTTGTCGCTTTAAATTGGAAAATTATTCATTAATTGCACCTGTAATCAAACGTTAATGTTAATATTTCCATTCATGCTCAGCTATCAGTGATATCATATCGCGTTAATCCCCCTCTTGTTTTATCATTGATAGCCCAGCCACAGATTAAGATCGATCGACGGTACATTTTGATATCGTTTATCTATTCGCAAACTTCCTGTCTCTTATTGCTGTTTCCTTTATATTAATCAGTTGATACGGTATTAGCATGATATTATGGTGAAAATAATGTAATCTTTCGGTTTATTTTGTCATTTATATCTTTTGTTTTTATGTTGTGACGTAAATTAATTGGCACATAGAGACAGGTGTTGACAAGGATTATAACGTAAAACTATTTTCACCAATCATCATTATTGCGCGTTTATATGAACTATTCGTCTGATAAAACTTAAAGGGATAATCAAGATTTAATGAATTAATTTAGTAAGTTACATCCTTCAGCACATATTACAAAACGCAATTTTTTTCATACTATGTCATTTCACCAAACATTTTCAATTCTTCTACCAAATCCTAAACCATGATCGAAACTATTAACAAATAATAATTGTCTTAAAATATTTCACACTGCTATGAGTCACGGCTTTGCAATACGAATCTGTGTCACGTTGTTTCTGTATAAGGGGCTCTGCATTAGGAATGCATACAATACTCTTGACTGCTGCCATAGAGTAGGTAACGTCTGGAGTGCTATAAAGCATACACTTAGCCATTTCTTTGCAAAATTATCGAAGAAGATAATATATATTTTTTTCCATAAAATGTTAGGTGTCAAGTCATATTAGTATTATAAGTATGCTTGATTAAACTCGAATTGCTGTACATAATGTATTTGATATAAAGTCGCATTGCGCAGCTTAAGAAAACTTTGACAACCTCAAAGTTTAAGTGACCTAAAAATGTAGTGGTTGTAATCACACTATATCATCTCTTAAAAGAATGGTTACAAGGGTTATGTATCTGAAAATAATGTTGGACCAAATAATAAAAGTCGTTACACTACATAAAAGACTTTTCATTTATTTAAATTCTCCATTCATTAAGTATTCTGTGTAAGAGCCATATAAAGGCAGAGTGGGCTGCTTGTGCAACAATAGACGTTGGATTAATATAACAGAACACAATGCGATATTATACATGTAAAATGATAAGCTTCAATGTTATAATGGTATTTCTATTCGTTTCGGGTACACGTTATAGTTTCAAATGTTCCGATTGAAGGGTAATATACGCATGTTTGAATAGCCGTCTAATGAAATACATGGGAAAATTATAGACTAGGCTTACATATTTTAAAAATGGCTGCCTTATACTGTCGACCGCAAGTTAGAGTTTTGATTATCAATCTTATTGCTTTGTAATAAGAGTGATGTTGTAACTGATGTAAGGTTGACGCCTGTACCTTCAATTCTATTTCCAGATGGACAAGTCTTCGAGTTTTCCCGTTTAAGTACAAATGAGATTATCGACCTCCGTCACCATTTACGGCTTATAGGAGTAAAAGTAGATAAAACTTAAGAGTGAGATAATTTCTTAGATGTTTTTCATTTTTGCATTGCCTTTGAGAAATTTTCACCTTATTAAAAGTCAAGTTTTTACTTTTTTTTTAAAGAAATTGCGGTAAGTACGATGTATTTGTGTGTTCAATAAAATATCCCGTTCGTTTTCGTTTATACACAAATACAAAACTCAATATCGAAAGGTACAAAAATTTAAAACACCTTTCTGAATATGTAGACGCTAAAAATGCAAGTGAATTTTTCATTTCGATTCGGGCTTTTCTCGTGAATGCAAATGGGGAGTGGGCGAGACCCCTAGCCGTTTCCGTTTGGCCACTTTGTGACGAAGCGACGTTCATGTTACACGTATATGCATGCACAATATGCATATGGCTAGAAATATGCATGAGGGAATACCTGTGTTTTGGGATAGTGGATTGTAGATTTGTTTGAATTGCGTAAGTAAAGAATGTGTTCAGGTTTAATTTGAAAGACTTTTTGGGAAGATGGGATAATAGGTTAGTTGTAATAATGAGCAAGTGCCGCCTGAAGATTTACTAGATAGTACTATGACATGTATTTTTCGGTATGATAACACTATAGTGATACAAATATAGAAACGAAAACTTTTCTCTTAGGAACGACCAAGGGGCATCCCTCAACTAAAATAAACGTTTATCTAAATCTGACACGTATTTCGTTCGGTAATCAATCAGCTTGTAAAACTATTAAATTCTCTTTTCCGACCGTGACAAGCTTGTAGTTGTTGCCCGAATCTACAGTGTTAAATATGCCCATTAAAAAGAAGAATATAATTCATGAATGTAGAAAAAAGTCCTTGTTAGGTAAGTAAAAGGAGTATTAGGTAACTTATGGACCCTAAATGGGTATATACTAGTGATTGAATGATTGACATCTCCATCAAAGAATTGCGAGGAGAAAAGGGCAAAATATAAGGCGCCGAGGCCCCAAGTAATTTGGAACGGAAAACTACGTCGTTGACTCACACAAAAGGGGACGCTAGGTGTTAATCAAGCCACAAGAAACTAATCAGTGCGAGCTTGGATCTCCGAAATATCACGGTTTAAATGAACATTCAGTCTTAGTTTGATGATGGCCATAGGCTGCCAATTGGAAATCACATGAAATGTAAAGAGTGAATCTAGTTTATAAACCGAGATAACTCTTGAATTTAGAAAGTGAAAAATTTCATCTTCTGAAAGAATATGATCAAAACTATAATAATATACATATACCATGGCATCATTCGTAACTTGAATAAAGGTTATGATTATATTTACAAACACAAAATTAAAACTAAATAAACTTGAAGCCACGTTTCCCAAAAAGTGTATTACGTTAGTCCCTTCCTATTCGTTTCCGAAATCACATGAAACAATTGTGTGTGTGACTTGAATATTCGTTAGATTATCCTTAATTGAGTCCAATGTACGTTAATATGTTTTACGTGTCTGAATATTGACATACTCTTAGTTAGTGTTACTTGTTTAGTGGTTTGTGTCAACATAAAGCTTGAAGTTATTTCCTTGATATTGGGGTTTTTATATGAGAAGATAATTATAAAAATTACAGAAAATGCTAGTTGCTGTTGCTAAAGCCAGTAATACCCCTTTTTTGCCTAGCTTTATCCCGAGCTATATTTTACGGCTTCTACTCAATGCTTCTTAATTAAATAACTCAGTGACACTGTTGGTTACCGCACTATTGGAAACTCGGCAGTGGTCATACGCCAAGTTAAATAAAACGACGGCCATTATGTTCTCCCATAACTTTTATATAGGATTTTCCATTTTTGTAAAATATGGCTTTCAATCCGGTGAAACTGGAAAACAATAGATACTAAAATAAGTTAGAAGGAAGAAAAAGAATAATGTTTTTATTTTGTTTATTTGGGCTCATCAGGGTGAATAACATTGTCTTAGCCAGTGACTTTGTGACAGTGACAAATATTTTTACGATATAATTTTACCAAATTGTTTAGTATTTTGCGTCACAATCTTTGTATGCAAATGTTCAAACATAATGACTGGACTACCAAAATTATTAAACAATGAAAATACGTGCATGCCTTTAGTACCTACGGACAATTATTTCAAGCAATATTTCATAATAAATTATGAATCACCTTGATATGCCACAATCGGAATAGAAACTTAATTTAAAAATATAAAATTTTATATTTCTTTCCTACATATGTTTATTATAATAATGCATCCTTTATATCTTGTGATTTGTTCGCAGATGATTGGGCATTTGTGATGGTTTTTTCACTTGATTACGTTGAATCTTTGTTATAATTAGAATCTAGATGCAACGAAGATAAATATGTATCATTTTTGTCATTATTCGTTTTTATTTTTGTTTATTATTTCGTTAGGTATAATATTTGATTTTGTGTTTTTATTAGGTTTCGATTTTTAATTGATGTTGATGTGTTTTTAATATTGTATTTAGTTAGTGTAAGTGGCTTGTGTAAGCCGTACTGATTAAAATAAAATAAATAAATATCCTTATTTGTCTTTAAATAATGTTTATACAGCTATTAACAAACAAAATACTTAAGCAACAATTACCTGCACTTAATGAAGTATAATGATGTGAATTGTAATTGTAAGTACAAGGATAATGTTAATTGTTGGTCTACGTCTTGTTTTTATTTTTATCAAGGACGTTGGCCTTGGCTGTTACATCTTCCGTACACCTGTCGAATGCTTATCATTGTTTCATAAGCTGTCAATATGAATTTGATTGACACATGAAAAATACTGCGATGTTCATGATGAATCAATAATAAACAATTTGAATTTCAATTTCAATGAATGTATCAACAAGGAAAATCATAAGACGAGTGAATATCTAAATTCGGTAAAAGGTAAAATATAACAGATAAAAGCAGTAGGTAACAATGAAGTTTTTACTCTTTTGACTTTGGGTTGGATATTCTGAAAAAGTTTGGTAGATCATCTAGTGTCGACGCGCAATTTTCGAGCATAAATAAACCGAATTGATTTGTGTGTTTCTCTATGTAAATTAATTAAAAACCTGTAAATAAACTGCTGTATCAAACGACACACCTGAAAATTAAAAAAGAAAAAAAAAAAAAAACATACAAACATCCGAATTGAGAACCTCCTCCTTTTTTTTAAAGTCGGTTAAAAATAAAGCAGAGAGACCGCAAAATCAGGAACACCACATGAGTTATCGTAAAACATCAGTGTGCAATGTGTGCCCACCATACAATACAATCTATGCCACTCGGAGCCGCTCACACCGCACAACGTGTGCTTTAAATCAATACACCTCAGTGCATATTCAGCATTCAGTGGGAAAACATTTCTCATTTCCAACTGTCAGTGCGAAACTGGGAACCCTATTGAGTTGACCAGAGAAGTTTTTCAAAGCATCGGTTTTTGTTGGGACTGTTTCTATTTTTGCAAGTGGCGGTGGTTTTTGAAATCGCTTTTTGTTACAATTCATGAATTTACAAAACTCAAATGTGATTTAGCTTATGTTATCATTTACAACAAGAACTACGTCTAGTGCTTCAAAATTAAGTATAATCGGATTGGTAGCACGATTTCATTATTTAATCTTTATATTTTTATTGTTGGTTGTGATTAGTTTATTCTAATCTGGTGGCACGGCAACGCCCCCGCCATGTCATAAGCACAGCCGTCTAAATAATTATGGGAAATAACGATTACTTCAAAACGAATGTTTATATCCTTATCTGGCGTGATGTCTATTTTCTCTAAAGCTTACTTCCTTCCCGTAAATTGTTTTTTTTTTGCTACGGTACACCTTGAGCACCTACTATTATTGAATATATCCAACAGAGTAACAAATACAATACCTATATTTAATTCCCCCTACGCACTGTTATCTGTTCATTTACAGGCAGACGAGGGGACGGCCAAATAATCGTTACGTCTGCCTACTGTCAATGCCATCGGTTCCCCTCGAATATAGGAAATTAATTCAGCTAATTGGAAAACACGCCGTCTCGCTTATATGAACAATTTGAATGGACAGTTACAGATGAATACAGAAGGACAGAATATTGATAAGCTCTGTAACTAACCATTGTAAACTTAATTTATCCAAGTGAAAGAATATATTGAATAGTTTAATAATTATTTTATTACGTCGCTTATGTAACAAAGTTGCTCCCGTATCTAAGGTAAAGGAGTTAATTTATTAAAAATTTGGATCTGAAATCGCCAATCCGCAAATGATAAAGCGTGGTCATCATTGCTCGTGCCTTATATATATTTTAAGAGGCCTTTGCCCGCTGTAGGACCTTTATAGGCTGGTATTATTAAAATCTACACCACGATATTTTAGTAAATATACAACAAATAAATAACACACTAATTTATAAGAAAAGAATCCTTAGACCCCGAGGTTTCTTAAACAATGCGTTGAAATGATAAAAACATTTCATAGTAAGTAAATAATACAACCAAATTACCAAAAACTTTTTTATAATAATTATTTAAGTACCTAGTTTGTTTATATTTTCCATTAGTTTTTAGTTAACCTTTTGCACCACCTTGTTGTGTTGGTATTATGACTACAGCTTGGTCACGTATCGCCTTATCGATTGGCACTCATTCAGACCTAGCGTGGTGTTCGAATTGGTAATTGTCCCCGGTGGTTATAATACACTTAAAATCAAATTATATTGCCTGTGTCATCCCATTACTGTAGCCAATCGCGTGTTATATTTATGGTAAAATGATAAAACAATAAAGGAGTGGAGCCTACATAATAATACAAATACCAATTTTTCATTAGATTTATAGGTGGTATACATAGGCTTAGACTATAACATATATACATACTGTCGTACTCAGAGACGCCTAAGAGTAACACGAGGGATTCCTTATTATCGATTTAAGTAAACAACTTTTTAAGAAATCCCGCACAGTTTCTGAGTGCAGTAAGTAGACTGATCTAATAAATCAAACGGAATTAGATTTCAACGTGGTCGGTCAAATTCATGGAATTTTTAAAGGAAAATATCTTAAATGTTCTTTCTTTTATAGTACACACGCAGCCCTTATTTGAAGCTTCCAACTTCTCAAACATTTTGATTGAATCCAAACTCTTTGATGTCTCCCCTAAACGTTGCGAAAGTTTAAACAAATATATTTTTCAATGGCTTCATTCTATTACGACAAATGGTCTCTCAGAATAAGGTTAAAGTTACACACAAAGTCAATTTAAGTAGACTCTGCTTTTCGAAGTAATAAATTAAGCTAATAAACCTTGTCAAAGTTATATATTTTAGGTAATTTTCCAAATCAAACAATGTGCATGGTGACAGTATATAAGTGTACTATAGCTTCCTTGCGAAACTTTTGTACTCTTATTAAATAATAATCTTGATACACGTCATAAGTCTGCTGTTTAATTATAATAATATGTGTTTTAATAAAACATCCATATAAATACTGAATAATTGTATTCATACAGTAAAAAAGGCTTAAAAGTCAACAGTTCGTTTACTGAAATGTCATTCTTGGTATTTTGTTTCAACAACCGAACTACTGAATCGATTTTGATCCAATTATGCGAGAGCAGGTGAAAGGTTAACCTTACAAATAATTGTTGAAATGTGTTCTAAATTGGTGGTTGTCTTTCTTGTACCATGTTTTAACTAGTTTCCTTTCTGTCCACAGCACCCTGGTTCCTTGGAAGATCTTCCGCGAAGAGCTGAACAACGTGCATCCAATCTCGTCAGGGCTGGAGACGATGGCGTTGAAGACCACGATAGATCTCACTTGCAACGACTTCATATCAAATTTCGAGTTCGACGTGTTTACAAGGTTAGTATCATGTCCTTACACCTGCACAATAGAAGACCTCATGATAGTCTATGGCAATCACCAGCAGATTTTTTGGTCCACACGGTTCACTTGCCATCCACTAGATAAGAAGAAGAAATTCCCACTACTGGGCAAAGACCTTTCTTTGACTTAAAAAGAGCATTAATCAACATGCTTGCTCACTTACAGGTTGGCAGTTTCAGATTCAAATATTTTGAAATCCAAGTTTTCTTATTATGTTCATTACCGGTATAAGTGCTATCTTAGGACAATTAAGAACGAATATAAATTTGAAGTAACGTTTGCCTTTGTTCGAACCTGCCACCATGTGCACACAAATCCGGTCATTGAACCGCTTTGCCACCTGGTCATTTCTACTACTGTGTCGGTTTCTTTAAGGAGTAATAATAATTAAAAAAGCGATAACTATACATTTTCTAAAGTCGAATAGTTTGAAAGTCTTAATATAATAGGGTTACTTACATATTTTTTTTATTTAGTATCTCGTGTAACGTCTATGTATAGAGAAATAAAAGCGGCTTAACTGCTCTTATTGATTTTCATGTTTGCATTTTCCGCTAGAGCTTAATAATAATGATAATATTCCGGGACAACTCACACACGGTTATCTGATCCCAAGCTAAGCAGATTAAGCTTGTGTTATGGTAACCAGACAACTGATAAACATACTTATATATTTCTAAATACATACATAATATTATAGATAAAATACACCCAGACACAATACAAATGATCGTGCTCATCACACAAAGATTTGTCCTGGGTGAAAATCGAACCCACGACCTCCGGTATAGCAGTCAGGGTCACTAACCACTAGACCAACAGGCCCGTTAAATCCAGTTTTTTTTAATCCTGGAAATATATACATTTCATGAAATAAGATATCAATGATGCCACAAGAAATGAAAATGGAATTTAGCTATAAATGCAAACGATATGGATGAATTAAAATTTCTAGAATAATTCAGTTGTTTGAATTTCAGATTATAACTGGTTTATTTTTGTTGTAATAATCAATGATATTTTTAAGTTGGTTGGAAAAAAATTTATCAAGTCTTATCATATTGGCTTGAATATAAGTATAATTCCATATACTTGACGACGATATATTTTAACGACTTCCGTGGTCGAGTGACGTACACACAGATTTTCAAGGCGTTGCTAGCTATCAGGTCCTGGGTTCGATCTCCGGACGTGTCAATGCAGAAGATTATGTACTTTATCTGTGCAGTTCCTGATATTTATTCAACCTATCTTAATTATAACAATGTGTATTTCCAGGTTATTCCAGCCTTGGAGTACGTTGCTCCGGAACTGGCAACTGCTGGCGGTGACACACCCTGGTTATGTGGCGTTCCTAACTTACGATGAGGTGAAGGCGAGGCTCCAGAAATATATACATAAGGCTGGGAGTTATGTGTTTAGGTGAGTTTCCTATTTACTTAAGCTTTATTTTCTTACTTACTTTTACTTTATTTACTTAAGCAGATAAGTGATAAACGTTTTATACATCAGAAAACTAATGAAAAATATAAAATATATACGCTTACGAGCGAAGCATGAGCAGATCTCGAACTGAACATGAATTCGTATAGTACAGGCTGTCTTATGAGCCTCGAATTTAAGAGGAGTTTACAGCATTAGTATATTAGCATTAACAACTAACTGTTGCGTTTTTAACGATCACAAGCTATTGTCGAGGACTGATCGTTGGAGGCTCATTATACGTCTACACTTGACGCAGCAAACCACGAACCGAACAGCTCGGCTCGTGCTCTGCCCCTAAGCGTAGACACAGCTTTATAAACACAATCAGGTCACTCACGATGACAAAGCGATATAAGGCATGTATTTCCTTGAAAACCGATAATTGTCACATATCTCTCACCTATATCTAGCCTTTCGGACTTTCCATATTTCTACACACTTTTTTAAAATTACATTCTTAAAACGGAAGATCTTGATGTCTGTTTCTTCATTACCCGTTATTTGAAAATGTTTTTTTTTTACCAAAGATGTTTTTAATAGTTTGACGCGGTGAGATTATACTGTATATTACTGATTTTCCTACCATATTCTCAATAAATACTTTAATATATACACATTTTTATATTATTTACGCCTATTCAAACATTGATCCACATGTTCCAGGTTATCATGTACGCGGCTCGGGCAATGGGCGATAGGATACGTGACCGTCGACGGCGAGATCCTACAAACGATACCGCAGAACAAGAGCCTCGTGCAAGCATTACTAGATGGATACCGGGAGGGATTGTAAGTTATATACTCAATGTTTATTGCTCTTCATACGATTTTTTTATTTATATTACCATAAAAACTCAGCTTTTATACTCTCGACTGTTGGTCACAGGCCTCATTTCAACTCGGCCATGATCCACTAATCGAGCTCAGTGCGGTTTGGATAAAATATTATGGAAGATAAATGTTTTTTTTTTCTTAATAAAGTTAACAAGTAACTAAAATAGTTATAAAATAAACTTTTTATACACTTTAAACAAGACTTAACTCTTAATAATAAAAGAAGACGAAAAAAAAATCAAAATTGCGTCATTAAGTTCATCCACATCGCTGTCTACTAAAATCTATCCGATAAAACTTAGTGTAGAGTAATCCCAAAAAAGTACATCGGCTACAGTTTAGTGCCATTTCACATTAACCAAGCGCGTTGCTAGTAAAAGTTAGTAAAATTATATAATATTATTGTATAACTATTTCAGCTACCTATACCCAGACGGGCGGGACGTGAACCCAGACTTAAGCAGCGCCATCATATCGCCTGCTGAGGACCACATCACGGTCACACAAGAACAGTACGAGTTGTATTGTGAAATGGGTCAGTACTACATATCCTAAATAACAATTTTAATATACCTATTAACTTAAGTTAGCTAACGCCATTCAAAAATCCGCTAGAGGTCGCTAGTGTCGTACAAGGTCTATCTTTCAATTTTCACTATTAATAGGTCACTAGCTTGTCTGTCATTGGTGGAGAATGACAGATAAACATGATGTGCCAGTAGCGATTAGAAAACATCACTATGAACGAAGTAGTAGGTAAAACACAACGTACACCTATTTGCATGTATTTTTTATGATGGAAGATCATTTTTATACGTATTTTCATTTGTTATGATAATGCCCTCTTTCCAAACGCAATTTCAGACGTTCAAAAATCTCTTATTCAAATAGCTAACAATAAAACCTATTTATTAACATTACAGGTAGCACGTTCCAGTTATGTAAGATTTGTGCGGAAAACGACAAGGATATAAGGATAGAGCCGTGCGGACATTTGTTGTGTACACCGTGCCTTACTGCGTGGCAAATTGTGAGTATATTACACATTCAATACTTAGGTTATAATAAAACTAGGTACCTGTAGTTAACCCACTGCTGGGCAAAAGTGTCCCCATTTTGCTGAAGGCTGTTTTTTCTTGAGCCGCAAAAGTATAAGTTTTAGTTGTAGGAATGTCGGAGGTTTTTAAGTGAGGTATTTATTTTTATTTAATTTGTTTAATTCTTACTATTTTCCCAGGATTCGGAAGGTCAAGGATGTCCGTTTTGTCGCGCTGAAATTAAAGGCACCGAACAAGTTGTGGTCGATGCCTTTGTGCCTCCTCGACCGCCTAATACTGAATCCAAGTAAGACAATATTTGTAATAATTAATATTTATAGTAAGGAAGAAACTAATGTGTAAGTATTTAAGAAATAACTAAAATCTCACATCTTTTTTGTATGTGCAAGATACTGTTTAGTTTCATGAAGGTGTTTTCTAATTTTACCTATTTCGGCAAGTACATGTGTCCATTTATTTCTCAGTTTTATTTTATTTTATTCAATAGGTAGGGATACAGATAACAGATTAACATAGTAAAAAAAAGATGCACGCCTCGTGTCGCAATCATAATATGTAGGACGACGTGGTATTACAATTCTGACAACCAGTCATACTATGTGTTACTGTTTAACCAAATAAGATGTGTTGGTAAGGTAGAAATTTGCTTTATAAAATTTATTTATTTAATACAGCATGGAGGAAGCTATACAAATATAGGATAGTTATTTACAGAAAGCCAATTACAAGTCTTAACTTCTAGAAATAGTGTAGTTGGTTTAAATGTGAACACAAGCGTTTGCATCTGAGTGATTGAAAAAAAACAACAAAAAAAATTATCTAAAGAAGTTCTAAAGTTAGGTTAGGTTAGACACACTACATGCAAAAGGATCAATATCGTGTATTACAGATTTCATTAAAATTCCTACTTGCACGCACAATGTACAATGTAACTTGAACTTTGTCTTCAAAAGAGCTCTCGTTCATCCCATTTACAAGAGTGGAGACAGAGACAACATAAGTAACTACAGGCCGATTTCGGTATTAACAATTCTTTCAAAAATGCTGGAAAAAGTTTTAAATAAGAGGCTCCTTAATTACATTAATCATAGAGATATTTTTGCACAGAACCAGTTTGGTTTCAGAAAAGGGAAAAGTACCGAAGATGCTGTTCTTGAATTAACGAGTACTGTAGCAAATAACTTAAACAACAAACTTAAAACTGTTGCTCTATTTTTAGACCTTTCTAAAGCCTTCGATACTGTCTCTGTTCCCCACTTGCTTACAAAGCTCGAAAATATTGGCATACGGGGTCTATTATTAAATTTATTTGAGAGTTACTTAAATGGTCGCTCACAGGTTGTCAAGCTGGGTAATTTTATGAGTAGCGAAGAATATATTAGCTACGGTGTCCCTCAGGGTAGCGTTCTTGGTCCTACCCTTTTCCTTATTTACATTAATGACCTGTGTAAATTGCCCTTAGCTAATTCCAAGACCTTAGTCTATGCAGATGATACAGTCATTCTCGTCCACGGCAATGACTGACTTGAAACCCGCACACATGCAGAGGCAGCTTTGGAGACAGTTATGGGCTGGCTTGCAAATAATCTCCTAACACTTAATATAGAAAAAACAAAATTCATTCCGTTTGCCATCAGACCTGCTTCGCAGCCTGATTCTTCTTTTTGCCTAACTGCTCATATATGCTCTCCAAATAACCGTACACTCTGTACGTGTAATAACATTGCTCGTGCCACCAGTATCAAATATCTTGGTGTTATTATAGATAGTACCATGACGTTTCACGAACAGATTGGATCACTAACATCGCGTGTCAGAAAATTAATCTACGTTTTTAAGAAATTGAGATCATCGGCCGATTTGCCCATACTAAAAACAGTATATCATTCCCTAGCTTATTCAATACTTACCTATTGCATTAGTGCATGGGGCAATTCTGGGAAGACAATAATGCTTCGCTTGGAAAGAGCTCAAAGGGCTGTTTTAAAGGTTATGATGAAGAAGCCAATTCTTTTCCCTACGGTTGAACTCTACGCGCTTTGCAAAGTTCCTACGGTTAGGCAATCTTTTATTATAAGTTCAATTTTAAGGAAACACTCTGAACTCGTTTTTGATAATAACATGTGTAGGCAGAACCGCAGGTCAGGTAGAGTATGTGATATAAAATTCACTAAAATTGTGTCAGTAAGAAGACAGTATCTCTTTACAGGCAGTATTTTATACAATAGAATAAACTCAAAATTAAATATATACCCTTTAACTTCCCTTAACTGTAAAACGGTTATCAAAGACTGGCTCTCCACTCAAAATTATGAAGATGTAGAAATCCTCGTCAAGGTATAGTCCTCCGCATTCCGCACACACACACACACACTCACACACACACACACACACACACACACACACTCACACACACACACACACATACACACTTATGTTAATATTTTTATCTCATAAATTACTCTGTGTTTTTCTTAGTTATAAGTAAAGTATACTTAACAATTTTATGTTGGAACAGTCCCCATCTCGGAGGTGGGCGCTAACAGTTGCGACACAGTTTTTTGTAACTACCACATTAGTTGGTAGTTGATTTAGTACTGTTAACGCATAATTAATGTTACTTACTGGTTTTTGTTCCAATAAATGATTTTGATTTTGATTTTTTTTTGAACTATACACTAAAATACGGGAAGCAGTCAAATCTGACTCAACTTTGGTAAAGGCAAGGCAGAAAGAGTCTATCTGTATTAACCATGCTACATTATATTTGCAGACACACAAAGACTGCAGTAAAACCGGTGTCGTCGAACTCATCCGGGTCGTCGGGATCGTCCGGGTGCAACGGATCTAGTGAGTGTGTTGTTATTACTTAATTTATGCCATGTGACGATAAGTTACTACGTTACAAGCAAAACTGCAAAAGAATTTGTTGAAGATGACTTATTACGTGTCTTGTAAAAACTTAGGAACTGCTGTCAAATTGCTTATTAAAATTTGTATTACGTATGTGCTACGAATTTTGCTGTAGTTTTGTTTTAACACGCTTCGTACTACCGCCGCTGGTTAAACGCGGTTAGAAGTAACTGCTTAATAATAATTAACGTACTTCTTACACAAATGTGTAAAAGTAGGAATATAATAGTGTATCCGTGTATAATACGGTGTGTACAAATAAAAACTAGAAGAATAATTACCACACTAGTAGGTTATCCTCAAAAAATAAACCCTAATAACAAAAACATATTTATTTACAGGTGTAGATGTAACGATATCTGGCAACGCAAACGGCTGGGCGTCTAGAAATACGACGTTCAACGGGCTCACGGACGATATCGACGACGCTGAGGTAAATATACCTTGAATATTATGTATACAACCTTATTTAATGTATATACGAAGTATTAAAGTAGTTGACCCAGAATCTGTAAAAGAAAATGGCAATAATTTTCACAGCAGGTGTTTTGTTGGGTCTTACTATGGGATACTGTGTTACCCAGTAAAATGGGTCGTGGAGGTCAGATAGGCAGTCGCTCCATGTAAAATACGGTATTCAGCTGAATCCGGTAAGACTGGTAGCCGACCCCAACATAGTTTAGAACATGGCTAGAGAGAAGATATATTTTGTGTTTAGATTATGTGTAAATGACAAAATGAAACAAACTTGTAACTTATATTCTTGATAAAATTTAATGTATGGATGGACCAGTTTATTATATACTAAAAATAAGGTTGTATATTCCCTAAAGTAGGTAGCCACTTGTACAGTACACATTGAATCGATAATGGTACAATGTTATTTGGAATGGAAATTGATTTTATTCATTTATTACCACGTCCAAGAGCTGATGGTGGTAAAAACATTAAGTAAATATGTACGTTTTTAATATTTTTTGTGTATATTTATAAGTAAACCCAATTTTACTGTTCAATCTAGGTAGATTGACCTTCGTAAGTCATTCTTGCAATCCACATTTCATTTTAAGACTGTTTTAAAAAACTTCATCTACATAAATTCATTAAGTAAATAAACCTACATACTTAAATAACATTAATGTTATTTACTTTAAACTAACTGTCGCGCGACGTGAAAATGTTTCAAACACCTTCATTTCTAGTTTTGACCTTATCACACATGTAATAAGGTATATTTTACTCAAAAGGTAATCGGAAGAGGCGTATAATATAATATTTTACTTATTATAATTTCTTATTTCTTTTTTCCATACATATTCGCATGGTTTGCATTTTGTGTAGTTGTGTGGCATGTTTGTTTATGCTTGTATCCATGCATTCTCTCATTGTTTTTGTTTATTTCATTTATTTATAAGGGTTGATGTATATCTCTGACTTAACGGCCATATCTGTGTTATCTATTTACACTTTTCATTAATCTATTTTTTTATGTAGTGTGCAAAAATAGTCCTTATGCTTAGTGTAAGAAAGAGGCAAATTGACTGCCATTTATCCGGCCCAAAGCTCCCTTAGACAAGTGACATTTTTACTATAGTTAATGATGATAAAAATTAATCAAATGTATAGAAATGACCATTTAGTTTCGTCATGTGACTCAGACTTGTCACTTCCATACATTTGAGCGATTCGATCAATTTTAATGCTTGTCAAAATGACTTTTGTTTTAGGGAGCTGGGTTTATTTACATGTCTTTCATCGCGTTTTACAAGCAAAAACAGTTATCTTTCTTTAATTAATGATGCACTTTCTTATTATATTTGTTTACGCTATTTACTAATGGGGAAGGTGAAGGAAAATGTAATTTTGTAATCCGTTGCAATTATCAGTAAGCACCTACGTGGTACTAGGTGATGAATTCTCGTTTCTTCTCTATATTAAAGGAAGCTTTTGCCAAACAAGATCATAATGAAAGAAGATAATGATACAATCAAGAGAAGAGCAGAGTTTGGCCCAGTCCAAAATACCCCTTTTTTGGAATCTTAATGTTACCAATTACAAAATCAGATCAGCGGTGAAACGGTGACATATATTACTTTCGCATTTATTATATTAGTATAAAATGAATAGACACTTGATTACATGAACACGTAGTGGCTAGTTACGTAACAGGGATAAAGGCCAAGTCAAAGATGAACATGAACCCATGCATGCGTCCATATATGAACATGTGTTGTTTGTTTACAGAGACTGCGGCGGAAATCCCCGCATGCTTAGCTTGTACGGGTCATGTTTGCTTGACGACGACCGACCGGATCCCTTTGTTAATTGTATTGTGGAATTTTTGGTGGTACAGTGGGTGGGGTTTAAACGAGCTGTAGGGTGTTATAAAAGCTTTTTTTTTGCATTTTGGAGAAACACCACTCTTTCTTTTACATTATTTGGACATTTTGGATGGAACTCATTGGATTTTTCCTTTCATCTATAGGGTAAAAACAACAATTTCATAATAGTAGGTTTTACATATCTGCAGTAATATTACATAACTTTTTATTTCTTCCGAAACATTTGTGTTATTTTGAATTAAAATTGTATTTTTTAAACTACGCGAATAAGTTTTAGTAAAGTTATTACTTGTAACGAGCATAAATTTACAAGAAAAAAAACACAATGGTGTCTTTATTTTTTAATTGCTTATTGTCGAATAAATAAAGCTCGCTTTTTCCCCGCCCACTGTACGGCCTACGCTTTAGTTTGTAACGCATGATGTTTGTGTGAATACATTTACTTTGGGTAAGAAATGTATGTGGCTACATATTTATTACGCCTGTGATTGGTGGGTTAGGTTGTGACAGCAAAACAAAAACAAAAAGCATATTTTCTATCCGTACCCAGTGATTATAACACTGATAGCAAAAAAGGCTATATGCAAAGTATTGACATGTATTTAATTATCTGTGCCACTTGCATCGACACATTTTATTAAAATAGCGTTTTTCTTATTGTATTATAATTTTCGACCATCTAACAAGTGATACTGGTTGTAGAGGTCAGATAGGCAGTCCCCCACCATGAAATTCGTTATTCAACTTAATCCGGCAAGACTGGAAGCTGACCCCAACATGGCTTGGGAAAAGCTAAGTAGAAAAGGGTTTACTTGCACATCACGATTTTAGTTTAAAGATAATTTTGATCACTGGCACATAGATTCCACATTCGCACGTAGGTTTTTTAAAGGTAATATTAAATACTCAATTTTGCAATCACAACCTTACCCTAAGCTTATTGTCATTGACGGTAAAAGCGGTTTCATATTACGATTGCATTATGTACTTCCAAAATTTACTCAATAAGGTTCAAAATCGTTTGCAGTCGTAAAATGATAACGCTCGCAGTTTTTTTTGTTTGTTCATTTACTATAAGGCAATGTTGTGAAAATCATGATTGGTTGGTATATAGGAAGTGACTTTATGCGTTTTTTAATCAATTTGGTTCTCTAAATCAGTGGTGCTAAAATCAAGTATTATTTTGTGAATCTTTGGCAATAATAGAAGTTATACAAAATCGTTCTAATTTCGTTTTGATATGTTTCTTGCATATAAATAAAATATATTGAAACGCATTAAAGTCCCTTGCTTTGCATTCGTACTGTATGTTTGTATTCACATGCTTATTGCAAAAGTGGTATACACGCTTTCTATATAATTTCTAGTTTTCATTTCGGTTGTCATTCAAATTTGAACCTTATGTACTTGATACAAGTCATTAAAACATTTTAGATGCTAGAATTGTATTATCTATTTATGTATCTCGAAAACCTTCTTTTTCTATTAATAATGAAAATTACGGCCAGTTTCATAATAATACATACATACATACATATAATCACGCCTGTTTCCCGTAGGGGTAGGCAGAGACCACTTTTTTCCACTTGCTACGATCCTTACATACTTGTTTCGCTTCGTCCACTTTCATTATTACCTTCATACATGCTCTTCGGTTTAGGGTACTCTTGACCTGGCCTTTTTTCAAGACGTCTCCGATTTGGTCTCGAAACGTCCGCCTAGGTCTACCCCTTCCAACACTTTCATTCACACTCGCCTTACACACTTTTTTCGTCAATCGTTCTTCATTCATTCTCTCAACATGGCCAAACCATCTCAGCATACCTTTCTCAATTTTTGTCACTACATCTTCTTTCAGACCACAACGTTTCCTTATCTCACTATTTCTTATCCTGTCACTCATAATAATCCAGTTTGATTTAATCAAGTATATCACTTTTGCTGCAAAAATCAAGTATTTATTATTTAATCATAAGTCAGATAACATCAGTAGATTATTTAAAATATTTTTCTAAAGAAACCATTGACATTATTATTGTTCAATTTATTATTGATTGTTTTTTTTTTGTTAAGATCAGTGCACTTAATGCAATAGTGTTAATTTAATTATTTATAATTATTTTGCTGACTGTCTGTCGTATTAAAATGAAGTATTTTTTTTGTATATACAATCTTAGTTAGGTACTTTGAAATTAATTATTTGTAATTCTCGATTTTTTTTATGGAAGTATTTTCCTAAATTATTTGTAGGTATTATCAAAATCTGTTTATTATAAGCAGATCAATGAAGCTTACTTTTTCATCATGGCGTTTTTCTGCAAAGAAATATATTTATATTTCGTCCACATATCCTTCATATCACAAAATTATTTACACTATGATTTACACCCAATTAAGATCTAAATAAACTGAGATATTGCAATAAAAAAATGTGACATTACTTGTACACAAGGCATAGCGTCTTATTATAAAAGAATTGGACTTTTTATATGTTTTCTAAGCAAGTGCTATTTATACTTAGAGCTTATTAAATACCAATTATCGCATTCACAATACCTGTTTTACATTCATGTGGCAAAATTGTTGGTAGGGATGATTTTCGGAAAAACGTTATAATGAAATTTCTTTCGAAAATTATCAATTTAGCTGTTTTTGACAGCAAGTGATTAGTTTAAAATTAAATGCTAATCGTTATACCGGACATCGTTTTGTTTACGCTTAGGTAGTTCGTATTTGACGTTGAGCAATAATTTAATTATTATTATTACTTTTGTCGACTTAATGATTTATTTATTTTTAAGTGTATTTTTTATGTTGAAAATATACGCTTGGTGACATGTGCTTACTTGTTTTTGTTTCCTTTGCCTTGTTTTTTCTTAAGGGTCGGTTGTTTTCTATTTATCACTCTTATTGGATTCAAAATCTGTTAGAGCTGTTGTGAAATCTAATATTAACCAAATAACTAACAACCAATTATAGCAGGTTGGTTATTATAACGTTTTGCCTTTTAAAAACCGCGGTGTTTTCTGATAATTTTAATTGCTGTTAAGAAATTCATTCTGCATTCAAAGACATTTTTACGATAATAGATGCTATGAAACAACCGCCTCTTAGCAAATTTTCATCTTATTTAATCTGAAAACTACTTTTATATGCTGTGATGTTTAAAAAGTAAGTAGAAAAATCTTATTTATTTGCACGCTGTTGTTGGAATGTTGGTAAATCGCATGTTGTTTTATGGAGTCAGCCTATAGTATGTGTGTACGAAACGCTTCTACAAGTAAAAAGAGCGGAAATAATTAAAGCCGCTGAACCAGTCTCTCACCTTGCCACTGAAAAAAAGTGGGTTGAGAAAATCATATAGATACGCAAATAAATACATTGAAATCAGTTCATATCTGGCAAAGACAAAAAATACAGGGTGTTAAGAAAACCCTGTCTGACCCGAAAGGAGGATATAGGTTTCACAATCACGACAATAATAATGAATTTTTAAATAGGTAACTTTTTTGTGACGCAAAATTCCCCAAATTTGAGATTAAAACATAAATTTCAACACCATTTGCGTCGGTATTAATGAACCTTTTATTTGATCATTTGGCAGCACCTGTGACGACACCGACTTCTCTCGCCTTTTGAGAAATATTTTTTAGTTTAGGTTTATCTTTTTTTCATTTTTTTTTTTCCATTTTTTTTACATAAATGGAATCAATATTATAAAACAATACCTTCACGGATCGGACAGGGTTTTCTTAACATCCTGTATAGTGCGATCCGTGAAGGTATTGTTAGGTATCGATATCTGATTCTATGAATGTAAACAAATCATAAAAAGTTAAAAAAATGACATATTTTTTTTTTATTCTTAAAAGTTGATTCGGCCTCGTCACAAGTGCCACCAAGGGATAATATTAAATGCCGCCAATAATATCGACGAAAATGGTTTTGTTGCATTTCAAGAAAAAATATTAATTTTGCGAAAGAGTTATTTCAAAATTCATTATTATAATTAATATCATGAATTTTTAAAGTTTCATATTTCATTTGGTCATGTGATTGTAAAACTTACAACACCCTTTTGGGTCGGACAGGGTTTTCTTAACATATTCAGACACATTGTATTATGTATACCGATTTGAAATGTTTTCCTTTTTGAACCAGAATGTTAAGAAATAATTACTTTTATTTTGTTTTTATCACAAGCCAGGTAACTCAAGGACTAGCCAGAGTTTACCATTACGACATTCCCATCCCCATTTCATTTATCATGAAAAAACTGTTATGAGAGTAACTTTGAGTGTACCTAAACCGAATGAAAATATTTTGAAAATCGGTTGTCATTTGGCGAAAATTGTGCACACGAAAAGCCAAAGGTCGATTTTATTTTTAAGTCGACTCGCTACCTCCTAGGTAAGGAAACTTACTGATTGATGATGAAAAGAAAAGTCTAATAAATAATAGTTGCTTACGCTGTTCCATCATAAACCAGTCGCATCCCCAAGGTTGGTGGCAGTTTAACTTTTTGAGAGCTATTGTATATAGGTTGTGTTGCATAAAAGACGAACGCATTTACACAAAAACGGTCGACATTGTATTTTAAATAAGTAGGTCCTTCATCAAAATCGTTAATCCTACAGGACTGGGCAGAATTCAACGCAGCGACCTCAACAATCGCCGCCCTCCGGCCCTCCGTCCGCTCCCCGCTCGCCTCCCCGCGGCACTCCCCACGCGCCCCGCGCCGCGCGCCCCCGCACAACGAGAACGCGTACGGAGAGCTCCGAGCCCCGCCACTGCCGCCGCGCAAGAGCCTCTCGCCTGCCGAGCCCGTCATAGTGGCGGCCAGCAGCGTGCAGGACATCGCCGCGGCTAGCAGCGTGCCAGGTAATGTGTTACATGCTGTGAGCACGCGTACGGAGAGCTCCGAGCCCCGCCACTGCCGCCGCGCAAGAGCCTCTCGCCTGCCGAGCCCGTCATAGTGGCGGCCAGCAGCGTGCAGGACATCGCCGCGGCTAGCAGCGTGCCAGGTAATGTGTTACATGCTGTGAGCACGCGTACGGAGAGCTCCGAGCCCCGCCACTGCCGCCGCGCAAGAGCCTCTCGCCTGCCGAGCCCGTCATAGTGGCGGCCAGCAGCGTGCAGGACATCGCCGCGGCTAGCAGCGTGCCAGGTAATGTGTTACATGCTGTGAGCACGCGTACGGAGAGCTCCGAGCCCCGCCACTGCCGCCGCGCAAGAGCCTCTCGCCTGTCGAGCCCGTTAGTGCATAAAATCATATTTTTTGCACCTGACTTTCTATTTCACCTCAGTGTCAACTACATCTAACTGGGCAGTGTAATCCCTAAACCACTCATAATTATTTGTAAAAATCTCCTAAAATCATCTTGTCTCATTATCAGAGCCCAGAAGACGTTCATCATTGGAGCCTGAGCCTGACTCCAGGCACCGACTGACCTCCATCATCACTGGGTCCACTGAGACCATCACCGGTGTCATTGACACAAGGCATGAGGTATGTTAGTGAATATCTGATACCATAACCAATTAATAATTTATAAATTTTATGTAGCACAAAATATCGATCAATATTAGATTATAATATGGAGTCGAGGTTATCTTAGCTATACTTTGCTTTACCGTTAGTCTGTGGTACAGAATAATAATATTGTTATTAAATCAACATGGCAATCAAGTGCATAAACTATCCCTTGTATCCCATCCACATGGCACCAGGTCGAAAACTAATAGTAAATTTTATGTACCTAGAATATCTAATTATTATGGGGATAGGACTCTAAGAAAACGGTTACCATATATATTGAACAGGTTGCCTGTGGACATCAGGAATGAAACTAATAAAAATAAATTTAAAAAGTTATTAAAAAACTACCTTTTAGATAATATAAATACATAAATACCTATATATATACAAACCTGATTACTTAGATTATATTGCACTAACATTTTTTCGTTACTATATGAGACTCAACAGGAGTCCACAGTCAAACTGTTCAAAACAGTTTTGTGGACCAATGTATTAACATAAGTCTAATATTTTTCTGTACTTAATAATTATAAATAAAATAAATAAACTAACAAAGTACATTTTCTAGCCGGATTAGAACCTTCAGTATTCTAACCTTCAGGCCCCATTCCGTTTATTCAAATTTTAATTCTATATAAACTAAAGACCAATAACATTTTCAGGTGCCACCAGATCCCAGAGCATTTGAGAAGCCGCGTCGAGCTTGCACCCCGCAGTCGAACAGTAGACCCCTCCCTGCACCCCCTCCCGAACGACCGGCCGAAGCCCCCACACCCACAGAACCAAAACCAGACAGACAAGACAATAGATACATCCCAGATAGACAAGAACGAGCAGACAGACATATAAATAATCAAGAAACTAGACAGATACCGGATAGACACGTGTCGAATCAAGAAAATAGACAGATACCGGATAGACACGTGTCGAATCAAGAAAATAGACAAATACCCGATAGACACGTGCCAAATCCAGAAAATAGACAGATACCAGACCGACATGTGTCAAATCAAGAAAACAGACAGATACCAGACCGACACGTGCCAAATCAAGAAAACAGACAAATCCCAGATCGACACGTGTCAAGTCAAGAAAGGGTCCAAGAACGACCGGAGAGGCCCGAAAGTCGGGAAACAAGGCAAGAAAGACATATCCAAGACACGCAACGACACGAAACAAGAGTCATGGACCGACAAGACAGACATATTTCAGAAAGTCGAGAAAAACTCGAAAGACACCTCCCTTTATCGGACACCCGGCATACAGACTTCCGGCTTCCACCCGAAAGACCACCAGAAAAGCCAGATAGAATAGTAGAGTCTAGATGTAGTTTTGATAGAGAGACTAGGCTAGAGAGTAGGGCGCCACCTAGGCAGAGATCTTTGCCGGCAACGACTAGCGGTAGTGTCGACCAGCCGGCTAAGTCGACCACTATGCACAAGTTCCCTTCGGAAGATGTGAAAGATCCACCGTATGAGAATGTTGCGGTTGAGAAGAATGAGTTGGCTGTTGCACGTAAGTTTTTATTATTAGTTAATTATAATTATTGATGTAATTAATGCCACTGCGTCCAACACAAAAATGTTCCCTTAATATTGTAAAATATGAAGAAAAAATTAATTCAAAATTTTAATTCAAAAATTATTTATTTAATTTAGGCTACAAAGTAGCACTTATTAAACGTCAATATTACAGAAGGGACAGCACCCTAAGGGTCGGTTCCTATCTGACGGAAAGAGCACCGCGTAGAAATTTTTCGAGGAATTAATATATTTAAATAAAAGGAATTTGTTACTTTTGATAACTTCTTGAAAACTTTTTTTATTGCCTATGAAATAAATTCTACTCTATTCTGAGAAATTAATTACAATTAAAAATGCATTTAAAATATCTTGACTTATGAAGAAATCTTTTTATTTTCAGCTAAAAAAATCAATCCCCTAACACACGACAAGCACGGCAGAAAGTACGGCGACAATGTATCGTACGAAAACATAAATTTAGATTACATTGCTCGATTAGTAGGCGAGGGGTACCCTAAAGACATAGTCGTGCGAGCGTTGGGCATCACGCGAAACGATCTGGAAATGGCCTGCGATATACTACACGAGTTTGGATCTAAAATACCTAATAAGTGTTAATGATAGGTAGATTGTTCTTTAAATTAATTATTTGGTGAGGTAAGTGATGGTTTTAGACAGTTTTATATACTTTTTATGGAATTTGTTAAGTTGGTTAGGTAAGATTTTGAAGTCATTTGTTAAAAAAAATTAAATCACGAAGTATGTCACTAGATAATGTTTTTAAGTGTAATTAATGACATCAAAACTTATTTAAGCAACTTTTTTATGACTATCATTTTTTGGTTAAAAATATTGTTGTAAATTTTATATGAAAATTAATTCTGAGGCCAAAATATTTATGTATTACACCAATGTACTAATATTGTATACATCATTCTGTATACGACGCTAGAAAATTATTTAACTATCAAAAAGTGACCACTTGCTTTACCAAATCGATAAGTAAGAGAGTTAATAGAAATCGTACCTTATGAACTAAATATAAGTCTGATTTTAAAGTGTACATATTTCAGTGGCAATCTCTAATATTCGACAGATATACATAGGATAATGACATCTATCATGTTTGAAATAACTACTATTTTACTTTGAACAATTAAACGCATATTCCTATAGTCTGTAACAGAAATTACGGGTGTTATGTATTTGACCGATTCATAAGTGCAATTCAGCTATTGAAATAGTATAGGATCGCATAAGTACTTGTAAACTCCATAGGCCAATAAAATTGCTTTGAAAATAAATAGACTTTCTACTATAAAGTAAAATTTAATACTCCATCGTCTAGAATTTGGTTGATAGGATATTTTTTTATCACACAATCATTTATGAACAAATTACTTTAACATCATTACAATAGATATACTTTTAAAAACAAAACGTAAAGAAGGTTTTTCGCCTACTAAACACCAATAACATTTATTTAATTCCATGCACATATTTCATACCTTTTAAAAAATACCTCGTCATTCACATTTTTGAACAAACCACAACTTTGATTCGATAGTAAGTTTTTACTATACTTTGTGCCTACACCTTAGGCTGTGAAAACGACGTATCTTAATAAATTCAGCTAACAAAGCGCAAAAGAAAACTAAATCTAACTAAAGTTGCAATATTTAAAATCCAACACACAACTTTGCACGATTGCACTAATAGCCACAATAGTATATTATCCATGCAAAATTGAGCCTTAAAGATGTAATTTATTTACATGAGTAATTAATAATTTCTAAAGGCTCCTGTAAATCAAAGCAAGGTTTTTATATTTCCATTTTTTTTTTCTACTGAATATCCTGCAAATAATTTTATTAAATTTAGTCGACAGCTAGTTTGACACATAGTTTCCTATTTGGCAATACCTAATAAATTTCCTTTTTAAATGGATTTTTCGATCCTCCAAAAGTGAGATCTGTGACTGCCTCGTTGGCCTAGTGGTGCTAAGCGCGACTGCTACGCTAGAGGTCTTGGGTTCGATTCCCAAGTCGACCAAGGTGTTATTGGGTTTTTCTATGAAATTCTCAGTAGCAGGTCGGAGTATGGATTTGTGCCCGGTTAGTGGCAATAGGCTCGCCCCCTATTACATGGGACCTAAACATACCGGCGAACTGTGGGTGTACATTGGTACACTGGTACACCTCTGCATAACCCTTCGGGGATACAGGCGTGATGGTATGTTATGTTTATGTTATGTTATGTTCCAAAAGTGAGTAAAATATCTATGCAACAACATCCCAAAATCACGTATACCCTTTCTAATACACATTATCAATAAATCATTAGGATAAGTAAATAATATCAATACGGTTGAATTTGTTATAAACAAGGCGTTAAAACTATTAACTTGTAAGAAAATGAAGCTATCTTATGGTTAAAGTAATTTAATAGTTAATTAATGATTACTTGATTCATTAGAGTATTTATGACATATATAAAAAACAGTATGTTACGGACAAAATTAGGATTGATTAGGAATTTGGTACTTTACTAGAAAAAATGATTAAATTTAAAATAATACAGGTATTAATGGACCTTCAAAAATGAAATAGATTCTGAGTCACGAAAAGTAAAAAACAACATAAAATCTCTTCTTTTACACAAGTTCTTTCAATAAGGTATTTGTGAATTGTGATCAATATCGGTAATCCTTGCTTTACCCGTAACATACACTTCAAAACGGTTCTCGTACAGAAAAAGGCATCTGTCCCCAAATATTGAATATAGTCTGTGTCAAATTCATTAAAAAATACTACTAAATACGTTTTACAATATTAACAATGAGATTAAAAAAACTACTTTTGTTTTTCTTTTTTCAAATTACAACACTGATGTGACGTAGACTATATTCAAATAGGGAAGCCAACACAAAATGGCGGCTGTCAACGCAGTGTTCAAATGAAACCGTTTTTTCCTATTTAACAGCTTGTCATAAACTCTAAAATCGTGTGATAGTATTATAGTTAAAATAACTTATATTTAAGGCACATTTAATGTATTTATTTTGCATCATTTTAGTAACGGTACAACTTATTCCAGTGGTTTTTATTTTATCAGTATTCATTTTTCATGTTTTTCATTAATTATTAAATCGTTGTAAATAGTTACTTCTATAATAAATATCGCCTATATTTTCATATAAAATCGCTGTCTCAGAATGTTTACTTACATAGTGGTTCATATAGAATATATTTTTTCATATGTATGTCGTATTTTATGTATGGTGAGATAATATAAATTTTGACACTTCGACTTATGACACTTGCAATATTTAATGTCTAGTATAACACATAATATTGTTGATGTAAATAATAATTAATATTTATATTTTTTTGAAAAAAACCTCGTTCGTGTTGTATTGATCTTCCTTTTGGTATAAAATTAGAAAAAAAAAATAGCTAGTTCGATAAGTTTAATAAAAACAAAATTCTTTTTTAAAATTCAAAGAGCTTATGGCGGCACCAAGTTTTTTTAATATTGTTCTCTTCGTATTTTTCTATAATAAGAAATATTTTATAAAAGTGCAATTTGTCTAATTGTTCGTTTTTTTATCGCTTTACACAAAACTGCTTCAAATCTTAATTAATTATGTTTATTTTTATTTGAAATGTTAATGTGTTGTTTGGCATTATCTCGGTTTATTTTCTACTGATTTTTTTGTTATTGCAACACAATTAACGTGCTTAGTGAATGAATTGACTGAATTTTAGGTTATAATCTATCTAGTCTTAATATTTCACTTTTTTGCTATTTTCATCTGTTCGTTTAATAGGTAATTAAATGCGGACGCTATTATGTAATTATCACCAGTAATTTTTAATATTACAACTAATGAATAGTTGGTAGTGTCCACTGAAGATTTAGGTAACTTAACTATGAGTGAATACATATCCACCACGCTACTAGTCAAATATAACTTTTTTTTATTAAAATGTCGTATATTTGTACACATTTTGTCTAAAAAAAGATGTAAAATTAGTATCTTGTGACAACGTTGAGTGTATATTTAATGATTTAAAATCTCAAAATATTTTATAAAAAACTATCATCACAAATTAATTTAACAGTCCTTTTTTATTTATTTATTTATTACACACCTTACATCTATCATTACAGGTTACCCTAATTCAAAAGATGAAGTAAATCAAATTACAATAAACTCAACCATTTAATAATTATGAAGAATTAAATCCGTGCTAGAAAGGGATAGTACTATCAGTCTGTATAGTTCCATCCCTTACTCCACCTGAAACAAAATGCAAAGGACGTACAAATTTACAGCAAAATTTGTACCATTATTGCTGTCGCATTGCTTAATTATACCAAGTTAGCAATTTAACAGCAATAATTGTGAAAATATCGTTACGTGTATATTGTTTATCAGTTATTATTTATATCATTAAGTGTACACCAACTCTAATTGTAATTCCCTTATAACCTTAATATCGAATACGCAAGCAGTAATAATTATAATTTTGTTTAATAAACGCGTATCGCTTCTTACAATATTAGTTATAAAAATATTTGTAGTTATTTATATTTAGTCAAATAATTGTTTATAATCTCAAAAATTACTATTTTCCGGGTAGTTTTAATGGAAAATTAAATAATTCTTTTTTATTCTTGCAATCAAAATTTATCGATTAAAGTTAAAAATGGTTTATTTGCGAAATGTCTGATGTTGTTACAATAAATGCTAATCAATTACAACCTTTTTCAATAATCTATCTCAGCCGTATTATAGAGATTCAAAAACAACCTTTACAATGGGAAAAAGAGATGCCATTATATGTCTGTATAGTTCCATCTCTTTTCATATTAATTTATAATCGTTTGATATAAATTATTCGTAGATCAATCATTTAGAGAAAGTGGAAAAAATTAAACGAAAATTTCATTATCCGGTAGAAAAAGATAAGCTGAGATAGGTTATTGAAAAAGGTTCTTGTTAAACTTTTGATTGTATCATGCATAGAGAGAGACAAAAATATGTATTCTCATTCAAAAGAGAGAGACAAAAGTAGGAAATTCATATCAGTGAGACAATATATTGCAATGAATTATGAACCTTAATGTACAATGCACTTTATCAGTGCAAATCAACTGTTAAGTTATTAATTGGAAATTGAATGAATGTTGACTAAACATTTTTGTACGTCAGGTAGATTAATTAAAATATTGGACGCGTATTTTCTTTTACGTAATCAAAAACCTACGTCAATTCGTTGTTTTGAAATGTAACATGACGTCACAAACCGCTAAATTGTGTATCAAGTTTTGATGTAGGAATATATATTAAAAGTAGTTCCTTTTTTTTGTTCTGATAAAGTAAAAAATACGTGTCTCATTTTTTTTAATACCTGACTAACTGATTAATATTTTTTATTTTCCTGCCCCGTTAATATCAATATGGTACGGGTAGAATCGGTAAAATGTTTGGCCATGATACAATGATTTCAGATGGATTATTATAAAGAGGTTTCAAAAGAACTTTTGTTAAAGAACCGAATGGTTTCTATAGTCCCATTTAAAGCAAGTTTTTTTAGAATACTTTTGAAATTCATTCTTTTATCCAATTAAAAGCTATCGACTATAATTCATCTGAAATCATTTTATAACATTTAAAACATTTTTGTTTTAAACTTTGTTAATGTTTTATTTACGGCCAATTGCGTTACAAATTTGATTGTTAATTTTGGTGGATTTGTATGTAATATTTTTTTTTATATGAATTGAGTAATGCATTGAAAATTGTGAATTATTTCTTAATACAGCGCCATCTGTCGAATGAAATGTCTACGGAATGTTTTGGGGGAGGCGTCATTTTGTTTTACGCTTAAGTAAAAATACTTTGCGAATATATTTAAGTAAAATTATATGTTGTTTTTTATTCACTACCCACATTATCAAAAATAACTTAGATTTAGTTTTTGGATAAAAATACTATTTTAGGATAAGATTACTGCTATACCTAATGAAGAACAAAAGGAGGCGATTTTTTTTTTTCATGTAGAGCGGCTACATCATCTTACTAAAAACAAAACTATTATACATTATATTTTACACATCAAATCAAATAAGGAAACAAAACAATCAATCTAAACAGTCTCGGCGAAGTTTATTCAAGTTAATATTCACGAAAATAAATTCTTGATTAAAAGCAATTTTACGACTACTGTTCATTTCATAATTAAATGACTTGCAATCATTTTGTTTTCAGTACGTAGAATAGAAACTTTAACTCTAAACATGAATATATAAAAAGCTAGAAATGTTTACTATTGTATTATTATGTATTTTCGCTTTAAAGGTAAGTTAGGTTTTTTTTTCATAATATTAGAAGTCCATTTCAATAACTAAGTACAAAATCGGTTTAAATGAGAAATGGCAACTGGCTTAAATCGTAATAATTTTAAAGTTTCTGATGCTGATCTTTTCTTATTTTTTAATTGCAGACATCAGATGCCCAGTTTCCAAATCACATGGATTTACAGAAAGTAGGTGAAGCTATTTTCAACAATGAAAAGTTTAACATCCTCAAGCCAACCACCCACATAATTTCGGACTATTTCAAAGAATTCATGTTGAGACGAGAAAACACAGACTTTCCAACAAAAAGAGTATTCATAGACAATAATGGATTGCGTCATTTCTGGACTGGATTTGGGTTGGCAAGCAAAAGCTTAAGGAAAACTGACGATATCAATGCAAATCTTATTACTAATACTGTTAACAAGGAAAGTAAAGATACTGCAACATTTAATATAGAAGACATTAAAATATTCGACGCTGAAATATTTGCGGCCCCCCCTAAGGGTCGTAGGAATATAAAAACCCAAATAAAAAAACTGGCGTTGCGAGGTGGTGATGATAAAGTAGAGGAAACAACTAAAGCTGTTGTTAAAACAACTGTAAAGGCTGTTGAAGCTAAAACTACCGTGAAGGCTGATAATGGTATCATGAAGCTGAATGGTGACGCAGAAACAACAAAAAAGCCAGCTGAAACAACAAAAAAACCTGATGGTGAAACTACAGCAGCTAAAGCTGCTACAACAACAAAAAAAGTAAATCCAAAAGCAGAAAGAGTTGTTGCTAAAACGACTTTCTTCTGTCCGTACTTTGGGGTTATAACAATGGCGGCTTTTATTGATTAATTTGTTTATAATGATAAAAATATAGAAATTGACATCTACTGTTTTTAATTGGTAACGATAATAGGGTAAAAGTAGTATTTACTTACCTAAATAATCAGGATCTATATTCTCTTTAATAATAAAGATACCAAGCTATATCTACGTAAATTAAACAACAAAATTGTGAAAATATATAATTTTATTTGACAACAACTGGCTCATCTTGCCCTTGTTTTTTTCCGTCCTCACCTATGAATCTTCTATTAAATCGTCTCGTCATATACGGATCATAATCCTCTTCAACTTTATATTTATCGAAAGTCCTAAGAAAACTGCTCATGGCTGTCTGAAAGGCTCTTCTGTAACTCGTGACTGGCATTTTCTCTTTTAGCATTACCACTGGTTCGAATGGTATCACTAGGCCAGCCGCAGAGGCAATTAGGGGCATGAAAGGGGCTGGTAGATAATAGGAAAAAAGTTCCATTGCCCCGTTCACGACACATGTTCCAATATTCCTTAACACAGCGTTCACTTTTGGTACGCTAACTACTTTTATTATGGGGTCGGAGACGAATTTATATACTCTTAAAGAGAAGCTGGCTCGTGACTCAGCTAAATCCTGCCTTCGAGAATCGTTTGGTTTTTCTTCTGGTACGATGACTATTTCGTCAATGGTTTTCACATCTTCGGAAGGAACTGGTTCGTCTTTGATCTGTGGTGGCTGTGGTTGGGCTGGCGTTTCGGTCACTGGATCGGTTAGTTGAAATTGGTCGTTTATTTCAGGTCCTTGTGGCTATAGAAGTAAGAGAATAGTAACATTTAAGTATTTTGCATATATACCAGTTTAAATTCCTGAAATTTGGGATAGATGCGCGACTGAAAAAATATTTTTACTTAAATTGCTGTATTGAATCGAGTCAATCCATTGTATAGGTGTAATTTAGCCGAGTCTAGTTACTACTATGTTTGATATCCAATTCGAATAACAGCCATGATAGGATTACATATGCATTGGAATTCACGTGTAAACCTATTCTAACATCCAGTCAATATGTTAATTGCTTGAATCGACTGGGAAATGGCAATATGGTATAATATCAGATACAATGAGTTTACCCAAATAGCATTACCTATTGTGTAATGTAGGACAATAGATTTAAAGCAGATCATATTGTAATGTTATTCACTTTCCTGTTTTACGAAAAAAATATTTGCGAAATTTAAAGATATCAAATAAAGGAAGTTCGATATTGTCACCGCGAAAAGATGTATACAGGCTGGCTTTTGTATTTAAGTTGTTTTTAATTAAAATTAATCTAATAACTGCCATTGAAAAAAATATTTTCGGATTGTTATCATGTTAAGCTACAAACTCACTGCAGAAAACGTAGTACAAAGCAATGAAACGAATATAATCCTATGAAATACTCCCATTTTAAACTACACCGATTCTTGCTGAATACATTTCTATATAGAATATTACGTAAATATAACTCGTGTGCATTCTAGAAACGAATAACAATAAACGTGAAACGATAAAAGTTTATATTTTTAATAATTTTCCTGATACCGACAAAGTCGAGAAAATTGAGACTGCATTTGCAAATAATAAAACTATTGAATATTTTAGTATGTAGGACGTCCTTTCTGAGTATAAAGAGTCTGAAATTCAAATGGAAAATAACGATAATTCAGTTAATGTCGCATAAAAAATTCATGGACATATTTTGGTCATTCATCATTAATTATCGTCACAAAATCCATAAGTACTAAGTTCAATTAATCAGAGAAAGGCAACAAAAAGTAAAAGAACCTGAAATAAAATTGGTTAAGTGTATAGCAGCAATAAAATATCAAAGAACGTTATAAAACGTGCTGAGTTTAATTAAACCGAAGTCGACGGGCATAAGGCAAGCCGCGTCGCCCGTTCTAACAAAATGGATCTTGTTTATTTATTTATTTTAACCTGTGTTTTATTACTAAGTTCCGTGGAATCAGCGCCGCAGGTAATTTTTTTGTACTTATGTTTTCGTGTATATCGGCACAATCAAAGTTTATTGTTTGCTGATTGATGGATTGACTAACTAGCGAGCTAGTTAGCTCATGTAACTAATGGATCTCGGTCGCTACGTGTCCCAATTCGTTTAGTTATGTACTGTGTTCTTTTGGTTAAATACTTTGAGAAGTATGTCTCATTACATTCCCAACTTGTTTTTTCCCTTTATTTCAATAGTCAATGCTGTATTCCACAAGCCCGGCTTAAAATAGACGTTTGGGTGCCAGAATTCGGTTTAAACTTGAAATTAGATATTTTCAGATGTTTCCAGATTTTCTCAAAACTGCTTACGGTTTGAGCTAATAAAGATAGCATACATACACACATACTAGATCCTCTTGTCTAATATACTATCAGGTTTTTAGAACTTTTATTTTTGGAAGAGACCCAAGTGTCTGAACGCAGGCTATGACTACTTCCCCGGACTTTGATTTCGAAACTTCATTCTGAAGAACTGCTTAGACTTTTACCCTCATCAAATCTTAAAAAACATCCAATTTGACCAGGATGCCATGAATGTCATTTCTCTTTTCACCTTTTTTCCAGGTACCATACGACTACATCCCAATTGGCCGCGAGTCCCGTAGAGACAATGGTGCAGGCCACCCGCATGACGTCAATCTGAACTACGAACGCTTGTTCCCTGCGCGACGCAAATATGTTGATTCTCCTGTCGTCCATATCGATCCTGATCTAGACTTCTTCAGAAAGTGAATTTGTGCATGTTTTGTAATAAATAGAATACAGTATTGGTCGTCTTATTTTATTTAGTTGAATTTAGATCAGAATTATCATAGTTGTCCTTAAGGTAATTTTCAAACAGTAAAATTATACTAGGGATCCCAATCATTAAGAACTGTGTTTGTGATCAGAACTAAGAAAGAAATAAGTGTAACTAAAAATAATGTCACTAAGGCAATTTCTTTACGCATTTGTATTCTTTTTAGGAAACCCTGATATTGATGGTTTTTCCTTTTTTATTGAAATCGAGGTTATTTTATTTCTCTTTCCTCACGATTTGCAGGTGTAGATCCTAGCACTAAGCTACGTAATTAGGAATATCGTTTATCCAGTTTATTTTTTGTTGCTCTTGCTCTGTTTGGGATTTATAACTTGATTGGAAATATTAATTTCCATCATAAATACAAAGTTCATTACTCCATTGTAACTACAAACATTATTATTTCGAGCAAAACAAATATTTGGGATCTCCAACAAGATTGCACCATAATGAAATGAAAACAACAATAGACGAGCAATCTTATACTTTATTATTCAAATACATACAGATTCAGAAGCGATTCACACTTTTGATCAATAATACACAATTATGAATAAAATAATAATACTATACAAATTAATTTTAAAATCGATCTACATTTAGTGGGAGTTACATAATGACCATTAAATTACATAAAACATATTAAATGCTATTCCATTAAAAAGAAAAGGTCATTAAAGCAAATATCAATTGATGTTAAATTATATTTTTAAGGAACATTGGTAATGAGTGGTGTTGCAAATGGTCTTGATGCTATCGAGTATTTTTAGACCAGACCCGTTAAAGAGGTCTGGTAGACCAGACCTGTAGGGTGTTGGGTCTGGTAGACCAGACCTGTAGGGTGTTGGGTCTGGTAGACCAGACCTATAGGCTGTTTTATCTGGTAGACCAGACCTGTAGGGTGTTGGGTCTGGTATACCAGTGGGTCTGGTGGTTTGCTAGTGAAGTCGGCTGGCGGCGGCTAGGGACGCGAGGAGGTCCTGCACGTTGATGTTGGTTGGTACTGGAGACGCTAGTTCCGCGTACCTACTGGTGTAATCTGAGGGACTACTTCGGGACTCTTGAGATTGGTCGTCGGCCTAAAACAAACGCGTATTGTTATGAAAATATCTTTTAGGTAAGCCGTCTAAGTTACCCTAGATACAAATAAAACAGCAAAAAAGAGGAAAAACTAAGTAAGTATGTAACAGTTATAGTCGTTTTGATATGTTCTTTCTTTGACTGTCTGCAGAAAAAAAGGGTGAAAAACTAAATCTATTATTTTGCGTCCACAACATTGTAATTAGAATTGTGACTTTATGAGGATTTAGAAAAATAAGCCATACACTTACAAAGTTTTATCATATGTAGTTAAAAAGTCAAACGCTTCTTGAGGTATTACCAAAACACTATTCTTATTTGTCATCCTTAGCTCCATCTAAAATCCACATTCAATAGCAGCATTTTAGTGAGCGGCCATTAAAATGCTGCTACAATTATGTGAAATAAAAATACCCTCAGTTTCTGAAACGTTGATCAACACAAAAATTAGTTAATCACTTGTCAAACCTCATAATAAACGTTGAATCGGCATAGCCATTCAACGTGGCAATGCTGCCAGCCTTCTGGGCACGTTTCCCGCCATTGACAAGGATGACGATGAGTTTTTTGACGCGTGTTAGTTTTATTTATTTATATAAGATTTAATTTTAGTGTAGTTGTAAGTGTTTGTTCTTGTATTAGATTTAAGTATTGAGTTGAACAAATCGAAAAATTTAAAATAACGTTGTGATTGGCTGTAAGTATTTTAGTTCACCAATCACAGTCGTAATTTGACAACAGATCCTGGGCTGGTTTTTCCGAAGCCATATAATTTTAGCAGAGGAATAATTTTGTTTTTTTCACAATTTTTTAAAAGAAAAATTTAAGACGAGAATTTTCTCCCGAATAAAAAATTAAGGTGTTGGAAAAACCGGTCCTACGTTGATCAGCTTTTCAGAAACCGGCGGTTAAAATATTATTTATTAATTCTTACCGAAGCCGATAAAAGACCAAAGATTAGGAACAGCAATGCAAACCACTTCATCTTCGCAACGGACCACTGAGTTCGACCATAGTTCTAAATCCACCATATTTATACTATTATTATAATAAGCGTGGCCACACAATAATTAAATTAAGACCTAATAGCCTGGTAAAACGGATCGATTTGTTTTACTTTTGTTTATTGATTTTTGTGTTATGATTATTTTATATATTGTGGTAATTGAAAGAAGAAGATAGGTATACCTACTTACCTCTTTCTTAAAACAAGAAACTGTTCTGTAGTATGTAGTACGCAAAAAGTAGTGTGTAGGTAATAAAAAAATGCGGAGAAGATCACATACATTGCTCTGAACCCAAAGTAAGTAGCTAAGCAGTAGCTGTTACGGAATACAGAAACAACGAAGGTACCACAAACACCCAGACCCGGGACATGTAGAAAAGTGGTTTTCTACATTGACACGTCCGAAACCAGGACCTCAGAGCAATTGACTCCCTGAAAACCGGTGTGTACGCCACTCGACCACGAAGGTCGTTTATAACATAAATTTGGTTTACAATCATGCCTTCAAAATCCAAAAAAAAACAACCAAAGTCATCTATATTTCATTCCCATGTCAATTAATTATGGTACCTATTGTATTTGTAAGTAGAAATATCCTTTTTAGTAATCCTTTTCCATTGTAATACTCAATATAATAATAAAAATGAAAGCTAGCCAATCGTCACTTGCACAAGTTTGCTGATTTCTCATGCTCCGTACAAATTATTAATGTCTTATCGATCTGTCCATCCATATTTATAGGTTCATAGACTAGGTACATGAAGGCCATTTGCGATAGATTGACTTAGATTTACTCATGAATATTCCACTAGCACCTACTCGTAGAAGGCTACTTATTGTGATGTTGTGATTTGAGAGATTACGAAAATGCAAAAAGAGTCAAGTACGTAGGTACTAACTACATAGTTTTAAGGCATTAACGATGAACTAGGTATGTATAGATGGCTTTTAGGGCACTTTATATATTAGGATTAGTATTTTTCTTCTTATTGTATTTATGTATATACCTTTGAATTTTCTGTATGTATTTTTTACTTTGGAACGAGCTATATGAAAAATATTATTGTTGTTTTTTTAATACATACCTACGTAAATAATAACCATTATCTGTATTCTGTTGCTAAATTACAGAACTTTCGTTTTGTCTCGGATAACTTTTGGGTTCTTACCAGCTAAAAATACTTTATCTTAATTCGTTCAGCAGTTTTCGCGTGATAAAGTGAAAAACACTATCCTCAAAAACTTTTATATTTTTAAGAGGAACATAGATTAAAAATTAAAACACAAAACACATTAACCCGTTTATTCAAGCAACAGTATAAAACTCGACGACATACAGTATAATCTCGACGATGGCAGCAATAGCCAGTGCGATGCAGGTAGCCATGCGACTGTACAGCTTGAGGTTCTGCGAGACAGTGACCGCGGCCGCTGGCCCCGTGTCAGCGACCACTTCTATGTCCCGCCGCTGTCTGCCCACTATTGGGAAGACAGCGCGCCATGGTGCGTCCTGGAATAAAGATTTCTGGAGATTTTATAAGACTGTCTTTGATCACAAATATATATATTTATGGGATGAGTTGTAAGTGCCATTGGGGAAACATAAGGCGCAGGCCAGACAGAAGAGACGTAAGACGCAGACGGGGCGCGGACATTTGTCTCTACCGCGTCCCTTTCATACAAAATGTATAGAAGCGTCGCGACGCAAAACATACAGAAGAGACGGGGCGCGGGCGCAACGCTTTTACGTCTGCACCTTTTGACAAATGTGCGCGCCCCGTCTGCGTCTTACGTCTCTTCTGTCTGGCCTGCGCCTTAGTTTGTTGTCAATGTATAATCTGCGCCTTAGTTATGAGAACTTGAGTTATTTTCATTTAACTAGTGTTTAATTTTCTAAGTAGATAATATTTCAATTAAGCAAAAAAATTACATAGATGTCATGAGATAAAAATAAGTAATCTATTCAGAACTCTGAACTAAAATGTTTGTATGTTTCTTGCATTGTTACTTGCACTTAGTTTACTGAAATATATCGTTATAACTAGCTGTGCCCCGCAGTTTCACCCGCGTGAATGACAACTCATACACTATTTTTATAAATTATAGCCTATGTGTTATTCCGATGTATAAGCTACATTATTGTAAAGTTTCATTATAATCCATTCAGTAGTTTTTTTGCGTGAAAGAGTAACAAACATCCATACATCCAAACAAATGCATTTATAATATTAGTAAGGATATACGAGTAACTAAGCAGTTAATGCTGAGTACAATGTTTCTCTCTTCCGACTTCCTCCACTGTTATGCTAAGTACGCGATAGCTTAGAAACTTGCAAATAACCTGTCACTGTAGTACGTATTTCATTCCCATTAGTAAGTACATTTTTATGTAAGTAGAGAGAAACTTTAGACCACTATCTATGACGTATAAAAGTCAACTTAGTACTTTGATATTTAAAAAGCGATATCAATTATTTCTGTTTCGCTTTGTTACTATTTAAATTGCGAATAAATAAAATTTGCTAATAAAAATTGAACCGACTTTATTACCTACCTATTTAAAATAGTCTCTTAAATTTTATATTACATTACTATAGTCATAACAGCTACTGCTTTAGCTTGAAAATATTAACATAACAACAATACCATATCAACATTACGTACCTTAATGACATTCAGCAATAATGTAGGTTTCTATCAAGAAAGAAATGTTGGAATGTCAGTCCTTCTTCAGACTACAAAACATTAACTAAGTACTTATCAAAGAGAAGAGAAGAGGAGTTACAGGACCGAAGACAACAATAGCCTAAAAAGAGTTTAGTTTGTGTTTAACAGAATTACTGCGAAATGTTTCCTAATTAAAACTAATTTTAAAGGTAAGTTAGTAAAATATATTTTAATTCGTTAAACACAAGAACACGTAAAAATGTTAGCTACATTAATTCATATTCCAAATATAGATTGCATATTATAAAGCACAGAAAATTTGTTATAACAAGTCCTGAAGATACTATTAACATAATGCAATTTCAGTTTTACTTCAATTTCATTGTTAACAAACAGAAACCAGTTACTATATAGGGTAATAAACTAATATCTGTGATGTTTCGGAGCAGAACTAATTTGCATATTAAAATGCATTAACAATGCTGTATTGCGAGTTCAAACGTCAGTTAAACAAGATGGCTGACAGTCGACAGCCGTTAAAATTTGAAGGTTGAATTCACTTAATTTGATTGGCGTTACGGGGCTCCACGACTACCAAAAATGATTGCTCTTTGTCTTTATTTTAGTAAGCAGAAAAAAAATGTGTTTTATTAAATAATACCTTTTCAGAGAAGAAAGTAGGATTCAGTTCTTGCGGCATCAAGGCCGCCTGCAAATCGGCATCGTTTTCAAGTTTCTATAAAAAAATAAAGTTAGTTACATTCTTTCTTTCTACTACACAAGTCTTGGGTCATAAATGTCTGACTTAATTCATTCCATGTCTATTCACACCACGACATTGTCTTATACCTGGGGTGTGCCACAACACACCACACGTACCTGCACTAATTGATGTTGTACAGTCGGAGAATGTTCTAAACCACTATAAATATGCACTATACAGGGTCTTAAGAAATCCCTGTCCGATCCGTGAAGGTGTTGTTAGGTATCGATATCTGATTACGAAAATGTGAAAAAAAAAAATGGAAAAAAAGAAAAAAAAAATATAACCTAAAAAAAATATTTTCTCATAATTCGAGATCGAGTGTCGGCGTCGTCAAAGATGCTACCTAATTACCAAAAAAAGGCCCCCAAAAATACCGACGAAATTGGTGTTGTAGTTTTTGTTTTAATCTCAAATTTAGGGAATTTCGGGGCAAAAAATGGTTATTTCAAACTTCATTATTTTTGTTTCTATCATGAATTTTCAAAATTTGATGTACTATTTGGGCATGTAATTGTGAACCCTGTATCACCCTTTCGGGTCGGACAGGGTTTTCTTAACACCCTGTATATAAGAGTTATTGGAATAGAATATTAAGTATAAGACTTAATATTCTATGTTTTAAGTTGATTCTCTGACCTACAATATGAACTATATTATCTCTATCACTAAGCCCACATGACACAGTAGGTATTTACTACCCATTAGTGCCAAAAAACGACATGTCGCAAAACATCTGTTATTGATTGTACCTAAAGAGAACCTTCAACTTTTGTAACTTGATTTTGCTGTGCCCGATAGGGCCCATTATAGTTACTTTTACTAATGTTTTCTTAGAACCTATTTTTTTACAATTGTACATTGTAGAATAGCAATAAATTATTAAGTATTAAGTAAATTACAGAACAATGAAATAGGACAAAATGTACGGGTTATTAAATATATAGAATATTCTTAAATAAATATATTTTCACAGCGTCTCAGTTTACAACGATAGCATTCGCTCTACGACATCACATAACATTAAACTCTATTATTATTATATTGTAATCACACTAGCAGCTTAATAAGCTGATGCGTGTATTTCTAGCGATTTGGAGAATTCGTCCAGTCTATTTTTTGAAACAATTCAACGTGGGTGCCTCTATAGCACTTTTGGGTAGTTTGTTCCATTCTGTGACTACGCGGTTTGGTAAGAAGTGTTGCAATATGATACACTTTCCCTACATATTCAACTTTTACATGAAAACATCTGATAAAAGGCAACTTGCAACTGAATAAATGATTGGTAGACACGTGTAGATAGTCACAGGTGAACTATTTTATGAATTATGCGGGATACGGAAGCAATGCGAATGCGACGAGAGGTTCCCTAGGGAAATGGTTCAGGACTTTCAGGTACATGTAAGGTGAAAATAGGAATTGTTGTAGTTTATTTAAAAGAGGTCTGTAAAAGTTTGCAGATTTGAGGATGTTTTAAATTGTTATGGCTTGTGTGTAGGTATTACCTCCAATAGAGAATGAGTAAAAGGGGACAAAATGTTTTGAAGTAATACGCAAAGTAAGTAGCTAAAATAACGCAAATACTGAAAATTTTTTTTGAAAAATTAAAAAAAAATTGCGGAGTCCCTTAAACGGCGAAAGTATAATAACCTAATGGGTAATTATATTTTCGAGCCGTTTGGGGTTGAAACGCTCGGGTCCGGGTCCGAGTGCACGAAATCTTTTTAAAGAACTGTCAAAACGTTTGGTAGGCTCTACTCGTGATCAGAGGGCTGGTTTGTTCCTTGCACAGAGAATCGGCATAGCCATTCAACGTGGCAATGCTGCCAGCCTTCTGGGCACGTTTCCCGCCATTGACAAGGATGACGATGAGTTTTTTGACGCGTGTTAGTTTTATTTATTTATATATGATTTAATTTTAGTCTTTGATTGTTCTTGAAAAAATAATTTTGGGATAATCAGATCAGATGATTACTGTAATGAATCTCATAACATTACGTATTATCTATACAAACATTTTTAAACGTAAAAAGAAAACATATATAGGCATTTAAGAATATAAGTTCCGTATTTATTCTTGTTTTACCTAACTTTAACTCATAACGATTTAATTTTGTATTTGAAAACGAATCGTAGAAATTGAATCGATGACGCCTAAGTTACAGTTTGGTATATTGTGTGCGAAAGCATTACGTCATTAACTTTTACTCCAAAGTTTTGATCACTTTATCTACTTAGGTTCAACTTTATTAAAAAATAAACAAATACATGTTCTAAATTCTATTTATTACTAGCTGACGTACCGCCTAACAGTCGATTCTTTAGGTATTTTTTTTCAATATTCTCTCCGTAAGAACTCTCGTCGAAGAATCCTCGTACTTCAAGGAATATTATAAAAAAGAATTAGCGAAATCGGTTTAGCTGCTCTCGAGATTTGCGCTTAGCAACACATACCGATTCATTTTTATATTCTAGGCTTGCGGACTAAATATCTTTCATCTTTCCATATCTACCCTATTAAAATTCCAAAGCTAACTTTTCGATGTTTTCTTATACCTACACTCTTAGGATAGAAACTAGCTTAAGGACGATAGAGCCTTTCTCCCGGGAGAACCAGACCGGGGAAGTTACCAGAACTACTTGTGGTCGTATCTTTGAAGTACTTTACAGAAATATACTAGTTTGTTGTTCTATATTGCTCTTTGGTCCAGTGGTATAGCTAGTAGTACCATGTTAGTTCCTTTAACGAGGTTTTTTTTAAAACTTTTGGAAATCAATTTGGTGTTTGTTATGAATTTCATACATAATTGAACGAGAAACGAGATAAAAAAAAATAAAGTTATTAGTAAGTACGATTTGACGGAGATGGACAAAATAAAAATGGATTTTAAGTGTATTTAAATAACCTTTTTTCCGTTTTTTTTCACTGTCTATTTAAACATAACATAAGTTTTTTAAATAATAAATATGACAGTATTTATTATTTAAAAAACTTAGCAGAAAAATGTCAGTCATTAACAAAATCGTAGTTACCTAATGACGATGGTGTTTGTTTCTGCTATGTATTTACAGATACCTATCAATTTTACGACCGAAAATAGTTTCGAAACTCTTGTAAAAAAAACAACCTTTTATCTTTCATCGCTACAACCTGTGTGAAAGCCACAAATCATGTTGAAACAAGGTAACAAGCCCCAATTTCGAGCAATCCATCCATAAAAGCTTGTCCTCATTTAGTAATTTATTCCGATCGATAGTTGCCGTGTCGGCACACGCGGTACTATGTATTCTCAAATAAATCAATACAATAAGGGTCAATAATTTGTACTACAGTTGTAGCGAATCAAAGCGTCAATGTAAAAGTTAATTTTACAATTCAGTAAATAAATAAATTAATGCGGACAACATCACATACATTGCTCTGAACCCAAAGTAAGTAGCTGTTAAGCACTTGTTTTATGGAATTCAGAAACAACGAAGGTACCATAAACACCCAGACCCGAGACAATGTAGAAAAGTGAGTTTCTACATTGACCCGTCCGGGGATCGAACCCGGGACCTGAGAGCTAGGGACACCTTGAAAACCGGTGCTTACGCCACTCGACCACAGAGGTTGTCAGTAAACTCACCCATTTTTTTTAAATAAAGCATAATATGCTTTCTCACATAACATAACATACCATCACGCCTGTATCCTCGAAGGGTTAGGCAGAGGTGTAATTGGTATCCACAAGGCAATTAGTGGAACTGCAATACCTACCAAGGCTGGCTTTTGATTTCACGAGAGAAAAAATAAAATAATTTCATAGAATTCGCGCGAATTCTCGCACATTCGCGCGTCATTTGTTTATCTCAGAGTAAATTTCTACGATGTTTTGTGATGCCTTTTGGAAAACATTAGCAAATCAAAGTTAATGAAAACCTATAATACAAGTCATTAATGATTTCAGGACTTTGAGCAATTGGTATCTTGGTTAAGGTGGTAAGAGATTTATTTTCTGACATATTTCAAGTAAAGAACTTAAAAACGGTGCAAATACTTATTATAAAGTTCACGATGAAATATAGTTCCGAAACGATAAGACGAATTTTTATCTTATTTTAAAGAAAATATTTATTCTTCTTGAAATTGTCTAACAAATTGTAGCATCTATTATGTAAATATCTAAAAATTCCGCCGGCTACATTCTTAAGCCGCGGCTTAACTATAATAAGCCTAGCGGCCATCCTGATTTCCCGGGAGAGCGTTAAATTTTCCGGAACATGGGATTACAACACCTCTCTTTGTCAGACACATTAATCATTATTAGGTGTTTTCCTTTTGTAAGAAGGCACTTCTTCTTCACTAGTTTCTATGAAGACTGATTGAATTTGGTGTAACTCTTGAACAAATTTCAAGACCAGTTTACCAATTATACAAAAGATATTTGATTTACAAAAAGGCAATGTAAATTACAGTACATTTCATTAGCCGATTCCAAAAAGAAAAAGTATCTGTAAATCTTAAGTTTTTTTTTATTGACGAGCGATAGCTCTTATTTTTGCGGTATGCCAATCTAATAGTTTAAACCCACTTCGAGGTCAAGATGTGGGGATATGTCGGGTTTGCACCGACCAAAAACAGGTATATTCCACTTTGTTAACCTGAGGGATATCACCCGGGTGAACAAATGCGACCTTTTGGATTATTCTAGTAGATTTATATCACCTATATACAAAATGATATGAACATGAAAATTGAAGTATTTTACTACATTACACGTCTTTTACTTAAAATTATTACTGCTTTTTATTATAGTATGTATGCCTGTTTTACAATTAACTGATTCCTAAAAAAATACTTCAGTTTCCATGTTTTAAATGTAATTTTTCTACAAAGGTGATATAAATTTACTCGAATAATCGAAAAGGTCGCATTTGTTCACCCAGGTGATATCCCTCAGGTGAACAATGTGGAATATACCCAAAAACACCCCGGTCCGTCGCCTTTGCTGGAGCCGTGGGATCGCTAATCATTCTCAGTACAGCTCCTTTTGTCTTCTATAAAAAATTCTTTAATTCTTTTGGCAATTTCATCTGCTCTTACCTATGTTGTGTTGTGTCGTAATAATATCATTATGTTATTAGATTATGTTATCACTATCAATAGTGCCACAGAATTTAAAATTTCTAAAATATAATTAAAACTCAAAATACTCACATTCAAACTGTGTCCCCCAACATTTGAAAAAAACAAGACCCCAAAACAAAAATATAAAAACAGCATTTTAATTTTCGTGAAATCTAAGTTACATATTGTAAAAAACATTTGAATAATTTAAACAAATATATATAAGCATGTAATGTGTTAATTTTATATACTCTCCGATATTGTGGACCGGTGATATGGTTTTTTATGTGCAACATAAAACTATGTTTTATGTAAGTACATACAAAGTTTCTACAATGCGAAAATCATGAAGTCGGGTGTTTTATTGTTAACGTTTTGTACGGTTTTTGCACATAATAATGACAAGGTGAGAAAAAAACTCTATGTTATGCCTTTGATTTCAATTAACCCATTGAACGATGTCCTGAAAAAGGTAGTGGGGTCGGATGTGATTGTGGCACAACTTAGGAGAGGCCTGTGTGGACCGCGACAAGCTGAGTTGCTTGATAATATTTTTTGCATGGAATTGACCTCACCTCATCTAGTTGTAAGAAATGTTTGAGATGTCATAAGCCAACGGCTTTTAACTACAGTAAGGCAGTTTGTCCACCGCGGCTAAACAGAATCGTAATTATTTCGACCAAGATAAAAATGTTACTTATCTTAGGGGTCTGGTCTAATTATAGAAAATAAATACTTTCACATTTTCTAATTCATTTTTGTTGAGTTTAGTTGTAATATTAGTCAATTTCTTCTAGCTCATACCCCCTCGCGTAAAGAGGGGGGCGGTGGGCGCTCTACACATAGTAACGAATCATGCGCAGCCTATACACGCCGATGTGAAGCCTGAAAACTCACCCGATGCCACTGACAAGGCTCCTACTGAAAAGGTAAATGAAAACCATGTACAGTCGCAAAATGATTTATACACTTAGCAAGTTGTAATTGATTTTCTCCTTATTTATGACATTATATTTTTATATCATTTTCACAATTTTTCTATAAAAAATATGTTACAAAGAAATTATTAACAACAGTTCTGGAATCAATTCAATTCTTTTCAATTCAATTTCGACTTCAAAAAAGAAGGAGATACTATAGATTTTTTGTTTGTTACCACAGAAATTTTGACTGGGTGAACCGATTTTGATGATTCTTTTTTATTTGATAGTTGGTGCTCCTCGTGTGGTCCTATTTCATTTCGGACCAGTTTAAACAGTGGGGTCTCAAAGAAATAATTAACGTACTTATTTTGAAGTTGTCTTTTTTGTTAGGATTATTGAGTTTCAATAAAAACTTCTCGCGAAATTCTTACGATTTTGCTACGTGTATACATATTAATGGGATTTGGGTTTAGTCTCTGGTCCATGTATCCGCTACACTTACTGGGCGGCACGATAGGGGTCTTGCAACAATTTGTCGACTTCCAATTGCTCATGTCTTGTATCTACAAATATACATAGTCATGTGTGTAAAATGTCTAAGGTTTATAATGAAAAATCTAAAGACCATATAATGTGGTCCTGCATTTTCCCAAAAGTTATATAGCTTTGTTTTTCCTTGTATTGCAACTTTTTCACCTACCTTCATCACAGAACACGTCACCTTGTATATTAATCATGCACTATACATCTGGCTCAGCAACTAAGTGTAACTAAGAAATTTTAAAAATATATTACTGTGACTACGTCCGTCTCTTGGGAAAGTATAGCATTTGGTAATTTCCAGCCATGCTCCAAAGGTAGTGCACCAGCACACATTGAGCCTGGAGTAGGATTTAAGGTAAATTATGTACTCATTCCAAAATTCTTATTATCCCTTTTTCCCTATATCACTGCTAGGAACGGAAAACATCCCTAAGTCTTTCCATAAATTGTTAACTAGCGCCACAGTGTTAAAATCCCAAAATCTTCACATTTTTTTTAGGAATATCTTTGTCCGAGAATTTCCAAAAATGTTCCAAGTTCCTTTAGGGAAATGGTTCAACAAAAAAAAATTATGTCGATCAGTCCCTACTTTAGAATTATTTTTCGTAAAATCAGTAAGGTTGGTATTGCTATCTTACCGAATAATTCCCGAATCCATGATAAGAATAATAAAAATCTTTATCCTTTGTCCCCAGGTAACAGCCCCAGACGATGCATTTACGACATACGAAATCAAATCACTTCGTAAATCCTTACCGTACACGCCGCCAACAACTCTGGAGCTAATTCGAAGCGTCAGCAGAATCATCACCCTCATCATTTTGTTCGTATCTGCTATTTTAGAGTTCTTTCCTACTTTCCACAATCTCTTGTGCACGATTGGTAGTTTTGTGAGCGCTAAATAAATGTTTTAGTACAATTAATATCCTGTTTTATTTAGCAACTAGCTGTGCCTGCGACTTCGTTCGCGTGGATGACGAAACTTATCAATGAGTTTTTAACCGAAAAATTAAGTTTGTTTTTTTATTGCTTATACTTTTCCGGGATCAAAACTACCCAGTGTGGTGCCCAGGATAATAAAGAATAATTATATCAAGTTTCATCGTAATCGAACGGGTAGTTTTTGCGTGATACCTGAAGAAACAGACAGACAACATTTTTTTTTTTCACACTTTTGGGTCCGTTTTCGGTCTAGTAACACCCCCGCCATTTATTTTTTTGATATTTTCAATGTACAGAATTTTCACTTTTACAGATTTATTATAAGTATAGATTATTTTTTGTGACTCAGATTTTGCTAGAAAATTTTAACGTGTAATGAAAAAGCTTGCAAAATCTGAAAAATTGATTGAAAAATTGATTGGTTCTGACTTACAGTGCAAAACGTTAAATTATCATAACATAAAAATTAACTGTGACACTGTGTGTTTGAACTGCGTTAATCAAATGAAAATGGCACCTGTTCCAATACTATTTTGTATCTTATCTTATATATAATGGAATTATATTATATTATGGAAAATATAATGTACGTTCGTAAACATTTAGATAGTTTTAGTGTCAACAGTGATTATCACAATATTAACACCAGAAGTAAAAATACACTAGTAGTCCCAAGGTTTAGACTAACTAAAACAAATACTAAATCCTTCCTAGGGAATTCTATTCGCTTTTATAAAAAATTACCAGATAGTTTAATTCATTTAACTAACAAAAAGTTTAAAACATGCGTGAAATCCAAACTAATAGGAAAGGCTTATTATAAAATTAGTGACTATGTAGAGGATAAAAGCGCGTGGATCTAGGACCTTCTGCACATGTGGCTTCCCTGGCGGTCCGTCAGTTCATTTGCCTCATCTTGTTGTTTTATCTTTCTCGACTAGCTTCCCCACGGTCTCTATTCGTAGAAACCTTTTGACATGCCTTGACATTCCTGTTAGGGTTTAGTTAGGACTACATATATATTGTATGTAAAGCTATTTACCTATTTAACTAGATATTTTTTCTTATTACTTAGTTAAGTCTTTTTTTTATTATTATTATTTTCGCATACGCGACCTTTGTAAATGTGACGGCAATGTAAATTTAGTTGCGTGTAGGTACTACTTCATTTTTCTTCCATTTTGGATGACATCGTTTACATTAATCTAAGCATTTTGCTATTTACGTTGTTGTCGCATATTTGTATATTTTTTAAAATAATTGTATTTTTAACATTGATGTTAACCTTTTTTTCAAAAGAGTAACCTATGCAGTTTCTTGCCGGTTCTTCTCCATTGGAATGACATTTTGGAACCTGCAACTAGAGTCAGTAATTTAACGTTTTAAAAGAGCTTAAAAAGGCCTACTTGAAAGAAAAATATTTTGATTTTGATACAATTGTTGTCGAAATCTCTAGAAAAGATGCACTGATTTTCATGATCTTTGATTTGTTGAAAACATCTAAATACAAAAATTACGGGAACAGCTATTACTAACACTGGTGAAACCGCGAGGTACAGTTAGCGATAAATGAAATCACAATGACGAGCGAAATCTATATTAAAGTTACCCAAAATATTTACAAAAGAATGCCTGGCGAAAATGTCCCAAAATTATGTTTTTCTACCTCTGAGACTAATATTATTACATATAAGTTTGAGAATATAAATTACCGATAAGGATACGAATTCCAGCATTTGATACGTTTTAACAATTAACACCGATTTTATCGGAGTAACAATAATTTTTAATATAAATAGAATCGATTACAGTCACATTCACTATGAATAATCGATTAATCATGTTTTTTGAACTTTCTCCAAACATTCGATTGATATTAATCGTCATTGTTCTTTTGTGGCTGCGATGGGACGATCTCATGAATGCTGAATTTTGGTTTTCTGAATTATTATGGCGAACATTTATTTTGTGATTTGGTTATTGATTTTGGTGTCAGCAAGCTTGGCGGAGGAGAATGAAACCGTAAGTAACTTATTCATATATTTATTACAAATTTCATAATATTTTTAAATAATAATAATAAATTTATATAACTAAATAAATATCATAACATTTTTGAAACATACCTTCAAATTCATATTCATTTATTGCAAAAAACCTTCAGACCCGTTTTTAAATCGAAGGTACCATAAATTAGAATTTGTAAGTTAATTCTACTACGTATTTAGTTAATTTAACAATGATTAGTATCACTACCGTAATCTACATCATACATACAGATGACGATTTTAATTCATTTACGCGTATACCTATCAAAACATACATCACATACATCTATCAAAACTAAGCTAGCACAATTTTCAGGACAATTTAGAACAACAGTCAAACATTACAAAACGAGAGAAGCAGTGTGAAAAATTTATAGAGGACGGTGAAAACGATGGACCCTCAGTTAAAAGAGACGAAAGACAAAGTTCGTCTAGTAGACCAAACTTATCTGAAAACGATGCTAAGATTCTACAGAATTCACTAAATGTTAAACGAAGACCTAAGATAATACCATTACAAATTAAACCGACAGTGAAACCGAAAGTTATTGCAAAACCACTGAACCTACGGATTGATACGGCACCGAAAAGAATACCAACAAAAATTCCGATAGTTCTAAAAAATGGTAAAGTGGTACCAGCAGCAGCACATGCTTTGCGACTGAAAAGGATTGAAAGTTTAAAAAACGATTCGTTAGCAAAAGAAGCCGCAGCAAACATAGAAAATAAATTGGGATTAAATAATGAAGACCATAACTGCTCTGATCACGCAATACCCTATTCCATAGACGATAAAATAATAAATAGTAAAAAAGATGAGGTTCCAAAAATAGAAACAAAACAAACTGTAAAACCATTAAATAAATTGGCGCCGAAAGATTCTTTTGATTGTTTAGACGACGACGTAAATCTAAGTTTAGGGAGAAATGGTAAAATAACTGAGGATAAGGACAAAAAGGAAGTAGCTAAAGATGATAAGAAGAAGGAAAATATACCATCTCTAGTTGATGAAACTAATTTTAGGAGAGCTAATACTGACACACTTCCTGTACCTGTCAAGGCCGTGCCTAAACCTGTTTATTTCTATGAAGATGAGGCAGATTCTACCCCACTATTAGTAAAAGCGCGACAAAAACCTGAAAGTCCGAGCTTAAAACATAAAGAATCTCCAAAAGTAAAAGACATTCCGATTACAAGAAAGGCTGCAAACAAGTTGACAATCGAAGAATCTAAACTTCAAGATGACGATCCAGACACAGTGCATATTTCTAATGGAACACACCTAATAACCATTAAAAAACTTCGTGATCAAGATAAACAAAAAACGGAATCTCGTCAACAAACTGAAGAAAGAATAGTCAATGGAACTCCCATTGTTGAAAAGCCGGAACCAAAACCTATTGCTAAAGTAAATAACTTTGCAGCTGTAGTACCTGTTGATGATAAAAAGCAGGTTGATAAGTATACTGATCCCCATAATAAAGGGAAAACTCCTGATACCGTTCCCGGAAAAGGTGAGTCTCTTAATATTTTTATGAATTTAGCTAGTCTTGGATATTTCGCAACTTACGTCACTTTTTCAAATATTCCCGACCATTTCAGGGTCTTGTGGCTATTCGAAACTATGAAAAACCTTCCTGTAATGGTGAAGTAAGTTGCGAAATTATCCAAAAGACTAGTTTCATTCCGGTAAGTTGTTTCTAAAGGATATTACAAGTGTGTGTCGAAATGTACGTAAAAAAATGATGTAATTGTGGAAACGTATAGAAAAGTGGTACAATCAGAGTCATTCACCTCCAATATCTTGTGTTGCATTACAGTTTTCATAGCAAATCATAATTTCCAATAATCTCCATAATTTTCGCAATAACAGTTACCTAATAGTAACGAACGTAATTAGTTCACACCCGGTCAAACCTTGCCAAAAGATAAACTAGATTGAATCGGTTGATTTAAAATTTGTTTTAAAAACCTTTTTGTTTTAGATCCAAATGACTGCATTGTGATATCTAACCGTGATTATGAAGAAGTGCAAGAGAGAACTACAATACCGCCCCCAGTACAAACAATAACACCAACAATAGCAACCACTTATGAAAACAGAGCTCAAGATTCTTGGAATTATCTCCAAAACTTATACTATAACCCATATTATCCTAACATCTACAATCAATACAGGAAATACTACGAAAGCCAAGACCCCCAAATATACAAAGACACCAATGAATTTGCTCAAATTTATCAAAATCCAGACTACGCCCAATTATACAACCCAACTGATAACGATGTAGTTTATAATGATTTTAATAAATATGGAGATGAACCAATCACAGAAATGAGTCATTGCCCTGAGAAACCTCAAGAAAATACTTTAGACAGAATTTGGCGAACATGGAAGGACGTAGAAATTAAATTCAGAAACAACAATGAGGATCCCGTCGACATTGATATACGAAGGAATATTTTACTTGATAATTTTAATAATGATGTCAATGTTAATGTGCCAACTGCTGTAACTCAGCCTATCGGTATTAACGGATATTATAATAATCAAAACAGTGCATTACTGTACCCATATTATACCCCCACTTATCGATACTTGTACTGATAGTGAATAGTTTTATAAATATTAGCTTAATTTAATTTAAATCGAATAAACTTAGTTTCTCTTTCTACTTTTTCCGCGTTTTATTTTTCATCCTTTATTGCGCAACATTCATAGTGGCAGTTTTTACATATTAATATTATTTATTGAAAAAAAATCATCCACGTAAGTCAATGAGTAGCACTACGAATTTAAAATACTTGTTATGTATCGCTTTCTGAGATTTAAGCGAATATAAGACTTACCTACTTATTATAAAACAATTTTAACAGATTCTTAAACACTGGCTAGTTCTTGTTTTCAGATTTATTTTAATGTAAAATCGTAACTTACTGTAAAATAATACCCTTAACAAACGTTTCATTGGAATAAATGTGAACCTTTTATCATAATGTATATTGATTCAGTATGATTAATTGAAGACAAATGAACTTCTAGGAACAACCAGTAAAGTAATAAAAAAGTCATTGTCCACAAAACAAAGGCCATGTACAAACAGCGTCAAAACCAACCGATTACTGTAATTAAAAATACTGTTACTCAATTCTCACCTTTATGGCTTTGCTATTAAGTTTTAATATCGCGTGTATAGAAGTTGTCAAACAAGGCCCCGATTCGATAGTTAAGTGCTGACGTTGATAAGGGTTAAACTCAACCCTTTTGATAAACAATACGAGGTGGGTTTAACTGGGGGTTGTAGGTACACCCACATAAAATCAATTTTATACCATGTACTAGTGATGTACCCGTCTTCGCACGAGTAAACAGAACTACAAACCTTTCCTAAGACGACCCACTGACCGAACTTTTTTCATAATAATTATGTGTACAAAGAGATTTTTAGAAATTAGATTCATTACTGTACTTACATTTTCCAAATCCAGTTACAGTAGTAGTTGAATAAAGCCACTGTCTATTCGAGCTTTACGAACTAAAACTTATTAATGATTGTCAGAATAGTAAAGTGACTAGTGACTTAACGACTGTCAAAGATCTACCTACATAATGTACCTACGTATAAAATGTATTACGAAGGCAATAATTATTCTTTATTTTGTGGACTAATTTAGTCAAAATCTATGTAAGCCATATCTAATTGTACTCTTAGACTATTTATTGGGTATCATAGCTGCTATTTTAATTCCGTCTGCTTGAATCTGAAAGAAAGGAAACAACGAAATAAAAATAAAGAGTATCCTGGAAGTAAGTACCTATATAGTGATTAAGCTGTTCTATTAGGTTGTGTATGGGTGGTAAACAAAACAAACATTATAATATAGGCGAATATTAAATATTTTATTTAATATAAACCCTAATAATACCAGCAATTTACAGGAAAATCCAGCGAGATTGTGTAATATGTAATTAACATATCAACATAAGATATTAACTTGTTAACAAACGAACATCTCGAAATAGAACGTATTTTCACAATATTAAACAATAAAATAATATTAAAACGAAGCTTCAGGTCGCTACTAAATCTATATAATCTTAAAACTACATTAATCTAAAATAAAATATTATATTTAACCCTTTACCAGGCCTCGGACAAATTCTGCAGTAATATTGTTTTTTTGGTAGATTTAGATGAGTGATAGAATTTGGTATGAGATTTTATCAATTATATTTAGAAAATTAGCTGAAAACCTGAAAAAAAACATGTGGGAAAACATAATCCCATTGCCTGACTAGACGACGACTTTTTATCTATATATATTTAATAAAATAAAAAACGATTGTCATTTTGATAGCATTTTTTACTGTTTGTTGTTCAAATGTAAAATGTAATGTAAGCAAAGTACTTATTCTTTATTTAAAAAAAAAAAACATAAATACACAATAAACTATTAAAAAAAGGAATTGAGTATGAACTAAAAAGTATTTATTCTTCGTCTGGATTCTGGATTTGGATTTGGATTTCTGGTTTTGGGACATAATCTAAATATGGGTCTTCATTTTCATCATTTTCTTCCTCTGATGACAAATTCATTTAGTATATTTTCGAGCTGTTGATCGTTTATTACCTGAATAACAAAAAATACACTAAAGTAGACTGACAAATATTGACGACAAAAGTTTACTACTACCCACATTTTATATTTCGATAACTGAGTAAAATAATTTCGTGTGAGTAAATCCTAAATAAAACCCGTGGCAAAAACCTAGTATAAAATAAAGATTTTAATTTAACGGGCAATGGACATAATAACTCCCGCAAAAATTAGACATTCACAGGCTTAGGTCATATGGTTCCCCACATGTTTTATTTAGTTATATCATGATATTTTAGAAGTTTTTACTTATAAATAATGCACAAATCACTAGAAAAACTCAAATTCTACAACATATCAAAAAATTGTACGACTTACCTTTCTCCGATTCGCCATAATGATTAAAAATACGGTGCACTTGTCACAAAAATGTTCGTTTAGCGGCCGACCACAGATGAAATGGCTGCAAAAGTGACATTTGCGTTCCGTTCCACTTTATTTTTTGTGTAACCATAAATAATATAACTGTGTTGGCGTTTTTGACAGATTGTGGTAGATTCTTTACCAAAACCTGGTAAAAACTCTTAAAAATCTAGGTGGGAAATGCTCAATCCATAGCCTGGTTAAGGGTTAACAAACTTCCAAAGAAGGTGGAATGTTAATTTAATTAATAAAATTAAAATGCCCATATTGACTTATAGGTACATGAAGTAGTGTGATCAAAATTTATAATAGAAAAAACGGGATAAATATCTAATATGTTATAAATAGTTCAATTCACTCCAATCAGTATTTTCTGCTCTTTGGTATTCATGAGAAACGTCAATCCTTTGCCAGTACATAATATTTAGGACAAAACATGTTTATATATTTTTTGCAAAAAAGAAAAAAAATCGTTTAGAAACCCTATGTATGTTTTTTATTTTAGACACAAAAAAACCAGTAAATTTTGCAAAAAATTAAAATTTTAGTTTATGATAAATAAATTTACACTGATTTTATGTACGAAAACAAGATATAAATTAAATAACAATAAATCTTTTTTGCAAAAACAACATGTTTATTAGATGTTAACAATAATAAGTACGAGACAAAAATTGACTGATAAAGTAGAGAATTGACATACTCTACACGAACACTCACTTTTTAGGTTAACATTCCAAAGTTACTTACTTCGAAAACACGAAAATTTTACATTAATAATATCCTGAATTATAGTAAAATACTTTAATGTAACACTAACAAAAAGCTAAACAAAGACTAGACATGAATCTCGCTAAACATTTAGTTACATTAAGTTTAGTTTAAATGGATTTTATACACACTCGAGTAAATAGTAATAATCCGAAAACACGATGTCCGAATTACAATCCCAACCAATTAATTTACAATTATGTTCATAATTCGATTAACTTAAAAATATATTCGAAAAAAATCAATTGTATTTTTATATAGATACATAGTTTATCAATTTTAAATTTTTTTTTTTTTTTTAAATCCCGTGTTTTCGAAGTAAGAGACTGTCCTGCCGTATAATGACGTCACGGCCGCCTTATTTGCCGTCCTTGCGCACTTTGTGGCCGCGGAAAGAGGCCTGGATCTTTGTGGCGGCCTTGTTGAGATTCGGATCGGAGAGGTCGATCTTTTCGATGTCCTCCTGTAAAGAGAAATAACGATATTAATGATTGTTAAAGTTTATTTGAATGGTGCACGAGGAGGCATAAATATTTTGGAGAGATATAACGAATGAAATGAAATGAATGAATGAAATAATTGAATGGGTTTTATATAAAAGTACCTAAAACTACAAATTCTTGTATTAATCATAAATCGATTAAAATTATTTAAAATATATCTAGATTCGGTACTTTTTTTGTAAATAATTTATATGTTTAGTGTGGTATAAATAAATGTTTATAAGTTTCAAGACGAGTCCTGTAATAAATCCAGACACAAAAAGGTAGTTTCTAACATCGCATCGTTACTAAGAGTACGGAAGAATAAAAAAGAAATACATTTTACCCAGTAAGAGCTGGGCAGAAAATATATTAAAATCTGTTATTTATGAGCGTTCCGTAAATCTGCTGTCTTGTTTCAATGGCAAGGAAATGACACAGACAGGTGAAATTTATAAAATGTTGCTCGCCATTTTCTGAAACGCCAGATACGGAATATTTCATAAAGAGATGCTACAGTCGACTAATTTCAGACGTAACGAATTTCAGCCTTATTGGTATGAAATGAGGCACCGTTAATGTAATTTACATACCTCAACTGTTTTCAAATTGTAAAAACATCTGAATTTATAGTTGTGTTTTTAAAACTTATTTTAAATATAAATGAAAACGGAATTACTACGAAAAAGGCGACTTCAGAAAGAGGTTCTTAATTTGATTGTTTGTTTTTATTAGCATGTTTGTTTCAGGATATCTCCGGCAAAAGTACTTCAATAAATAAAAAATCGTCTATAGGAGTCCTCAGAGTTTATTTGTAATCAATCATTAAAGGGGGATTTAAACCAGCGATTTTTGCTAGTTTTCGCATGGTATCCAGTGCAAGGGAAAGGAGAAGCACTCCGATGGTTTTAGCTGGTAAGAGTCAGGCAAACCCCTCTGCCTTTCCCAGGGCGGAGGAAGGCCATGAGGATTTTCCGGAAGAGAAAAAGAGTGTCTGCTAGTTATGTTAGTATTTAGTGATGGTACCTTATCCTGCTGCTCCTGGTCCTTCACAGCCTGCTCCTTCTCCTTGCGAGCCTGGTGACCTCTGAACGACGCCTGGATCTTGGTCGCCGCGCTGCATAGCTCTGTTGAAGAAGATAAACTGATATCAGTCCAAATTTATAGTACTCTGACTGTGGAAACGGTGGTCTGGTGGTTCCATGAGATTCGTATGTATGCAGGTCAAACCCTATGTAAAACAACTTTCTTATAAGTTTACTACAAAGGACATCATCCGATTGGAACAGCGTTAGGAAATGCGAAGGAGGACGGGCTCTTTCAGAATGAAACTGCACGTCATTAAGTAGAATTACTTACATTCTTAATGAATATAAGAAAATTGAGAATCGTGAAGAAATCTTCGTGAGGAAATTGGATTCAAAAAATTGGAATCGGAAATCGCCAACCCACAAGGGAACAACCTATTGAATACTATCCAAAGGTTTTGTTACGATTTTCCGACTAGCTATAAGCTCAAATTGCTTTTTAAACCTTGTGGCTATTTGCAGGTGGAAAATTACACTACAATAATATTAATTTATTGATGTTACAGTACCAAAAGTATATTTGTGAGATCTTCTTGAACCATCTTATTGTTTCTGTGTGTAAAATATTTGGTAATAATTAAAAGTTGTTATCATCTTTCTGTCGCATGATAAATAATGTTTTCTTTCTTTCTTCACTAAGTCTAACAAAAATGCGACCGTGACCAATACTAGCCGAGATACTCGTATCAAGTAACTGCATAGTAAATAATAACCTGTTTAATATACAAAAGCCGCTGTCAAAACAGAGCTCAAATCTAACATTTCTGACACATGCTATCCAACAGTTTTGGAAATGTTTGTCTTAGGCAGAGGCAGTATCAACATTCAGCCGAGGCATGGAATTTCATCGGGCCTCTCTAATCTCCTCTGACAGTGGATAGATTGCTAGGAATAGGGCTGGCCTGTATTAATAATGTATATTTTCTGATATTTATATTGTAATAATAAATAGTTCGTAGGAAGGAATTGGAATTATTAGTACTGGCCTACCTTCTTTTTTGGGTTTAATCTAAGCATAGCGTGCCTATTTTTATCGAAAGCGGTTAAGTGGTTTAGCTGTCAAAGCGTAACTGACAGACAAGTACAGTTGTTACGTATTTTTTTATTAACTGTTTTAAATGTTATACCCAGAAATATTTTCCACATGATATATTTTGATATTGTACTACATGGTTTTGAACATTATGATAATGTTTATATTATAATGAACAAGTAATAGTTAAATAATATGTTAATGTTTGAAGTATGTAAAAGTACATAGTAAGTATTTAAATATAAAATAGTAGATTAATGTAAAAGTGAAAAAACGTGAAAGAACACCTTTAGCTGGTAAACGAGTTTTAAAAACGAAACCTTTATAAACATTGATACTTTTATTTCTTTCGATTGAAACTCAAGTAAAATGGAAGACGAGTACAGAATTTAGAATTAGGGCACGTGCTATAACTGGAGGAATTGAACGGCGTGACACCGCGATTCTTTGACACGTCACTCGGAGACACGTGTCGATGTCACGCTACCTAAACCGGGGTGAAATTGAGTAAAAACATATTTGAAGGGTGTCTGAAACGAGAATCGTTTGAGGACAGTAATTTACAGTTTCAGGAATGGAAAAGTAAGTTTTATGGAGTTAAAATGTATTTAAGGTTTGTTAAAACGTCTTGGTTTAACGGTAATGTACAAAAATTAACTATAATACCCATTAAATATTATATTATTCAACGTAGCTTGAGACTAACTACCGTAATCGGACATTAATGGTTAATTAAGAGAATTTTATAATCAATTAAAGGGATTCCTTAGTACCGATCTAAATTAACCGATACTCTTAAGTCTTAAAACTGTTGTAGGTACTAAAATTGATACTGAAAAATTTAAATAACCGTTTATATAAATAAATGTATATACCTATTATTCTTGATGTAGACTAAGTAGTAGCATTAATTACAAACTTATGTAGTTTTTTGAATGCTATGTATATCCATGCTTTTGTTGTATATTTTAAATGGTAACGAATAAATAAAAAAAAAAATATATATATCTGACCCCCAAATAACGAAACGCAAATTTACTTTAAACTTACTTTAAAACCTTCTTAAATGTTAATGTCTGTCTGTCTGACGGAGACATCTTGAAACTAAAGGCGATTTAAAACTGATTTATTAAGTACTAGCTGTGCCCCGTGACAATTCACACTATCTTTACAAATTATAGCCTAGGTGTTATAGTGATGTACAAGCTATATTTTTGTAAAATTTCATTAACATCCTTTCAGTCGTTTTTGCGTGAGAGAGCAACAAACATACATTCAAATAAACTTTCACGTTTATAATATTAGTAAGGAAGTAAGAATATTACGACATTTGCAGAAATCCATAGTTGCTATTTAACTACTTTCTATAAACGTGGTTAATCAAATTCTCTTAATATAGAGCACCAATAAAATCGTAACTGTGTCACCGATCAGCCCTAATCCGCAAATACCTTGCCCGGTCGATAACACCGTGTAACCTGTCCCGGTTATACCCGGTTATCCATTTATACCCGGCTACCGGCCACCGGGAGTTATCGAAGCTTATTTAGTTTATTGATTGGGTTGTTTAATAGGTATCTTATTAATTTAGAAAATTAATTAAGGTGAATAGTAGTTAGGTATATTAAAAACGTGCTATTTTATTGTTAAATCTCTTAGATATCTATAATATAAAAATGAATCGCTGAATGTGTTGCTAAGCGCAAATCTTTAGAACAGCTGAGCCGATTTCACAAATAATATTCCTTGAATATAAAAATATTTGTTAAATACTCGTGCGAAGCCGGGACGGGCCGCTAGTTCTTTATAAATAAATGTCAATTGCCACATATATCGACCGATTAGATTGGTTGTTTTTCTATTTGACAAGTCAGCTCAACTGTCGCGTCAGTAAGTTACTAATTATTTCATTTGCTCATTGCATAAACAATGTGTGATAGAAATATTGCAGTTCAATTGTATAAGTTTGTTTGTTTAATATACATTTTGGAAGGTATAATGCAGTTGTACACTAGGTAGGTAGGTATAAAGTAAAAATAGTAAGTACTAGTGGCGTAAGTACAAAAAACGATTGAAAACAAACCTAGCTTATAATACACCTACGTTAAAAAAACAAATCGACAAATATCAGGCGTTTAAAAACAAACGTGTAAAAATACAGGCCACTAGAGATTATAGAACCACGATTTCAAAAAAAAAAACACTGGCAGTTAGAAATGAATTCTACCATTCTATTTACAAATAAAATCCGTTGGAAAAACAAATAAATGCTGGGGCCCGATTCCGCTATTTTAAAGTCAGTGGGTGGCAGGTTAATGAGCGTTCCAGTGTACTTTTTATTGTGCCTAATTTTCGTATTCAGATGATTTTAGTTTAATGATAAATGTACACCTACTTGCCACTGTTGTCAATGTAGGATTGCCACTGACTGTTCATTGTAGGCTCATCTGAATACGAAAATTAGGTACAATAACAAGTACACTGGAACGTTCATTAACCTGCCACCCACTGACTTTAAAACAGCGGAATCGGGCCCCTGGTCTCTTGTAGCGTCGGATTGCAGTTTACACAGTGAAGTTTACTAAGGTGAGGTAAATTAGTTTGTGACTGCAACTAACGGTTTACTAGCAAATATTGTAGTACAGTAAATATAGGTCAGTATGCTTTTGATTTTGTGGTCAGTAAATATCGGTTTGGTTGGTGTTTACTGTTTTGATTTAGTATTTTATTTATTTATTTATTTATTTACATCCACACATAAAACTATTACTACAGGTTACAACCTAATTCAATAGCCAAAGCAAAAAAAAAAAAAATAATAATTATAATATCAAAAATCCACATAAAATCATAAGCTTAAAAAAAATAAGACACGCCCGTGTGAATGTTATGTGTTTTGTGTTTGTAAGTAAACTAAATGAGCCGTTTTGAATATACGGACTGTAAATGGCCCCTGATGAATAAAAGCCTTTTGTGATAAACATAGAGAAGGGATATGCATTGATTACCAAGCTTAGTCACTGCGAATGGATGTTTTTTTTTTTTCTCAGCCAGTTTTGTTCGACGGATGATCACAGATAAAAAAAAAAACATGTTTCATCTCGATGTTTTCTTTCAGTATTTGTGTAGAATGACTGGAAATATAATTTAATTTTGTAAGTATGTCTTGATTCGTTTTGGTTAGTCAATTAGTGAATTGCATCCAATAAATATTTTGTTTTATAATAGTATTCACGAAATTTTATTTGCGGCTAAAGAGGTTAAGTTCGTTACTACACGTTTTATTCATAATGGCTTTTAACGGGGCTTAATTCTTTACACCTCTAGTACGAGGGTAAAATGTTGACATAATTTCCTTCCCCACCTATTTCCTCTTCCGATTAATTTCTTTGCCGGTTTGAAGGCCATTCAAATAAATTAGTTTACTTTTCTAACTGCGTCGGTAGCCAAGATTGGTAGATTATTAGGTTTTTTTATGTCGTTACAGTTCCTGCTTAAAGCAATTTACAGAGAAAAAGATCTTTTAATAGTTAGCAATAACAATATATATTCTATACACATTACATTTGACTATGTCACAAAGTAGATACTATCTAAAATTGTTTTAATTAGAGGTACTGATTTTATGAGTCCACTTTGTTCGCCAGTGTCCAGTAAGGTCTTTCTGACTATTTCAACCATGATAAGCCAGTAGCTTGTTTCTCATTGGTGGAGAATGACAGACATACCTAACGCGAAATTAGACACCCTACTTCCACTCATTTAATAAAGGACAACCTACTTTGAGGTTTCGTAAAAACTTATATACAAAGAATATGTTGACCGGTCACGAATAAAAACGGCTAGTTACCAATAAAAAAGGGGAAAATAGCCCTCTAATCCTACTAATATTATAAATGTGAAAGTTTGTGAGAATGGATGTGTGGATGTTTGTTACTCTTTCACGGAAAAACTACTGAATGGATTTTATTGAAACTTTCCAATATTGTAGCTTATACATCGGAATAACACATAGGCTATAATTTATATAGTGTAAGAATTGTCATTCACGCGGGTGAAACCGCGGGGCACAGCTAGTTGACTATAAAAAGACCGGACTATATGAAACTGAAATACAAGGTACATCATTTAACCGTGTTTCACCTTGTTTATTATTTCAATGCAGGCCAATTAAATATAACGGCAGAAACAGAGCTTGCAGTGATTTTATTAATCAAGTATTGGAATTAATTAATATTGACAGTGGTAATTAACTAACATAACATATGTGCAGTATAATCGAATTACATTCATTCATTTTATGTTTACTATTTACAAAAGTAAGTACTAATATGTGTTGTTGTATGTAGGATTATAATAATTCCAGCCTATGAACGTCCCACTGCTGGGCACAGGCCTCTTACCATATAGAGAAGGCACGAACATTGATCAACACGCTTGCTCAATTGCGGATTGGCGATTTCAGATCCAAATTTTAGAATCCAGATTTCCTCACGATGGTTTCCTTTACCGTTAGTCAGAAGTGTCTTAGAGTAATTAAGAAAGTACATATAACTTTGAAAAGTTACATTGGTACTTGCTTGGGTTCGAACCTGCAACCTTGTGCATACAAATCCGTTCATTGAACCGCTAGGCCACCACGACTGTAGGATTATAACGTAAATAAAATTAATTTTAACTTGCATATTATAAAGACAGATTTTACACTTAAAATCTGCTTCCAGTCTCACCGAAATTAGCTGAATGCCGTATTTTACATGGAGCGACTGCCTATCTGACCACTTAAACCCATTTTACTGGGTATCACAGTATCCCATAGTAATATCAACTAAATAATGCTCACCCTGTCAAAAAATCTAAAACTATAACTTTAAACCCGTTGATCCTACCTACTTCACTTTCTAACCATCTTAAGTCTGATTTAGACAGTGCGAGAAAAATCCTGCAAGTTGCAGTACATTACCGCCCATCATCAATCAGTTACCACACCATAGCATTGCCACCCCGCATTGTAATACTCGCACTATATTTCTGATCTAAATCAGCCCTTATACCAAGTGTCAACAATCCTATCCTCACGTAAGGCTCAATATTGACTCGACCGAAGAGGTCTTGGATTTAATCTATTTGAAGAAAATCTGCTGACGTTTTCTAGTACTCTGGTAAACTGAAGGTTCTGATTAGATTATTTAAACTTCTAATGTAATTTGAATTAGTATTTTTGCTGCAGTTGTACTTTATTTCTTGAAATGGTAAGCCTCTTTGGCTGTATTTACTTGCTTGTAAAAATACATCATTTGAATATAGCTTTTTTTACGAATACCGAACGCTTTTATATTTGTTCTAAACGTATAATTATTTTATTGTAGGTATAGTATTAAGCTTAAATACCCTGTATTTAAACAAATTTACAAAGCTTATATTTATCTTTTAATATAGTATGCTTGAGTTTGATACATAAAAAACAATTAAGTCCAGTTCAATAAAGAAACAAGTCAAGTCGCCGTAAATATCACTTAACAAACAAGTCAAATTTTGTCAACAAAATCGAGTGAGATATAAGTACGAAAACTTTTGTAGTTTTAAACTGACAAGAGAATTCGATAAGTCCCTTGCTCCATCCCACGATCTTAGTTCGGCGGCCTCTCCTGGCGCTGCCGCTGGAGCTGCGGAGACCCTTAAGCGGCGAAACTATAATAACCTAATGGGTAATTATATTTTCCAGCAGTTTGGGGTTATAACGCTCGGGTCATGGGATCCGGGTACACAAAATCTTTTAAAGAACTGTCAAAACGTTTGGTAGACTCTACTCGTGATCAGAGGGTTATAGTTGTAAGTGTTTGTTCTTGTATTAGATTTAAGTATTGAATTGTAAATAAAATTTATGCGTTAATCAATAAAAGAGATTTCATAGAATTCTCAAAATAATTTTCCTAAAGAATGCAATAAATAAACGTTCGATAGCTATAACCGCAGTTTAACGAATCCTTAGAATACAATAACCAGAATAACGTAGCATTTCTAAAGAAACGATTTATACAATTATATGTAAATGAAGGTTCTATTTGTACTGGCAATACCTTACCACCGGTGTGCTATTTGTAAGAAATAAAAATATAATACTGAAGTTTTAAAGCTTTTTTTTTGTTTAAGTTACAAAACAAAATAAAAACATGAAAAAACTGTTAAATTAAAACAATTTTTATTTGAGTTCATGTTACAAGTTAGTTATATTTAGATGATGATGGTTTAGCGGTTTCCAATATGACGAAAATTGTAACAGCTCTGGATAAATAATTTTACATACAAATGTAAATATTTAGGTCAAATTACTTATCATAGTGTTAAGGCTGCATATTAGATTTAGGCACAAAATGCTACATTAAACTACAGTATTCATCAATCAAATATAACCATACACTATATTACAGTATCCAATTACAGTCTAGCAGTAATTTGAAAGCAAAATTGTAATAAATGTGTCAAGAATGATGAATAGATAGAATCAAGTGAAAATAACCTAAAATGTACGAGATTTATTTCGCTTTTCTTGTAGAACCATAGATTATTCTTTCTTAAGGTTTAGCCATGCTGTTACACCTTTAAGATTCAATTCAATTCTTTCAATTCAATTGAGATGGAGTAAAGACTATTGGGGACTGTTTTTTTATGTGACAGTGACATTTTTTTACGAATGACTTGACATACTAATGCCATAAAGATGTAATGAAAAAAAAGAAAGATTAACACAAATACACACATATAAAAAGAAAATTATGTCTCTAAATATTGATATCTTTCAAAGGTATTGTGACTATTTTTCCAAAAAGAGGATGACAAAAAATAAGTCTTATAAATAAAGAAATCATTAAAGAAATTTTTTCTAGACCAGTAAGGTAAAAAGAAAAATATCAAATAAAAAGAGGATAGAAAATAATTATATCGACCAAGTAAGTATATTGCTCGAAGCCTACAATTTTAGCGACAGCCTTTTAGTTCCCACGGTACAATAGCAACGGTTTACCTCAATGTAATTTATTATAATCGATAACTTATACTCCTATTTGAGTGGTTATTAAGTGGAAAAAAATATGTTTTTGAAATTCAGTGAAGAGTATAAATCAGTATAAATTGATCAGAGTTGTTATTGACACAAAAGTATTTTAATTAATCAATTAATTTGAAAGATGTTTTTTCTCGTTTAATGATTACAAATGCAATCGATTATGTGTAGGAAAACCTGATCTTGAAATTAAAAACTATTATTTGTATAAATTAAAAGAGAGATATTGTTTATGTCTATTATCATCGACGTAGGTAACGACAATTTTTAATATACATAGTTTTATTTTAATGATATCCTTTACCTTCTACTTGGTTCTTTCAGTGTTTACATAAAAACTATCTACCTATAGATCCTATATATCTATCTATCTAGTTTAGTGAAAATACCTCAAATTTCACAAATGTATTTTATTTATATTGCCACTAAAACTTTCATGATTTTGTTGGAAACTGGACTCCACAATTTTTGTAGATTACATGAAAATTTAATCAAGTGAAGCCTTTTTCAATAAAGGTAGTGGTCAGACTAACTTTGATGCTGTTTTATTTTAGTTTAGCCACGATCCTTTGTACGGCATTATATTCTAAAAATCTAGCTCGCTTTTATCCCAATACGAAACAAAAATTTTGAAAAATTCGTGTGGAATTTTCTGTGAGGTTTTTGTAGGAAAGTGTACTAATTAAAAATAAACGTTATGTTGGTATAATGTATTTACTCGCTTATTATTTTAGTTATTGACCTTACCTTTAGTTAGTGATAACAATTGTTATAGCTTTAAATGTTTGTATAGGAGACAATGTATCTAGAGAATATATACTTATGTTATCAAAAATTGTGGTGAGAAAATAAATAAATAATTATTATTATTAATAACATTAGTACACAGATACAATTTTTTTAATTGAATTGAATTGAATGAATTTATCATCATCATCTCCCGAGCCTTTTCGCAACTATGTAGGGGTCAGCTCCCAGTCTTACCGGATTCACTTGAATACCGTATTTTACACGGAGCGACTGCCTATCTGACCTCCACAACCCATTTTACTGGGTAAAACAGTATCCCATAGTAAGACTGGATGTCAGAATTGACTTAACGACTGCCAAAGATCATAGGATGACAGTCGGGAGTCGGGACCTACGGCTTAACGTGCTATCCGAGGCACAGACGGGTCTCGGTATGTTTATAAATGGTCACCCATCCACGGACCAACCGCGGCGAGCGCGGCTTAACCTGTATTATCGGTCAAACCGTACGGCTTAGACTTAGCCACGAGCCCCTCTTAATTTTTATGAATTTATATTGTGCCTTTTTATTTATCAAATTCTACCAATAAGTTTACCATCATTTTATTAGAGCAAGGCACACAAGTCTATCATTTATTAAAAAAAAACCTTCATTTGTTAATTGTCACAAAGGTCGCTATTTGTTTATAGAGGATTTACTAACACTGAATCTAATGGGCAAGTTTGTTTGTTTATCTAAGTTAATACAAAGCTTAACCTTATTTGCTTTCTAAGTAACTTTGCTTAACTGAATTCTGGTGTCGCGGATAATTTTAATGTGATATTTAGGTCTTTGAAACTATGTGAGAAAACTAGTTTATAAACATAAGTAAACTTTCTATTATATAGTAAGCTTTATTGATCTTTTTAGGAGTCTTAGGCAGTTTTCCAAACCAACTCTCAGTTAATAATTAAGCCACTTGTCATATTGTTCTCTGGTGTTAGAAACTATGGCTTTCGAATTCACGAACTATAAGATTAAGAAATTACACACTTGTTGACGCCATATGTAAGGCAGTCATGTACTCATCCATACTAATATTATAAGTACCTACAAAAGTAAATCTGTGTGCTACTCTTTCACGGCTAAACCTCTGGACCGATCTTGATAAAACTTGCAATAGAGTAAGTTTGGAATCCAAAATGGATGTTGGCTACTTTTTGTTGGAACTACCCAAGTTCACGTTTCATGGTTCACGGTCGAAGCCGCGATAAAAAGCTAGTCGTACATATGTATATTTATATCGACCAACTAGTTTTAAAAGCAAGTCTGACTTTTAAAAGTATGAATCACGAAAGTTTTTTATACAAAAAAGTCAGATCCCAACCAAAGTTGATTATAATCTTTTTAATACATGACCAGGGTATTATTAAGTAGCAAATCGAATGGCAAACCAAATTATCTGGTTCGTTAGGCCTGTCTTTTAAGATGGGCTCTTAACTTGATTGTGCTGACTCATGACAAATTGGGTGCGGGTTTTCTCGCGATGTTTTTCCGTTTTATGATTTATTATTTGATAAGGAAACAGATGGGATAGCTACTAAGTGACGGTAAGATAGTTAATTGTGAAAAGATTCGAACAATTTTTTTGCTAAGTCATTTTGTTATTTTAGCTGTTAGCATTAGGTAACTGTTGAATAAAGTAACGAAAGTTTTCCTACCTAATGTAAGCACGTATTGTAATCCTAACTTTATAAAATAAATGATCCCCGATTTACCTTGGTCACGTTATAACTTCAGAATGACTATACCAAAGCGGTTGACTCTTATTTGGTTTATTTTATTGTCAAGGTTTCTATAACAGTAAATAAAAACCTGTAAAAATGTTTTTAAAATTTCTTTCGAAATAACCATTCGAAGTCTGAAAAATGATATAGAATAGTAATAGGCTTGCATTAAATAATTATATACTGTATCATACCAAGATTATTATTACTATAGCATATTTGCTTAAGTACAGTAACTAACCAAAATTTCACAACACTAAATAATTTACAACCCCAAAATACCTTACGACACTAAAATTCCAATCCTAATACAAATGTCCAGACGAACCGTATAACCAAAATAAATAGTCGCGAACACGAACTGAAACCTTAATACATATTCTATTTCGATACTAAATCGATTTAGCGATCGAATTGAACCGTTATCGAGTAGATCGCAAACCGCTGCCTTCACAGAATCGGTGATGCGAATGTTAATTGATTCGATTAAATTATTCTCGATTGTACACTGATCGTTTTGCGGGAATCGATTTGGAAGATTGTGTTTTTCGTGTGGTTTTTTTTTAAGATGTAGGAAAGGGGAAAGGGTTGTGTGGATTTTGTTTGGAGATAGATTTATACATATACCTACATATATGTGAACATTGTATTGCCATGGTTTACGGAAAAGGCAATTTATATATTCCATGTTTTTGTTACACGTTATTTATCTTATGAAATATTTAATGTTTATGTACAGAATTTTGAGATTTTAGTAGTCAATTTTCTGCCTCATATGCCCAGGCAAATGGGGCAGGATATAGGCTAGTATAGTATATAGCTGGCTATATACCATCAATGGTTGACTGGTAGTTTCAGAGGTTACCATGTTTAAACAAACAAAAAGACACTTCCGTTTTCATTATATTTTTATAGGTATTTAATTATTTAAAATCAGCGGTCATTTATTAACATGGTAAATTAAATAAACTAATCCTTTTTGTAGTCCAGTTTCTACATTTAAGTTAACTTTGCACAACGATAATAGTACGTCTTAACCTTAGGAAGCTGTTAACATAAAATTGTCTTTGTGGCGAGAAGACTTACTTACACACTGCTCTATACACTTGTACAGTCTACCCCACGAAAATATTAATACTCTGATCTCAAAACCGACTTTATAATCAAGGCAGGAAGGTTCATATTAGAAACGAATTTTTATGAAAGCGATGCGGTTTATTGTGCTTTGGATGTGTGCCAAGCAACATCCGAGGAATATATCGTTGTTTTTATTTTACTGAAGCAACGGAAAGGGGTTGATTTAAATTCTAGTTTTAGAGTTTTGAAAAGAAATGTTTAAAGAAATGAGAGGATGGCTATTTCGGGGTGATCTACTAATGCTATTATAAGTACATGTAAAAAGAAAACTGAGTTCTCTCATCCTCTTTTTAGATGTACTTATAAAGTATAAGATTTATGGAATAAGTCAAAATGAAGATATAATGTAGAATTAGTTTAAGAGTATAATTTACAATACTAGCTCAAAGTTTACATTTGAATTGAAATCTAAATTACACTAATATGTACCTAATATATTTTTTTGTTTTTATACGACTTCCAAATAGGAAGAGGTTTTGAATTCGATGATATGGTTTTATATATGTTTGTTTCGCGAGATCGTCAGCATTTCAAAAAATATATATTTTTCCGTTGTATAGGGTGGTCCCATATAAAATTTCATTGATAGCGGTTCTTTTTATCATTTATGTATAATCAATTATACAAATTCCTATTGCGTTGAATATCGACCATATTCTGTAACCAATTCGACTCAATTTTAATTAAGTTAAGCAATCATTCGACACCCAACTTTGGCCTTTACAAAACTTGAGCACATGCTTTACATCGTTAAAGTTGTAACCAAACCACGGTTACCGAGATAGTAACACTCTGTATACAAAGTTTAAACTTGCCAAGTTTCCAGAATAATGGCGTTACTTACAATAGAAACTCGAAAGATTTAAATTGTTAAGCATTGACAAAGATCCTTGCAAGTTTGGAAAGCAGTTTTTTTATTGTTTTGGTTGGATGAATGCTAAAAGGCCGATTACTTAAGCCGCAGTTAAATCTCAGGCTGTCTTAGCGACAGATACCTAGACATAGCTTTTATTTATTTCTTAATCATATCTGTTCTTTTTAAAAGAAGGTAAAGTTGTAGGTTTTACCCAATAGCCCAACTTAACATAAACCGAAACAAACTGGCCTACGCTAGTAATAATATATGTATCTATTATTAAAAGGCAATTCAGTTTTAATTTTTTTAACCCACCAGGGTATACGGTAAAATCAGATACACTGACCAGCAATTTGGTATTAAAATGGGATTATAAATAACATAACTTATATTACTAGTTTTAGGTAGTTGTTTTGAAAATTAGAGTTACAGAATAAATAATTTTAATTGCAGTAGCAAAAAGAGATTCTGACGACCTCCGTGGTCGAGTGGCGTACACACCGGTTTCAAGGTGTAGCTAGCTCTAAGGTCCCGGGTACGGTCCCTGGACGGGTCAATGTAGAAACAAATTTTTCTATATTGCGTCGGGTCTGGGTGTTTGTGGTACGGTACCTTCGTTGTTTCTGAATTCCATAACACATGTGCTTTGGCTATTACTTTGGGTTCAGAGCAATGTATGTGATGTTGTGCGCATTTTTTGGGATTCATTTATTTATTTTAACAAACAAGATTCCAATACATGACCGCATTTCTAAAACGAATTAGCAAAGGTCAAGTAAAAGTCATATTTCTTTTGAGGACGATCATAATCTGTATTGTAGAAATGATTTATTTGCATGACATTTTACAAACGATTAGGTATTATGCTTGTGCTCGTAAAATGAAAGTATTCTTGACATGTGGGTTTTAAATGATAATAAAATGGGTATGGATATGAAAAGTTATGAAAATGGTTCGTAAAATGTTTGGTAATTTGAAATTCGTTTATTATATTCAAAAGGGATGCGTAATTTTATTGTTTTGTGTAAAAATTACATATGGTTATTTGGTTATTCTGTATATTGAGTAACGTAAATAGAACGCAACTAAATATAGGTACGATATATGGCTTAAAACATTATATTGAGTTTAATAAATTTTTTCATCCCCTCGATATATGATTGATATTTTAGCCTAAGGAATGGGTAAAATGTCACATAGACAACATCACATACATTGCTCTGAACCCAAAGTAAGTAGCTAAAGCACTTGTGTTATGGAATTCAGAAACAACGAAGGTACACCCAGAGGTGTTTGTGGTGTCTGGGTCAGACCCGAGACAATGTAGAAAAGTTGGTTTCTACATTGACCCGTCCGGGTATCGAACCCGGGACCTCAGAGCTAGCGACACCTTGAAACCGGTGCGTACGCCACTCGACCACGGAGGTCGTCAAAAAAACAAAAAAAAAACATAAAAATCATTAAATACATTTACTCACTAATAGCAGTATATAAAAACAAATCTACATAAGTAAGTAATTATAGGTACCATACTTGACCTAGCAACAAAATATCAAAAAAGGCAGTTACCATAAAGTTTTTATTCATTCTGAACTCCTTTGATTCGGTCCAAGTTTTTCAATTACCTCGCCATTTAATGGTAAAGTATTTTACTAATGGGCCCAGCCACGCAACCTCGCCACTTTACATGAATTATGCTTTATAGCTTTTGCTTGTTTAAATCGAGATCGTAAATCGGTTTTTAATAATGTGTTGTGATACGCTTTTTGTGTTTAGCTTTATATTTTGATGGTTGGTTTTAGTTTATAAATCCAAATTAAAAAGTTTTTATTTCTCATAAACCAAAAAAAAGGCGCTTAAGAAACGTTACGTTAAAAACTACTGACTCTAGTTGCTCGGTTCCAAAGTGTCCTTCCTATGGAGAAGAGCCGGCAAGAAAATCCATAGGTTACTCTTTTTTAAAAATAATTTTAAAAGAGTAACGTAAAAATTGTGTCTTGAATTTACAAAAGGGGTGTTCATACTTAAATCTAATACAAGAACAAACAAAGACTAAAATTAAATCTTATATAGATAAATAAAACTAACACGCGTCAAAATACTCATCGTCATCCTTGTCAATGGCGGGAAAGGTGCCCAGAAGGCTGGCAGCATTGCCACGTTGAATGGCTATGCCGATTCTCTGTGCAAGGAACAAACCAGCTCTCTGATCACGAGTAGAGTCTACCAAACGTTTTGACAGTTCTTTAAAAAGATTTCGTGCACTCGGACCCCATGACCCGAGCGTTTCAACCCCAAACGGCTCGAAAATATAATTACCCATTAGGTTATTATACTTTCGCCGTTTAAGGGTCTCCGCTGCTCCAGCAGCAGCGCCAGGAGAGGCCGCCGAACTTAGAACGTGGGATGGCGCAAGGGTGTCGACGCACGTTGCGTCCCACACCAAAGGCCGACCCAATTTCCAAGGCAACAATGACATACCGTCAGGTCTCTTACCATCGCTGCGCACCAAACCATTGGGTTCCAAAACAGCTGGTACACCGGCAATGACAAGAGCACGACGGATAATGTCATTAATATTTGCGTGACGGGATATACGTCCTGCGCTCCTGCTGCAGGACAAGCCATGGTGACCGAGGCAATCGACTGTTTCACCGCATTGACACCGATGACATGCGACACAAGGTATACCTAAACGTAAACTGATGGCGAGCCGGAAAGTATTGTCATCCAAAATCGTACCAAGAGTGGTTGACGGAAGTGCCTGTAACCAGAGGCCCGATTCCCATTCTCCCACAGCCAGGAGACGCGCGCGCTCTGCAGTGTTGATTGACGTATTAATTAATTCTTTCCGTATCAAACTGCAAAGCGGCTCGTCCCACTGCCTCTGAGAAGAACGTTGCTCGGGTAGATCTGTGCCCGGGCAGGACAATTCCCAACTATTTACTGCCTCAGTCATGCACAGAATCTGAAAATCAACCAGAGAAGACCCTAAGATTTGCCTGGTTAATTTTTCAGTGCTGTGGACCGAAGACAAAAATGCTGGTAAGCCTAGACTGGAAACTTCAAAGGGGTGTTCTAAATAGGACTATATTGATAAATCGAATCTTTGCGGAGGTCATATGATTAAAACGAGTGAAATAGGGCTTTTCAGACTGAAAGCTACCCAATTAAGAGGCGAATGCTGACCCTGAGAAAGTGAGAACCGTGTATTGTAGCCTTAGTTTACAAAAAGCCACACCTTCTTCCAAGGCCGATCTATGTTGGAGTAGCCATTCATAGAAGATTACTGTATTTTACATGGAGTGACTTCCTATCTGACCTCCACAACCCATTTCACTGGGTAATACAGTAAAATGGCTTGTAAACACTAAAAAAGATTTTAAATAGGTATATTAATTCCTTCATCAAGCACAGTACTTAAAAAGTTTAAAAGAACATAAGGCTTTTGTAATTATGATGAACGATTTATAAAGTGTGTTGGAGTTCTTATAATTGTCCAAAAATTTCCTTGGCCGGAAGTAAAATCATTAAGTTTAAGAGAGGATTTTTAACCCTTATTAAAGATACGTATTAAAAATCCTATTATGTCTGTTTAATACCATCATACCATCACGCCTATATTCCCCGAAGGGTTAGGCAGAGATGTACCAATGTACACCCACAGTTCGCCGGTATGTTTAGGTCCCATGTAACAGGGGGCGAGCCTATTTTCTGTTTAATGTTAGAACGATATGTGCTCTCTTTTACATTGTATACCGATTTTTTTTTCTAAGCAATAGCTTAACTAATTATCTTTCTTTAATAAAAGATTAATCGTACACACGGTGATCAAGTTATCAAAATGAGAGATGTTAAGAGAACTGCACTCAAAACCAGAAGATTATTTCCAACCTAAGAAACATCTGCCACCCCGAGTTGACCTGCAGTTGCCTAAATAAAACCCAGTTAATATACTGCGAGCTCAAGTAGGTACCTGCAAGTATAATTTGGCAAGATGGCGGATCATAGACCACTCAGTGTGAGCTCGTGCAGCTTTTCCGACCAGACAATGCCGCACTTGTTGGAGCACTCAAAATATCCGGACAAGTAAACTTCTGCCAATGATGCCACAGTTAATGTGGTCTAATGGACGCATACATGACTAATTTTTATTTAATGTCTGATAGAAACATGAAACATATGAGATAAGAATTTTTGTTTTTCCATATTATAACGACCGCCGATACACTAATTTGAAATGTCGCATGAAGACACGATTGTGACAAACCCCATTCCTAAACTTGAAATCTCTCTTTCTACTGAATTTGTGTGATGAGCACGATCATTTGTTCTGTGTCTGGGTGTAATTTATCTATAATATTATGTATTTAGAAATATATAAGTAATAGTATGTTTATCAGTTATCTGGTTGCCATAACACAAGCTCTGCTTAGCTTGGGATCAGATAACCGTGTGTGAATTGTCCCGGAATATTATTATTATTATTATTAATTGTATATTATTTTAATAAAGCAACAATTGCGTGTCAAATATTTTTATTATCTAAAAACTAAATATTATTTGTCTTTTTATAACCATTATCCGGTACCCCATTTAGCAGGAACAGCAAAAAACTTAGCAAAAATAGAATAAAAATACAACCCCTCCGCAATATAATTAGTTCTTCTAATAAAAGTTAACAGTAACAAACTGTTTCAGACATTTTTCAGTTCATTAGCTGTGACAACGCTACTCCTCTAAAAATATTATATAATTCTCTGGGAAATTTCTAGAGAAAAACGGAGATATTTATTTGCTGTAGTACATTATGATATAAGCCGAGCCTTGGGAAATAAATTCTTACAAAATTATATAAGAGTTGCATTATTTAGTATTTTTTTTACTTAAGGGTAGACATATTTAAAATCTCTAGAGCAGTTAGAATATTACCAAATAATACTAGAAACCGCATATAGTGGTAATCGAGAAAAGCGTTTCAAAATATTGAAATCTATTCGTTCAAAACTGGAAAAAACAGTTTTAGGCATTTTTGATTTAACATTACCTACATGTAAAGTACTGGGATGGAAAACACTTGATAATTATTAATAATAGGAATCTGGGGGCACGGCAGTGCCCCAGCCAAGTCTCGAGCAAAACGGGCACGGCCGTACCATTCTTTTCTCGAAGCGTTTCGCAGCTATTTCACCCCCCCTGTATCATCGATACGGACAAAGCTAGGGGTTTAGGTTTTCGATGACCTAGAGTAAGTATTAAAACAAGCTCAGCCTCAAAATTACATGACATTTGAACTAATAGTTTACGAGTTATGAGCGATCAAAGTTACACCATTTTGTCACTCACTGACTCACTCACTGACCGATCATCAAAAATCTAAGGTACTTCTAGCAAACTTAGAACCTTCAAATTTGGTACCAAGATAGGTTTTTAGCTACATGTAAAGGGAAAATTATAAAAACGGTAATAAATTACATACCTTAGTAAATAATATGAAACAAATTTATATTTGCGGTTTTACAAGAACATAGTATATGAATTTGGACTGCATTGTTAACTTTGTTCTTTGTTTATGTACAAAAAGCAAATATTTTTTATAGCAATTTTGTTTATTTATAAAAAGAAAAGAAAGATACCTACAAAAAATAAATGAGATCCCACCAAAAACATTCAATGTAAAAAAAAGCCAAGTCTCTCTATGCAATTCTTCCATCGTAAAAAGTTTTGAGATCGCATAGGAGCCAAGTCCTGTTCAACTTAATTTGTAATAATAAGTCAATATTTTGTGACTATATCTATAGTTTTGTTTACATTACAATAATAGTGACTTGGCCATGAGCACAATAAGATACAAATATAAAACGGCATATTTGGAGGAGTTGCAAGTAAATAATAAATAATATCAGGACCCCTTAACCGACAGTCGGTATCATCCAAGATCAGTGAACTGCACATGCACTATGGCGCATGTTTAGTCCATAGTGTCCATAATATATATAATATATAAATTCAACGGTATTTGCACGTAATTACAAGGAGCAAACGACCTTTAACTTGTGCTCATGGCCAAGTCACTGTTATAGTAATGTAAACAAAACTATTGATATAGTCACAAAATATTGACTTATTATTACAAATTAAGTTGAACAGGACTTGGCTCCTATGCGATCTCAAAACTTTTTACGATGGAAGAATTGCATAGAGAGACTTGGCTTTTTTTTACATTGAATGTTTTTGGTGGGATATTGTTTAAATCAACATGATCTCCCGAGCCTTTTCCCAACTATGTTGGGGTCGGCTACCAGTCTTACCGGATTCAGCTGAATACCGTATTTTAACATGGAGCGACTGCCTATCTGACCTCCACAACCCATTTTACTGGGAAACACAGTATCCCATGGTAAGACTGGTTGTCAGAATTGACTTAACGAGTGCCATAGATCTATGTATGACAGCCGGGACCTACCTGTTTAACGTGCTTTCCGAAACACGGAGGGGTCTCGGTATGTTATAAATGGTCACCCATCCACGGACCAACCGCGGCGAGCGCGGCTTAACCTGTATTATCGGTCAAACCGTACGGCTTACACTTAGCCACGAGCCTTAGAAGCCTTAGGAATATTGTTTAAATAACACTAATTAAATTTAAAATATCGATAAATGAAAAAATCGAATAGAACTAACTACATTACATATTTCTTAATCGAGTTGAAATGTGTTCGGCTAATACTACATCCTTTCTCAACATCCAATTTACCAACAATAAAATGGTACCACGTTCATACCAACTTTATAACGGTCATGTTCAGAGTCAAATAAATAAAGTGAATTTGTTCTTCATCAATATTATACCTTTTTTGTGACCAAAAAGAAAAAAAGATCTCGTTTTTATTCTGTACACGTTTGGTAGAATCGATCCCCGAGTGTAAATGTCATTTAAATTGTAATTTAGATCGGTCGGCCATTTACGTAAGCTTTTTTGAAGTTTTGTACTGTTATGAACAAAATTCGATTTTAGATTGGTATTGTAAAACATGTTGTAAAGCAATTATTTAAAACAATTCCTTAATCGTGTTCATTCATTATTTTTTGTTTCAACAAAAAGTTTCGCTAAATTTATTTCACAATTATGCTAAGGACGTGTCTACATATTTTTGCTTGTGACTGAACTTTAAATGGCTGAAAAAACTGGAGTTAGGTATATGGTAATTCTTTATTGGTTTTAAATTGTATTGAAGGTTGTGATAATAGAAATTTTCAGATTTTAGGTTATACTTTAATTTAGATATGTCGATCGCAGACTATTTATAAAGGAATAAATATGCGTGCTATCTTAGGACAAAACAAAAGTATTGATTGATATAGTAAGTATCTCAATTTACCTTATAACTGTTTACTAACACGCACACATAAAACCACGACACACAAACATACACACATAATGCTCTTTCAATTGTTTCGACCTAACCAGACATGTAATTTAAACTTTACATGACTTTTACGATTATCTGTCAATGTTATAAAACAATCCCTTTGGGTCTCATTTGAATGTTACACAACCTTTTATCTGATGTTAAGACTTATCTGTATTTTAGTCACGAAATAAATAAATAAATGCGGACAACATCACATACATTGCTCTGAACCCAAAGTAAGTAGCTAAAGCACTTGTGTTATGGAATTCAGAAGCAACGAAGGTACCACAAACACCCAGACCCGGGACAATCTAGAAAAGTTGGTTTCTACATTACAATATATCGTCGGAATATTATGAAACAACGCTTTTGCGGTGGATAAAATACTTAGGTATTTAAAATGTATGTTTTTTTTAATTAACCCGCAGCTGGATTTGCACTTGGAGCTAAAAAAATGATGCATTGTACACATAACCTTAGTCTCAAATCAATATATCTATTGGTTTGAACCATATAAAAAAATCGTGTGGTAGTTTTTGAGTTTATCGGGTTCATGCACGCATACAAACAGACGCGGTTTGGGACTTTGCTTTATTTAGACAATTCCCTATTTATCACTGTACAATAGAAGTTACTTAAAAGAGATCTTAGTAGGTGTTGTATTAATCATGCTTCTAAAGCATGCAAGCAAAAAATCAAAATTAGAAAAACAAAAAATATACATATAAGTTTCAATAACCCAGAATAATAGTTTTATTTTAGCGATAATTACCAACCTACAATACTACTTATTATTATTTATTATATACTAGCTGTACCCGCGACGATGTTCGCGTTCATATCAGTCATCTGTGCGAATAAATATAAATTAGACTGTGGTATAGAGGGTCACCATCACGAACTACCTAGACACCGGCTACAGAATGTTCTTTTTATATATTTAAAAATTTACAAAACACATGAACACTTCAATATTATCTTGTTTCGCTAGATGAATGTTTCTAAGTAGTCTGCTATACGCAAAATGTATCAGATGTGGAACCTAGAGTTTTGTCACAAATATTGCTTGACACGTGCCAAAAAAAACAATTTACCGCTTTTTTTCTTTTGCAATAGTATTTCGTTGGTACAGCAGTCCCTAGTAAGACAACCGAGATCGGGGTTTTGGTTCGAAACCCCGAAATTCGAAATACTGAACTACGCAGTAAAATTGAAAGTAGATATCAATATTATTTACGCTCCGCTCTTCTCATCTCTGCTTTGGTGAAGTCCGGTTTTAAGACTAAGGTAGTGTTCTCATCTTAGTTAATAGCTACCAGATGTCAGTGCGGTGCCTAAGCCTAGAGTATATGTGGAAATAAGTTAAGGAACTTAGCAGCTAGGAACTATGTGGTCTGGTAATGGTGGCTGCTAATGAAAGGCAAAAGAGTGTGCGAGTGTGTTGTTTTTAAAGGGATGAACGACTGAGATAAGCAGGCTCCATTTTAATAAGGTATTTACCTGAGACCCGTGAAACTGAAAGAAAACGTTGACAATAGAGAGGCGCAGGATCAGAACTACCAAAACTGTGGTTAAAATTATTTATGACTGGAAACTAAGTAATAGACCAAGGACAACCGCATTCTACCCTGATCAAAGCCTTGGACTGGGGCTGTATCCTTTACAATAAAGTCGCTTTATGCTGCCCAGACGAAATGACGGCAGGTGGACTAAGACGGTGACAGAATGGTGGCCAAGGCATGGCAAAAGAAGCGTCGGTCGTCCGGGAGCAAGATGGGTCGATGACATAGTTAAAGTCTCGGGTCGAGTCTGAATGAGGCTGGCACAGGACCGTAGAAAATGGCACGAAAAAGGGGAGAACTATGCCCAACAGTGGGAGGAAAAGTTCTGTGGATGATGATGATACTGCCCAGCATAAGGTGCTGAGCTCAAATGATGCAATATTAATTTTAAAATGTAGAGAATGCGATAGAAAGTTTATTTTATTTTAGTTTTTGGGCCAAACTTCCAGTAAATAGGTACACAAACTAAATGAAATTTGTAAACGAAAAAATAGAAGATTTATCTGGATCAACGCATTAAAACCCGTGTAGCAAGCTACCTTAAAATGAATATTAAAGAGTAAGTACTTACTAAAAAATTATATCATAAAAGATCATTGGGTTTTGAGTTAAAACAATAAAAATTTACAAATACAAAAAAAAACTTGTCCATGGAATTCTATAGATGACCAACAGAAAACATTACACATTACTTTGATGAAATAATTTAAAAAAGTTACTCCTGAATTGAAAAATAAGATTCCTCATAGATCACAACTATAAAATGATCTATGAGGAATCTTATTTTTCAATTCAGGAGTAAATGTCGGTGCCATAGATTTATATCTATGGTCAGGGCATTTACGCCAGACGTTCTTTACAGCATATGACATGCTTGATCTGCAATGAGCAACACACTTAAAATTTAAAATACAAACATAATAATTTTGAGCTTATGCATCGGTCTAGTAAAAAATGCACGACATAAATGTTGCTAATTGCGAAAGAAACAACAAAATGATACAAAGATTTAAACTAATAAAAGTTAACCTAATAGAACACAAAAAGTGTTAGCTCGACTGAGACTTGAACTTGAGTAACAAAACATTCAAACTTATGTAACAAAAAGGACTCAAGAACAAAAATACAATCATTAACAACTGGATTTGAACCTGCAGCATGGACATCCATTTCCAATCCTACAACCACCAAGCTGTTTACTACGACAGCTAGTTTTCCAAAAAGTATACTTCAATCACAATGAAGAATGGTCGCTATGGCTACCGTAGCCTGCCATAGTTACCTCTTGTTTATATGTCAATAATGCCAATTTACGTGTGCAGATGAGAAAATGAATTTGGAAATTTAAAGCTCCACCCCGTATTACCTAGATATAGTTGCGTGTTTAAAAATAGCTAACAACCGTCTACGATTTACCAAAAACATTCTCTCAATTTTTTACTGCTATCAATTCAGTAGTTCATAATTGATACTGTAACATGAAATCTGATCCCCGGCAAAATAATGTTGTAATTTACTGTTTTATTAGATGTATAGAAGAAAATGCGCAACTCCATCTATGAATTTTAAAAACAACTATTAACCTCTATTAACCTCGCCAACATGATCAAATTTAAATTATTTATATCCAAAAAGGGCTTACACATATAGTACTAATAGAATTATCTATACTCCGTTAGAGCATTTTCTTTGTACTAAAACTTGTATTATATTATATTTTCATACCTTTTTACTATTTATTTACATTTTTCCGATGAATTTTCAGTACTGAATTGATGCCGACGCTTGACCAATAGATGGCGCTGTATGTCCGGAATAAATTTTATTTTTTATTTTATTTTTTTGTAATAAAAACTATCCTATGTCCTTTCTCAAGTTCCAAACTATGTCTGTACCAAATTTCACACAAATCGGTTCAGTAGTTTAGGCGTGAAGCAAAGACAGACAGACAGACAGACAGACAGACAGACAGACAGAGTTACTTTCGCATTTATAATATTAGTTTGGATTATATTATGTTTGTAATCAAAAAAGGTTATTTTTTATTAAAACTACAAATTCGTATTACCCAAAAAGAAGACATAAAAATCTCCTTCTCTCACTGAGTGACATTTCAATCTTATAGCTCTCAAAATGCAGCAAAATAAATCTTTTGAATAAATTTTTCGTCGCGAACTAAATGGGAAGTGTAATAAATTCTTGAAACTAGTGCTTGGGGTATGTCGTTAGCAATATGTTAGACGCACTTGGAGCCGTGCCGTTGCCAAGACCATATAAAAATACAATAACGACTTGAGGTAGTAAACTGTTTTGGTGAAAATGTGCAGACGAATATTATTTTGGACTGTGTGAAAAGTGTTGCCTAAGTTATATTTTTTAGTTTCCTTTTTTAAGGAATATTATGAGTTGATTCTCATATAAATATAAGTATGAAATAAAGTCCAGTTACTTACACCATTTATAACACAAGAACGGGTAGACAGATAATGACAATCATCGACTATGTGGATTCCTCTCCGCACCAAATAGAATTACTCAAATTTGATGTTGTACGAGTAAAAAACTATAATAATAGTACGCGCATGAATTTTCCGGGGCAAATAGTTAAAAAAAAAAACACATAATTCAACTCATTTGGTTACCACCCACTTGGAAGACAACCTGGGGCCCGATGCCGCTATTTTAAGTCAGTGAGTAGCGGGTTAATAAACGTTCCAGTGTACTTGTTATTGTGCCTAATCTTCGTATTCAGATAAGAACAGTCCCTTGCAATCCTAGAATGACAACAGTGGCAAGTAGGTGTACATTTGTCATTAAACTAAAATTAACTGAATACGAAAATTAGGCACAAAAACAAGTACACTGGAACGTTGATTAACCCGCCACTCACTGACTTAAAATAACGGCATCGGGCCCCTGAATGCGATATTATAAGTATGTGATATTGGGGACTTTTGTAAGTAATTAATGATGAACAAAAACTCACTAGATATTTGAACCAAGATAGGACTACCTTAAGACTGCAATTACCATTTTTAACTTGTTTCATTTTCATTCTGTGTATGCGCATCTATTACTCATGATATATGTTTACTAAATAGGTACCTTCTGACACAAAGTAGGTAGATGTATGATAACAAACAACATGCAATATATAAAAAAGCCTTTCGCATTTATATACGAACAAAAACGACGCATCAATCCTGCTCGGCGCTTATTCGTCTTTTCTAAAGGTGCGGTTACACGGACTACCTGGAGTAATCCGAAGTAATTTAATAATGGTCTTGAAATGCTAATAATTTCTCCATATTCATACATAAAACTGTGCGACTAACTTGTGTATTCAAGAATATATAATTTAGTATCTATATTTGTTTGTTTATAAGGTGTGGCGTTCCACAGTACTTTGTTGAGAATTCCTGCATAGTACTCAAGTGGTCTTGAAATAGTATTCTTCCAATAACATAGAAAATATGGGTATATTCTAGGTTTTTTTTTTAATTATTATGAATGGTATATACTCAGCATAGTGTTGTTGGTCGCATAATTCTTTTGTTTCGTTACATAGCAAATTTATTTATGCCTTCCTTTAGACTTTTACAATGTATTCGGTATTTTTATATTTTATCTTTTGAGATCTATCTATCTTTTGACGGGCCTGTTTGTCTAGTGGTTAGTGACCCTGACTGCTATACCGGAGGTCGTGGGTTCGATTCCCACCAAAGACAAATCTTTGTGTGATGAGCACGATCATTTGTTCTGCACATTACACCCAGACAGGGTGTAATTTATCTTTAATATGTATGTATTTATAAATATATAAGTATGTTTATCAGTTGTCTGGTTACCATAACACAAGCTCTGCTTAGCTTGGGATCAGATAACCGTGTGTGAGTTGTCCCGGAATATTATTATATAAAAAAAAGAATATTATATTAGATAAAATGAAGAAATATTATTGTTCCGTGTAACCGCCGCTTTATCCGCTCGATCTCATTACTCGGGCCGCTGACGTCACAATCCGTCGTCGTGATGTATTTCATCCGCCGGTAACAACTGTATCCGTATGCTCTATAGTCTTTTCTCTATAGCATTTCTATGCTCGATACGATAGCATCTGGTAAACGAGGACTCAGTCTGTATGTTACGACTCAATGGGTAGAGACAAACTGGTATATTACGACTCAATGAGTAGAGACATATCTTGGTGGATGCTCTTTTTTATTATATGAAGGAGATGGGTTGGTATATAACGTTGTTTATAATAAAAGCTGTGACCCGCGGTTTTAATTGGTGTGCTTTTCGTTTAAGCCAAGTAACGCAGTGTTATAAACTTATAACCTTCCTTGAGAAATGAGCTTTCAAATGTAATTATTTTTTTTCTAACCCAGCTAGTAATTTCAGAGATTACTTTTTTAACATTTCAGACATTAAAAAACAACAGACTCTTTGGTTACATATGAGTATAGATAACTTAACATGCATTCGTGAAACGTTCAAGAGAAAGTGTATTGTTGCCAATTACCGGTTTATTGAGCCTGAAATATAAGGCGCTTACCAAAGAATTGGATATAAAAGACCACAATAATTATTTGGAAATTACAGGATGTTTGTACCTGAAGTGAGTAATTAATGTATTTAATTGTTATTATTCTCTTAATGTCAAGAATTCAATTGGTTTGTCAAATATTGCTGAAAAGGTTTTAGACGTATAAAATTAAGCTCGTTTTTTCACGCACAGAAGAACTGTTGGGAACATAACTATTACAAAAATATTTAAGCGTTAATATTTTAAAACAAATATAAAATATGCTAGGAACTAAAAACACTTGGGCAGCAAAATGAAATGAAATTACTTTATTTTTTATAATAAGTCCTTAGGTTTTTGCAAGGTTTTTCAACAAGGTTGATTTAATAACTTTTGTGAGAAATATACAGGTGTATACCCTTATTCATGAGCTCATGTTTCAAGAGCTTGGCTAACGCGCGAAAATCTCATAAATATGCACTAGATTGGCACAACACTAGTTGTATGAAATTAAACCAAGACTAATTGGGGCAGCACTAGTGCGACGATATAAAACCTAGCCTAATTGTATTGTTAATTTACATATAGCTCTAATTATTAATTGCCTTATGGTCTATTAAGATAATAGATTATAATTGAATTCACAATTACGTAAATAAATAAATATTTATTTTATGAAGACAGCTCATAAATAATTATAATAATAATATTCCGGGACAACAAACACACAGTTATCTGATCCCAAGCTAAGCAGAGCTTGTGTTACGAAAACCAGACCACTGATAAACATAGTTATACATTTCTAAATACATACATATTATAGATAAATTACACCCAGACACAGAAAAAAATATCTCAAATAGAGGCCTGAAAATGCGGCGAAATGGTTCCAGTAAAGGATGGTACGGCAGTGTTTGCTTCGCGCTCGACTTGGCGGGGGCACTGCCGTGCCCCCCGATACATCACACAAAGATTTGTCCTGGGTGGGAATCGGACCCACAATCTCCAGTATAGCAGTCAGGGCCACTAACCACTAGACCAACAGGCCCGTCTTAAATCAAGACTCCTTACTGTTTTAACTTACTTCTTAACAAGATTATTAATTGATGAACAAAATAAATTTTAATAAATCTAAGTCTAGCATAAACACTGATTTATTTAGCTTCTGCTTTAGTTCATAGTTTTCAAACTAGAATGGCTTCAGTCCAAGTATTACATTAGGCAAACAGTTTACGACAGTTTAGAATTTATGGCCATTAACAGTATGCACATTAATTGTCTAGACCTTACGTCTCGAGTTATGTACTAATATATGAGAGCTGTAGAATTACACTTATTTAAACGTAGCTTTCTGAGGCCAAATAACATAGAAACCAATCTCAAGCCATTTGATTTGATTGTTAGACTTTTCTCAACAATATACAACAAACTAAATTCAAATTCTTTTAGAAATGAAGGGTTAATATCTGCAACATCCACTAGAAAAAAACACCATTTGCCATTTTAGTATAAAATAATGCATCTCTTTAAATTATCATAGATCAAGCTAATATCAAATCCTAAGAAGTAAAATGCATAGCTTTCAGAGTAAATAAAAATACAATCGACATAAGCTATCTGATCTTTATCTAGTGTAGCTTTGGCCTAGTGGTTCACTGAACGAATTTGTATGCACAAGGTTGCAGGTTCGAACCCAGGCAAGTACCAATGTGGCTTTTTCAAAGTTCATACTACTTTCTTAATTATTCTAAGACACTTCTGAAAAACGGTGAAGGAAAACATCGTGAGGAAACCTGGATTCCAAAATTGGGATCTGAAATCGCCAATCCGCAGAGAGCAAAGCGTGGTGATCAATGCTCGTGCCTTCTCTATATGGGAAGAGGCCTGTGCCCAGCAGTGGGACGTTTATAGGCTGGATTATATCTGATCTTTATGTTTCAACCTAGCCCATCGGAAGCCACTAAATCACTGCAAGCTTCCGGCTTTTAAGCTATAATAGCTCTGAACTAAAATTAAAGTGCCCGAAGTAATCTATTGGAAAATAATAAAAAGGTTAAACGGTGGTTATGCCGTCATTATTTCTACGGAAACAATTTTTCGAAGCACCTAATTGAGTACAAGGAATGAAAAATGGTTCGCGAAAGTCTCGAGAGGTGTTACAGGGTTAGGCAACTTAATAAGATCCAAATTAATTTATTTTTTATTAAACTTTTTATCTCAGTCTACATCGGCCTACTGCTGGACATAGGCTGATCCCATTTTACGCCACAGGACTCAGACCCTTACCTTCAGTATTTAGTCCGATTATAGTACGCGCGTTATCATCTGAGTCGTCAGGTCATAAAAGTCTAAAAAGATAGGAATGTGCAGCGCGCCGGACCCTAGTTATCGATAAACGGCTACCTGCGCACGTTCTAACGATGAGTCGCTAATTATTTGTACGATTCTGATGGGTCGGTTTCCAATGTAATTGCAGTGCATTCGAATATTGTTTTTTTTTTTAATTTTATTTACAAGATACTATTTACCCATATATATACAAGAGAACAAACGTTACTTATTGATAATATGTCTATTGTTACGATATTCACTAAACGGCTTCATAAGACCCATAAGTGCAAGCGAGATAGATATAGAGAAATGATTTATGGCCCTAAGACTCAGATGATAACGCGTGTACTATAGTATAACGTAGCAGACCTTTTTCTGGTCATTGTGAAAAACTACTTGTATTGGTTAAAACTTTTTAAGCCCAGTGGTCGATCATTTTCCATAGTGCGTTGGGTTATCGTCCTATACTACGTCTTGCTACTTAAATTTTCAAGCAATAAATGCTCAATGGTATGCAATCTAACGTTACTTATGAGCTAGTCTAATGATCAAGCTAGAAAGTGGCCATAGGAACACCGTATCTCAAGCGAAGCAGATATGAAAGCTGTAGGTATATACTCGTAGCTAGCTCCTCAAATATTTTAAATATAAAATTAAATCTCTTTAGAAGCTGTAAGGTATGTATTCTTTATATTTTTCTTGGATTTACCGTGATCGTTGGACCACCTCTGCTGTGTGGGATAGAATAGTAAATCATTGTTGTTTAATCTGGGGCCTATCTGTGAGTTATGAGATGTCAGTATCGTGACCCATCGATACCCCTTGTTGGGTCATGGTTTTACGTTCAATTGCTTTTCTAAAGATGCTTTATTTTTTTAAACTGGTTGCTGAACGCATCATGCTTTGGGTTTTAGAATTTTAGATATAATAATTTTATTTATCTATATAAGATTTAATTTTAGTCTTTGTTTGTTCTTGTATTAGATTTAAATAATTTTGGCTTGAGACATTAGGTACAAAATATTATGTGAAAAGAGACCTTTCTTAAACGACACGAGGAAAGAAAGGTGCAGTCGTTTCTAAGCCCTAAACTTAACAGATTACTGATTTTATTAGTAAAGTAAGTTAATGCCTAGGATGGTTTTAAGCGAGATACCACTTCTTCTTTTGTAAGCCTGCAACTCAAAAATTCTTCTGAAGTAGGCAGTACGTACTTCTGCACATTTCAGACAGTTTGAATATTTTTGTTTGTCTTTTTATATCGTTAAAAAAATATTCTTTCTTTTTTCAAAATAAATAAATAATTATAATAAATGCGGACAACATCACATACATTGCTCTGAACCCAAAGTAAGTAGCTGAAGCACTTGTGTTATGGAATTCAGAAACAACAAAGGTACCACAAACACCCAGACCCGGGACAATGAGGAAAAGTTGGTTTCTACATTTACCCGTTCGGGGATCGAACCCGGGACCTCAGAGCTAGCGACACCTTGAAACCGGTGCGTGCGCTACACGACCACGGAGGTCGTCAAAAAAATGACTATTTTCAGCCAAAATGTGGTACATTAAATAAAGCCTTGTTATTAGAAGGTTAATATTTCGGTTTTGCGTTCGTTGTTGTATGGCCGAACATAAATAAAGCGAGTTTAATCGAGTGTTTTATCTCTGAATTATGAGTTGTCGATAACATGTCCAGCCTGGGTATGGTTACCATACTGTGGGCAAGGTTTGGGATTTAAAATTATAGTGTGATTTTAATTAATTCAAGAGTTAAGATATTGTTAAGCTATCGTTGGATGGATCGTATAGTGATTTAGTAAACAAATACCAGAATTTAACAGTACGGAGATTAGTGAAAAGGTATGTTTTTTTTTTATTTGATAGTAGGCGCTGCCTATCATTGCATTGAAAAGCGAAGTCACATTGTTTCTTTATTGCTTTCAAACTATATTTGGCCACATTTTGCAGTTGTAGTAAAATGGCAATCGGCGGCCGTTTCATTACTACTATTATGGAGAAAAATATTTCATAACATAACATAAAAACATACCATCACGCCTGTATCCCCGAAGGGTTAGGCAGAGGTGTACCAATGTACACCCACAGTTCGCCGGTATGCTTAGGTCCCATGTAATAGGGGGCGAGCCTATTGCCACTAACCGGGCACAGATCCATACTCCGACCTGCTACTGAGAATTTCATAGAAAACCCCAATAACACCTTGGTTGACTTGGGAATCGAACCCAAGACTCTACACTAGGCCAACGCGCAGTTATTTGTTTGTTTTTAGCCTTTGTTTTAAATTAAATGTAAATAATATCTTACATAAACTAAAATCATAGTCACCGTACAGTCCTGTTATGATGTACCACCGGTTTATTGGTGGTCATAATAAATTTACGTTTCGCGTTATATGCAAGACCAATGCCTGTACCATGAACTCATAAAGTAAACCTTATTCCGTTGTGTGAGCGAGACGGCGCTAGACGCAGTGTAGAGTGACGTCTCGCTCCCACAACGGTTACAGTCCTGTTTTCAGAGTTTATGGTACAGGAATGGCGGTATAATAGTTATTTGTTGACGGTAATCCTGTTGTATTTACTTTACTACCAATTATTGGTAATGGTTTAATTTATGGATGTTAAGTGATGTGGGCGTAGAACGGTTAAGTGTTGTTGTATGTTTTACTTTGGTGGTCGCAAATAAATAATGATAGATGCACGACTGTGTCCATATTTTTAATTATTATTCTATAAGTTTAAGAAGATTAATTTTCTACGATGAAATAATAACACTTAATCAAGTTTTTAGGTAGCCCTAATGATAAAAAAAAACATATTATTATATACCTACTTATGTTCGAAAACGCTCTGGCAAGTATGTGGTTTTAAAACTATTTTTCTCTCTCACTAATTAAATTATCAATTTTCACATACCACTTAAAACTTATTACGTTCAAATTAATTAATTTTTAGTAGGTAATATGTTTTTGCGAATTGAGTTATTATTATGTAGATTGTATTGATATATTGTGAAGATTTCCTTCTTTCCTTCTTTCAAGTATTTCAGTACATTTCATAGAAAACCAAAGACGATCGGTATAGACATTTCCCTGTAATATATCAAATTCGATGCTTCTCGGTATTGTTAAGGCTTGGCTCTTTCCATACCTCCTGTGAGATTGAGTTATACTGCCAGATATTCAAAGCTTGAAAATTTCGTTGAGGTGAAATAGATTTTGATTATGCGCTTTCCGGAAATTCTGGCATTGGATGGAAGCTTTTATGTCATGAAAGTTACAGAAATGTTCCACTGAAATATTACTGGATGCTTATGCTACATAGATCCACAAAGTAACGATTTTTAAAGTTATTATTCTACAATTGTATGCGAAAGGTTTTAATTATATTAACCGGAAAGAAATCACATTTTTTTTAAATACAACTTAAGATTTTCAATTTGAGTTATGTAGTCTATGTATGTCTATATCTAATTTGCATCATATTATATACGTACTATTTGTGTGTATGTCTATTAAAATTGAAAATTTGTACACTTCTCTCTGCCTCACCACTTATATAAAAAAATCCCACTATCACTCAAAGGTTTGCTGGAAGAAAACACAATTTTGAGTTAAGCTCGCCTCTGTACATCAACGGATTCTAATAAATGTAATGTGTATATGTGTACAATAAAGAATTAAGAATAAGATTTTTTTCAATTTTGTTAGTAACTATACTTATGTATGTTATTATGTTTTGAAAGAATTACAAAGATTTCGATATTACTAAAACAATAGGCGTACGTATGCAATAGAAATTACTACTCAAAGAAGATACCTACCTAACGATATCATATTCCCTTACCAAACTAACATTATTGCTAGCTCGAACAATGCAGTAATCCAATATACGTACATAGACGTAGGACGTAGATGCATCAACTTGATTACCGTAACTAGACAACGTAACGTAACTCAGTTACGTTAAAAGCCTCTCACGACAAAGTGGTTGTGTTATGGCGGACCTTGTTATGTTATGACTGTTTTTGTTATAGTTCTTATAATATCTGAATTGCTGTTGTTTTAGATGGAAGGAAGATTTTTTGAAGAGTTTAAGGTAATAATAATATTCCGGGACAACTCACACACGGTCATCCCAAGCTAAGCAGAGCTTGTGTTATGGTAACCAGACAACTGATAAACATACTTATATATTTCTAAATACATACATATTATAGATAAATTACACCCAGACACAGAACAAATGATCCTGCTCATCACACAAACATTTGTCCTGGGTGGGAATCGAACCCACGACCTCCGGTATAGCAGTCAAGGTCACTAACCACTAGACCAACAGGCTAGTAATGTTAACGTTTGTGGAAAAATGTGTTTCATTTCTCTTTATTTCCAAGATGGCAGTTTTTCTGATGGTTTTTTTTATCGGGCCATTGTCTAAGATAGTTCACAGATGGAATTGTGCTGTTCAAACTTTTAAAAGTTCCATAGTTCCGTTTAAAATATAGATAGAACAAAACGTACGTAGAAGTGAAAATTCTGTACATTGAAAATATCAAAACAATAAATGGCGGGGGGTGTTACTAGACCGACACCGAAACCCAAAGTGAGAAAAAAAAAACTTTTGTCTGTCTGTCTGTCTGTTTGTTCAGGTATCACGCAAAAACTACCGGTTCGATTACGATGAAACTTGGTATAATTATTCTTTACTATCCTGGGCACCACACTGGGTAGTTTTTATCCCGGAAAAGTATAAACAATAAAAAACAAACTTAATTTTGCGGTTAAAAACTCATTGATAAGTCATCCACGCGAACGAAGTCGCAGGCACAGCTAGTATACAAATATAAAAGATCTATACCTGAACTGTTTTGACTAATGATCGTTCATATGACAAATGTATATTAACCATGTGTACGGTTCGGGTTTCGGAGATTATGCCCCTATGATGTGCGTTTTGGTCAATCTCTAGTAACTTACACATCACAAACTAAGCAACAAAAAGAGGTAAGTCCAAAAAGTTTTAACCTCCACACTACCGGTCATTCTTTATATTAAGGCACGTCCACAGTCCATCATAGAAAAATAAAAACAAAACGAAAGCCAAGGTCTAGTCTTCACAACCTGACATTCAAGGGTAGCTATCATGGGGTGTGGCTGACCTTGACACGTGTGACCTTACGAAGGGTCGAAACGGAACCTTTTAGGGAAAAATCGATACGATTTCCTTTAAATGTAAAAAGGTTTTAAATGTTGTGTTTTAACGTCAAGGCTCGTTGGGTTAGGTGTGATAGGCTGTAAATGTTTAGATATCTTAAATGTTGGGTTTTAAGGTTGTGAAAATGTTGGAGGTTTTTCTGTGTGTGTTATGGTTTAGTTTGATGTTTTGTAGCGTATGTAAAGGCGGGCAGATGAGTAAGTTTTAACATGGTACCTCATTTTTTTTCCTTTTTTTTTGTTGCGTTTACATAATTGGATGAGTAATTATTTTATACATTTTTACATATATTGCTTTTGGTAGGTACTGTCACGAGCAAAAATATGTATACACAGAAAAATTGAAAAAAAAAAATTAGTGAGATTTTTGTATTAAAACTCAAACTCAACAGGTTTTACAATATCAATCTAGAATTTAAGAGAAAATCAGTTAAAAGTTGGAGTGTATGCATGTTTTTGCTCGTGACTGTACATACAAAATTCACAATAACAGATAAATTCCCAGATACGTACTAGAGTAATTTATACTTTCTATTATGTATCGAAATAGGAATAAAGAAGAGTTTTACTGGCTTTTACTTGGGGCTAATGAAAATAAAAATATATTTTTGCTTCTTAAAACAACAACTATGTTCCTCATATTCATAAATAAATGCGGACAACATCACATACATTGCTCTGACCCCAAAGTAAGTAGCTAAAGCACTTGTGTTATGGAATTCAGAAACAACGAAGGTACCACTAACACCCAGACCCGAGACAATGTAGAAAAATTGGTTTCTACATTGACCCGTCCGGGGATCGAACCCGGGACGTCAGAGCTAGCGAGACTTTGAAACCGGTGCGTACGCCACTCGACCATGGAGGTCGTCAAATTCATAAATCGAATAACAGTATTATTTTATATTACAAACACCACGAAAAGCAAAAATCAACTTTAATATCTACAGATAAAGGTGGTATTAATAAAAAGAATAATGACAATAATATTTCATGCTTGGTGGTTGAGTACACGGTAGGCTTTTGCCGATACCGATACCTTCATACAAAATACATTAAAGCTTATAATAAAAAGCTTTTAATCGTATAAAGGTTCCATAGGTTCGCGGTACTGAAGTCATTAATATCTCAAAATAAAGTTAATGTCACTGACGCACAATTAATCTTTAACAGAATGTAAATAAAAAGTTTTGTGTGTGGGTAAACCAGTTTTCAAAAGGCCTTGGAATAATTGCTGTAAGCCGAAATTACTGCAGTAACAAGTTACCGAAAGGGTATATAATGGATATGAAAAATTGGATAATCAATTATTTTTTTTACTTATTTTGAGCCGATATTTTGTAAACTGATTCTATACCAGATGTACTCTTTACACCTTTTGGATAGATATACCCTTTTGGTAACATCCTGCATAAGATCGAGATCCGGGGTACATAGTTAGTAAGGAATTACTATCAAGCTGTTTCATGAGATATTTCCCTGAAGCGGTATAACGTAACTTGGAAAACAAAGTGATAGAAATTTATAGCAACAAGAGTAAAAATCATGCTTTCAAAGCAATTTAAATCAAATCAATGTAATTTGTATGAAGTTGCAATACGTAAACGAACTACAAATCCACTTCATTGAACCGAGAAATAAAATCCATATGAATTTAATTTGTCACGTAGCTTGAACAAAAGAGATAATACCTTCAAAACAAATCGAAAAAAAAAAATAGATTCTTCCATATAGAAATACAAATAAATGTCCAAGAAACAATTAGGTTGAAATGGATAGAATTGCCACTCTAGTTTATTAAGATATACGAGATAGTATCAACTCCCAATGTGTCTTTATTACCGATCAAATGCTACCTACAGTGCGGCCGACGTAACTTGGCACGTCTGGAAAGAGCTACAATATATATCCGTCCCTGTTTCACACACCGCGCATGTATATTGCATCTCGCTAAAACTACCTTTTATCTCTTTGTAGAAGCGCCAAGTTATATTGACCGTACTATAAGTGAGTTTTATACTTACTGTATAGTACAAACAAAATAAATGTGGAAAACATCATATACATTGCTCTGACCTCAAAACAGCTAAAGCACTTGTGCTATGGAATCAGAGACAACCAAGGTAGCACAAATACCACCACTAGTAAAATATCACTGCATAATCAAAATACATCCCTGAGAATTACTTCATCATGATTTAAAACTAAATTTAGCGTCCTGAATTTCATTTTCATTTTTCTGTTCGAAAGTACATAGCTTTAAATAGGTTTAATACGAAGGAAAATAACTCTTACTGATGATAAACAATAAAAACAGCGAAAGTAATCACACAAACTCATTATAAAACAATCCAAATTTTCGCATTACACGCTCCTGATCAAAATGCCTGTTAAAAATTTACAGCTCACGAAAATCCAATATAGTATGCATAACAAAGCGTTGGATAGCGTGCGAATGTAGCCTTAAGTAAGATGAATGAGCCTCTTTTCTCCTCTCAGAGGTGCTATTGTTAATAGGCATTTTACTGAAAAGAGGCCCAACGAAAATAGGCGGCTGTAAACCTCTTTGACCGAGTAAATAGGTTTCTTTATACTACAAAATGAATTTGGTTTTGCACGGGCCGTTTACTCGGTAAGTAAGCCTGCACAAATTTAAGACATATACCGTGGTTACATGCTTTTATTGTATTGTTTCTCGTTTAGCCTAAATAGTTATTAAACTTTTCTTCTCATGCTTTTCATGGCTAAAGACAGAATATGTTTAAAACAGTTTTGTATAGTTACCTACAACCATAAAATTTTGTATATTTAATAAATAAATGCGGACAACATCACATACATTGCTCGGAACCCAAAGTAAGTAGCTGTAAAGCACTTGTGCTATGGAATTCAGAAACAACGAAGGTACCACAAACACCCAGACCCGAGACAATGTAGAAAAGTGAGTTTCTACATTGACCCGTCCGGGGATCGAACCCGGGACCTCAGAGCTAGCGACACCTTGAAACCGGTGCGTACGCCACTCGACCACGGAGGTCGTCAAAATAACATGTTTAATAAAAAAGTGTAATAAACATGTTCACAAACAAACGATTTGATTTTAGGGTTCTACCCGGAGGATTCTACTAAGCCTCCATTGTTTGTTCGTCCGTCTGTCTGTCAGCGGGTATTTACATTAGAATCACTGTATTTTAATTCTACTGTCTACATATTTGTTTTATTATGGCGAAATGTGTCTTTTGGTCATTGTGTTTTTTAACTGTAATCATTGTATCAACCAAATTTTATGTAAATAATCTCTACTACTACTATTTCAGTGTTTGATACTTGATAAAGGTTTAAAGAATTTCATTCTGATAAGAATTTAAATAACAGTTTACTTAAAATGAGATAAATATAGCTTACATTTAAATAGTGTTTATAATGTTTGCCTCTGGGTGTCGGCGACGTTATATGGCACATACATGTCTTATCATTTCAGTTTTGCTCTGAATACGTTTATACTGTCACAATTCTTTATATCTTCTGGTAGATTATTAAATCTAGTAGATTTATCTATAATATGTATGTATTTAGAAATATATAAGTATGTTTATCAGTTGTCTGGTTACCATAACACAAGCTCTGCTTAGCTTGGGATCAGATAACCGTGTGTGAGTTGTCCCGGAATATTATATTATTATTATATTAAATAGTTGTGCTCCCTCCGTCAATATTGTCTCTCTCCCGTAATCCATGCATGTGGAGGGGCTCGTGGCTAAGTGTAAGCCGTACGGTTTAAACGATAATACAGGTTAAGCCGCGCTCGCCGCGGTTGGTCCGTGGATGGGTGACCATTCATAAACATACTGAGACCCCTCCGTGCCTCGGATAGCACGTTAAGCCGTAGGTCCCGACTGTCATACGTTGATCATTGGCAGTCGTTATGTCAATTCTGACAACCAGTCTTACTATGGGATACTGTGTTTCCCAGTGAAATGAGTTGTGGAGGTCAGATAGGCAGTCGCTCCATGTAAAATACGGTATTCAGCTGAATCTGGTAAGACTGGTAGCCGACCCCAACATAGTTGGGAAAAGGCTCGGGAGATGATGATGATGATGAGTCCGTGCATGTGTAGTCCTTAGTTGAAACTTGTTTTTAGTTCGTGTTCTATGTAAGTGTTTTTATATGCATGTAGTATAATATTGTGTACCCGATATTACAGTATATACTCGACGAGTATTATATTATTATGAGCAGTTAATATAAGTTCTGAAACTTTGAAGACATAACAATGCTCTTTCATATTCTCTACAAATGAATATTTTCCAAGAAAGTTTAAATTGTGATATAGAAGTTTGAATTAGTTTCTTTATGGCTGAGTACCTACTGAATTAAATTTATTCTTACTCTTCGAACTAAATAGGTGTAATAAGAAAGTATGGGCAAAACAAAACCTGATGATTAACCTTTACAAATGCGATTCATAAATTCACTTTATGTGTTCAGTTTGAGTTATCTAAAATACCTATTTGGGAACAAACTTTTTAGGTAAGCTTGTAAGTTTGACTTTCACCTCCTTATTACAAAAGATGGTCTAAGAAAAACCGAGGTTTTAGAATAGCCCCGTCTCTTTTTGTTATATGACATAAGAAAGTGATGGGTATATTTTAAACCTGGGTTTACCTTAGTCTTGGTTTAAACCATCTTTTGTAATAAGGCCCTCAGAGTTTAGTTTCAGATTTCAGTTTTTCATATCAAGTAACAGTTTTTCATCCAAAATGTTGACATTGTAGAACATTTGTAAACTTATCACTATACCAAAGTCGTATAGCAAGCAGACAACCTTCACATAAGATAAACGACTAAAATATGTAACATCTTTCATGTTTCGATACCTACGCCTTGGCTGGTTTCACTTCGTAACTCGGAATAATAAATTATAGAGTCGTTATTCATGAAAGGTAGTAACATAAAATATAGAACCATGTTACCTTCTTGCCGTATCAAAAAGTAGCTTTCTTTAATACATCTTTGCTTTCCTAACTTTTAAATTATTTATACTAACTGCGCCGTGGTTTTACCTGTGATTTTCACATTTCCATGGCTTTATCGGGATAAAAAGTATCCTATGTGTTAATCCAGTTTATAAACTATTTATATATATTTATTTTATTTATATATATTATTGTTTTCGTGTGATTGAGTAATATACATCTGACCCTAGTGTTAAGTGACAGACAGACATTTCAGAAAGGCCTCGCGGATGGTTTCTTCGAGCGGTCGAAAAAACAAAAACTGACTGTTTGAGTAGCTCGTGTAAGGGCATGATAAGTTTAGTCACTCTTGGTGTTTCAAGAGTTTTATCTATATAGGACCTTTTGAAAGTAATTAGAGGTACCTTCAACTATAACTGACCTCCACTATCCCATGACCTTCAATATAGCCTGGACTTTTAAAGCTATCAAATTCTTCATTTGTTTCTGTCTAAGTGACAGATCGCGTGTTTGCCGCGCTCAAAGAAAATCGAATCTAAGTAAAGCCATTTGTTTTCCAGCTAATTGTTTTTTAATTTCTTTGTTTATCGCCGTAAGATTGTGTTTATTCAGTACTGTGACTTTTGTGGTGTGGAATTACCTTTTTTGTAGATGTTGGTTGATGCATGTTGGGTATTTGATGTTAGATTAAAACTGATGATATTTATGTGTCAATATTATTTCCCTGGCTAGCCTATAAAGCTATATATCAATTATTTAATATTTAAGTTACTCATTTTTAGCTGACATTTTGTAAACCTACTCTATACCAGGAGGACTCTTCATCCATTTTGGATTGATATACCCTTTCGGTAACACCCTGTAATTATATTATAAAAATATACAAACAAATTGAAGACCTTTTGAAGTCAGTTACAATACAATGTCAGACAGTGTTGTTATATACGTGGTACCTACATACGTAAGGCCTAATCTTTTGCTCAATCGAACCAAGGCAATCAGACTCATCTTTTTACAATTATGTAAATATTCCCTCGGGAACAAAAAGTAAATAGCTAGTACATTTCCAACTTGTTTTTTTTTTTCTATAGATATGCTTACATTATTTCAGTAGGAATCTAGGACTAGATTACATCTCCATATAAAACTGGAATACTAATGAATGCTGGCTGTCAGTATTAAAATAAAAAACTGGCCAAGTGCGAGTCGGACTCGCGCACGAAGGGTTCCGTACCACCGTCGTATGAGAGCCCCCCTTAAATATTCATTTTATGTGGTTTTTAGTATTTGTTGTTATAGCGGCAACGGAAATACATCATTTGTGAAAATTTCAGCTTTCACGGTTTATGAGATACAGCCTGGAGACAAACAGACGGACAGACAGACAGCGGAGTCTTAGTAATAGGGTCCCGTTTTACCCTTTGGGTACGGAACCCTAAAAAGGTAAAAAAAAACAAAGAATATGAGATAAAATTTTAATCAACGTTGGGATATTCAAATGTTTCGTTCTATTTTTTAATTTGTTTTTCTTCGAGTTCTTTTTACAAATTTTAATTATGTAATGCATTCTATTTGCTTTTAATATTAAAACTACAATATTACAGTCGATTTTACATTCGTAACAATTCGAAATTGATCTTTACACGAACGCATTAAAGTTGAATTTCGTATGACAAAGTTACGGGATCGTTCGTACATTTTCCTATGACATACCTAGAAAAACAATAAAATGCGGAGGAATAAACAATGAAGGTACAATTCAATAAGGGATACGTAAATAAATATAAAGATACAACGATACATGTGAGGTTTACGACATACTGTTTCGAATGTTATGAAGATTTCTGTAGTTTAGCACTGAAATGAAGTTTAGTGAGAAAAAGTAAGGTACTACGTAAAATAAAAAATGAAAGGTTAAAAAAAGAAATGCGTTTTCCAGATATTTTGTATAGTGAATGGCAATTTTGCGTGACGTCACTCCTTTGTACATGTTTTTGTATTAAACGATTTTTAAACAGGAAGGGAGTGAAAAAGTGGAGACATGCCTTTGTCTACCAGTGGGATATTATGGGATTATAATAAATATCAAACTTTAAAGTGTTTTTTCTTTTGAAAAGGCAGAAAATACATGATTTTGTTAACTAAGTAACGGACTATATTAAACAATCGAATTTATTTTTCATACCTTGTCAACATCGCTATTGCTAAGTTGTTAAGACAAAAGTTGCCAAACATATTGAGGTCTGTAAAGGGCTCAAGCGACAAGTGTTACCATGTTAAAGTTCGCACGAACTACCAACCGGGTCAATCTTGCTTAATTAAGTTTAAACTTAGTCTACCAAGCTAGGGTCACAGACCAAAACCTAGTGCAAGTTTATATGGACATACAACATAGAATTATACTATATTATACCTATACTGTAACTATAGTAGGTACCAATATGGTTTCTCTTGAAGCAAATCAAGATTCAGATTTAGAAATTTTTCACCTTTCTCTACCGAAATTCAAATTCTATTTAAAAAATAATATGGCATCTAAATTATGTTTGAAATTAAAATTATTTTTCGTTTTTGTTCTCATTTTTATGTATACTTACTTTACATTGGAAATGTTTTGGCACCGAAATTGGAATTGTAAAATTTATCAAAACCTTTATATAGATTTAATAATTATGTTATGAATACTGTTGTTGAGATAAAAAAAAAATGTTTGTTTGTTAATCTGTGGAAACTGTCTCTGGATACTGTAGTACCTATTTTCCATACTTATAATAGTAATTTATTTCTGTTTGTTTCCCAAATAAAGTAAAATAAAAAAAAATAAACAAAAATAAGTTGCCAGTTCGTACCATTGAAATTTTAGTTAAAAAAGAATTCAGTAATACAGAAAGCCGACCCCAACATAGCTTTGGGAATAAGTTCAGGAGTAGATGATTATGTATCTTGATTTTTAATTACAAATCATCAAAATTGTTTTAAGTTTGACCCTGTGACAAAAATGTTCTATTTAGAGCCTGTTTCATAAGCAATGCAGCAAGTATTTTAGTCTGAAGTCGATGATATCGTATTTAAAAATTAAGTATGCCACTGATTGCTAAAACAGTATTCTTTATTGCGTCAAAAACATATAATACCTAAAGGTATAAAGCTAAATAGGAATCATTAGTAATTTATACATAATCTGAAGTATGAAAACGTTATTTTGTAAATACAAAACAAAATAACTAGATATCAGATTGCAACGAGAATTAACAAACTCATGAAATATGAAACATTATTCTGTTTATTTACCGGTAAATGTTGGAAAGTTTATGAAAATGTAAATCGTGATGTTTTACAAATGGTTGTTTGATTATTGTTCTTGTAGATATTAAATTTATTATGTAGTTAGAATTTGTTTTTGGTGAAAAATGAGCGAATAACTGACAGTTAAAGTTCGGTAAATGTTTTCAAACTGTTTTAATAATGTATGATTTATTTTTCAATTTCCAAAAAAAAACTACGATGAATGCTATGCAAATAAAATAAAATGGCTTTGCTTTTAACGTAAAAAAAAAGCATAAAATTTCACTCATATTTTTTTCTAAATACTTCAACAAGTTGTTTTTACATTGAGCACAACAAGATTAAAAATAAGTCATCAAAGTCAACACAACCTACATAACATAATATAAAATTCTAAAAATGGGCGACTATAAACGAGTCGAACGCACCATGTATAATTCCTTCCGACATAATTCCATCCGGAGGAACATACCTTCGTCTCTTTCAATTATAGGATTTAATTCAGTCACAGAAAAGGATGGAAATATATGGCGCAGATGAGCTGTCAAAGTGACGTTTTTGCTGAAGTTTACTCTACTTATATTCGTTGTTGGGTTTCAATTTGGGAAACAATTAATTTAGATGTTATGGTTTTATGAGAAGGGGAATTTTATTTATAAATGCGTAAGTATATTATTTTGTTATTGATTTGAATCCAGCAAGATGTATCATTTGGGATTAAAATCAATATGGTACGCTGTTTCTTATTTTCTGTGATGGTATGTATACCAAAGTTATGAATGTGAAAGTAACTATGTCTGTCTGTATGCTACGCTTTCATGACTAAACAGTAGAACCGATTTTGTTGAGAATTGGTATGGGGTAAGTTTGGATCTCCAGAAAGGAGATAGGCTCCGTTTTGCCATGAAAATCAATTTCCAAGTTCGTGAAGCCGTGTGCAAAGTTAGATTTCTATATTTCTAAAAATAAATTACATTAAGCACCAAAAACATGTCACATCAAAACGACAAAAAGTTTCGACTTCAGGCCAAAATTGATTGAAAACTTTCCAAACTTTGAACCAACTTTAATTCTCTAACAAAATGACTTCTAAATTCATTTCACACTTGAAGAACTGGCAAACAAACAGTAAGAAATAACAAAGGGGAGTTTTTAATCCTCAAAACTGATCCCTGTTTTTGAGTGGGACTTTAAACTAATTGGCAATTTACAAGATTGGCCAAGAATGCCACAGATGCTACCCGATTGCCGAAGTTCAGTGGTTTAAGCACCTTTTGTTTCAGAATTTAGGTTTAGGAAATATTTATTTGTGTCCGATAAATTGGGGGTAGTTAAGTTTCGCTGTAGACATTGGCTGGTTGCCTTTATGTACAGTTTGAATGCTCTTTGGTGTGTTGTCAACTGATAGACGTTTCTTGAAAAAATCTTTATTTATTTATTTAAATAGTACAACACCATCCTTACAGGTAAATACCCAATGCGACAATGTTGGCAAAAAATATATTTGCTTGTAGTGTGTTTAATGCAGTTCTTTATATAAAACTCTTTAGCCTCATTTTATTGCAAACATACTTGTTATTTAGCCTTATATTTATAGACAGATGTTGAATAACGAATAGATATAAGCTTCTTTGTTGAAGAAGTATAATTTTCGCTACGCGGCCCGCGGTTTGGTCAAAACAAACAATGGACACTTCTGAATCAAAGTGAATGTGGGCGTGTTGTCAATATGATAAACTTACATACCTAAAAACAATTGCCTTATTACCAAATTTATGTACTGCATACATCAAATATAATAAATTCGTTATTTAAATAAATATTCCATCAGCATGAGAAAGCCTATGAATAATTTAAGTTTGTTAAAAAAAACATTGAAGCCTATTCGAATCATAGAAAAATGTGAAGTATTAAAGGTACTTAAATATTCAATCAGATTTTAGAAGAAAAAGAGGTCACGTTATTCTACAATGATTTATTTTGTATCAATTCTTTACTAAAAATCTTTCAAAAACCGAAATAATAAAAATCATGACACAATTTTTATTTCGAGTTTATGCAAAAGGTCCCTTTTGTAAGTCAAGGATAGATGGGTTTTGTGGATTTTAAAAAGGGTCTATCCATCACGAATCGGGTTTTATACATAAAAAGCTGACCCTACCATTTGTAAAAAACGAGTCAATTTGCCATTTAAACATGCTATTTATCTTAACGTTTATGTAACTAGCTTTTGCCCCGGCTCCACCCGTGTGGATATAAGTTATTGCGGCAAAAGTTACCTGTATAAGATTTAATCCTACTCCATAACATGTTTCACTAAAATGGGCTCCGTCGTTTCCCCGTGAAAGCGTAACAGACCGACGAACAGTGTTACTTTTGCATTTATATTAGTATGTTTAAGAAGTTTCAACTATTTGATTCATACACACTCATATTTTTCAGTAGTAGAATTGTTTGCTTGTTAGTAATGGCTTATTTTTGAAACTATTGATGTGATTTTTTTAATAAAAATAATGATTCTAGCCTATCCCACTTCACTTTCACTTTCACACGTCCCACTGCTGGGCACAGGCCTCTTCCCATATAGAGAAGGCACGAGCATTGATCACCACGCTTGCTCATTTGCGGCTTGGCGATTTTAGATCCCGATTTTGGAATCCAGATGATTTCTTTATTTGCATTAACTTGTTATTGTTCATTGCTGAATGGGCCGATGAACACTGGTATTGAAATATATTAAAAGCCAGAGGGAAATGCTATAGTTTATGACGGTAGTTAGTTCGTAATAAAATTTTGAATTCATATATTATTCATTTCAATAGTCTTGAACGTAGTTTTATAATTTAATTATTCTATAATTACGCTATTTCATAGGCTAATAAAATAGTCTTAAATATACAGGTACAATAGGTCAAGTAGTTATAAAAACACTAATTAACCATCTAATGACCGTCTTACATGGCAACACTTATTTATAGACTGTTAATTTTCACTAATTACCACACGCAACTGTTTTCTTAAGTCTATAAAAAGATTATTTATCGTTATATAAACGAAAAGCATAATTATACAAGTATGTTAAAAAAATAAATCATATTTTATATAATGAGGAAACATTATAAGTCACGTGCAAATAAAAAAATATATAAGTAACAAACACGTGAAATTTTATGTTTCCAGACATTCGTAGTTATAGATAAAAATCTATGAATGAACACAAAAGCTATAAAAATTACTTCAAATCACAAGAAAGTCGTAATTTAAGAGCTTACCTACTTAACATACAAAATAACATGCTTAAAACAAAACCTAGTAACTAGTAGAATGCTTAGCCACCAATTACATTCTAGCTCATTTTAAGTCTTAAAAACCTAGTTTCGGCCTTGACCTAAGATAGTTGTACAGATCTAGATCAAGATCGGTGCGTGTAGTTAACATGAACATTTCTGTAGTTATCATTGTTATTGTGTTTAAGTTAGATTTGGTAAAAAAGATTCAGGTTAGAAAAGATTTTTACATGTCCTGTAACTATATAAATGTAACTTGAATGTAGTATTTGTTTTTAGTCATATTTTTGTTGTTTAGTTTTCTTCTAAAATATAGGAGATAACTTAAAACTTGTCAAACCAATTATATTGTAATATTACCTGAGAAAGCATGTTTTGTAAGTTTATTAAAGATACCTGAAATAATGGATTTGGCTTGTTGAAGAATGACTGACGACCTCCGTGGTCGAGTGGCGTACGCACCGGTTTCAAGGTGTCGCTAGCTCTGAGGTCCCGGGTTCGATCCCCGGACGGGTCAATGTAGAAAAATCACATTTCTACATTGTCTCGGGTCTGGGTGTTTGTGGTACCTTCGTTGTATCTGAATTCCATAACACAAGTGCTTCAGCAACTTACTTTGGGTTCAGAACAATGTATATGATGTTGTCCGCAATCTCAATCTCAATCTCAATCTCTAATCTCTAATTATTACACTTATTTGAATTCGCTAAGCTCTTAAACTACCAGTCGAAATTTGAAAATCTTTTTGCTTTTGCTAGCCCAATTTTCGATGAAGGTTACAGGCTATTTAACATAACGTTACTTGCCTTTAGAAAAAAGTTGGACAAGTGAAACTGCGGGGCACAACTAGTTATATATAAATTCGCTTAACAAAAGTTATTATAAAAAGAACATTTTTTTAATTTGAATAACAGAAATCTTGACATCATCATTAAAATTTTACACTTGTTTAAACACGTATAAACTGAACAAGTAAATAGTAAGTCTTTTATAAGCTGTATTTTTATGTTTTAATTGGCATTCACGTTTATATTCAGCCTATTGAAATATATCTTGTATTTTCTTTTGTTCTACTGTGTAATAAATATTATTTTTCAATTTTTTTAACTGTTATAAACATATGTGTTGTACTACCTATTAATTAAAGATTATAGAACTAGCAGCCTCTTGGGACCCATGTGTTTTATAAATAATATACCTACGTGTTATTAATGAACTAAAATTTCATGTAGACCCGTTCAGCAGTTTTGTAGTGAAAGAGTAACAAACGCTCTCATATTTAATAAAACTTATGTAAAATTTCATAAATTGTTATTCTAAAAATATGTATAAGCATTAAAGATTGACAGGACATGAAACACGTTACGTCACTTATAATAATCCAGCCTATAAACGTCCCACTGCTGGGCACAGGCCTCTTCCCATATAGAGAAGGCACGAGCATTGATCACCACGCTTGCTCTCTGCGGATTGGCGATTTCAGATCCCAATTTTGGAATCTAGGTTTCCTCACGATGTTTTCCTTCACCGTTTGTCAGAAGTGTCTTAGAATAATTAAGAAAGTACATGTAACTTTGAAAAAGCCACATTGGTACTTGCCTGGGTTCGAACCTGCAACCTTGTGCATACAAATCCGTTCATTGAACCGCTAGGCCACCACGACATTACGTCACTTAAATAGAGTTCTAAGCCCGTTCGTACACGAGGCGACCATTGTAGTATCCAAGCACCTAACGCCATACAAACAAATAGAGTTGCGTGTATAGCCACGTGTCGCAGGACACTAAAGTAGTCGTGTATCGGAGACTTCCGTCGCCCCGTGTACAAACGAACTATACCAAAAGCATTCTTGTCCCATTCCACATTCTATAGGGGTCCTATTATCAACACTGTCCCCCTCTGACGGATTCTCTCCCAATTACGAGGACAATTTACAATAGTAGACCCCTCCATTTGTATTCTGCCCAATTTAGTCGAGGATTGAATTTAGCCTGAATTATGACGTCAAGTATGAAATTCTTATTTCAGTGGAAATTCTTTGTTTCAATTTTTTTTTTGAGTAATGAAATTTGAATATTTAAGTAGGTATTCGGGTTGAATGTAAGGTGTCTGTAAGTTTTTGTACAACTCAAAATATATTTTTTAGGTTTTTCGTTTATAATAAGGTTAAGTTGAAAAATTAAGTGTACAGGATTAATTGAAATAGTGTTTGTAAGTATTTTGCTACAAGTCGGTTTTTTAGGAAAAGATAAAACTAACCCATTCTGTAACATGAAGTACAATTCCACATCGGCGTAATATTGAATTGAGTACTGTAGCAATTTGCAATAACTATGCGAATAAATCCACACTTAAACCTACTTTATTATTATTCTTTGCGATAGTTAGAATAATTCCATGCATTATTCAGAGCACGAAGAATAGGAATTAGATTCCGATCAGTACTTAAATACAATTTTATACGTGACATTTATATTTTATTTCTAACTAACTTTCTCTCCCGCGGATTCACCTGCGTGGATGTCAGTTATTGCGGTTTAAAGTAGCCAATTTGTCTTCCTGAAGTTTAGGCTAACTCCAAACTTAACTAAATCAAAATCGGTTAAGCAGTTTAGAAGTTAAAGCGTAACATACAAACAGACACAGTATCTTTCACATTTATACTAATTAGTATAGATGTTTTATAAGTCTCATTTATCAGGCGGTTCGTCGATTAATAATGCCCATAAAATTTATGCCAACATTTATTAGAGTCATTAAAAAGCCAACTTGAGTCTCGTGGAGGGATCACAGGGTTTTTTTTTTAATTTGAATTTTAAATTTATGACCCATCTGCTGTTAGGGACCAATGTGGTCGTGGAAATAGGTCACGGGTCACAATTGGATTTCAATTGGTTTTATTATCATTTTTTAAATTTTATTGCACTTTGAAACTGTTATTTTTAAGTACATTTGCTTGCGGTTAAGTATATATTTCAAAATCTATTTTTTTTAAGATTTCCCCAAAGATTATTTTAATATATTATATGTCATATAAACCGTACCATGGCCATGATAAACCATACATCTATATATATGTAGGTGTAAATAAAACCTACAATATAAATAGATATAGTATACCTACATAATACAGGCTATGTAAATATTTAGTTGTAGATGATTAACATTAACATTACTCATATATTTTTCTCAAAACTTCATGAACCATCCAAAAATTTCGAGTACATTTTCAACATAAATTCGTGGAACGTTTCTCTAGAAAGCGCACATGGTCGCACAAGACGTGTACAAATTAGAACATTTTCCTTCAGATAAAGAGGACTTTGCATTCATATAATGTAGGAACAATTTGAGAGAGACATGTTCTGTTTCTCAGTTGGAATTTGAACTAAATATTTTGAGAAAGATACTTAGGACAGATAGATAGTCACTATGTAAATTATGATATTCAGCTAAATCTGATAAACGGAAAGCCGACCCAAAAGTAAAATTTTGAGGAAGTAACTAACAAATATAAATATAGACATGTTTCTAATTGAATAGGTCATTTTTACAAAAATTTAAAAAAAGTCACTCTTAAAACGAAAACATCAGTGTATTTGTGTATACCTATATCCATCAGTGTATTTGTATATATCTATATCCATCAGTGTATTTGTATATACCTATATCCATCAGTGTATTTGTATATACCTATATCCATCAGTGTATTTGTATATACCTATATCCATCAGTGTATTTGTATATACCTATATCCATCAGTGTATTTGTATATACCTATATCCATCAGTGTATTTGTATATACCTATATCCATCAGTGTATTTGTATATACCTATATCCATCAGTGTATTTGTATATATCTATATCCATCAGTGTATTTGTGTATACCTATATCCATCAGTGTATTTGTATATACCTATATCCATCAGTGTATTTGTATATATCTATATCCATCAGTGTATTTGTATAGACCTATATCCATCAGTTAAAACACTGAAATCTAAAAAATAGTACAAGACAGCTGTTAATTTCACTTTAATTCTACACAGCATCCAATATTTTAGAATTGAATTATCCCTTCAAAACCAGCCAGCGTGAAAAGGTTATAGAACAAAAAATTTATGAATTAACTCCGACCGGTCCATTGTCTACCAATTACATTTACTGATCACGAATAAGATTAAGAGGTTACTTAATTATTTTATGCCTCATAGAATCCCAATTAACTTCATTTAAACGCATAGAATGCACAGCTTCGTTATGTCCTACATTATTTAATAATCCCGATTTCCCTTGATCACACCATTAATTCCGAAAGATTGCCTGACTGCTTGATTTTGCTTATATTCCTTACTAGCTGTTGCCCGCGGCTCCGTTCGCGTGGTTGTCGGTTATCGAGACAAATAATCTATGTCCTTTCTCAGGTTCTAGACTACCTTTGTACCAAATTTCACTAATATCGAATTAGTCGTTTAGGCGTGATGGCTTAACACATAGACCGTGTTACTTTCGCATTTATAATATTATAAAAAATAATGAGCATATTAGTAAGGGCTGTATGTTTTTTTAGTGAGTAAGGAAATGATTTGAAAATGTCACACCACATGCAAAGCCGGGGCTTGCAGCTAGTACATATAAAATTTTGTCATGTATTTACTATATTCTCCACAAGCTCACGTTGTATAATCGATAGAAGGGCCTGAATGATTAACTAGCTAAATGGGGCTGCTAATAGTGTACTAACTCACATGAAGCAAAGTGCTTTTCAGGTACCCTGAAGCTTCTATATGGAAACTAAAGGATTAATAGCGCAAATCTATTTTAATTCTCTTTTATTAACTTTCCTTTTCTTTCTCTTCACCCTTTCACGCAGCTTTGCGATCACTTTGCTACATATAGCACCTAATTCTGAAGATCGGATACATAGATGTATCATGAAATCACATACATATATTATATGTATGTTTATATAGTCCTTATGCTGCGCATCGCTCGTAATAAAATAGAATTTTGTATGCACTGCAATTTACATTACAAGATAACATAAATAGTTGTCTCACTAAATTATATGTACTCTTACCACGAACTCGCATAGCACGACATATTCTATCGTGTAAGCGAGACGCAGTTACGTGCAGTGTAGAGCGCTGTCTCGCCTCCACAACGGCAACCATCTTGCTTTAAGTTTCCATAGTACAGGTACACGTAAAATAATTTAAATAAAACTAAAGCAAGCTAATAATAAAACAAAGGCTATTTCACTACAAAACGAATTCTTTCACGAAAGCTTTTAGTGCTTAACTCAATTCCTAAGAAAACGTTTTTAGCATGCTAATCTTACGCCCCGGTTCCGCTCGGGAATTCCAATTAATTCTATTCAATTTTGTTCTATATAAAACTGAACTTGTTTCGAGATACCTGGGTTTTGTGGAGTCAGCAAAAACGTTAGTCATTAGTGACCGTGCAGTTTATACGGGGCCAACGAAATGGAATTTTAACAATGGCTTTTATAGAAGATTGATTTTTGCAATTTGTTATAATAGACTGCCCTAATTTTGGTGTAATTCAAATTAATATAGTAGAATTTAGACATATTTAAAACTAGCTGTGCCTGCGACTTCGTTCGCGTGGATGACGAAACTTATCAATGAGTTTTTAACCGCAAAATTAAGTTTGTTTTTTATTGTTTAGGTATACTTTTCTGGGATAAAAACTACCCAGTGTGGTGCCCAGGATAATAAAAAATAATTATACCAAGTTTCATCGTAATCGAACCGGTTGTTTTTGCGTGATACCTGAACAAACAGACAGACTGACAGACAAAAATGTTTTTTTTCACACTTTTGTAACACCCCCCGCCATTTATTTTTTTGATATTTTCAATGTACAAAATTTTCACTTCTACAGATTTATTATAAGTATAGATTTTACTACATTGTCTGCCAAAATAATGGATTTTTTTTGTTCCTTAATATCAGGATGTTCAAAAATTAGGTTATTCCTTATTTTTTTAAACTCACCAAACATCAGTACTATACGAACTATCAATAAGAATAAAATATATTTTTTTATATTTTATTTTTAAGTACAAAAACGAGGGCTTTTTCGAAAAAAAAGTATGTAGATATGTTAACATAGTATTTATTATTTACCTCAATGGCCCACTTTCTGTATCTTCCAACGATTGAACATAGGCACAAACTCTTACCTGAAACAAACATAAATCAACGTTAATGAAAATATATATCTGACATATAACTTGTAGTTAGCCTTTTTCTGTACGCATTGAGGCTGCGTGTAAGTTAACGCACGTTGTAACAAAGGCTTTATTTCTAGAGAGGTTCTTATTTTCTATGTCAATTCATAAAATCATATTAAGTAAAAACCCATTACGAATTGAAAGTGACATCTAGATAGTACCAACCAACATTACTTTTTGAAAGTTTTGTGACATTATCTATTACAAAAAAATCTTAATGATGATAAATTAACGTTCAAGGCATAAAATAAGTAGCAGTAGAGACTAAATTTTCTCCGAAATAGTAACAATACCCTCATATTATCTTCTTCTTTTATCAGTTTATCTATTTACTTAGCCGTTTTTACTATTTATTAGAAGTATTTTATATATTTATAAATTTATATATATATATATTTTGGTTTTATGTTATATTTGTATATATATAATTTTGTCTTAAGTATACATAATTTATTTACACTTTATTTTCAATTTTGTACTTGTGCATCGACCACGATTTGTTTCTGCATCACCCTAAGGTTGACTGGCAGAGAATGCCAATTGGCATTAAGTCCGCCTTTGTGCAACAGTGCAAAAAGTATTAAATAAATAAATAAATATTATAACTCTGTAATCAATTCAAGCGTACTTCTATATATACATAAGCCATTTGTAAGGACAAATAACCACTTTACCCTGCTTTACCCTATCCAACATAGTAGAAAAAACCTTTATATAAGTATATTCTATACAAATATTAACCCAGTAAGCTCATGTAAAAAAGCAACTGCATACCCCTTTATCCACGGCCAAAAAAAAAGGGAATTTATCCCACATTTTTGAGCAGCGATAAAACAAGGTCTTTTGTGAAGATTCTGTGTAACAATGCGTGTCGGCTGAACTAATGATCTGCCGCGGGTTCACTTACGGTTCTACCAGAGTCTGTAGAAAATGAAATTTTAAATGTTTGAGGAAAATTGAGGTTTTGTGCTTTGTTGTACCTACTAACTTTTATTAATACGTTTACTTTTGTATAGACACAATAGAACAATGATTGTGTGTATTTAGACTGAAAAAAAACTAAAGTCATTTAGTTTAATTAATTTAATTAAGATACATATGGGTATACTATAATTATGCCCAAACAGACAGACACGCAGATAAAAATATACGCAGACACACGGAAAACCCTTCATTTTTTCATCTAAAAATAGAAGTTGCCTAATTTAAGGACATACTATATAACATAAAGATTTCCGTTAACATAAGCATGTAGTACATAAAAATATATAACAACATAACCTTCATAAGCCCAAGAACAGAGAAGCGGCAACTAAGTATATCTTCGCAATGTTTTCATTACATTGAGTAGTCATTAAGCTGATGGAAGCATATGGTATTAGCTCAGCCAGCCGTGGTTACGAAACGATGTAAACTGAAGGAAATTACGTGAAAACACTACGTTCAGTCTTTTACGCGAATTGAAGTTTTTTAGGAGCTTTGTGTTTTGTAATCGTATTGTGTGCTTGTATTTTGGGGTACAAAAAAAGAATATAATATATAATTTTGGAGCTATTATAATGAAATTGACGAAATAACTTTTTCGTAGGTATATTTACATTTTGGTTCTATAAGGGTAAAATGATTGCCAAGAGGTTCTAAAAATTTGATCTACAGGTACTATTTCTGGATCAAAAAAAAATTATAATCCTTGGAATTCCACTATTTAAACTTTTACTCATAATTTTGGTTGCTGCGTTTCCGCCCGATCTTATAAAAAAGAGGTCGATAAGAAAACATAAAATAAAAATATAATCAATCCCTTTTACGACACTTAATCTGAATCTCAGGAAAAAAATAAGATCATATTATGACAGAAAGATATGAAATTGGGTCAAGTACGGCACGTGTTGAAAGCAGTGGTTCCGCATAAATGAAATATCAAAGACATTCGTTGTTATTGTTATAGTCCTTGAAGGTTCTTTGATAACGATTTTATTGAATATTATATATAAAGTAAATTGGGTAGGGACTAGAGAGCTCGTGTTGTTAGAAATATAGATTGCTAGTAAGTTTCTCTGATACATTGGTTAAAAAGAACTTAGATATTGTATACCTAATCGTACAGGAAAAAACATGGGTTGGATTTTGACTAACCTAAAAATTTATAACGCAAATTGTTTAAATCATTTTGACACTGAAATTGACATCAAATAATAATTTTAAAGGACAAAGCCTTCATTGAATCATTAGCAATTTTAATCATACCTACTTGGATTTAAAGACTTTTTCAACACATTTAAATTAATTCCCAACTCTACACTATATTGTTTAATTTAAGACACATAAAAGAATAAATATTTCTACCTTCTCTATATGGGAAGAGGATTGTGCCCAGCTGTGGGACGTTAAAGGCTGGTATATTTTTTAATATTAAGTGTTTTGTTGTTTTTATTTTGAACCCTAAAATGGCGACAGATTTTCATCTCCGTTCCTACAATTGTTAGTCTTGCCATGGGTACGATTCGTTGCTTTATTTTTAAACAAAAGTGCTGTTGAGAAAACTTCAAGTAAGACCTACTTTTCTTACGTCTCGGTGTTATAGTATTCGTTCAAGTGCCGTATTTATCTCTTATTTGCATGTTATGTCATTAAAAGATATGAAGAAGATAGCATCGTATAATACTTATACTACGATTAGTTAGCATTTAATGTCATACCATTACATTTTGAGCTATCTTGCCGTTATAATCAATTTTAAATTCATTACCTACATAAAAGAAAAATTATATTATTATCCACCCATCTTAGTTTGTGACTTTATAAGCATAAATAATAATGCTATTTTCCTAGAAAACTTATTATTTTCCACTCTGTAATTCTAAAAGCACCTAAAACCTAGCAAGGCTAAGTAATTAATTCAGTGTAAAATAGGATTCCGTGAAAAGATAACCAGATTGGACGTTAGGCGACATGCCAACATGCAGTTGCTAACCGATACGATAGACCTTTACGGCTAGATTATTGGGGGTGGCAGAGCGCACGCAAGTAAGATTTTAACGTGAGTTTATCGCGCAATAAATATGTGTAGGTACAGTATTGCCTGCAACCTTGCGTTTATGTCTGTACGTGGCCTTTGGATTTTTAAGGTTATATGTAAATACATGCGGACTATCTAAGCAATTAAAGTATTTTATTTAATTCGTTTTCTTTTGTCTAATGACGCATTAGTTATTAAGTTGATTTAATATAGATAGTACAACCAAACCTTCAAATCATGTAGCTAAAAGGAATATAAGCAAAAGTTTAATTAAGTTAAGAAATTCCATCTTTTAAAATTAAATGTCTACACTAAACTTATTATAGAATGATCAAACACAATGTTGTACAAACGCATTGATTGTAGTACAAAGATAGTTCAACGAAAGGTAGAATTATGTACAATTTGTAGTACACAGAACCCTTACAATTCTTAGTACATTGTAATCGAATCAAATTGAACTACATTTCCGCACGCTAGAAGCAAATCAATTCAAAACTGTATTCAGTACGAACATGTTAGCATCAAAATCAATGTTATTCCTACCACGATTGGATTTTAAATTAGAGTTCTATCTTTGTTCTGAATTAACTAAAATTGAAACTGTTAATGTTTTTGGTTAAAAGGTAACAAAAAAATTTGATACATAAATTTCAAAGTTCAAAGTGTAAATAATATTTTTTTATATTATTTATACGAGTGGATGATTATGAGGAGGGGCTCGTGGCTAAGTGTAAGCCGTACGGTTTAACCGACAATACAGGTTAAGCCGCATTCGCCGCGGTTGGTCCGTGGATGAGTGACCGAGACCCCTCCGTGTTTCGGAAAGCACGTTAAACAGTAGGTCCCGGCTGTCATACATTCAAATTTAAATTCAAAATGTTAATTGCTTCATGTGTAGGTACAAGGTGTTATAAATACATTTAGTGGGTATCAACATGACCCTGTAAGGGCGCAGCAACTTAAGGAACATATTATATGTATGTATCAATATATAACATAAAGTATTAACTAAAATTATGTATTATTATTAATGTTTAGGTTACAAATAAAATTCTCCATAGGAAAGTAACAATTATACCCATACGTTTACATAGATCTTTGGCAGTCGTTAAGTCAATTCTGACAACCAGTCTTACTCTGGGATACTGTGTTAGCCAGTAAAATGGGTTGTGGAGGTCAAATAGGCAGTTGCTCCATGTAAAATACGGTATTCAGCTGAATCCGGTAAAACTGGTAGCCGACCCCAACATAGTTTGGGAAAAAAGGCTCGGCAGATGATGGATGATTATAATAATAATATATTGTGTAAGGTAACCTAGACTATCAATAATATTGTAGAACCATGAACAAAAACAGTAATGTATACAACCAGTTTTTTTTTTAATAAAAGCAATACAAAAATCGACGGCAAATTTTTTCAACTTAGCTCTGCGTAGGGAAGGAGATTATCTTAAAGCGTTCTAATTTATTAAAGGCTGCATTAAATATTAGTGCATGGTTTTTGGCAAACATGACTACTTACTTCCGTAAATGTTGATCATTTGCCAAATGTAAGGCCGTTATTACGATACACATTGAATTCAACAAAAACTGCATGTGAAATATTACTTTTTTTAATCCATTACGTTAACGATGGCACTAAAAGTCAGAGTATATAGTAATTTAGTAAACAATCAAATATAGTGAACTTCTATGTTTCTACAGATTTTTGAATGAATATAAAGTTGATAATTGAAGTCGAGTCTATTATATCGGTTTTTATTTATTGCACTAAATTACAACAAATGTTTTGAACTAAAAACGAAGTGTAAAATTCTTATATTCTTTGTGTTGAGATAGTTATGTTAACATAGTTTTCTATTTATTTGTTTCAATTACAATAACACACAAACTTAACTATATAAGAAAATGTAGTTCTAATTCTCGACATAAATGCAATATAAAACATCTAAATACAGCACCAAAAGCAGGCAAAATATCTCTCAAACCAAACCACTTCTGCCAACAATTCATAACCAAACCTCCAATAAAACAAAAGCCAAACAATCGCAGAAAATCATGCGTACCAACTGAAATGCAATAGTCTATGACGTCACAAAGATGCCAAACAAACAACGTTATAGAAAGGAAGTTGAGCTACCGCCAACATTACCGCAATATTCGGCCCCTTTTATTTGCTATGGCGACACACTGTCTGACCTCAACTTTGGTGTTTTTGCTTTATCTGTAGAGCTATGGATGTTCTAGTTTTGAATTTTCGGGGTCAGTTTGTTGGCTGTGATTGTGTTTTGTTTTAGAACTGTGGAGTTCGTAAATGATGTATCGAAATAAAATAAAACAGCCTTTTATTTATTTATTTATTTAGTTTTACAGAAAGCTTACAGACTAATAAAAGAAAAAACTATAGGTAAAAAATAAAGGTAGTGACAATTGCTAATAACAAGCTTCCACATTTATGTTAGCTAGTTACAATTTGCGTTGTGATCTCACTCCGTTAATTGAATTACATTAAAAAAGATATACTGCGTTTTAATGATTACTTATAAAAGAAAAGAAAAAAAAAAAAAGAATGAATGAACAAGATTTTATGTTGTGCAATCACATGCTAGAAGTTAATTATGATAATTAGTCATATTAATTAATTAATTAATTATGTGCCACAAAAGTATTCCTTGTTGAGGATATTTCTAATTTTACGTGCACTAGTGCAAAATAAATCAATTTTATGAACAAGCAATGGCGTTTCTATTATGAAGATGGTGATGAATGATTATCAATAATAAATATGTAACTTATAACTTAAAACACTACTGTTTATGAACAATTTCAAAAAGTTTTGACCCCCCACCGATTCCTTGTATTTTTTTATTTTTTTTATTTAGGTACTAATATAAGTCAAGAATTTTTTTATTATGCATAAACTTAAAATATTAACAATAATATAAAAACTAAGCCTACGCAAACTAAGACTAAGCAAAGTAAAGTTGGGTTTGTAAAGTCTCAAAATAAAATAAAAAACTTTAGTTCTTAGGTTAACTGGTTAGTACGAGTATTAAAACAATATGTACACTAAAACCACTTTATAATAAAACTACAACTCTAAAAACTAAGTCTTCATACATTTCGACAACGTACGCAAATAAGCACGGTTCAAAATTAAAATTTGCATACAATCTCGTGACTTGCCTTAATATGGAAATACTTGTTCACAAACATGCAAATGACTACTCTATGCTGTAAGAACAAGGTTGATTTTCAAATAAGCTGTTTCAGTATTTTCTGAAAATCTGATGTCACGAAAATAGAATTATATTTTTTTTTTAGTTTTGATTAATGGGTTCTGTTCTGTCATTTTATGAATATTAGACGGGATTATTAATTTGTTTGTTATAGAAGTTCTATTATGTTATAGAAGTTATTTTGCCTTACCGATTTGTTAATTTATACCCTATACTGTTTACGCTTGTGAAACCTGGACCCTCACTAAAAGAGACCGTGAAAGGCAGAAGCTTTTGAAATGTGGTGGAAAAAGTGTCATGGACAGAAAAAGTCACAAATGAAGAAATACTAAGGAGGGTAATCGAGAAAAAGCAAATTTTAGATCATATTATAGAGAAAAGAAGGGGAAGTATGATTGGTCATTTGATACGGCACGATAAATTTATTACCAATATAAGAGAAGGGAAAATAGAGGCTAAAAGGCCAAGAAGAAAATACACAGACCAATTGAAGGAAAAAGCAGAAGCGGAAACCTACAGGCAGCTGAAGGAGTTGGCACTGGACAGAGAAAGATGGAAATTGCTACACCGACAAGGGCCTAGCAATTAAATGATGGACTGTTTACATTGAAACTTATAGTATATGAAAATAATTAAATTAAATAGAACAATGTCGTGGTGGCTTAGTGGTTCAATGAACGGATTTGTATGCACAAGGTTGCAGGTTCGAACCCAGGCAAGTACCAATGTGGCTTTTTCAAAGTTATATGTACTTTCTTAATTATAATAAGACACTTCTGACAAACGGTGAAGGAAAACATCGTGAGGAAACCTGGATTCCAAAATTGGGATCTGAAATCGCCAATCCGCAGAGAACAAGCGTGGTGATCAATGCTCGTGCCTTCTCTATATGGGAAGAGGCCTGTGCCCAGCAGTGGGACGTTTATAGGCTGGATTATATTATTATTATAAATAGAACACAACATTATAAGTAGTTTTTTATTTATACATACGACATACATTTTTTACAGAAGTACGCATTAGATTCAGTAAAAACAGGAAAATCATAAAATGCCTAGCGTCGCTTCTGTATTTTTATTATTCTGTGGCACTAAATACTAATGTATATGTTTGTTCGGCAGAATACTATCGCGAAGCAATAACACATGTATTATATTGGAATATGGGTTCCGTATATTTTATCATATTGGACGCAAAAAAGAAAATGGCGGATTTGACGGCTCATAGTCTGTGTTATAATATTGAAACCGAATTTGCGACGGATCCGAAATAAACTAGGTTTCCTTACAGTAATAGACTTCATGGGTCCAGATGGAGTCCAAAAATAACTTAGAAATTAAAGCTTCTAAAAATAACACTCGTATATGCCTTGGTTTGAACCTGCAATATTGCGCTTACTATTCCGATAATTGTACCATTAGGGACTTTTTATTGCTTTGATGCCTATTCAAAAAAGGCCAGTCCAAATAAACATTAATTAATCATCTGTAAAAATATATATAAATTAGTTAATCATATTATTTCATATGATGATCATATTATACAATAGATAGAGAGAAAATAAACAACATTTCAGAAAACTCAAGTACTTTAAGTTGTCATTTCTAATGGTCGAATACTAAAACGTCAATCAGTTTTAAGTCGCCGTTAAGTCTCGTGCTGTCTCTGTCACTTTAAAGAGTGAAGTTGAGACAAAAATACATTTAATACTTAATGCTAAGTATTAAATTCTGCTTGAACGTCTAACCTAACCTATTAGTGTAAAGGTCAATAATTGACCTCAGTTGACACTGAATTAGTTAGTGGGTACATATTTACTGTAATGAGTTTACAAGTAGACGCTAATTGTTTACTAAACTTATGTCAACAGTACTGAATAGTGGATTTTCCATTTACTAATGGCCGCACACACCGACTGCCTGTAGCAGTTCTTGCTTTAAGCGATTTGACAAATGCAAAAAGATGTTTTTTTTATCCGATTGAAAGTTCCAATTCAATCCATTCTTAATTTTATTTTTATCCCCCGACGCGGGGTTTTATAATTTTTACATGTCTGTCTGTGTTGGTGTCTGTTTGTGGCATCGTAGTTACCGAACGTATAAACCGATTTTGATTAGGTTATTTTGTTTAAAAGTTGAATTATTCGGGAGTGTGTAAGTGTTTTGAAATCTGTTAATACTATCCTGTAATAAAAGGATATGTTAAGTAAACAGTGTAGGGTTTTTATTTATTGCTGTTGCTAAATCAACATATTCAGATCTGTAGCTCTGAGGCACAAACAAAGTTATGTATTTAACATAATCTATTTATCAAATAGTTCCGAACTGGTAGGAATCACAACCAACTAGTATAACTTTGATCAGAATCAAGCGTCTAAATTTAGACTGATCGGATTTGAGATTATGAAGTTTCATTGCTATGAGAATATTGTTATGTACTTAATAGGTTATCTCATTAATAATGTTCTACAAGATATAGCTAAAATTAAATATTAACATAAAATATATTTTAACAAGTCTAAAATACGGATTAATTAACTTGATCAGCTCAATTTCAAGCTTGGAAAAAGAGAATTAATTTAACCTTTTTCACACTCTATATTATTACCTACTAGCTGTACCCGGCATGCGTTGCAATGCAATATTTTCTACCTAGCACCTGCCTACTACCTACCTACTACCTACCTGCCTTCTACCTACCTACTACCTACCTGCCTACTACCTCCCTACTACCACTTAGGGGTATGAAAAATAGATAGTAGCCGATTTCATAAAAATCGGTCAAGCCGTTTCGGAGGAGTATGGTAACTAACATTGTGACACGAGAATTTTATATATAAGATATACCACTTAATTCTCAATTTACACACAATAATTAAATTACATGAATACTAACTATAAGTTACAAAAGTTAAAATACACCTATATTAAGATGGCATTAATTTTGTGTATCTCATACCTAAAGACAGTTGGTATAAAATTACTAATTCTTCTTCCGTCTAGGTAGTCTTTTTCAATTTTCATCAAGATTTTTGTTAATCCTTCACAAATAAAAACCTATCAAACTAAGCAATAAATTACCTTCACAAAGAGACTAACTCACTAATTCTATTGAACAATATTGAGCAATTGTTGTAAAAATACCTGTTTCCACAAAGGACTGGGTTTCAGAGATATCCCTTTATAATCTCTAAAGGGAACTTCAGAACAAACTTTTGAATCTACCCACATCTCGTGCGGCCGACAAAGTGCTCGGTATAATGAAAATCTAAATATAATCTCTTTTAAGCGACCCATTTATTAGGATTGTTGGAATTGACTTTTTGGTAAGAATTTCGGAGAATCGGTTGAAACGAATGGTATAAATATTTTTGTTTATTAGGTACGTATATTTCATACTATTTAATGAAAGGTCTAAGTCTGGTAAGTAGGTTTATAAATAGGCATCAAACATACATCATCAGGGTACAATTTTCAGAAGAATTTAGGCTGATACTTTACCGCATCATATATACACACATTTATACATTGTATATAATATTACATGTTTAATGATTTCAAATAAAATTCTGAACATGCACATTAAAGTGAAAGGTTGAAAATCAGCCTATTTTTAACCGACTACAAAAAGGAGGTACTCAATTCGACTGTATTTTTTTCTTTTTTATGTTTGTTACCGCAGAACTTTTGACTGGGTGACTGGTATTTGAAAGCTGGTGCTTCCCGTGTGGTCCCATTTTATTTTGGTCAAGTTTTGACAACGGGTTCCGTAAGAAATAAACATAAGACTTATTTTGAAGTCGGTTTTTTTTTTGGAAGAATTATTTGCTGAGAAACTGGTAATTATGATACACATACAAAGCTATACATTTATCTATATCCTAAAACAGATTTCATAACACCCCGTATATTTAAGTCCATTTTGGGAACCCGCCGCTCTTCAAACACAAAGCGGGTTGTACCAACTAATCGGGTAATTTATTCCTGAAACAGCAACAAGCCTTATCTACAAGAATAACAGTACCCAATTAATATAAACTTCAAACGATCTGTAACTTATTTATGGTATTAATTATACTTAAATTGAATGTTAACTTCCTTCAAAAGCTGGTTTATTTCAGTGAATGATGTAAATAAATTCGTAATAATAATAATTATTATTTTGATAGCAGTCTAATCGTCTCACTGTATTCAATGTCCTTTTCTCATTAACGGAACGAGCATTGACCGCGCTTTCTCAATTTGGATTAGTAAATTTAGATTCAGTAAAGCTAGATTTATAGAGTCGCTCCACGTAAAATTCAATATTCAGCTGAAACCAGTAAGATTGGAAGCTGACCTCAATATAGCTTTGAAAAAGGCTATTTCGCAAGTGAAATCTATTAGTGAATTTCCACCAATCACTGGCCAGTAGCTTGTCTCTCATTGGTGGAGAATGACTGATAGGCCCGAAGCGACACTAGCGAACCTAGCGGATTTTTAAATCGCTAGGTTCGCTAGCGTAGCTCTATTATAGGCCGTATTACATAAAGCCAGATTTCTGGTTACTAAGGAAAATATCAAAGACATTTATCATCAGAACATTACGTTTATATTTCCAAATGTTTGTCTGAATTCAGATTTTCATGATATCTTTGAAAGTAATCTGATTAAAAGTTTTCTGCTTTCACAATTGTCATAATCAGAATAATCTAGGTACATTTATTGTGCCTATTTAATATTTATGTCAGAAATGGTTTTATCAAAATTGTATCAGTCGTTTTGGCCTTGAAACGTATTTTTAATCATGTCATCTCGGTTTTCCTGTCCTTGACAAACTTTAATATCATAAGATTTGAATAGAGCCAATTTTAATTTAGTTGCCTACATACCTCCAAATTTTTGTCTCAATTTATTATTTGAAAGGTTTGACGACTCGCAAATCCTGATAATGTTAGAAACTGAAATTAGTCGAGCAAAACCGAAAACCGAATAATAAATACACAGGTAAAATCGTTTCCACATAAAAATGTTGAATCTACTCAAATATATCGCCCTATACACTATACATTGCTCGTCCGTCCGTATCACAATGATGCAATTAACGCCCGTGAACAAGGGACAATGGTTCGCTTACAATGAACGACGATCGTACTCCACTCGTAAGTAAGGGGTATATTTTAGATGGTAGAGTGCCTTTTTAGGGTTCCGTACTCAAAAGACTCTATTACCGAGCCTGTCTGTCCATCTATCTGTCAGGGGACGATTCTCGTTAACCGTTATAGGTAAAAAGCAGGTTTTTTTTTCAAACTACGTGTCTTTATTGATGCGTTAGTAAAAATATATAAAATAATATATTAATTAAAAAAACAAAAAGTCAGACTGTCTCTCAAAACTGTAATAGGTTAAGACTAAGGTACTTGAAACTATCACAAACTATGTATTTTCTTGACGCTTTAAAAAAACAAATATACAAAAATTAAATGAAATCTATACTATATATAATATTATAAAGCTGAAGAGTTTGTTTGTTTGTTTGTTTGTTTGGTTGAACGCGCTAATCTCAGGAACTACTGGTTAGAATTGAAAAAATCTTTTTGTGTTAGATAGTCCATTTATCGAGGAAGGCTTTAGGATATATAACATTACGCTGCGACCAATAGGAGCTAAGCAGCAGTGAAAAATGTCATAAAAACGGGGAAAAATATTCATACTTGAAAGCTTCTGTTGCGTGCGCTGCGTAAACGGTTCGAGTTACCCAAAATATATGTATGAAATAATTGTTCCTCTTTAAATGATCTAAAAAAATGTCTGCGACAGTATATGTCTATCTTTTAAGATTGACTCACTATAACCTTTTTTAAGGTAATCATTTGGTCGAAATTAATGCATTATTGCCAATTATTTGCTACAGAGTTTTATTAACATAATATTAACTAAAATTATCATTTACGCAGAAATACTTTTTTTTTAAACTTCTTAATTGCGGTCATAATAACAGAAATTGACGCGGACGAAGTCGCGGGGATCAGCTAGTAAAACATAAAATCATACAAAAAAACATAATTGTTCCCTATTCATGTAAAATTCGTTAGGTACCTTACATGTACGAGTTTAAGTCTCACTTAGCAGGTTTCACTCGTTAATGAGGTACCCTAAATGTCCTAATGTATTCGGTCCAGTATTTAGGTACAGACCACTTACGGTGCACTAAGTGCCTCATCAGGCCACGAGCCTTAAATTTAACTGTTTTTGGAGCAGTTTCGACTTCACTTAACTGTTATTTGGTTCCAATATAAACAACTTTTAATACCTATAAAAGTCTTTAAGAAGAAAATAAATAATAATTTTGAATTATAGGTAATTCTGGGTTAACTTAAAATAGGATATAATTTTAAAAGCAAATTATAATTTTTAATTACTAAGTAGATGTAGTTTGATACCTACTTCCTCTAAAAATACTGTCATAGATTAATTTGCTGTATATAGTATTTAAGTATATATCGCGTAGATAATTTGCGCAAAATTTAAGATAACCTTGATAATTATTATTTATATGTCTCTCACATATAAAAAAAACTATACCTATATAATATATAAAAATAAAAAAAATATATTTCCCCGCAGACTAAAGAGATAAAACAAATTCCTACTCTTTATTATACAAAATATATATTACAATAATTTACTTTGATGTACTTTAAGCTTAGAAATTGTGAGAAACATAAAACCATCACTTAAGTATAAACAGACAAGTACTTGAAAAGCCTCAAATATGAAAGGAATCGAATAAAAATGTAAGATTCACGATACGGATGTAATGACGGAATTTCCGGATAAAATGGAGCTCGGATATCGAATATGATCCGATCAACCGCGAATGTCCGATACCGTATTTCAGTATAAATTTTTAAGCCTCGTTACTGTAAATATGATTTCCTGAAATTTTCTGCCATAGGATATTGATGTATATTTCATTGCATGTAAAATAAATGGACCAATCATGTTAAGTTATAAGCCAGTGTTAAAAAATGTATGTAAATAAATAAATAAATAAATGTGGACAACATCACATACATTGCTCTGAATCCAAATTAAGTAGCTATTCAGAAACAACGAAGGTACCACAAACACCCAGACCCGAGACAATGTAGGAAAGTTGATTTCTACATTGACCCGTCCGGGGATCGAACCCGGGACCTCAGAGCTAGCGACACCTTGAAACCGGTGCGTACGCCACTCGACCACGGAGGTCGTCATGTGTTAAAAAATTGACGATTTTTTTTATTATATTTATTCACCTCATTTGAAAATACTAATAAAAATATTTCCACCATGTTTAAGGTATGTATTTTAATTATACTCATTACCATTTCAATTGGCATTCTAACTGCCATACTCAGTCGTAAATGGCTTACTTAAATCTATATTAAAAATCCCTTAAGTAACCATTAACGGTTTTAAGTACTGCTCTACTGGGTACCCCACTAAGTAAAGCTATCAACTACCATCCTTCATTACTGCATCTTTACTTAAGGTACTCTAAGAGTTTATTTATTTCACTTCCTACATAATTTATTTATATACATTTTTGGTGCTAAATAGTAGATACACAAAATTATATATCAATTATTTATTTAACGATCTTATTTTGAGCTGAAATTTTGTTAACTGACTCTATACCAGATGTTTATTTCATGCCTTTTGAATTGAATACCCTTTCGGTAACATCCTGCATTTAAAATATTTACTAACTATATTAACACTTAAATAATATTTAATACTTAACTAATAAATAACTTGTAGATACATATTTTGATCCTTACGTTTATCAATCCTAGTATCAAAAACCGCCAGCCTATCCCCTCATTACGCATACAAACATTTTACCAACAAAATTCTAAACATGAGCAGAACCTCAAAAGAGCTCTTAACCTCTTTTCTGAGGCTCGAGTGTCACAGATCATTAGCACGACTAATATCCAAGTAGAGACTGCACTGATTTTGATCGTTGGATTAACATTTGATAGTTAAAAGACTAACTTACTATGGGATACTGTGTTAACTAAAATGGGCTGTGGAATTTACGCAAATCTCTAATTTAATCAACTTTTTATAAAAATCTAAAATAAACCGCACTATAAACCGTAAAAAGTAGTTTTTTTATAGGCTGTGGAGTTGATAGGCAAGTTGTTTAATGTAAAATACTGAATTCAGCTGAAAGGAGACTTGAAACCGACCCCAAATGAGTTTTCGAAAGGGATACGCGGAAGGAGTATAGAAATACTAAATTTGAATATAAGAGACACAGGATACAACTCGTTTGCAATAATCTGGATTCATCAGATCCTCGTTCAACAAAACATTATTCACTAAGGAATTCTTTATAAATTATAATCTTACCCACACGATGCATAGGAATCTAAAAATTGCTTAAACATAATATTACGTCGAAAATGTTTTAGCCATGACCTAAAATGAAATTAAGACCTTAAAAAACCTAAACCTAAAAACACCAAAAATGATGATCAGGTTAACAATATTTTGCAAGTTTTTCAATCGAGTGGTTATTTCAGTTGGCCTAAATCCGCTTCTCCCAGTTACCCACAAAGGATGAACTTACATAATAATCTCATTGTTTCGTCATCCCCCCCCCCTCTCGCGGTCGAGAACAGGGTATTTGGAATACTTTAGACCTTTATAGAAGTTTCGAATAGTTTCATCATAATGTTTTGGGTATTTCAAGTATAGTAAGTTATAGGCTGTGTTTTAGGTATGTTGGCTTGGATTTTGGTGGTTATTTACTATGAAATGGATTTTCTAATACATGTCCTTCAAGATTAAATAATTACATTCTTATATATTCTTATATTATTTTCTTATAAGTATGTAAACGTTAGTAAGCAAATTTTTACATTTATGAAGGCTTTTCTTGGACTATTTATACATCGTAACTAAATGAACTTGCAGTTTTAAATTTTTTGATCCATATATCTAATGATATATGGATATATATTTCTAATGATATTTATTTATTTGGGCCTTTGATAAAGGATGCACCTTACATGCAACAAATTCTTGTGTTTCCTTATATACAGTAAACTACAACATGCAAAAAGAACTAATTTCACGTCTATCAAAATGACCATAAAATAATCATGGGTCTTCTTAATTATTATCTTTATTATTAAGTTAAAAACTATAGCCACGTGCGTAGATAAATAGCATATTAATACACCCAGTTCTGAATAAACTAACGAAGCATTAAATAGAAGTGCAATGATGTGAATATGTGATACATAGGGTCCAAGTGACACCTGAATACATCTCACCCTAATAGGGGAATAAGGTAGGGTTTAATTTAAAACGCTTCGGTAACCAATACAATAATATCAGTCTCTAACTATTTCTATGTATTTCATATAAATGCGGACAACATCACATATATGGCTCTGAACCCAAAGTTATTAGCTAAAGCACTTGTATTATTAAATCAGAAACAATGGAGCAACCACAAATACCCAATAAATATGTAAACTACTCAACCTCAGAGGTCGTCTAACTAGTAACTACAAATATTATAAATGCAATAGTAACTTTGTCTGTCTGTTTGTTACGATTAAACGGCTAAACTACATAACCGATTTTGATGAAATTTGGTACGAGGTAAGCTAAGAACACGAAACAAAATATAGGCTACTTTTTGCTGCGATTACCAACATCAATAAGGGCGAAAAGGCAACAGCAAATACAAACAAATGAAAATCTAATCAGTTTGAAAATACCAAGATAAAGCTACAGTAAAACCAAATTGAGACCTTTCCTTCCAGCTGATTTAAATTAAATATTAAGTTCCGAATTAAATGCAAAAACTTCGGTAAGGCTTGTAGCAAAAGTTTCTACATTCTCAAAGGTATTCTGAATAATATTTGTGGTATAAAACTGTCTCTTTCGTAAATTGTTGGTCCCTCTGGTCTGTGTTTTCGTCCCAACATTTTTGGCAAATATTTACATCTAAATGTAGCCGGACGTACATTTTTACCTTTGTCTATTTATAATGATGTGTCGTTCACATTTTCTGTAGAATTTGGGTTTCCTTTGTAATGGTATGTTAAAGTACTGGTTTTCATTATAACGTGTTCTGTGTAAAACAGTGTTTATAGAACGGTTTGTAAATTGCTTTCTAAAATGAGCTGGCCTATCATTAGCTATATGAAAACATATAAAATGTGAGATGGGCGTTGTTTACACAGTAAAAGTAGTAGGCCGTATGAATACCGTATTTTGCATGGAGTGACTGTCCACCTGACCTCCACAACCCATTTTACTGGGGAACACAGTATCCCATAGTAAGACTGGTTGTCAGAATTGACTTAACGACTGCCAAAGATCATCGCATGACAGTCGGGACCAACGTGCTTTCCGAAACACGGAGGGGTCTCGGTATGTTCACAAATGGTCACCCATCCATGGACCAACCACGGCGATCGAGGCTTACACTTAGCCACGAGCCCCGAGTAAAAGTAGTAGGTATGTTTAAGTACATATAAATAATACATACCTACTACGCTTTTAAGACATTTGTCAAATTGTTTTACAGAAATTTAAGCGGAAAAGAAAAAATTTCTAAATATATTTAAAAGAAAATACATAGCTATTTGTACATTGTATTTACCATCAAAAGTAAAAGCAGTTTATTATGAACTCTAACCCAAGAAACGACAAAAAACAAAACCAGTTACTTGTAAAACTTTTCGTTAATTTCTTTTTAGTAACTAACTTCCTCTTTATAACTTAGAAGACAAAATAACAACTATTTTAACAGCAAGACATCTTCTATAAGATATATTACAATTATTGTACATAATAGGGATGATGACTATTTTTTTTTCTATCTTTTCGGAAACATAAAAATATTAGACACCTATTTTTTCGTTTGTCCCAAAAACAAAAAAATATAAAGATACAGTGAGTACAAATCTTGTGTGACGTCACGTCTAAGCAAAAATTGTACCAAGCCGTGACGACACAAGCCCCCATTCCTGAAATTTAAGGCGGTTTATTTTCGTATTTTGTAATTGATTTGATAAAAGAAAAAATACGTTTCTATTATATTTTGATAATCTAAATGTATACATATTTTTGCTCGTGACTGTACAACCTATTAAACAAAGTCCAGCTAATTACAGCATTTATAACTAGGGAACGGGTCAACCGATTTTAATGATCTTTGATTTGTTCGGTTCGTCTCCATCCTGAATAACTATAAACTCATCGAAAAAATGATGTCGTATGGGGCAGGGAGTATTAACGCGAGTAGAACCACGGGGCAAAGCTAGTTGTTAATATTTGCGAGCCTCCTGAATAATATATACCTCGGATGGTCCCGGGCCGTTAATAACGAAACTTTTTGGACTGGCCTCGTTTCGAATTAATAATAAGTGAACATAATCGTTTTGGATGCTGCTTTCATTGTATTTTATTGGCGTATTTGTTCCATTTTGAGATTTAATAATTAGTTTTTGAGTGTTTTGTATTGATGTAGAAACTCATTTTTAAATCTTTAACCGTAAGTTTTGTCTTATTATCATCATAATATATATATCATGTAAATAAATAATAAATAAATAAATGCGGACAACATCACATACATTGCTCTGAACCCAAAGTAAGTAGCTGAAGCACTTGTGTTATGGAATTCAGAAACAACGAAGGTACCACAAACACCCAGACCCGGGACAATGTAGAAAAGTTGGTTTCTACATTGACCCGTCCGGGGATCGAAACCGGGACCTCAGAGCTAGCGACACCTTGAAACCGGTGCGTAGGTACGCCACTCGACCACGGAGGTCGTCAAGGAACAATATTGATACCAAATAACTTAAAATTAAGTCTAAACTGCTCCAGAAACAGTTAAATTTAAGGCTCGTGGCCTGATGAGGCACTTAGTGCACCGTAAGTGGTCTGTACCTAAAAACTGGACCGAATACATTAGGACATTTAGGGTACCTCATTAACGAGTGAAACCTGCCAAGTGCGTCAACTATAACATTTTTATATTTATGGCAAACGCATTTTGTCTTTTCGGTATCTGCTCCGAGAGTAAATAGCATGAGCAGGGAACATTTTTGGTCCAATTTGTCAAGGTAAATATATAAATAAATAACTCAACTCACATAAAGTTGTAGAAATATTATTTTACAACTGAATCTAGGGCAAAACCTTGGCTACTAACTTTATAAACAAAACATTATCTTTAACACGACATTAATTAATTGTTAAGTGATATTAAATAGACATAACTACTCCTAAATAGGAACCCGTGTTTAAGAGCCAAATAACTAAACCAATTTACATAACAAAATAATTTCTAACTTCGACTTTTTTATCACAAAACATTTTCTCTCAAATCCACTTACAAACTACTTAAGCTCAACAACAGTTATAAAAACAATATACATATAATTAAATAATCTGAGCGACAACATCAATGTGTAGGTATACACTATACATGTACAGTACAGTTAGTATGAAAAGCACTAAGCCTTGCCAATCTCGAAGCGGCTTATTTCGAACACGACTGTACTTAATCCTGTTAAGACTAGCTGTGTATTAGCAATATCACTGTGTATTTATGATTGTGTAAGCAGTGGTGTATGTATGTATTACTCAGTAAATCCGTTTACTGTTTTGCTGTAGTAGCATTTTGTTAACGAACTCTCGAAACATATAACAAGGGTGGAATTTTGATATGAAGGGTGTTATCGAAAGGTTATATCTATCCAAAAGGGGTGAAGAGTATATCTGGTATAGAGTCAGTTTACAAAATTTCAGGTTAAAATGAGTTAATTAATTAGTTGATATCCAATTTTTCGCATTAATTTTATTACTCGACACTGAAACTTATAACAAATTATGTCACCACACTATTATTTAAGTAACTTATTTTGATCTAAAATTTTGTATATTAACCTTTTGGTAATTCTCTGTATACATATATAAAATATAAGTATCAATAAATACAATATTTTACCATTAATTTGTAACAAAATACATTTACTGTAAACAGTGGATTACTCCTAACAAAATTAAATACAAAATTTTCCGGCAAGTTATTAGATTTTAATAAGCGTCCGATTACAATTTAAAATAAGATTTACGTAACAAATGTTACTAAATTGGAAATTATTTGAAGTAAATTTCCTTTAAAATCTTTTGATCCCAATAAATTGTATGGAAAATTATTTAGGTCCATTGGCCTCTTGAAAGTATTTATTGGTTATTTTAAGAGTCAAGGTCTACGTTATACGGGGTATAAACGTTCAAGTAATTTGATCAAATAGGCTGGTACAAATGAAAAAAATATGCGTAGTCTCTTAGGCGGAAGAATTAAGAAAAACATTCTTCAAATATATTGTAAAAATAAGGTATAATGGAAGACATACCGTCTTACTGAAAAATAGTCATTTTTTTCTCTTTTATAATCTATTATACGTTAAAAAAAACTTGTACACAAATATACTTCCTCTAAAAATAAAGTAGAAAGACAACATGAAAAATAAGAGACTCAAAACTGCTCTTCATATTTAAACTTGGAAATTGAACTTCGGTATGAAAATGTTCTGAAAAGCTATTTTAAGAACGAGCCTTGAGGGATCCAGTAAAACATAAAAAGAGAAGAGAGCTCTTTGCAATATCATCTAAATATAGTACCCATCTATCAAATGAATTCCATTTACTTTGCTTCATACAAATTCTACTATTTTGAGCGAAATTTTATGTTAAGACATTGTCTTATGATAAAAGACTTATATTTGAGACCAGCAAAAATCTGTCACTAATATAATATAATAAAGTTAGAGGTTTTTTGTTTGTACGCGCTAATCTCTGAAACTAGCAGTCGAATTTCAATTATTTTTTTCCACGTGATAATTACATTTTTGAAGAAGGTTACGGGCTATTTTACATTACATTTAATGGCTTGGAAAAAGTCAAGGCAAGTAAAACCTTGGGGCACAGCTAGTCATAAATTAACAGAGTTTCAAGCTAAAGTAAATAAGGGTGGAAATTTTCCATAAATTAATTTAATGTTTAAAAATATTAGACAATATAAAGTAGAGGAAAACGTAAATAATACAATCATCTCCCGAGCCTTTTCCCAACTATGTTGGGGTCGGCTACCAGTCTTACCGGATTCAGCTGAATACCCTATTTTACATGGAGCGACTGCCTATCTGACCTCCACAACCCATTTTACTGGGAAACACCGTATATTATCAAAAAATAATATCGTTCTTGTTAATGTTGTTTTACATGTTTAAAACTGTACATTTTCTTTCCCAAAATAGTTAAACTTAGAAATCTCCAATTACAAAACTTTAACCATATTCATATTAACTATATATCGCAGTTCCAAGAGAGTTTTATTTTTATAACCATCTAGTTTCGTTCGTCCTCACGATTGGGATTTGGTCTGTTAATATTTTATTAAACTGTCCTTATCCCGCCCAAAGAGAATTTCTACGACCTCTCTAATATGTATAAACGACGTTATATCTATAATTTATGGTACGAGAATTATATTTTAAAGTAATATAATTCACGGGAATAAGCGCGTACATGCATAAATACCTTTTTTGGGGCTTCACGTTTAAAAGTTTATATTATATTTTGAAGCTTGCTGGCGTAATTTAGATTTGGTTATAATGAGAATAGGATACTAATAACCCTTTTATTTTAATGTCCCTGTCTGGTATATAGATTTATTTTAAATAGACACATTTTTTTACATAACTCACGACAATACATCGATTTGAAATGTGGTATGGCGTCACAAGTTTGCACTTTTTGTGCGAAACCATGACGTCATAAGTCCACACTTCTGAACTTTGATTCGCTTTATCCCTCTATACTTTTTTATGTACCTACATGTACTCATAGTCTAAATAGATTCTCTTGTTTAAACCCAGTCAACATCCCTATTATATTTTGAACCTCTTTGCAGTAATTTGGATTTGTTTGTTAAGGGAATAAGGGAGGAAAATAAGCTAAAGCTTAGTGGTTTAAGGGCAAACACTGTCACTCAATATCTTATTGATTTTCGGCGGCCATTTGTTTATTTAGTGGCAGAACAAAGATGGAAGTTGAGCCTTTAATTCAATCATTTTGTTGAAATAAATTGGCGTCGTAGCTTTCAGCAAAATTTGTAAGGATTTCTAATCCTTGTAACTGTAATTAATCCTGGCAACCATATTATGTGGTTTTCTCGAGCTAAGACAATAATTTGACATGATATGGTACGTATAGAAAATTTGCGCACAATTGTTTTGGTCGATAGATTGCTGGTATTTCCTTATTTTCTCTTATATCTACGCGAATGTACTTATAACGGATTCTGTCACAGTATATTTGTATTTAGGTTTTAGTTCCCAACGTTTGGACGCCTTAGTCAGCTACAAAGGCGTAAAAAATGCAAAAAGTAGTTTCATTCTAAAATTGTTGTTATTTAAAATAAACAATGTTTAAAAAGTGTGGCAAAATACACTGTTATTATTACTTAAAAGTAATCAATGAAAACTAATACTTAAATGGAACGATATTGCCTCTTTAGATAGTAATAGAATTCTAACGATCGAAACTTAATTAAATTCTAAATTCTATTAAAACTAGGCACAGATAAAGAGGTACTTCCAATAGTAATGGTGATTAAATTGTAGATACAGGTAATAGAAGTAAGTAACAATGTCTTAAAAGGAGGCCATTTGGTTGTAAATAACCTACAAATGCGATAGCTTTTACTTAATAACTGGTAACAAAATTTTAGTATCACTCTTTGAGAATAATCTCCGTCTTTTAATAGAAAAAACGGGAAAAAAATAATAATATGATATCTTCCATGACCTAATTGATTGTTACAATGGCCATGTTCTTAAAACCATGATATAGAACGAAATTAGGTATAAGATATACATTTTCTTTATATATTTTCGAACAATCCTTGATGACCCTATCTTGAACCTAATTCCACACTATAAACCTTATAATATACATATTTTGGTAGATATAAATTGAGGTACTAAAAATAATTATAAATTAAATATAATTATTTATTTATATATAAGTTTTAATTTTAGTATAGTTGGAAATGTTGTTATACTAGATTTAAGTATTGATTATATTTATTTAATAAATAAATAAAATATATAAGATATTAACAACTTGTGTCCCGCTAGTAGACACAATAGTTAAACAATGAAAATGTTCATATGTGACTCACGGGACAGGGAAATGGCTAAATCATCTCCCGAGCCTTTTCCCAACTATGTTGGGGTCGGCTTTCAGTCTTACCGGATTCAGCTGAAAACCGTATTTTACATGGAGCGACTGGCTATCTGACCTCCACAACCCATTTTACTGGTACACACAACACAGTATTGCGTGGTAAGCCTGGTTGTCAGAATTGACTTAACGACTGCCAAAGATCATAGTATGACAATCGGGACCTACGGCTTAACGTGCTATCCGAGGCACAGAGGGGTCTCGGTATGTTTGGAATGGTCATCCATCCACGGACCAACCGCGGCGAGCGCGGCTTAACCTGTATTATCGATCAAACCGTACGGCTTACACTTAGCCACGAACCCCTCAGGGAAATTGTTAAATACGAGTTTAAAACATTTTGTAGAGGAATATTTCACACGACTGACATAGATCCCTGATGAAGTAGCTAAACTTAAAATATAAGAAGATAATATACTTTTACAACATTTCGGAAGTAAGTCCTTCAATTAAAACTCTGAAAGAAAGTGAAGCAAGATTCTGTCGTAATAATTCCCAAGTTTTTCGCAATAACATTTACAAAAATTTATTATCCCTCTGCGCGGTGTAATATCTGAATTCGAGTCAAAGCGAATTTTTCGAATGCCAGTAAGATACAGGCAAAACTAGGGCAAACTGGTATGAACAATAAATTAATATTTGATTTGAAGCTTCAAACTAAAAACGAATGGGATTATCCATTTTTATCTTTTGAGCTTAAATGGTGTTTTGGACTAAAATCTTCTTTGATAATCGAAACTTTATTGGACTTATTTTTTTTTATTGTTTTTTTTTGTCGCTATTCTTGAATATAATATAGTCTGTAGTTAAGATTATGTTCTAAAGAAAAGGCATAATTTAAAAACAAAAGGTACCACTGCTTATTCATTGACTGAATTTAATTCCCACCGTCATAATTAAACAATATAATTATGACTTTTCATCTTTTTGAACTTAGTACCTACCTCATATTTTTTTTTTTCAATAATTTTAGTGACGTCCGCTATATTACTATTTATTTTGCATTGGCATTGTATTGGAAGAAATTTATTTAAGATTTAATGCTGTGGTCTATTGATATTTGTGTCAAATTGAAAAGTCCTATTGTTTATATAGCGTACAGTCACGGGCAAAAATATGTATACACATAGCGAAATTGTAAAACGAATTTAACGTATTTTTACATTATTATGGAACTGTTTTCAATAATTTCTTAATAACCTTTTACAATATCAATCTAGAATAGAAGAAAAAAATAATAAAAAATTGGAGAGTGTATACATATTTTTGCTCGTGACTGTACATAAGTCCATTTATTTGGACAAGAAGTAAACAGTCCTTCCTACGTGCTGTATAAGTCTTAGCAATATCAAACACAACTACGTCAAGGTTAAACTTTATAAATGTTGAGACTCCAACAAATGTTGGGAACAATAAATTGTGAGACGAAAAATGAAGGTACTTTACGTCGACGAGTTTTAGTGATATGTTATCAGAGCCAAGTTGATTTACGAACGGAAGATAAAATAGAGGATTTGTTAGATTGCTTCTGTCGCTTTGTCCTTGTTTTAAAACAATGGAACTTTGATGGTATTTTTACTGGAAACGTTCATTATTTTCGTATTCCATGCGAAATTAGGAATATTGAATGAATTATTTTATAACAGGATAAGCTATCTAGGGATATACCCTATCAAAATGTAAGTAGCAGGCTAGTAAAACTATGCTGATTAAAAATCACTTTTCACAAAAACCCACCAATCTACAGACTCTAAAGTCATACGGATCAGGTATATATCATGTTTTATATCAATATGAGATATTGGCGATAAGGCTATCTTATATTAAACTAAAGTTTTCAACAAGGACACTGCGTGTAGGACCCGTTTTTTCTCTCTAGTCCAAATCTGTATTGACCAGGTTTGTTTTTAATCCTAAACTTATCAGGTTTGGTGCTAACCTTTATCGTCGGCCCTGAACTCGGCCTCCAGCTCGGCCCTGGTGGGCTGCGGCTCCGGCTGCTGCTGCTGCTGCTGCTTGCTGGTCTTCATGCTCATTGACTTCCTCGTCTGGTGCCCGCGGAAAGCTGCCTGGATCTTTGTCGCTGCCTGCTCTTCTGATTTTACTTCTTCTTTTTGCTTCTCTTCTGTAAATGGAGAGAATTTTCATGAGTTTTTTAATATCTGAATTAAAAAATATGTCTGGACGTCTTGTATTTTTGCTGGCAAAACTTCTTCCAGACTTACAACTGTCTATGTAGATGTATTATAAAGTACAAGAGCTTGTAAAATATATTATTTCTTATCAAAAATGGTATGTGCCCCAAATTTACCTACTTTAGGCCGATAGGTCATAAATTATACCCATTACAGACCAGTTTGAAAAAGGCGTATCACTAGTTTTACTAAATGGGTCGTACTTTGTTTTATCTTAATGAGAAATCCTGAACCTAAGCATCAGGTGACCTGAAAACTGACCAATCTGAAGAAAGGTTTCAACATAATGAAAACGCTGAATACGCAAGTCATTTATTATTTCCTACCGAAATGTTTTCCAGTGAAACTGGCGTTTACAAAAACAACTAAAACTCTTTTACTGAGCAATTTTCAACCTTATGCTAAGACGATAGGGTGAAAATCAATGTGCCAATACCCTGTCAAAGAAACTTTAAGTAGTTTTATCAGCGACTTGGGTACGATGCCAAACAAACACTTTACTTTGAAATGAAGCAAACTTTATGGAAACGTCGTTGAGTATAATTTTTCGTGAATTTGGCGAAATTTCGAATTTAGGTCAGGTCAAGAATTCTGTTATTACTTTCACGTAATTCGTTGTTTTTTTTAAAGTGAAGTGGGACAAATACTTGTATCTTAGTAGATTGATACTCAAAGAAAGAGTCTTCGAATTTATCCTTTTACTTAGAGGATAGATAAGAAACTACAGAGAGCGCATATCAGGGTATGAACTATGAGCACTAGTATAAATAAAATAAATGCGGACTACATCTCATACATTGTTCTGTACATAATATCAAAATAGAGAGCGCATCGTTTCAATAAAACTATCTCAAAACCTAATATTACCCTAACAATATCGGAACCATCGATATTTTTGCATGAACCTCCAACTTTGTATGGAAAATAAATCAAATCACTAAACGTGTGTACTACATACAATCAAAATTTTCCTTATGCTAGATACAATGACCTTAATACAAAACTACTTTAAAATTATCTTTCATTTGCACAAGTGATACGGGTCGATGTAATCATATTAAGCTGGAAATGGGCTTATAGTGCTATACGCACACTCTATGTTATTTACTCTATGTCCTTATACTACCTTTGATATATTCTGTAATATTTCTATCGAGCTTGAGATGTGTATTATTGGATATTGGAAGATTTATGGCGGTGCTTGACAAGAATGAATGTATGGAAGTAGAAATGATTCGTCAATTCGTATAAAGGTATTCAGCGTATTTCATATTGTTACAATGAGTGCTCTATAAGATTGAGCGATTTTTTGTTTTATGATAGAATAGTTTGATTTGCATTATTGTGACAGACTAGGTAACAAAATATTAAACAGCTAAACCAACGCTGATTTTAACCGCCTGATTTTGTGAGTAAAGGAAACTAATGGAAGCGCCCGCACTGATGGTTATTTTCCGCGAATAATTTTTAACCGTATTGTGTGCGTCTCGGGCGGTTTTGCGGTTTCACGGTTTACCGCTTGTGGTAAACACCGTAGTGCGGCCTTAGCCTAAGACAGGTAAATATTGTAGACATAATCCTCAATATAAAGTATTTCATTTATAATACTTACATCTGTTATTAAACAGATTTTTTAACCTATTTTTAGATCCAAACCTTTTTAACGCAGACTTATTTTTTGTACAAAAAAAGAGTTGCTCTGGTAACACTAAATTTTTTATTAAAACGGTGGTTAAGGGTGTGTCGCAAGTATCTCTGGTTCTGTATCAAGTTAAATATTTTATGTAACTGAAACTTTATGTTAAGAGGATCCTAACATTGCCGAATCCAGTATATATTTTTCTTTAACAGATTTCCATTTTGTTGAATAGTATTATGATACTTAAACAACGATACCTGTATATAGAACAATATCCTATACTGCCTTACTATGTTTCTTTAAAGGCTAGACAATGACGGGCCTGTTGGTCTAGTGGTTAGTGACCCTGACTGCTATACCGGAGGTCGTGGGTTCGATTCCCACCCAGGACAAATGTTTGTGTGATGAGCACGATCATTTGTTCTGGTTGTCTGGGTGTAATTTATCTATAATATGTATGTATTTAGAAATATATAATTATGTTTATCAGTTGTCTGGTTACCCATAACACAAGCTATGCTTAGCTTGGGATCAGTTAACCGTGTGTGAGTTGTGCCGGAATATTATATTATATATAATGTATACTTTGATATTGTTTTTATTACTAGTTACCTATTAGCATCTGGGGCCGTACCATGAGCTCTTAAAGCAGGACTGTTGCCGTTGAGTAAGCGAGACAGCGCTATGCGCAGTGTAGTGCGCCGTCTCGCTTCCACAATCGCAACAGTACTGCTTTAATAGATCATGGTACGGCTCCACATATGGACAACATATTCCTATACTTATATAAGAACTAGCTGTTCCCGGCATGCGTTGCAATGCATTTTTTTCTACCTGCCTACCTGCCTACTACATACGAAAAATAGATAGTAGCCGATTCTCAGACCTACTGAATATGCATATAAAATTTCATAAAAATCGGTCAAGCCGTTTCGGAGGAGTATGGTAACTAACATTGTGACACGAGAATTTTATATATAAGAGATAAAGAAGAACCTTGTTTGTCATATAACAAGATAACCGTTTTACCCACTTCGGTACGGACCCCTAAAGTATTTTAACGAAGAGTGCTAACATTGTGAATTATTTCGAAACGTGTGGGCGGAGACACTTAACGAGTAAAAATAAAGGGGTTTTAATTTAGCCTTGTGGTTTTAGGCTGTTCGCACTTTACATCTGTGAAAATTGTGGAGCCGCGACACAACATAATTTCTGCTACGTTGAAAAAAATGTACGTGGTATACAGAGTGTTTTGTATGTAGTGAGTGAACTAGTGGTATCATGATAAGAACTATATTTACAACTTTGTAGACTAGATATAAGGATAGTTACAACATAGTTTCTTGGTATCTGGGACCAACAGTTTTACTTTCTCAAACACGGAGGGATCTCAGTATGATTATTATAATCGACGGATTCACATAACACGCGTAAAACAACTAGTCCTGTACTAATGTTAGCCCGCGGTTATCGCGATAAAAAGTAGGCTGTATTCTATCTTTATGGTCAAGCTAACTCTACGCCAAGTTTTATCAAAATCGGTTGTGTGATTTAGCCGTAAAAGCACAACAGATAGACAGAGTTTCCTTAGCAATATAAGACAATTCACGCTTTTACTTAGCCACGATCCTTGCAATAAAACGGCAAACAAATGCGTGTAACCGAGGTCCTAACCAGTTTTTATAATGCTAAGCTCAGCTGTTCTTGTAGGGGATATAAAATGAAGCATTTTAGTGAAAGCAGTAAACTTGTGATGGCCTTAACTGTTAAATGTTAGGGTTTGTCCCTCCTTTGTGGCGACATTTTAGATGTTAAGCCGTCTTTATACGAACAGCTTAAGCGCTTAGTGATCAACGTACACGGACTGCGCGAGCTGTCGACCGCTCTCGCGCGTCACGTGCGCCTCCCGCCCGCTCGCTTTTTGTTTTGTAGACCGTTTGAAGCAGTAGAATTGTTTCAAGCAGTCAGTAGTTAAGATGTAACCTATATGGTTTAAAATGGTGTGGAATGACATATTCTTTATTGAAAAATAATAGTTTTTGGAATGAGGAACGATATTTCCTTATTTGTATATCCCTGGAAATATGTGTCTTCTTTTACTCGTAAAATATTTTCCAATAAAGGGATTGGTTATAATGTGTTAAGGACTCATAAATGCTAGTATTCTAAACTAGATTCTATATGAGACACAATGCTATATTTTTACGAAAAAAGCACTGTAACATTTTCTATCGTACTCAATAATAAACAGAAAGCTTAATGCCACACAATTTTGACCTTTATCACAATTCCATAAAACACCTTTTCCATTCCATCTGGAACATGAAAACGAATTTTATTTAATGTATTTACAACATTTTTTTGCAATTGTACCTTATTTTCATTCCGGTAATGGCGGCTTGTGGTTCTTGAGTACGCACTTAGAGACGTGCTTTACAGCTAATGGTCACTTATATAGATTTACAATTGATTCTTAATCTTAAGAACAGTTGGGGATATGAAATAGGTATGTTTCTGGAATAAAACTCAGAAGCACTGCGCACAAGTGTGGTTATCAATGTTGATAAAGAAATTCTCTTCATTGAAGTTTTTTTTCTGTTTTTATCTACTAAATATAAGAATACTATAATCGTTTTATTTTGGTGAGAAATTCGAAACAAATAAAGTGTGTTAGAAAATATTTATTCTATAATTATGATGACTTGATAGAACATTGACCGGTGTAAAAACATAAATCACAATTTACTTTATAATAAAAAAGCCTTTTATCTCTAAATCCCATAACATGTAAAACAGAAGTTAAACACATCCCTTACTTAACCGCTATGGTGTTTACATAACTTAACATGCATGTAAAACACGTCTAATTTATTGCTTACTAGCTTTCGCCCGCGGCACGGTCACTTGAAGGTGGGTATCGCGGCGATGCAACAAAAAGTAGCCTGATTCTTGGGATCCACGACACGCGTACCCCATACTATTTTTTATTAAAATCGGTTGAACGGTTTAGTGGTGAAAGCGTAAATGAAAGACTGACAGACAAAGTTATTTTCTCATTTATGATGTAAGTATAGATAAGTTTAGATAGAGGTTTAACCTCGCAAAAAATATTTTATATCCAATAACTCGATTTTTTTACGTAGGTATATTATACTCGTACTGTATTTTTTGGTACACCTCCTTATTTTTAAATTAATTGAAACACATTACACACACACACACACATTTCTAATAACAAAAAATATGTAGAAACTTGGTTATCATCATCGTTCATTGCGATTGCCGAGCTATCGTGGGTAGGCGGGCGAGGAGAATTAAGAACAGCGACACTCCACCGAACACGTTTTGCTTCAATGCGGAGCCACCAGATTCCTCTTCATCCGACGGCCGCGAGCAAAAGAGCCCGGAGTTGCGTCAGTGTCAAGAAACGTCAACCCTACCCTACTTATTTACTTTTCTCTATGGTCAACCCGCTTGTCATGTTTCAGCAGTTCCTTTTCACGTTTCTTAACACTAGAAATAGCGAAGCGCCTACAAATAGAATCACAGAACTATGTTCACATCTTTCACGATTCAATAAACAAAACTTTTTGGTATAAAACTGAATCCTACTTTTATGTAGGTCGACTTTTCTTACTTTTAAATTATTTATGAACGGGGAAGGCAGAGGTAAGACCTTGCCGAAAGCGGGTACATAAATAAACAATGCCAAAGTAAGGCATCGGAAGGAAACGAACCCGGGACTTTGTAAATCATTTGCATGTACCGTTGACAACTTGACTTACGTAGATTAAAGATAACGTAAGTTGAATATTAAATTTTGATGTAAATATAACAGAAAGCAGGTAGATGGACCAAAAACCTGAAACCAAATAGGCCTTGTTTCAGTCGTTTTTTTGGTTGTTGCTAGCTGTGAGGTCTGGTGCTGGTTTGATCCCCGGTCGGGTCAATGTAGAAAAAACACTTTTTTTTTACAATTTCTCGGATCTGGGGCCCGAGTCTGCTATTTAGTAGAATATAATACTAAGTTAGTAGAATGCCAATTATCGTAAAATCGTCCCACTATGAGCCAACTATGAGCACACTGACACGGAGTGTAAATAGCAGTCTCGGGCCCCTGGGTGTTTGTGGAGCCTTCGTTATCTCTGTTTTTATAACACAAGTGCTTTAGTTACTTTGAGTTCAGAATAATGCATGTGATGTGTTCACAAATAGTTTTAGTTTCTTTTCCACAACTCATTTTATTTTAGGCAAGTCCAAAATTCTTAAACTCAAAACTAGGATGAACAAAAGTTAAAAAATACGTTTTAGGGTAGTATGTATTTTAAAATAACTAAAACAACTTTTAAAAAGTGGTTTGAAACACGCTTGTTATTTTCGCATACTGCATAAGCTCTAAATATTCTCCTCATTACCATATTCCTAACTTATTTGCCATATTTTCGGTGTTGCAGGAATAACCACGTTTGGTAGCGATGCTAATTTCTTCGTTTTCCAAAATGGTTGACCTGACAGGTAAACAAAATGGCGATGTTCCGCCCACATAATTTATAACGCAAATCCGAATGTGTTAAACGTTTAGCTTTAAAAACGGAAGTACAGTAAATTAATTGTATTTTATGTTGATTTTATTTATGACAATAATAATAGCCCTTTTTTCATACAAGGGAGAAACGAGTTCAGGGATCAGTTGTCTTGTTTTAATAGGTAAACCTAGAGAATTAATCTTTAACTCAAATGGTATTCCATACTATGTAGGTACCTACTACCTAAATAAAGTCACTACTTTGTAAAATCATATTAATTTGTGCTACCTAGAATCGCAGTCCAAATAAAAATCATTTAACTCCCTATTTATGGGCACATAATGAATAACACTACATTCTAAAAACATCAAGTCCCAATATTATCATTAACACCAAACACAAACACATTAATATATATCTACGACCACACGTTTCTATACAGTAAACAAACAACAAACTCAAAGCCTAGGGGTTCTCAATAATACGCGTCTACAATTACCCAGTGACACCCCCCTCCCCGTCCGTAAATACCCCCTCCCCTCCTCTCTCCTATATAATGAGCCTCCTACACGCTACCGATTGTTTTTATTCATCGCTATGCTAGCATCAAGTGTGCCACAGTAACAAGTCTTTGGAAATAATGAGTAATGATTTACGATTTATTTTATTGTTTTACCAAAATAGATGATAGATCTTTCTCTAATGATTCTCAAATCACAGATTAAATAAGAACGTGGACCGTTTAAAAACTTAGGCGTATGACAAGTTATTGCGTTGTATAAAATTTCAATGATTTGTTTTAAATAAAAAACCGACTTCAAAAAAGTCTTATATGGTTTTCTTAGGCGCTGGCCAGACAGAAGAGACGTAAGACGCAGACGGGGCGCGGACATAATACGCTTCTATACAAAATGTATAGAACCGTCGCGCCCGCGCCCCGTCTCTTCTGTATGTTTTGCGTCGCGACGCTTCTATACATTTTGTATGAAAGCGTCGCGGTAAAGACAAATGTCCGCGCCCCGTCTGCGTCTTACGTCTCTTCTGTCTGGCTAGCGCCTTATGGATCCCACTGTCAAAACTGGACCAAATTGAAATGGGACCACATGGGAAGCACCGCTTTCAAATAAAAAAAATAATCATCAAAATCGGTTCACCCAGTCGAAAGTTCTGTGGCAACACATATAAAAAAATAAGATTGAGTCATTTATTACAGGACTTTTATGTGTGAAAATCCTTTATTTACACATCTCCATGTTTAAGTGACAATAATACTATAAAACATATACACGGGAACTTTATCAACTGTTAATTCTTAAACTAACTAAGTCCCACAGTGTTACACGCTTTTAAGGCTCACCCCTTAATAGTAGTATTATGTTAATAATCCAATATAAATGAACAGAGATATCACAAAGATTTTCCTCAAATATGTCGGGCAGTTCCAGAGATTAGCTAGATCAAACAAATTCTTCACTTAATATACCTATACAAGTACAGATTACTGGATTTATAATAATAATAATAATATTTCGGGACATCTCACACACGGTTATCCGATCCCAAGCTAAGCAGAGCTTGTGTTATGGGAACCAGACAACTGATAAACATACTTATATATTTCTAAATACATACATATTATAGATAAATTACACCCAGACCAGAACGAATGATCGTGCTCATCACACAAACATTTGTCCTGGGTGGGAATCGAACCCACGACCTCCGGTATAGCAGTCAGGGTCACTAACCACTAGACCAACAGGCCCGTCATTTCTCATTACATTGTTATTGCCATACACGAAAGAGACAAGATTATTAATTTCGCTCACACATTTATCCTTAGCTGTCTACAGAAATCTCATAAAATATAATTATTTGATCCGAAACTAATTACTGAGGTAATCTTCATGTGATTAAACGTCAAAATGAAGGCGTTCTATTACATAGGTAATATTCATATGTAAATACATGATTGTATTTACATGTATTTTGGGTTTAACGTTCTGTATTATTAGCCTTGTAGGCATTAAGTCCAGTAATTTGATAGGATACTAGCTGTGCCTCGCGGTTTCACCCGCGTGAATGAAAATTCACACACTATCTTTATAAATTATAGCCTATGTGTTATTCCGGTGTATAAGCTACATTATTATAAAGTTTCATTAAAATCTATTCAGTAGTTTTTGCGTGAAAGAGTAGCAAACATCCATACATCCAAACAAACTTTCGCATTTATAATATTTGTAAGGATTAGTAAGGATGTAATGTAGTGTAAGTATCAATATTTTGTTCTGTGAAAATGTCTAATTTAGTCTTAAAATATTTTATTGCGACATTGCTGCCGTCTTAAAGTAGTCAGTTTTTCATAATTTAGGAGTCAAACGTGCTCAACCGAACGCAAAATATGACTATACGTTACGTAACTAATCTTCTTTAGTAAGATGTTTTCTGAAAAGCAAACCTTGTTAGGACTAAACCTAATTTTAGATTAGTTTAGTGCGCTTTGTTATCTTATATATAAAACTAGCTGTAACTGCGTTGCAATGCAATTTTTTCTACCTGGCACCTGCCTACTACCTACCTACTACCACTTAGGGGCACGAAAAATAGATAGTAGCCGATTCTCAGACCTACTGAACATGCATATAAAATTGCATTGCAACGCATGCCGGGTACAGCTAGTATATGTATATATATGTAATAAGGATAAAACTAAAATTGATTTAAGAAAAGGTAGATGTTTACAGAAAGGTTTATCGTTATGTTATTGATATTTCTTATTAAATTAACAATACGCTTATGTAGTATAGCAGGTCATTTTCAAAACATTAAACCCTTATGTTTGTATTTCAAAAGCCCATAATCTTAAAGAAATGACACGAAACATCTGGTCATAATCCACACCAGAAATGTTGCCATAATTTTTTATAGATTTCCCCGAATCACAGTGGAATAACAGCCATTAAAATAAATCTTTTTACCCACAAAGAAGGGAAGGTTTAATATTTTTGGTAAAGCAACATTTTTTATTCGCTGTTTGTGTTTTTAATGTTGTTTATTTTAAGGAATGCTTTATTTGAATTGCTTGAGTGCCGGGGGATTGTGTTTCAAGGGTATCGTTTGGCACTGAGGATATCGTTTATCTTGTACCTTTTAATTTGATGTTATTTAAAGCTTTTGCTTGTTATCTTAATAGGATTAAAATAATGATTCTTATTTGTTTATATTTATCAGGTTTTACTAGTTTATCATACTTAATAGGGACCGCCTATTGGCTAATTCCTGTTTAGTTCTACATTTAAATAATCTTTTTCTGTAAAATCAACGTTACATCAAAGGTTTTAAATAACTATTAAAAAATCATTTCATAATATTTAAATGTACAATGTACTATTTTAATATGTAGTCTTATTATTATCTTTGAAAGAGTCAATGTATTTATTACATAAACATATAAAAAAAACATAATTTATTATAAAAATATACAAAGATGGATATTTTTGTATTAAAACACTAGGTACGTATAAGCCACAAGAAGGTTTATTTATTAATAGCGTCTTATTCTCGGAATTCAGAAACTCTTAGCAATCAGGGAATCCATTAATTAGTCAGTTTAATTACCAACCAGTCTAGCCTTAAATATTTAAGACCTGCCGCTTTCACAAAGAAGTCTCGGATCTTAGGACAATGTAGTTTTATAAGAAGCGGTGGTTTGAACTTAATTAATAATACCTATCTTTTCATGTAGGTATGTTCTTGTAGGATAAAAGAAAGAACCTACTTACAGAATAATACAATTTTAAATTAAGAAACTGAATGAAAAAAAGCACATACCTAATTCTCATTACATTACTTTTTTGCAGTATAGCGCTTTGGTGTCTGTAATGTAATGTCGTAAATTTCGTTCAAAAAGATGAAGTGCAATAAAAATTAAAAGTATTTATTATTATTAGTAGTTTGTAGCTTTTACATTTCAGAAGAAATGCCTCTTTGCAAATATTATGTATATAAATAAATAAATAATAAATATAAATAAATAAATAAATGCGGTCAACATCACATACAGTGTTCTGAACCCAAAGTTAGTTGCTAAAGCACTTGTGTTATGGAATTCAGATACAACGAAGGTACCACAAACACCCAGACCCGAGACGATGTAGAAAAGTGATTTTCTACATTGACCCGTCCGGGGATCGAACCCGGGACCTCAGAGCTATCGACACCTTGAAACCGGTGCGTACGCCACTCGACCACGGAGGTCGTATATTGCAGTCTTATATATTCAGGTTATTTGCCCAGCTAATACAGAGCAAATAACCTTTAAAAACTGCAACAACATTACAAAGCTACTTTTATGCCAAAACTCAGATTATCATTTATCACAACTTTTAATTACTCGTCAATAGAGTAACCACATAATTACTCTATTCACTCCCAACAAAGAAAATATCCCAACATAATATAGTACAGAACAAAGGCAAGGTAAAGGTAAATTTTGCTGAAACCACTTTGTGTGCACAAAGGTTCTGCCTTCAGGAAATGACGGCGCTGTACACAACATCAATGTACAATGTACCTACAGTCACGAGCGAAAATGAGTCGATACAGAGCAAAATTGTAAGACAAATTGAGCGATTTTTTTTAATTCAAAAAATGTAAATTATTAAGGAACTGTTTTTAAGTAATTATAGAATCATGTTTTATTTATTTACAACTAGCTGTACCCGCGACGATGTTCACGTTCATATCAGTCATCTGTGCGAATAAATATAAATTAGACTGTGGTATAGAGGGTCACCATCACGAACTACCTAGACACCGGCTTCAGAATGTTCTTTTTATATATTTAAAAATTTACAAAACACATGAACACTTCAATATTATCTTGTTTCGCTAGATGAATGTTTCTAAGTAGTCTGCTATACGCAAAATGTATCAGATGTGGAACCTAGAGTTTTGTCACAAATATTGCTTGACACGTGCCAAAAAAAAACAATTTACCGCTTTTTTTCTTTTGCAATAGTATTTCGTTGGTACAGCAGTCCCTAGTAAGACTACCGAGATCGGGGTTTTGGTTCGAAACCCCGAAATTCGAAATACTGAACTACGCAGTAAAATTGAAAGTAGATATCAATATTATTTACGCTCCGCTCTTCTCATCTCTGCTTTGGTGAAGTCCGGTTTTAAGACTAAGGTAGTGTTCTCATATTAGTTAATAGCTACCAGATGTCAGTGCGGTGCCTAAGCCTAGAGTATATGTGGAAATAAGTTAAGGAACTTAGCAGCTAGGAACTATGTGGTCTGGTAATGGTGGCTGCTAATGAAAGGCAAAAGAGTGTGCGAGTGTGTTGTTTTTAAAGGGATGAACGACTGAGATAAGCAGGCTCCATTTTAATAAGGTATTTACCTGAGACCCGTGAAACTGAAAGAAAACGTTGACAATAGAGAGGCGCAGGATCAGAACTACCAAAACTGTGGTTAAAATTATTTATGACTGGAAACTAAGTAATAGACCAAGGACAACCGCATTCTACCCTGATCAAAGCCTTGGACTGGGGCTGTATCCTTTACAATAAAGTCGCTTTATGCTGCCCAGACGAAATGACGGCAGGTGGACTAAGACGGTGACAGAATGGTGGCCAAGGCATGGCAAAAGAAGCGTCGGTCGTCCGGGAGCAAGATGGGTCGATGACATAGTTAAAGTCTCCGGTCGAGTCTGAATGAGGCTGGCACAGAACCGTAGAAAATGGCACGAAAAAGGGGAGAACTATGCCCAACAGTGGGAGGAAAAGTTCTGTGGATGATGATGATACTGCCCAGCATAAGGTGCTGAGCTCAAATGATGCAATATTAATTTTAAAATGTAGAGAATGCGATAGAAAGTTTATTTTATTTTAGTTTTTGGGCCAAACTTCCAGTAAATAGGTACACAAACTAAATGAAATTTGTAAACGAAAAAATAGAAGATTTATCTGGATCAACGCATTAAAACCCGTGTAGCAAGCTACCTTAAAATGAATATTAAAGAGTAAGTACTTACTAAAAAATTATATCATAAAAGATCATTGGGTTTTGAGTTAAAACAATAAAAATTTACAAATACAAAAAAAAACTTGTCCATGGAATTCTATAGATGACCAACAGAAAACATTACACATTACTTTGATGAAATAATTTAAAAAGTTACTCCTGAATTGAAAAATAAGATTCCTCATAGATCACAACTATAAAATGATCTATGAGGAATCTTATTTTTCAATTCAGGAGTAAATGTCGGTGCCATAGATTTATATCTATGGTCAGGGCATTTACGCCAGACGTTCTTTACAGCATATGACATGCTTGATCTGCAATGAGCAACACACTTAAAATTTAAAATACAAACATAATAATTTTGAGCTTATGCATCGGTCTAGTAAAAAATGCACGACATAAAGTTGTCGCTCATTGCGAAAGAAACAACAAAATGATACAAAGATTTAAACTAATAAAAGTTAACCTAATAGAACACAAAAAGTGTTAGCTCGACTGAGACTTGAACTTGAGTAACAAAACATTCAAACGTATGTAACAAAAAGGACTCAAGAACAAAAATACAATCATTAACAACTGGATTTGAACCTGCAGCATGGACATCCATTTCCAATCCTACAACCACCAAGCTGTTTACTACGACAGCTAGTTTTCCAAAAAGTATACTTCAATCACAATGAAGAATGGTCGCTATGGCTACCGTAGCCTGCCATAGTTACCTCTTGTTTATATGTCAATAATGCCAATTTACGTGTGCAGATGAGAAAATGAATTTGGAAATTTAAAGCTCCACCCCGTATTACCTAGATATAGTTGCGTGTTTAAAAATAGCTAACAACCGTCTACGATTTACCAAAAACATTCTCTCAATTTTACTGCTATCAATTCAGTAGTTCATAATTGATACTGTAACATGAAATCTGACCCCCGGCAAAATAATGTTGTAATTTACTGTTTTATTAGATGTATAGAAGAAAATGCGCAACTCCATCTATGAATTTTAAAAACAACTATTAACCTCTATTAACCTCGCCAACATGATCAAATTTAAATTATTTATATCCTAAAAGGGCTTACACATATAGTACTAATAGAATTATCTATACTCCGTTAGAGCATTTTCTTTGTACTAAAACTTGTATTATATTATATTTTCATACCTTTTTACTATTTATTTACATTTTTCCGATGAATTTTCAGTACTGAATTGATGCCGACGCTTGACCAATAGATGGCGCTGTATGTCCGGAATAAATTTTATTTTTTATTTTATTTTTTGTAATAGAAACTATCCTATGTCCTTTCTCAAGTTCCAAACTATGTCTGTACCAAATTTCACACAAATCGGTTCAGTAGTTTAGGCGTGAAGCAAAGACAGACAGTCAGACAGACAGAGTTACTTTCGCATTTATAATATTAGTTTGGATTGGATAGTACAATTTAAATTTCAACAAATAACTTCAATCTATTTAAGAGCTAACTGTATAATAAGTAAAGCTATAGTACCTTAAAACGTGAATATAAATTAAACGATGTATTTAAATTCTAATTAAAAATAATAACCTGTTTTAAATAATTTATTAACATCATTCTTTACAAAACCAATCTAGAATTGAAGAGAAAATAAATAAAAATTGCTCAGTGTATACATATTTTTGCTCGTGACTGTACAACGTACAGTGTAGGATGTAAAACTCTTGGGGCCTTATTACAAAAGATGGTTTAAACCAAGACTAAGGTAAACCCAGGTTTAAAATATACCCATCACTTTCTTATGTCATATAACAAAAAGAGACGGGGCTAATCTAAAACCTCGGTTTTTCTTAGACCATCTTTTGTAATAAGGGGGTTGGAATTTAGATATAAGAATTTTTAGGAGTTGAGAATTTGTGGGCATCATTGTTATGTTGTACTGCAATGAATGTTATTGTGTTTTAGTACTAGTATCATTTGTATATGTTACTCTTTGGATCGGATATGTTTGTTGAGTGAAAAAAGGCTCACATCACGTTGTGGACACTATTATATGCACGTGGGTCAGCGCTAAAAACTAGCGCTGTTGTCTCGTGCCTGCGAGCACGACACGCAGCATTTATGCTGAGCTCTGACCCTTTCTCGCATAAATGACGCAACTGCAGCGTTTTTTTTTCTTTATGTTCTTAGCCTGTTTTGTCTCTAGTTTTATTTGATTGTTGTTTTTTGCGTCCTTTTATGTGAGAATAAATGGTTTTTCTTTCTTTCTTTCTAAATAGAATATATTTTCATGCACAATTTTAACTGTTATCTAATTAATCATCTTTAATAGATGTTCAATTTTCAGTACAAAGGTATGTCGAAGGAGCTTTTTTATAGCATTATAATTTTTTAGGCATAAAAAAGGTATCAAACAAAAATAAATACTTTTATTTGTTATTTATTTCCAACCCTTAATTATAATTCCTACTATATTTTTTATTTTCAAACCGTTCCATCCCCAAAAAACTATCATGAAAATAATCACCGTCAACCCTAAAATGAATTAAAAACATTTAAATCACACAAGTAAAACAGCTGACACAATAGAAGACTGTTTATTCTAGTGTCAAGTGTCGAGTGTCTATCGGCGTGTCAGCTCTCGTGTAGAGCTGACAAAGCGTGCGGACACTTGTGTAGAGAGCCCTACAGCCTCCAGAGGCTGTAACGAACTCAGTCTGAGACACTTCACGTGTCCTAGTAAGTGAATCGTGGGTTGTGAAGATTAACTTGGATGTTTTTCAAAAGGGGTGGTGATTTGTGTCAATGAGTGAGGAAATAGGTTTCGTTAATCAGAAGAACTATTTTTCTGACATGTATGTAATTATTCGTAATGCATTTAATTTTATTACTTTCTAGTTATGGTGATTTGCAGTGGCCTATCTGGAAAGCACTCAATCGATTGCGAACCCAGGTAGGCCGCTGTAAACACAACCTCGCAAAATGGGGAATAATAGATCCCCTTCATACCGAATGCGAATGTGGAGCTCCCAACCAAACCATGCCCCACCTGCTAAATTGCCCAAATTGTCCGTACACCTGCACATTGGATGACCTAAAGCACGCTAACGATGCTGCCATTAATGTCGCAACTTACTGGGCCAACATACTCTAACTTCAATCTACCATCGACACGAAAAGAAGAAGAAGAAGTTATGGAATACTTACTGACTGGCATTTTAATTCATATGTTTAAGTTAATCTTACAGCTAAGCAAAATTACAAATCCGTTTCCTTTTTATAGTCCCATTTATACAAATTATAGTAAATAAAATTAATGAAGTTTACCGCGCGACAAACTAAATAAATAAATAATAATAAATAAATGCGGACAACATCACATACATTGTTCTGAACCCAAAGTAAGTTGCTAAAGCACTTGTGTTATGGAATTCAGATACAACGAAGGTACCACAAACACCCAGACCCGAGACAATGTAGAAATGTGATTTTTCTACATTGACCCGTCCGGGGATCGAACCCGGGACCTCAGAGCTAGCGACACCTTGAAACCGGTGCGTACGCCACTCGACCACGGAGGTCGTCAAATAAATGTGTCTCAAGACAGAAAGATTTGTAGTTAAACTTTAAAAACCTTTGCCCAAAAGTAGTATATTAAATAGGTACCACAAAAGAATATGTGGTAAAGATATAATACATCTACTAACCCGTTGAATGATAACCAGCTATATACGTATATACTCGTTTATGGAGGGTATATAATGCCCCATTTTCGGGCCAACGCCCCTATTGTCAGACTGGGCAGAGTTCCAAATTCCAGAGCGTTAATATTTTATTTAATAAACAGTTAACCCTCAATTGCACGGGATCACGAGTTATTTGTTTGGGCTTTTATATATGCTTGAATAAAACGTGAAATATGAAGCACAATATAGTAACTGACAGCTTTTATTAGCTTCACTTGTAACTATGTAAAAAAATGGAAGTAGAATTTATCCTATTAACCGATTTCCGAATAAGTTGATTTTTAGGGTGTCGTACCCATAGGGTAAAACGGGACCCTATTACTAAGACTCCGCTGTCTGTCTGTCCGTCTGTCTGTCTCCAGGCTGTATCTCATAAACCGTGATAGCTAGAAAGCTGAAATTTTCACAAATGATGTATTTCCGTTGCCGCTATAACAACAAATACTAAAAACCACATAAAATGAGTATTTAAGGGGGGCTCTCATACGACGGTGGTACGGAACCCTTCGTGCGCGAGTCCGACTCGCACTTGGCCAGTTTTTTACATTCACTTTCACTTTGGATCATAATTGAAAACGTTTTTAAACTATTTTTTACCATCTATCTGTTACTGAGGCAAACACAATAATTCTTATGTAAAGACCTATAAGTTTTAATCGACATAGTTTAATCAGCTATGAATAGGGAATATGCATAAAATTTGAAATGGCCTAAAATATTTTTTTCTCGAATACTTATTTTCGTAATATTATAATGAAAAGGATTTTTTTTTATTTTTTTATTATTTAAACCCCTAAAATAATATTCAAAAAGTGCAAAATAAGGGAGCGAAATTCAAACTTCCAAAACGCTCCACCATTTGTCGAACGAAATGTGACGTCATCTGACACGACATTGTATTCATCAGCGTCGAAACTCATACCGTTTTACAAGTTTTTGTGAAAAAAAATAATAATTTAAACCTGTATTCTTGTGCTGATTGTAGTGAAGTTTAGTTAAGATTTGTAAATATTACGAAGTAACTGAAAAGTCCACAGTAAACACTAAGGTAAACACCCACTGGACGTGTCATGTGACGTCACGCAAAGCGCGCGTAAAATGGGTTTTTAGTATTTGTTGTTATAGCGGCAACGGAAATACATCATTTGTGAAAATTTCAGCTTTCTAGCTATCACGGTTTATGAGATACAGCCTGGAGACAGACAGACGGACAGACAGACAGCGGAGTCTTAGTAATAGGGTCCCGTTTTACCCTATGGGTACGACACCCTAAAAATCAACTTATTCGGAAATCGGTTAATAGGATAAATTCTACTTCCATTTTTTTACATAGTTACAAGTGAAGCTAATAAAAGCTGTCAGTTACTATATTGTGCTTCATATTTCACGTTTTATTCAAGCATATATAAAAGCCCAAACAAATAACTCGTGATCCCGTGCAATTGAGGGTTAACTGTTTATTAAATAAAATATTAACGCTCTGGAATTTGGAACTCTGCCCAGTCTGACAATAGGGGCGTTGGCCCGAAAATGGGGCATTATATACCCTCCATAAACGAGTATATACGTATATAGCTGGTTATCATTCAACGGGTTAGTAGATGTATTATATCTTTACCACATATTCTTTTGTGGTACCTATTTAATATACTACTTTTGGGCAAAGGTTTTTAAAGTTTAACTACAAATCTTTCTGTCTTGAGACACATTTATTTGACGACCTCCGTGGTCGAGTGGCGTACGCACCGGTTTCAAGGTGTCGCTAGCTCTGAGGTCCCGGGTTCGATCCCCGGACGGGTCAATGTAGAAAAATCACATTTCTACATTGTCTCGGGTCTGGGTGTTTGTGGTACCTTCGTTGTATCTGAATTCCATAACACAAGTGCTTTAGCAACTTACTTTGGGTTCAGAACAATGTATGTGATGTTGTCCGCATTTATTTATTATTATTTATTTATTTAGTTTGTCGCGCGGTAAACTTCATTAATTTTATTTACTATAATTTGTATAAATGGGACTATAAAAAGGAAACGGATTTGTAATTTTGCTTAGCTGTAAGATTAACTTAAACATATGAATTAAAATGCCAGTCAGTAAGTATTCCATAACTTCTTCTTCTTCTTTTCGTGTCGATGGTAGATTGAAGTTAGAGTATGTTGGCCCAGTAAGTTGCGACATTAATGGCAGCATCGTTAGCGTGCTTTAGGTCATCCAATGTGCAGGTGTACGGACAATTTGGGCAATTTAGCAGGTGGGGCATGGTTTGGTTGGGAGCTCCACATTCGCATTCGGTATGAAGGGGATCTATTATTCCCCATTTTGCGAGGTTGTGTTTACAGCGGCCTACCTGGGTTCGCAATCGATTGAGTGCTTTCCAGATAGGCCACTGCAAATCACCATAACTAGAAAGTAATAAAATTAAATGCATTACGAATAATTACATACATGTCAGAAAAATAGTTCTTCTGATTAACGAAACCTATTTCCTCACTCATTGACACAAATCACCACCCCTTTTGAAAAACATCCAAGTTAATCTTCACAACCCACGATTCACTTACTAGGACACGTGAAGTGTCTCAGACTGAGTTCGTTACAGCCTCTGGAGGCTGTAGGGCTCTCTACACAAGTGTCCGCACGCTTTGTCAGCTCTACACGAGAGCTGACACGCCGATAGACACTCGACACTTGACACTAGAATAAACAGTCTTCTATTGTGTCAGCTGTTTTACTTGTGTGATTTAAATGTTTTTAATTCATTTTAGGGTTGACGGTGATTATTTTCATGATAGTTTTTTGGGGATGGAACGGTTTGAAAATAAAAAATATAGTAGGAATTATAATTAAGGGTTGGAAATAAATAACAAATAAAAGTATTTATTTTTGTTTGATACCTTTTTTATGCCTAAAAAATTATAATGCTATAAAAAAGCTCCTTCGACATACCTTTGTACTGAAAATTGAACATCTATTAAAGATGATTAATTAGATAACAGTTAAAATTGTGCATGAAAATATATTCTATTTAGAAAGAAAGAAAGAAAAACCATTTATTCTCACATAAAAGGACGCAAAAAACAACAATCAAATAAAACTAGAGACAAAACAGGCTAAGAACATAAAGAAAAAAAAACGCTGCAGTTGCGTCATTTATGCGAGAAAGGGTCAGAGCTCAGCATAAATGCTGCGTGTCGTGCTCGCAGGCACGAGACAACAGCGCTAGTTTTTAGCGCTGACCCACGTGCATATAATAGTGTCCACAACGTGATGTGAGCCTTTTTTCACTCAACAAACATATCCGATCCAAAGAGTAACATATACAAATGATACTAGTACTAAAACACAATAACATTCATTGCAGTACAACATAATAATGATGCCCACAAATTCTCAACTCCTAAAAATTCTTATATCTAAATTCCAACCCCCTTATTACAAAAGATGGTCTAAGAAAAACCGAGGTTTTAGATTAGCCCCGTCTCTTTTTGTTATATGACATAAGAAAGTGATGGGTATATTTTAAACCTGGGTTTACCTTAGTCTTGGTTTAAACCATCTTTTGTAATAAGGCCCCAAGAGTTTTACATCCTACACTGTACGTTGTACAGTCACGAGCAAAAATATGTATACACTGAGCAATTTTTATTTATTTTCTCTTCAATTCTAGATTGGTTTTGTAAAGAATGATGTTAATAAATTATTTAAAACAGGTTATTATTTTTAATTAGAATTTAAATACATCGTTTAATTTATATTCACGTTTTAAGGTACTATAGCTTTACTTATTATACAGTTAGCTCTTAAATAGATTGAAGTTATTTGTTGAAATTTAAATTGTACTATCCAATCCAAACTAATATTATAAATGCGAAAGTAACTCTGTCTGTCTGTCTGTCTGTCTTTGCTTCACGCCTAAACTACTGAACCGATTTGTGTGAAATTTGGTACAGACATAGTTTGGAACTTGAGAAAGGACATAGGATAGTTTCTATTACAAAAAATAAAATAAAAAATAAAATTTATTCCGGACATACAGCGCCATCTATTGGTCAAGCGTCGGCATCAATTCAGTACTGAAAATTCATCGGAAAAATGTAAATAAATAGTAAAAAGGTATGAAAATATAATATAATACAAGTTTTAGTACAAAGAAAATGCTCTAACGGAGTATAGATAATTCTATTAGTACTATATGTGTAAGCCCTTTTAGGATATAAATAATTTAAATTTGATCATGTTGGCGAGGTTAATAGAGGTTAATAGTTGTTTTTAAAATTCATAGATGGAGTTGCGCATTTTCTTCTATACATCTAATAAAACAGTAAATTACAACATTATTTTGCCGGGGGTCAGATTTCATGTTACAGTATCAATTATGAACTACTGAATTGATAGCAGTAAAATTGAGAGAATGTTTTTGGTAAATCGTAGACGGTTGTTAGCTATTTTTAAACACGCAACTATATCTAGGTAATACGGGGTGGAGCTTTAAATTTCCAAATTCATTTTCTCATCTGCACACGTAAATTGGCATTATTGACATATAAACAAGAGGTAACTATGGCAGGCTACGGTAGCCATAGCGACCATTCTTCATTGTGATTGAAGTATACTTTTTGGAAAACTAGCTGTCGTAGTAAACAGCTTGGTGGTTGTAGGATTGGAAATGGATGTCCATGCTGCAGGTTCAAATCCAGTTGTTAATGATTGTATTTTTGTTCTTGAGTCCTTTTTGTTACATACGTTTGAATGTTTTGTTACTCAAGTTCAAGTCTCAGTCGAGCTAACACTTTTTGTGTTCTATTAGGTTAACTTTTATTAGTTTAAATCTTTGTATCATTTTGTTGTTTCTTTCGCAATGAGCGACAACTTTATGTCGTGCATTTTTTACTAGACCGATGCATAAGCTCAAAATTATTATGTTTGTATTTTAAATTTTAAGTGTGTTGCTCATTGCAGATCAAGCATGTCATATGCTGTAAAGAACGTCTGGCGTAAATGCCCTGACCATAGATATAAATCTATGGCACCGACATTTACTCCTGAATTGAAAAATAAGATTCCTCATAGATCATTTTATAGTTGTGATCTATGAGGAATCTTATTTTTCAATTCAGGAGTAACTTTTTAAATTATTTCATCAAAGTAATGTGTAATGTTTTCTGTTGGTCATCTATAGAATTCCATGGACAAGTTTTTTTTTGTATTTGTAAATTTTTATTGTTTTAACTCAAAACCCAATGATCTTTTATGATATAATTTTTTAGTAAGTACTTACTCTTTAATATTCATTTTAAGGTAGCTTGCTACACGGGTTTTAATGCGTTGATCCAGATAAATCTTCTATTTTTTCGTTTACAAATTTCATTTAGTTTGTGTACCTATTTACTGGAAGTTTGGCCCAAAAACTAAAATAAAATAAACTTTCTATCGCATTCTCTACATTTTAAAATTAATATTGCATCATTTGAGCTCAGCACCTTATGCTGGGCAGTATCATCATCATCCACAGAACTTTTCCTCCCACTGTTGGGCATAGTTCTCCCCTTTTTCGTGCCATTTTCTACGGTTCTGTGCCAGCCTCATTCAGACTCGACCGGAGACTTTAACTATGTCATCGACCCATCTTGCTCCCGGACGACCGACGCTTCTTTTGCCATGCCTTGGCCACCATTCTGTCACCGTCTTAGTCCACCTGCCGTCATTTCGTCTGGGCAGCATAAAGCGACTTTATTGTAAAGGATACAGCCCCAGTCCAAGGCTTTGATCAGGGTAGAATGCGGTTGTCCTTGGTCTATTACTTAGTTTCCAGTCATAAATAATTTTAACCACAGTTTTGGTAGTTCTGATCCTGCGCCTCTCTATTGTCAACGTTTTCTTTCAGTTTCACGGGTCTCAGGTAAATACCTTATTAAAATGGAGCCTGCTTATCTCAGTCGTTCATCCCTTTAAAAACAACACACTCGCACACTCTTTTGCCTTTCATTAGCAGCCACCATTACCAGACCACATAGTTCCTAGCTGCTAAGTTCCTTAACTTATTTCCACATATACTCTAGGCTTAGGCACCGCACTGACATCTGGTAGCTATTAACTAATATGAGAACACTACCTTAGTCTTAAAACCGGACTTCACCAAAGCAGAGATGAGAAGAGCGGAGCGTAAATAATATTGATATCTACTTTCAATTTTACTGCGTAGTTCAGTATTTCGAATTTCGGGGTTTCGAACCAAAACCCCGATCTCGGTAGTCTTACTAGGGACTGCTGTACCAACGAAATACTATTGCAAAAGAAAAAAAGCGGTAAATTGTTTTTTTTTGGCACGTGTCAAGCAATATTTGTGACAAAACTCTAGGTTCCACATCTGATACATTTTGCGTATAGCAGACTACTTAGAAACATTCATCTAGCGAAACAAGATAATATTGAAGTGTTCATGTGTTTTGTAAATTTTTAAATATATAAAAAGAACATTCTGAAGCCGGTGTCTAGGTAGTTCGTGATGGTGACCCTCTATACCACAGTCTAATTTATATTTATTCGCACAGATGACTGATATGAACGTGAACATCGTCGCGGGTACAGCTAGTTGTAAATAAATAAAACATGATTCTATAATTACTTAAAAACAGTTCCTTAATAATTTACATTTTTTGAATTAAAAAAAATCGCTCAATTTGTCTTACAATTTTGCTCTGTATCGACTCATTTTCGCTCGTGACTGTAGGTACATTGTACATTGATGTTGTGTACAGCGCCGTCATTTCCTGAAGGCAGAACCTTTGTGCACACAAAGTGGTTTCAGCAAAATTTACCTTTACCTTGCCTTTGTTCTGTACTATATTATGTTGGGATATTTTCTTTGTTGGGAGTGAATAGAGTAATTATGTGGTTACTCTATTGACGAGTAATTAAAAGTTGTGATAAATGATAATCTGAGTTTTGGCATAAAAGTAGCTTTGTAATGTTGTTGCAGTTTTTAAAGGTTATTTGCTCTGTATTAGCTGGGCAAATAACCTGAATATATAAGACTGCAATATACGACCTCCGTGGTCGAGTGGCGTACGCACCGGTTTCAAGGTGTCGATAGCTCTGAGGTCCCGGGTTCGATCCCCGGACGGGTCAATGTAGAAAATCACTTTTCTACATCGTCTCGGGTCTGGGTGTTTGTGGTACCTTCGTTGTATCTGAATTCCATAACACAAGTGCTTTAGCAACTAACTTTGGGTTCAGAACACTGTATGTGATGTTGACCGCATTTATTTATTTATTTATATTTATTATTTATTTATTTATATACATAATATTTGCAAAGAGGCATTTCTTCTGAAATGTAAAAGCTACAAACTACTAATAATAATAAATACTTTTAATTTTTATTGCACTTCATCTTTTTGAACGAAATTTACGACATTACATTACAGACACCAAAGCGCTATACTGCAAAAAAGTAATGTAATGAGAATTAGGTATGTGCTTTTTTTCATTCAGTTTCTTAATTTAAAATTGTATTATTCTGTAAGTAGGTTCTTTCTTTTATCCTACAAGAACATACCTACATGAAAAGATAGGTATTATTAATTAAGTTCAAACCACCGCTTCTTATAGTTTACCTATCTATACTCTATGCAATGTACACTCATATACAGATTGCTAAAAATTTCAAGCCGTCGACAGGCAAGCGAGCGGGACGCAAGCGAGCGGGAGGCGCACGTGACGCGCGAGGGTCGACCGCTCGCGGAGTCCGTGTACAAGCGACCTATTGGACTTTTCCCTCACAGTAAAAGTAAATTAACTTTATTAATGACAATCGAGCGACCTTACCTATACATATTGTAAGGGATGGATAATGGGCAGCCTTGATATTTACAGAGGCACATCTTTTATTAAACCTTAATTACGTTTGTTTATAAAGAGCCTCGCGAATGGTTATTTAAGGCCAGCTATGTTTGGTTACAGGTATGGTATGGCCTTTATTGAGTATGATAAAACAAAATACAATTACAAAAATAGGCCATACAAAACCGTACAAACGGTTTTTCTGTAGGTACGTATATACATCTTTTAGCATGAGACTTAGTAGGATGCGGACATTTATAATCCCACCAAAAACATAAATGTAAAAAAGGAAAGCCAAGTTCAATACACAAAAAGAATGGAGATCTAAATGAGTGCCAAGTTCTATGCAAAATCCAAATATGTATTTATAGGAACAAAATAACATTATGAACAAGTATTAAACTCTATTTCTTTGCTTTATTGGATACCTATAACAATTGCTGTCATTTAAAAATGTGAGATCCTAAAGTAGGTTAGATTTGACTTGGCCAATTTTCATTACATCAGTCATTTTATAAAGTTATTCATATCATCTAACATATAATATACATATATATATTATTATATGAACTTGGCTTTCCTTTTTTACATTTATGTTTTTGGTGGGATATCATTACTTTTTGTAAAGAAAACTAGGTAGGTATTGAGATTTAATGTTATTTCTTGCGTTTCCGCTGCATGGTGCCGCGCGCCGCCGAAAACACACCGTTGACCGGTTGTTTAACGCGTATTACAAGTTTTTTGTATAGTGATATCACTTATTTTTTTACTTAAATTTATTTTTATATTTCTGTTATATAGAAGATATATTAATACATATATTGGGATAGTTTCAAATAGCAGCTTGTAACGGTTCCAAGGCTACAATTAAAAAAAAAAAAAACAAAATTTTGTATGGGGACCCCCCCTATTCTTTAACTTTTTTTTTATTTTTAGACTTTTTCCTTCGCTTACACACAATTACCGAGCTGGATTCCAAATTTCATCTTTCTAGGTCATCTGGAAGTAGGTTAGGTTTAGGTACTATATGTCAGTCAGTCAATATTAAAATTTACGACTTTTTGACCTTCATATCTTTATAACCGTTTGAGCTAGCTTCATGAAATTTGGGCTTCTAGATGTCCTTATGGATATAATAAAACATACGTAGTTTTATGTGTTTACGTTAAAGAGCTTTTGAGTTATGGAAGGGTCAAAAGTGGCACCAAGTGGTTCGTGTAATGATACACTTGTCGCTGTCTAGCCAGTTTGCTTGAACTTGGCTTGACACGCGGCCGCGTGTCTAGATGACGTGTACATCAACTATATATTTTACATTACACAAATTTATATATCATTATAGGTAGATGTAAAGCAAGTTGTCGTTGGTTTGAGTTTTTTATGGGAAGGTAATTTTATTTAACAATCTACGTATTATATTTCATTTTATTTATTTATTTTCTATAATAGTAATAATATTCCGGGACAACTCACACACGGTTATCTGATCCCAAGCTAAGCAGAGCTTGTGTTATGGTAATCAGGCAACTGATAAATATACTTATATATTTCTAAATACATACATATTATAGATAAATTACACCCAGACAACCAGAACAAATTAATGATCGTGCTCATCATACAAACATTTGTCCTGGGTGGGAATCGAACCCACGACCTCCGGTACAGCAGTCAGGGTCACTAACCACTAGACCAACAGGCCCGTCAATATGTGGCTGATGATGAGTTTTTAGTTAAATCGATAAAATATCGAATAAAAATAATTAGTTACATTTTAAGTATATGCGATAACATTTTAAGTACCTACCTAGTCGGGCAATGTTACCTACTTATCTAATTATAAAAAATTTTCAAAGTCAATATTTTACGCATACCTAAATAGACACCTATTGATAATTATGATTCTTTTGAAGAATCATTATTAAGCAATTAAATTGCTATTTTAAGTCATAATACTCAAGGTTGAATGTAAATAGGAGTTTTCGGTCATTTTATTATATAGATACCATAAATTAATTAACTACAGGATGAAAATATGAATAGCTTTCATAAATATACTCGACAACACATATTTTTTGAGACTTCAATATTCCCCGAAAATAAAATTAATTAAGTTTTGCCTACGCATAAGAGTTCTCGGAATAAAATAAGGAAGCCATAAAAATACTCATTTTACGTAAATTATTAAGTTATAAATATTGACGGAATCGTCCAATAAAATTAAGACTTTGATAGATCGTAGCTTGATCATCAATCATGGTTTATTTGATGTATTTTAGGGTTCTAAATATCAAAAAGAAAAAAAAATAGCGCTTATAGAAGTGTGTCTGCCAATTATTTTTTCTGATAAACTATACTATATATATATAGGTATATCTCTTACCCCCGGTTTTTGAAAGGCTATTACTTAATCAGTTGTTAAATTAACTGATCACGACTGTGATTCGTAACGGACGGTTCACACATGTCTTCGTTTTACTGTTCCGTTTTATCGTGTACGTTTTTCTTTCGTCGATGGCGTAACTATGTAGTTGTATGAGCGACTTCACACATGGCACAGTATTCTGTATACGGTAAAAAATATCGTTCCGTAAAAAAATGTGAAAAAAACGTACACGATAAAACGGAACAGTAAAACGGAGACATGTGTGAACCGGCCGTTACTTAAATACTATGAAAATCACAGCATTTAAAATGAAATTTGACATGTGATTAACAAATTTTTGTGTTGATCAACCCTTCAGAAACCGAGGGTTAATCTTGAAGAAATAATTAGTTCAACAGTTTCTATCAACGTGAATAAAATATATACATGTCATTTTAACTCTGGTCACATTTAAAAAGTTTCAAATATCGAACATGTTTGCAATGTAACTAAAAAATAATTTAAAAACACATTATTCGTCTACTAAACGTAAAAAAACATAGTTAACAGTGTTGCCAGTACTAAGAATGAGTAATATCGCATCAGCGTTCAGAACATTCGTTCTGAACGCGACAACCGCGGCTATTAATTTCCTGTGGACGTCGGCTAAAAAGCCCGGAGATTGAAATGTGACGAGACATTAACAATAGAAGGTATACATAAATACAATATGTGCTTAACGACATATCGATCGGTTTATTTATAGGTTTTTGTAGAAAGATTTGTTATTTATTCGCGTTTATCTGGGTTTTCTATTGTGGGTATGATTTGTATGTTTGTAAAAGCCAAAGACAAAAGGAATTATTACCTCAGTGAGCCAATCGTTAGTAAAAAAAAAGTGTTAAAAAAGTTTTGTGTCTGTTGTTAAATATAGTAGACTAGCTTTTACCCACGGTTCTGTCTGCGCGGATGTGTTTTAAGGTGCTCCCACTCAGTAGTTATATAACGTTAGAGACTGTCTTATAACATTTGTTTTAAACAAATTATAACAAAAGTTATAAATTGTTATTGATGTTATACAACTTCATTTAACAAAATGTTTTACAACTTGTTATATAACATCATCAGAGCCTCAGCCAAACCCAAACTGATTGAACATAATGTTATACGATGTTATACAACGAGTTCAACCAATGTGGAAGCGTTTATAACATATAACATCTAAGAAAAAAATCTAAGTTACAAAACATACAATTAAACATAATGTCTATAGACGCGATTTCAATCATCGTTAACGCTTGTAGAAATTTTAATGATATATGTATACCGGGCAAGTTTATTCAGTAACTAGTGGAAGATTCCCAAGTACTTTTAATACCAGTTGATATTTATATTATTTGTAAGAAATACTCATAAAATAATTCAAGAAGCAGAAGTAAGGATGCTTAAGGTTCGCAACGACTTGATCTTCTCTTGACTTGTTCTCGATAGTCTGACCCGCAGTGACAAGTGTTTGGGGAACGGCGAAATAATTTTACAGTAAATCTATACTTGAATCTATTTGTAGGTAATTTCTTTGAATTGTAGATTCTTAATCATATTTTTATGAAGATAAGTTAGAATTATCAGTGTTTCCAGATGTTTTATAGTTGCTACTGGATGTATTTATTTCATTTTGTATGTAACATCGTATTTTGTGGTTGAGGGGCTCGTGGCTAAGTGTAAGCCGTACGGTTTGATCGATAATACAGGTTAAACCGCGCTCACCGCGGTTGGTCCGTGGATGGGTGACCATTTATAACATACCGGGACCCCTCCGGGTTTCGGAAAGCACGTTAAACCGTAGGTCCTGACTGTCATAAGTACATTTTTGGCAGTCGTTAAGTCAATTCTGACAACCAGTCTTACTATGGGATACTGTATTCCCCAGTAGAATGGGTTGTGGAGGTCAGATAGGCAGTCGCTCCATGTAAAATACGGTATTCAGCTGAATCCGGTAAGACTGGTAAAAAGGCTGTGGAAAAAGGGTGGTGGAAAAGGCTCGGGAGATGATGATCGTATTTTGTGGTTGATTAATAATTTCATAAGAAAACTTTTAATTACACTTCTTTCATCATTAATTCAGCACGTGTACTTTTTGACTAAAAATAAACAGATATGATTGATTATATTTAAGCTGCTCTTGCAATATTTTCTAATTAAAATTGTAACACAAGAATAATTCAAAGTTAAACTACGTTCCAGGTAAAGTATAAATAACTTGACTCCCACTTAACTAGGAATTTAATTCCTACGTTTTAAACGGAACATTACTAAGAAAAGGTCTGGCTTTTAACCTTCTTAATTCATTATAATCAAAGGCCCTCTTTTATTAAAATAAACTACAAAAGCCTGCGAAAACGGCTATGAAAAAAAAAGTATACTTAAATAAAACGTGTTTATGTCCAAAACGTGGTTTTATTTTGTTATTTCTTTTTATTCTACACCTAAGTTTAGTGAAGTAACTAATTTGGATGATATCACAAGAGAGTAAAAAGTGGAACAACTTTGTTGTGATTTCACCCAGGCGAAGAAAGGGGATTTTATGGTATTTTTTTTACCAATTTAATTTGTTTACCAAATATACTAATGAGGAACCATTCACACACACTATTAAATATAGAAACTGATGTAATACACATCTTTAAGTTAGTAATCGAAAAACAGAAATAAGTAATTTTTATTAGGCTTGATAGTTTTTTGAGTTCCATCGCAACGGACTCTCAGTTTGCGTGCCGTAAGTGCGGACGAAAGTGTCGCTCGAGGATCGGTCTCTTTAGCCACGAGCGACGATGCTCCTCTCGCGTAGGCGCTGCTTAAATCATCTGTCAAGATGTCTAAGGCCTAATGAATGATAGTTTCTATCTCAAAAATTACCAGTTCTATCTTAAAAATCTATGATCATTTAATAGTCTAACTCTTATAAAAGATTAATAGCTAAAACAACAAGTAAATACTTAGTCCAGTACAAATAAAAACAGCGGAAGGTTTCGAGAAATTCTAAGAGTCAATTAGAGTAAATGGGTCACTAGGTAACGGATAAACTAGCAACCTGTTACAGCCTTCATGTGACGTTATTTTTAACTGAGGTTTTTCATTTCGTTGTAAGAGGTTTTTTGCTGATCTTTCATGAGCTGGTTTGTAAAGAAAGATTTTTCTCGTTACGTTTCGGAAGTGAAATGGAATTTTAAGGAAGTATTTTTTTTTAATTTGTTTGATACTGCTTTAGTAGATAGTAATATTTCTGTTTATAATAATAATTATAATATAATAATAATTTCTTTATTTGCATAAAATGTAGGTACAATAATGGTCTTAACTTAAAAAAATATAGCTCCAGTACAATTTGCCTGTTGGCATACAAAATTAAAGGAAAGGCTTATAATTCTAAATGGGTTCTTATCTTTAAATGAGATCAAGACAATTAAATAATAAAAATTTATGAAATGTGGCCAATCGATAACCATTTACTAAGCATATTAATGGGATTGATCTAAGTTCACTTTAAACACTTAGGTAATTATCATTCAAATTTCTTGACATCTCACTACTATCTCTCTTTTTGCCGTTTTTCAGAATTGTAATAACTATAGCTTTTTTTGGTACTTAATTTTTAATATATATTTTTTTAGATCCACAATTTATGAAAATAAAACATGCCTTATGTTCGACGTTTCGTTAACGTTCTACGTTTTAACAAAATACTCATAGATTAAACGAATATAATAAAAGAATCAACGATACGAAAAGAAGATGAAGTAACTAAAAGTACCAGAAACACCTAAACCACAGCTAATCCGACATCTTAATCCTAATTCCGTCATACAGAACATGAAAAAGGCTTTGAAGGACAGTCGTCAGGCTTTTATATTCAAGAGGTTAGCCGTTAGCCTCCTGACGTTGATAGCCCTTGAAACATTAGCCGGAGTATTGACGGGTATTATTTACAGAAGGTTCTGTGGCTTAGCGGTTTAATAGACGGATTTGTATGGTCAAGGTTGCAGGTTCAAATCCAGACTCATAAAAAATGTGACTTTTTTTAATAATTTATCAAGATCGAGATATCATATACAAATATTCTGTCCTGAAATAGGCAACCCTTCCTTTTTATATTTGAGTATTTCAAACTTAAAGTTATTTTCAATTACCTACCTCCAGAAACAAGTGTTACATTATAGTTACTAATATTGCTATGTTTTTAACCGACTTCAAAACAAGAAGGTTTTCAGTTTGACCTGTATGTATGTATGTATGTTTGTCCGCGATTATCCCGCGTTCGGCTGAACCAATTTTGATGCGGTTTTCAGAAAAAAAAATCTATGAATAAAGTCAGTCTATTACGGATATCCAAATGATTAATAATATAGAAGAAGCCTTTGCCCAGCAGTGGAATATTTACATCCTGATTTAAACCGACATCTTCACACACCGTAGCAAAAGCTAAGTCAAATTTAAATTAATCGGGTTTACACTCTGGTAGTAAATTACAGCCTTCACGTGTAATAGATATCTAGGAGGCTTTAAGTTAACGTCGATGTTAGCGGGTCGTTTGTAGCGACACTTGAATTATTCATTGGAAATGTGATCGTATAAGGCTTGTATTAGGCGTGTATGCTAAGCCGAACTCCAAGAAAGGTTGTATGTTTGAATAGATTCTTAAAGAGCTCGATAATCTTTATTAGTATAACTGTTGATTCTTTCGACGTTTCGACGACCTCCGTGGTCGAGTGGCGTACGCACCGGTTTCAAGGTGTCGCTAGCTCTGAGGTCCCGGGTTCGATCCCCGGACGAGTAAATGTAGAAACAAACTTTTCTACATTGCCTCGGGTCTGGGTGTTTGTGGTACCTTCGTTGTTTCTGAATTCCATAACACAAGTGCTTTAGCAACTTACTTTGGGTTCAGAGCAATGTATGTGACGTTGTCCGCATTTATTTATTTATTTATTATTTCTGCGTACCTTTTTAGGGTTTCGTACCCAAAGGGTAAAAAAGGACCCTATTACTAAGACTCCGCTGTCTGTCTGTCCGTCTGTCTGTCTCCAGGCTGTATCTCATAAACCGTGATAGCTAGAAAGCTGAAATTTTCACAAATGATGTATTTCCGTTGCCGCTATAACAACAAATACTAAAAACCATATAAAATGAATATTTAAGGGGGGCTCTCATACGACGGTGGTACGGAACCCTTCGTGCGCGAGTCCGACTCGCACTTGGCCAGTTTTTGTTACCTATGTTGGGGTTGCCTTTCAGTCTCTCCGGATTTAGCGCACGGATTTTTTTATATGGAACGACTATCTAAATTCTTAAACCTATGTCTATTATTACAATTAAATAAATAGTCAAATTTCATATAGAAAAAGTAAAATTCAAGTTATACAACATTCGATTGACAACTCATGCAGTGAAACATAGAGCCAATTCCTTCTTCAAAGTCGGTTAAAAAATAATTAGATTTTGCTGAGTCAATTATGATATGTTCATGTAGGCATATGTGTTTAATATGACAGTCATTTTTTTAAAGAAAACTTTTGACATTCGTTCAAAATAATTAGCCGACTTATCTTATATATAAAATTCTCGTGTCACAATGTTAGTTACCATACTCCCCCGAAACGGCTTGACCGATTTTTATGAATTTTTATATGCATATTCAGTAGGTCTGAGAATCGGCTACTATCTATTTTTCATACCCCTAAGTGGTAGTAGGTAGGTAGTAGGCAGGTGCTAGGTAGAAAAAATTGCATTGCAACGTATGCCGGGTACAGCTAGTGATTTATAAAATTCTTGTTTCTACGTCTATATCGAGTTCAGATATATATGAGAAAATACATATTTACCGACACCTACAAGGTTGTAAGGCGTTATTTATCGTAAAGATAATAATGTAGTGCCCATAAAAATAGACTATAAATAAACAGCATATCCTTATTGACTAGTAAGATAGTAACTCTTACCTCGCTTGACATTTACGACCTCATCCGAATATAGATTAAGTATTTCTCTAAATATGTATTTTATTTTTCCTGTATCAAAGATTTTATCTTATTTCGATAATCATTGATCTAGATGAAAATCTGTTTATTCAAAACAAGCATACGTACATTTAATTTAATATTAGTTATTAACAGTCTTTAGCTTTAAAATAATATAAATGAAGAAACTTCAAGACATAAATATCAAACTGTTACTACATTCATTCCCTCACACTTGCAGGGTAGCGTAGCATCGTAGCACGCAAGGTTGCTACGCCGTAGTCTTACTTCGGTTAAGCACACAATATAACTAACATAAGTACTACTTAACGTAACTTAAACCCATTGCAAAGATATATTACTACGAATTATTATTTAATCCTTGGGCCAAAACATACAAACACGTTATTTTTAATCGTTTATAATATTTCAAACATTTATAAACAATTAACTTACCTGGCCACGCTGCAACTGGCAACTTCTTAATTTTTTTTGCATAGTTCCAAATAAAATTAATAAAAGCATGCTAAAAACATATTATTGAATTGATAATCTCCTTCTTTAAAAATCAGTTAAAAGCAAAAAGATCTCAAATAAAGTTACCCTAATGTCTTAATATACATAACAGTAAATATACCATAGTAAGTTCGCCAAAAACCCAGGCTGTATTAAGTCGCATCTGGCGATGTCAGCTCGTCACTAAACTTGAATTATTCATTGTGAGAATAACATTATACTAGAAACCTCGCTTTTTATTCTTATAATGTTTGAGAAAAGTATCCGAGATTTCTAGAACTTTATAGGTTTTTTTAGCTATCCAAACATACCAATATTACAAATGCGAAAGTAATTTGTGTCTGTCTGTTTGTAACGCTTTCACGCCTAAGCCGATTCTAATGAAACTTAGCATGGTAGTAAGCCTCGATTCTAAAAAAAGAGGCAACTTTTAAAAATAGTAATATATTAAATAATTAAAGTTTGAAAATCTTAACATTCTTATTCTAAGTTAAATAAATAATAAATAAATAAATGCGGACAACATTACATACATTGCTCTGAACCCAAAGTAAGTAGCTAAAGCACTTGTGTTATGGAATTCAGAAACAACGAAGGTACCACAAACACCCAGACCCGAGGCAATGTAGAAAAGTTGGTTTCTACATTGACCCGTCCGGGGATCGAACCCGGGACCTCAGAGCTAGCGACACCTTGAAACCGGTGCGTACGCCACTCAACCACGGAGGTCGTCAAATAGACAGTTAAGTAAGTTAATTTTATTAACCTTAGTCCGGTAAAGCAGTAAAAGCCTCCATGAGGCTAACTGCGGCAGCTCTCCACAAAAAAAAAAAGGACAAGAATGTAATAATATAATTGTAATCTATATTATATAAGGATTGATTAATTTGGAAATGTATGTTTTAGATACAGATGTATATACAATAGACTCTTGCAGAAACCAAGCTACATTACAAAGCTAAACGATGTCTAACTTAACTGAGATATCTTTTATTTTAGCACGACGAACTAAGCTAAGTTAGTTTCCAAACTTAGCCTTGCGATAAGGCCTTTGAACTGCTAACTAAACTGTCTGTATATACCTAACAAGCAAACCGTTTAATTTACCTACCGTAAAAATATACCTAAAACGTTACACAAACATAAAAAAAAACAATTCACCCTTAAAAACAACAAAAAGGACGGGAATGGCCTAAAACAGAGAAAAATAAACATAAATATGGAACCCGTTATGGTAACGTTGGCCGTTGCATGTTATACCGAATGTTATATAACAACGTATACAGGGTGTTACCGAAAGGGTATATCTATCTAAAAGGGGTGAAGAGTACATCCGGTATAGAGTCAGTTTACAAAATTTTAGCTCAAAATGAGTTCACTTAATAATTATAAAATAAAAAACTAGATATCTATTATAAATTATAATTGACTAGCTGTGCCCCGCGGTTTCACCCGCGTGAATACCTAGGTCCCGTTCCCGGTGCCTTTGTATTATTAGGGGTGGAGATGAATCCAACAAATCACTATCGTATCAAAAGTCAGGATTACTTAATATGGTGGTTGAGTATTCTTCAATTTCCTAATTTTCAGCGCAATTTTGCAAACTTTTTCTTTAATAAGAACCTTCTCCTGACAATAAAAAACACAACAAAAAAGAATTAGCGAAATTGGTCCAGCTGTTCACGCGTGATGCCGTGACCAAGGGAAATAGGTTTTCATTTTTATATATATAGATATCCAATTTTTGTTGCACATATTTGACATAAAAAAACATACCTTAGATAGATATAGCTTTTCGGTAACACCCTGTATATTTTACGTATAACGTAACAACGTATATTTATATAAAACGTAAATGGACTGACACGGGAGGATATTTGAACGTTTGAACAGATAAGGTTTGTTGTTAGTACAATTTATTGTAACTAGAAATAAAAATGGTCATGGTAATATAAAGGTTATTTTCTTCTAAAACGAACTAGATATGATTTTTCTTTGGTATAAATCCTCACTTACTACTACTTGCTTGTTTACCACCTCCAAAAAGAGGTCCTTAATTTAACGCAATGTTTTTGTTGTTTTGTATACCTATATTTGTTTCGCGATATCTTCGGCAATCATGGATCGATTTCAATAATATTTTAGAATAATGTTTTGTTCAATAGGTTTCTTTCATTGCTACACACAGACGGAGTCGCAGGCATAACTTACAATCAAATAACATGTAAGTAAGTAGTATTTTTTATTTATACATAGCAGAAGATGAAAATAAACGCTATCCATACGAGAACTGCATAAAACACGAAGCTACCTGTACATACTACATTATGTGAAGCTTGTACGTTTGTCTGAGGCTTTAATGAAATACCTTCGACTGGGCTACAGCCTGCGGTGAGCGGTGAGTAAGGAATGCTTTGGCTAAGCTTCGCTATGCTCACATGAGAAGCCTTAAAAATAACTTTTATGCAGGTGAGTGGAACTTTTTGGTATGTTTTACTACTGGTCAAAGTTTAGTCGTGATACGTACAAAGTTTTTTTACGGGCCTGTTGGTCTAGTGGTTAGTGGCCCTGACTGCTATACCGGAGGTCGTGGGTTCGATTCCCACCCAGGACAAATGTTTGTGTGAACAGCACGATCATTTGTTCTGGTTGTCTGGGTGTAATTTATCTATAATATGTAAGTATTTAGAAATATATAAGTATGTTTATCAGTTGTCTGGTTACCATAACACAAGCTCTGCTTAGCTTGGGATCAGATAACCGTGTGTGAGTTGTCCCGGAATATTATTATTATTATTAAAGTTAACATAAAATAATACTTCTAATAAAAATCATAAAACTTGTTTTATTTGTCTTAACATAACATACCATCACGCCTGTATCCCCGAAGGGTTAGGCAGAGGTGTGCCAATGTACACCCACAGTTCGCCGGTATGTTTAGGTCCCATGTAATAGGGGGCGAGCCTATTGCCACTAACCGGGCACAAATCCAAACTCCGACCTGCTACTGAGAATTTTATAGAAAAACCCAATAACACCTTGGTCGACTTGGGAATCGAACCCAAGACCTCTAGCGTAGCAGTCGCGCTTAGAACCACTAGGCCAACGAGGCAGTTATTTGTCTTGTTGGTGGTAATTTTATTTTATGTTATTGTATTGCACCACAGCCATAGTTTCATACTAATGTTATAAATGCGAAAGTAACTTAGCCTGGCTGTAAGTGCATTTGTGATTTTTGTTTCGGAGTTATCTTTAACTCCAAGAAAGGACCTGGCTACTTTTTTTAGAGTACCTAATTTTGTTTTAATTGGACAGGCGAAAGATTGAAAAATTATACATTCATGAAATTTGTTTGTAAAAGTTCATATTAATCTTACAAAAAAAAAAAACGAATTCCATACATAATAAAACTAACTAAATTACAATCTTGAGATTACAACATAACTTATTCACAAACATAAATAAAAACTATATTTTAGTTATGAATAAACTAGTTCCCTAGAGAACAGTATCTCTGTAGTCAAACTTAGTAAATAATGTTCAGATATACAAGAAAAAAACCACAAACAACACACTTCAGGGGAATGTCCAATACAGAGTAATACCAGAAGATTAGTAATAGCCCTGCAGTGGGACGATAATGGCTGAAATAAAAAAAAAATTAAAACAATAAAAAAAAAAATAGCGAATTAGAATTAAACCGTCTTCATTTGTACAACAATGTGAAAGTTATTTACACACCTATTTAACATTTTTTTAAACAACTAACGCAAAAGCAGTGTTTTAAATTTACATATACTGTTTATTACATTAATAACACCAAAAACAATGATTGCTCTGCACTTTTGACCATATCATAACATCAGTTTTAACTTAATCATAAAATAACGTTTTTTCATCCATTTACCCAATTATGGTGAAAGAATTGTCGTGGTGGCCTAGCGGTTCAATAAACGGATTTGTATGCACGAGGTTGCAGGATCGAACCCGGGCAAGTACCAATGTAACTTTTCAAAGTTATATGTACTTTCTTAATTATTCTAAGACACTTCTGACAAACGGTGAAGGAAAACATCGTGAGGAAACCTGGATTCCAAAATTGGGATCTGAAATCGCCAATCCGCAAATAAGCAAGCGTGGTGATCAGGGCTCGTGCCTTCTCTATATGGGAAGAGGCCTGTGCCCAGCAGTAGGACGTTTATAGGCTGGATTATTATACATCGCGGGATGACCTAGTCTCATACCGCAAGGGCTGGTTTGAGGCGCAACGCTGCAAAATAACTCTTTAACTAAGTAATCACGGGAATTTCAACCTAAATACCGGCTGTTTAGGTTTATATTCGTGTGTATTCAAACATAATTGGTGTGCAAACTTTGTTGGTGTTTGTTTACGAGTAATAATGTATGATGCTTCCCGTTTTGAATGTAATTAGCTGCATGTAATGTTGGATTATTGATCAAACTAGAGTCAATGAGAAAATATACAATGTACTGTTTCGAGAAATGTATGGATATACCAATATGTACGTTCCAACCAATCGCGAGAACGTATTTCATGAGTAGCTTCCAATAAATTGTAAAATATTGTTTAAAATTTATACTAAAACTTGGTGCGCCGATCCTAATGAAATTGGGAAAAGGGCAAGAAGAAGAAGAGCTATAATTATTCTAAAAATGTCGTGCTATTCGAGTTATTTCCATTCTTTTGGACGACCTCCGTGGTCGAGTGGCGTACGCACCGGTTTCAAGGTGTCGCTAGCTCAAAGTCCGGTGAAGCAGTCAAAGCCAGCGCTCAGACTAACTGCAAAGATCTCTACCAAAAAAAAAGTGTCGCTAGCTCTGAGGTCCCGGGTTCGATCCCCGTACGGGTCAATGTAGAAAATCACATTTCTACAATGTCTCGGGTCTGGGTGTTTGTGGTACCTTCGTTGTATCTGAATTCCATTACACAAGTGCTTTAGCAACTTACTTTGGGTTCAGAACAATGTATGTGATGTTGTCCGCATTATTATTATTATATTCTGAAATGTGTTTTAAAAAGACATATATTCATGTTCAGATTTTTTTTTGCTATAGACCATAAATCATTATAAGTATAATTATAATGTAACATAAATAATTAATTCCTCGATTTCAGACTAACATCATTCTTAAAACGCTTTATCAAACTCAAACCTTCAAAGCTAAACTGCGGTGTAACCACAACCCTATACCTACCAAACGTAGAGGGTGGGGGGCAGGTAGGCTTATGACGTCACAGATAAACCCCTGCTTAATACGTCCGCCATTGTACAGGCCGGTGTATTTCATAAATTGTTTTGTCCACGTTCGAATAATTTGACCTTTTTTTAAAAGTCACCGTTTTTTGCAAGCCAAAATTTCTGTTATTTACATTTAGTATTATAAAAAGTCCATTTTCGTACAAAATGTCTAAATTGAAATCCAATATGGCTGAAAGTATGTCCATTCTCACCGGAATCAGCTAAATACTGTATTTTACTAAGTGACTGCCTATCTGATTAATAAACTATTATGATTAAATTAAAGTTGCTGTTGATTGTCATTTTTAAGTACGTTAAGTGTTATGAGTACTTATATAAAAACTTTACATGAATGTAATGTATATTGTACAACAAAAAGTACACAACTAAAGAACAAACACATTTTCTATCTACCTAAAAACACCGACCAAGTTTTTCAGTTCAAGGTGACTAAAAATAGAACAAACAAAAATAACTCGTCAATATTTAGGTAACACTCACACAAACACACACTACACACACATGAACACCTCTCGTAATTGATAGTTTTACACTTCAGAACACGAAAAAGTGGATCTGTGTGATTCTCGGTAACCTATTTAAGTGTTCCGTACATTAGTGAGACTTATACATATCGCGTTACAAATTTTTGCATTAATTGTAAAGTAATTTAAATAAGATTTGAAAAGATTTTTTAAACCTAGCCTTTCCTTAAGGTATGTTGGGGTCGGCTTTCAGTTTCATCTCATTAAAATAAAAACCTTTTTTTTATCTACCTTGATAGTGAGACTAGTTGTCAGTATTGTAATTACTACACGACTGTCAACGTAACGTGCTTTCAGAGGCAAAGAGAGAACTCTGTTTATTCACAAATTATCACCCATCTAAGGACCAACAGTGGCGAGCGCGGCTTACCTTTAAATATCAGTCAAATCGTAAGACTTTTAGCCCCGCACCCTCATTATTTTTAATACGTATGTAATAAGTAATGTTCAATAAATTAGCAGTACCTTTAACATCATACTTTTAGTTCACCTATTTTGATACAGAACTCCAAAAACTAACATCCTTGAGAAAATCTAAATATAGATCACTCGTTTTCTACGAAGCTGTTGATTAAATAAATATTTTAAGATAAAACTTTGATGTTTTCAAACATCTAGTCTAGTCGTAAGCAGACGTGAAACATAAACAGTAAAATATTACTGCAGTCTTCAAAGGAAATCACTAAGTAGTTTATGCAATTAGCTATGATTAAAGGAAATTGACTCTCATAGCCACGCAACAGAACTTATAATAGGTCAATTTATATTCGTTGGAAGTACGATTTTGGTGTTAGGTACGTTATTAATTTTATATTATGATATGCTATTAGGTAAATAGATTTCTTTGTGATTGCACGGATAGCCTAGTGGTGCATGCCATGATACCAATTAACGTTGTCTACTGTTGTCTACTCGTTATTTTTATATTGTTTGACCCCTGTCATATGACATTCAATATGATACGTGTACAAAATAGGTGGAGGAATTTTACAGCACATTGCAGCGTGAATTGCTTTTATAGATTCTACATTGAAGCTTTTTATTTTAGTAATATGATTAGTGTTGTATGGAAAAGACTGTATTTTTAATTGACCTTATAAAAAGCTTGACTCGTTAGCCAGATTGGCTCACTACAAACAGACAGAAACGGAAGACGGGTAGAGAGGCCTTTGCCCAGAAGTGTAAAACACTGCTGGGCAAAGAATGGACAAATGAAAAAAAATGACAGAATATATATTCGTGACTTCACGAATATATATTCTGTCATTTTTTTTTCCATACAACACTAATCATATTACTAAAATAAAAAGCTTCAATGTAGAATCTATAAAAGCAATTCACGCTACAATGTGCTGTAAAATTCCTCCACCATCAATATTTTGTGCACGTATCATATTGAGCACGGCATCCATAAAACATGTTGCACGGAATAGAGTGCACGAATTTGCTGGCTGTCGTGAAATCAATGGGCTTGTTTCTATCATATAGTTCCATGTATTGGGGAAATAAAATGCTGATAATACTGGTTGGTATCAGGATGATAATTCCGTGATAGGTATTTTGACCAGTATAAAACTGTCTGCTAACCGAATTTTTAGTAGACCTATCTACTAAAAATTCGGTTAGCAGACCAATTATTATAGTATGCACATTATGTAATCCTAAACGCAGCTTAACTTAGCTTTAATTAAGTAAAAGTAATTTATACTTTCTTAATTAGCCTAAGAAACAAAAGACTTAAGGTAAATAATCGGGAGTAACCCAGGAATCTTAAATAGCCTTCCCACAAGTGACCAAGTTTGGTGATCAGTAGTCGTAATAGGAAAAGGTCTTTGCAGAGCTGTGGTATAGTTACAGGTCAGTACTATGAAATAATTCTATATCTGCTTTTTCAATACTTTATACAACTCAACTCCGACTTTTCTTCATTTATTACTTGACTTGTCCTAGATTTACAAGCTTTCTAATACCTTTCAAATACATTGTCAATCAAATGACCCTTTATGTAACAAGAACGCGAAAGTGCCCAGCAAGGGTACAACTATTAACGGGCGAGTACTATTTATCCTAAATCAGATTTTTAAATTTTTCATATATTATGTTCTCCGTCTGATAGAAGTGAATACTCTTTATTACTTAGCCTCTTCTAGATTTTCCACATTTTTTAATTTCTTCCATTTATCATGATAGATATCTTCGTCCAAAATTCTCAAATCCAAGAGCTTATCTCGAAACTGCGGTTACTATTCGTAGTTGATCGGAGAGATCTCGGAATGGTGGAAAACCATTTGTTCTAATAACTAAAATGGCTTCTCAATCCTTTGAATTACTATCCTACTTGAATCCTAACAAATTGTCAGGCTCAATGGCTTGTTAGTCTCGGATACTCAAATGAAATCTAAGTCAGTAAGGACTGCTTGATGCAGTTTGACTGCTTCGAGCGATGGAGAAAACAAAAAGCGAGCGGCTGGGAGGCGCACGTGACGCGCGAGAGCGGTCGACAGCTCGCGAAGTCCGTGTGCTTTGATCTGACTAACTGCTTGAGAAGTTCATGTATGGATGACCTAAGGCGTTGTCGAGCAATATCTTTGAAATGTAATTCATTTTTATAGCATAGGTACATAATCGGAAACTGCCGCTATTAATTGTTATTAGCTAGTAAAGTTAAGAAATCCGTTACACTCATATTCAGAGTGACAAAATAACAATTCATCTTATTATACTTATAGCAGATGAGTTTAATTTGAGTAGTACGGTAATACTTCGCTGTTACCAAAACTGTTCGTTTATTCATTAAATACTAATTTCGCAGTATCTATCCTAAGTAAGTATACAAACGTTTCGAAACTTCTCTAATTTGGAGATTAGGGAAATCAATCAATCAATGCCCCTGAGGAAATGGTTTCAGTTGTACGAAGAGGCGAAATAAATTAACTTCAATGTACATAACCATTTAATACTGTAGATTGAAGTATGGTTTTGCACACCTTACATATTTATGTAACAGTGATTATTTACCCTGCCGTTAAACATATAATAATTATATTATATTATTAGAAAATATATTAGAAAAATTATATATTAGAAAAATAAACAGTGACACATCTATCTATAACATACCTAATATAAAACATAATTAATCGCAGCGTCTTTCTGACTGAACGATATAAACAGTGTCTTTGAATTTTACCTACATAAATCGATACTATAGTAACCAACTACACAGTGCATTGAATAAATAAAAAAATACTCTTAAACATTTTTTCATATGGTTTTCACAAATGGATTAAGTGATATGAGAGGAATTTTTGTATACATAATTTAAGTTTTGTCTATACATACGCATACAATTTTCTTTTATGGACGTTAAAAGCCTAAAATATGCCAAATAAAACCTTCTTATTACATATTCTGCTAACAGACTTGTATTAACACACCTGACTGCCATTACACCTGTCTCTCAAAGTTCCTTACTCCTCATTCGGTGGAAACTTCACAAAAAGCCGTACCTACACGAACGCATTACCTTCTGGCGAAGATTAATTATGTAAACAAAAGACGCTCGCGCTATTCCGAAAGGAAAGCTCTGAAATGAGTGAGTTAATGTAGAGGAGAAATTATAATGTCGGAATGGTTCAAAGGTTTAAAGAATGGATCTGTGTGCATGTGGTTGCAGGTTCGAATCCGGGCTTCGTCGTTTGAAAGTTTGCCAACGCCCAAAATTACATTTGACCGATACATAGATGGTTACTTTATAAATTATAATCCTCACACTAAGAATTTATTTAATTGATTATTTAGTTAAAAAATAACAGAATTTAACTGCTTTGTGGAAATTCAAACACAAATAAATAGTTCAAATTGTTCATTTTCATTCGATTGGTAACTCTTTAAATGGTTTCGCTACCTAAAGTTAAAATTTTCGTATTAAATAAGAATCACCATTGTCTATGGATACGTTTTATTATTCACCATACATTTAACTAACATGGAGACGTTAAATGAAACTATAATATTTAACAAAGAAACAAGTCTTGAAAATAAACAAATCATGGGACCAACTAAATTAGGTATACAGCTTCCCTTGTCAAGTACTTCTAAGCCCCAGCCGTGACACCTAGATTAGTTCAATGTCAGTACCACTAATCAAAATAGTTCTGTCTTGAGGTTGCAAGCGGCGACGGGCACACAATAGGGCTTGTTACGTCACGGTCAGGAAAACAATGTCTTGGAATATTAAGATACGATTCTAACATCTGAATACTGAAATGCAAATTAACTTGAAAGACTTTTTTTTCTTTATAATATCTGTCACTACTTTACACACAAGAGAAATACAGAAATATACTTAACGACGATTTCTAACCGATTGACGTTTGAGTATATAGTTCAAATATCTGTTATGTATAATACTAGAATTAAAAAGTAAACCATTATACTTCTTTTTAAGCTTATAATTTTTTTTTCTGTCACCATTTCATATTTAGCCTCTATAAATAAAAACTCAGATAAAACCTATTGTACATAAAAAATCATAAAATTAAAATTCTAGTTATAACATAAAAATGTTTTGCACTAATTCTGCGACTAGCCCCTGAAAAAATATTTCAGTGTGATTCTGCAAAAGAGTGTAAAATAATAAACTGTGAATTTTGTAACTTCATTTCAACCCTATTCCACACGTAACATACTTACAAGTTAATGAATGGTTACTCAGTATATAAAAATAAAACAAAATTGTTTCGAAAAATCCCATTATGTTGTATATAGGTCAGTCGAATGGGCTCGAATGTGGGTTAACTTGACCACACCCTCGCTTGATGATTGGCGGAGGTTGTTAGAATCGACCGAAAAAGTTTCAGAATAACGCTCCTACTTAGATTATGGGATACAGAAAGTTTCACCACCGTTTGTCCTTTGATATGGGGTATTTAGGGAAGTTTGACTTCGAGAAATACATGCTCACGACGGCGACGCTTTGTAAAACTACAACATGATCTAATTGATTCTGATACTGATTATGAACAAACTTTATTAAGGCTTCGTAAATATAAAGTAAGTAAAAATAATCTTATAAATACAAGGCTGTTAATGAAAGTGGACGAAGCGAAACAAGTATGTAAGGATCGTAGCAAGTGGAAAGAAGTGGTCTCTGCCTACCCCTACGCGAAAAAGGCGTGATTATAATAATATGTACGTATGTTAATGCATGTTTCAGTTACATACATCAAATATAATGTCTAAAAGAAGAAATCTAGTTTAATTATGATTAAAATTAATTGTTAACACCTTGTAAAGTTGTAGCATATAGTTCTGACAAAGATATTAAACGAATATAATTATATTGTATGTCTTCATACCAATATAATTGTAGGCTACATAAATACACAAGGGACCTTCTTTTTTTATTCGATTTTCGAACCTTTAATTCCAATTTATTTTTAACGAGGACTATTTATTCAGTGGCTTGGAAACAAAATACAATAATGATTGGATTGAATTACATACCAATTTGAAAGAAATTCAAAATAAAATTTAAGTTGAAATAGCAAACCTTTTTTTGTAATTATACGTAATGAGGATTATACGAAATACTTACTTTTAGAAACGACTGGGTTTGTTTCTATGCTGGGTCTTGAACGCTTGTTAAGTTTGCAATATTTTTTATCGATATTAAGTATGTACAAACGGTGTTCATTAAAATACGGTTAGACTGGTAGCCGACCCCAACATAGCTTGGAAAAGGGCAAGGTAGAAAGAAAGTATATAGTTTACGCATACGTCTACGTAACATGGCACTAAATTCATCAAATACATTGACCTTGAAAGTTACCACGATAAACTATCCAACCAAACCCAACAATACCAGTTAATTAAAGATTTAACCAACCCAACCTTCAACTAAGAAAGAAAAGCAATTACCCATGAAGGCAAAATGTTTTCCACCTAAACACCTAAATAAATCTGTGTATCCAAACAGAGCGCCAGTCATCCGCCATTTTACTAAATTATCTGTGGTCCGCAAAATGGCGGCCGGATAATGGACGCGTAGTTTGGCGGGAAAAGATTGAAACTTTATTGACAGCCATTAATTTCCCTTTGGGGTGGGAAAGGTTAATATTGCTTGTTTTTAGGCTTGATTGATATGAAGCGACTTTGGATTAACGGGAGAATTAAATTTATGACACGGAGCGTACCTCGTTAGCATTTTATGGATTTATGTGGCGAGAGGGATGTGTTGTGTACTCTTTCTAATACACGAAAATGCGATGGATGTAACGAATTTAATCATGGATTAGATGTCGTTGTTTTACGATTAGCCTTATAACACACGTAATGAGATTATAGTTTCTCAAGTCTGCGGTATTACGTATAATATTGCAAAAGCATTTGACAGCAGAAATAGGGACGATGACTAATTTTTATTTTTTGTTCATCTTCTAGATAATATAAAAATATTAGACACGTATTTTTCGTTTGTCTCGTAAACAAAAAAATATGAAGATACAGTGAGTACAAATCTTGCGTGACGTCACGTCTAAGCAAAAATTGTACCAACCCGTGACGTCACAAGCCCCCCCCCCCCCCCCCCGCTCCTGAACTTTAAAGCGGTTTATTTTCGTATTTTGTAATTGATTGATAGAAGAAAAAATATGTGTCTATTATATTTTGATAATCTAAATGGTGAACTAAATTGATTTTGACTTTACATACCCAGTCATCTACCCTATGAAGAATTCATATAATGCATGAGGTACTACGAGTTAGTAGAACACTGATAAACGAATTACAATTTAAGTGTTGAAATTTTATCTTTTTGAACAAAGTCTGGACGTCTAAACTGAATTTAATTCCACAGGGATTCTATCTAGAAATGTTCTCAAGACAAACTTCATCACGACTTTTAAATGCTATTCCAAAATTATTAAATTGTATTTTATTTAGAATCGTTTTTAGTAAAATCCTTTATGAAACACACAGCTGATTACATTATATGTTTTGGGTAAAAATCCCTTTTTTTATTTTAGTAGGTTTTTATTCAAAAACTGGCTTCCCTCGCGTTATTTTTTATTGCGAGACTAAGGTAATCTAAGACCACAAAAATAGATCTACCCGATTTTTGGTTACAAATGGTGTGTAAAAAATACACGACTTTGCCGTATTATACATGCCGTGTAAAACCTTCATTTTACCTACCACTCATCGATCATAAACGTATCGGAGGTTTTTCAGAGCTAAACATAAAATATATATAGCCTGTAAAGCTGGACGGGCTCTGTAATAAACCGACCATGTGATCAATACCGGGTCACTTCATTTTACACCTCGTACTATGGAATCTTCACGCTAAGTTAGTTGAGGGGATTGGCAGTGTGTTATTGTTACTCCCCCTTTTGTGGGAGATAAAATCGTGACGGGTAGAAATAGATGTACATTTTTCCCTTTTTCTATATTAAAGTTTTATAAAGAGTAGGTATTTGTTAGGAACACCAGAATAGTCACAGAGTTACTCGTGAATAGCCCTAATTTAGTCATCATGTAGTAATAACATGTACTTATTAGATATAATCTTTATCTAGTAGTAGGTAAATAATATAATTATAATTCTAATGAATCAAAAATTTATCTAGTAAGTGCAGAATATTCTTTAATTAGACAATTAGGTATATTATTACATTAGTTGACTTTTGCTGATCAAGTTACAATACAAGGAAGTATTTTTTATTTATATTTTTAAATAGTAGCCTTTTGAGTGTGTTAATTAAGGAAGAACCTTTAAAGCAGAAACAAACACGCGATCAGTAAATTAAATCATGTTCATAGTTGTTCGCTAATTAGATTATAATTAAGGTCAGAGATTAATATTAGGTAACTGTAGAGGTTATATTAATTTACACAATAAGCCTTCAGAAGCCGCGTCGTCTACCGACAAAGAACCAATTTTCTATTGTGTATGATCGGCTAAAAAAAGCAAGGTAATTAACTAATTAAAATGTACTATGAACCTTCTATTTTGGTATGTGCTTCTACAATATTGGATAGTAAGGTTATTTACCTGTTATGAAACAAAATCAAAAATGATAAATAAAAGCTACAGAATTATAAAGTGAAAATATATTATTAAAAAAAAGAAGAAAAAAAGGAAATTGCAACCAATCTAGTATCTTTTTACAAGCTTTTATTTAACTTGCAATATTATGATCTTTTTATTATCAAAAAGAGGTAATTAAATTATGTCAGAACTGAAACATCAAAAGTCGACGGCAAAAGTAATTATGTAACGTTTCCAAAAATAAATCAATTCCAAACATAGATGATAACTCTTTAATGAATTCAGCTTTAATTAGTACCGGATGGTTACGTATCGCCCACTGGTTTATTAAAATTCAGTTAATATGTTTGGGCGGACACCCACACAATTAGCTTAAAAGCTAATAATATTATGTCAACTGACATTTCAGAGGGAAATATTTCAGAGGCTAGTTGGAAATTGTCGTTTGAATTGATAGATCTATTTAATTTTATTTTAAGGTCTTTTGTTAAATGTTGAGGATCAAACTATGTTTCAATCATATATAGTGTACTATAATTTATTATTATTATTTTATTATTTTCAGCCCATGCTGTCCCACTGCTGGGCAAAGGCCTCCCTCCCTTCCTTCCATTTTTCTCTATTGAGGGCTAACGACTAGTCCTTTATATAGGAATCCAGCTCATCTCTCCATCTCCGCCTGGGCCTGCCTTGTCTGTGGTTTTGTGGGATCCATTCGGATGTTGTTTTGGCCCAACGGTCAGTCGACATTCGGCAAACATCATCAACACCTGCCCAGTCCCATTTCAGCTACAATTTAATTAATGTTTTGTTTCTTTTTTGCATACGAAACAAAAGGACACCGATGCGTAAAAAGGTCATGTTCTTTCAGGCTCAAAATTAATCAATCATTTTCAATATCTTTGCCTAAATTCTAAAGTTTGATTCGTTTAAAAATAATATCTAGATATTTTTGTGTTTTAGGTATATCACCAGCATTAAATATTATGTACTTAATTAAAATAGTAAAAAAACACATTTCTTACATGCATGCCTATTATAGATACACTCAGCATTCACAATATTGGTGTACTAAGGATATGAGTTTAGCATCGGTCATAATAATCTAAAAATATTCGTACTCACATTCAAATATTTAATTTATAACTTATAATAAAATTCTTGAGCGTAAATAAAACATACTTCAACCAATATTAAAAATTCCCTAACCGAAAATGCTTTACAAAATATCCCGACTGCAGTTTTAACTCATTTTACGGCAGCATGTAACATTTTAATCTCCGTGTAAAGCCTTAACCAACGTAACGAAGGCTTTTAAGGTTAAATTTGACTTTATACGGGAGAGCACTGTAAAGACATTCTATGCGAAGGCGCCATTTTATCAAATAACTTTTCGTGAATGGTGCTACATAAAAATTTGGTTTGGTTAAATAAAAATGATTTCTCACTTCGAAACCTGCACTAAATTTATCTTAGCTCGTGGACATACTTTGATTGAAATATTGAGTTTATTGTCATTTTCCATGGCGGTGGAAAAGAGTATTTTTAACAGGTACAAAACAAGTATGTATGTATGTAGTTAAATATATTTCATATCAATAAATGAAGTTAGAAATTGTGTGTGTATGTGTGTTATATAGGACATCGCGAAGTGGTAGTTGGCGTTCGTTATAACCGTACCACTCGGCTATCGGTTGCGACTGTTGCCATCGTGTAAGCGAGACGCCGCTACGCATAGAGTAGTGCGCTGTCTTGCTTCCACAACAGCAAAAGTACCGCTTTAAGATCCATGGTACTGGTACTGTAAATAAGAAATCAATCCACCAACAAGTAACTTTACTGCTTCTACTATAACTCACTGTCGCCATACAAGTCGCCGTATATAACATATTTGATTCCGAGTCATCGGCTTATGTCAGAAACTGTACACATGGAGCTCACGAAAATGTACAGATATTGTTTTTAATTCACCGACTCCAAAAAGAGGAGGTTCTCAATTAAAGGGTTTGTTTACAAAAATATATATGTTACGCAATAATTCTGCCACATTCGGATCGATTTAAAAATATTAAATGTTGATATCTATAAGGTATACCTCAGAGGTGGTACTATCTCATTGAAGTGGGTTTTTTCCTATATGTGTAATCAATACAAAGAAGCCGTATAAAATCGTCTGCACTGTTTGTTACTATGAAGGTACAGATTACTGTTGTAATCAGAGCAAACAACAGTTTCTACACAATCATCAACCGTTTTTTTTTCTGACCAAACAAAAGACCTCGAAAAGTATTTTTTTCAGATACTCTTTAAATTCTTATTGTATTATATTTATAGAGTAGGATAAAACAAAAAAGTAAACATTCACCCATCAGATTCCCGCCCATAGTCACAAATAATGAAATACAGCAGATTGACTTCAAACCATTGGTTCGTGTCAGTAGAGCGCAGTACACATACGGCTATATACAGTCACGAGCAAAAATATTAAAACATAGCGAAACTCTAAAATAAATTTTGCGTTGATATTAAAAAAGGTGTCGAAACGTCGCGTCGCGTCGGTACCTAAAATCTAAAATAATGCACGACATAATACGTAAAAAGTAATCGTTTTTATTTCAATGTCTAATATTCGCGCCAACCTAAGAAATCAATATCAAAAAGAAATTGATTTATACAATTTCTTCATCACATGTTTTAAAATATCAATCTATTGAAGAGAAAATCAATTATAAATAGATTTGTGTATGCATATTTTTGCTCGTGACTGTACACATGGGGCCGTGTAAAATGGAACACACATTTTTTATTCTTTTGACACGTAAAATATATCGTAACACATTGGGCGTTGAATAAACATGACTCTTACTACATCCGTTTTTTTTTCAGATAGATTTAATGTACTTACAAAACTGTTATAGGAAAAACTGTTGGTTGAAGTATTACCTGAAAACAAAATAAAGAGGAATTAGTAAAAGGTACATTGAAAAAGTTTAAAAAAATATATAAATAATAGAATATCAAAAAGCGTCAAAAAAATCATCGTTAACTTACTATATCAGTAAGTTAACGATGATTTTTTTGACGCTTGTTAGTTTTATTTATATAATAAGTTTTAAAAATTTACATAACATACCATCACGCCTGTATCCCCGAAGGGTTAGGCAGAGGTGTACCAATGTACACCCACAGTTCGCAATACGGGGCGAGCCTATTGCCACTAACCGGGCACAAATCCAAACTCCGACCTGCTACTGAGAATTTCATAGAAAAACCCAATAACACCTTGGTCGACTTGGGAATAGAACCTAAGACCTCTAGCGTAGCAGACGCGCTTAGCGCCACTAGGCCAACGAGGCAGTTATGTATGTTTACTTAAAAATTTAAACTTAAACTTTTAGTTCTAAGTTTAACTTTTTAATTTTGCACATAAACTATTGTTTTTTTTTATATTGTATAGTTATTATTGTGTGTAAACAAATAAATAATAAAGATGTATTTAGTAAGTTTAATGTGTACTTATAATTAAGTTATATCTTTGTTTGTACTATTTTTCAGCGAATCACGTAGTTTTGATAAAACTCAAGGTTAATCGTAAGATTAGTGACCTCATGCCTTAGATATAAAAACATAGATTAGGCAGTCATCTATCATCCTGAAATGTATGTAGTTGATGGCCTTTGGGGTCAAAAAAAAAATTCTTGGAGTGTAATTGCAGTCATGTTTAAAGTTATTTTGTATGTAGACGTTTATGAATGAGTTAAGTTTTATGTTTGTGAAATATCTAACTCATCCGTACGTCTGTCTGTCTGTCAGTTTTATAACTAAACCGCTGAACTGATTTTGATGAAACTTTGTACTCAGTAATCTTAGATTAATCTTTTCCCAAGTGAAAGGATATAATAATAAAAAAGATGGCTTTTTGGCATCACTGCTGCTTTTCACCAAAGATTTACTTTCAAATTCAATAGCCTTTACTTTTTACACAGTTCATTTAAAAAAACGCAAGTGAAACCATGGGCAAAAGGCATACATTTCAAAACACATCCACTCAGATCAATCAGTACTCAGTTACAAATTAACCTGTCTGCGATTGTAATCTGATAGTATGACGACATCATCCCGCATGTACAACAAGATCAGATTACCACAACTACAGATTGACCTACTTTGTTATCACCCGCATTTGATTATTAACAGCTGAATTAATTTGGAACTTTACTCTATAACCTTGATATATGTATAGTAAGCATTGAGTAATAGTATTAGGCCTTTTATACTAGGTGAGGGTTCTATGTGAGGTAACTATGAGTTTGAATGGCGGTCGTCGGAATAAATGGTTGGGTATTAGAGACTTGCGTCGCCTCGTGTACCAAGAGCCTTATTTCAACTTATTTTTGCTTTTTTAGTGATTACAAAAAAACTTTTCAGTAATTAAATAACAAGTACTTTATTGAAATGTAATGTTTTTGGTTTAAGTAATTATGTTAGTAACTTAGTCATAACTTAACCGAAACTGATAAACCTGAACAAATTTTGTTACGAATTGCAAAACAAATATATCAAATATGGTGGTTGCATCAACAAACATTTAACGTAGTTTAAAAACTAAAATAAATCATCAATCGCCAAACTTTAATATGAAACTCAAAGCGTACCAACAAACGCAAATTTTTCACAATCTTTTATACGAATAGGTTTCTTTTGTAAAAAGATTTGGGTTTCTTTCTATATCTCAATTATCGTTTTCTCTATACCTTTGAAGAAATACAAGTCGATACTAAAGAATTACTTTAGATATACTTAGATATTAGTAAGTGACCGTGAAAAGCTGAAAAAACCTTTGGAAGACCACTTAATTATTTTTTGAGTAATTGGGTCGTATAAATTGAAGTTGGGTTTTCTAGAGCTTTTGAAGTATCGTGTTACAAAAGGGCACAGGAATGGGACTTGTGATATATTTTGTTACAAAAATCTTGATATGTATTGAAATACAAAGATTATTTTAATGTAAACATGAATTTTAAGAACTAGTTTCTCCTTTATTCAATTAGACCTTTTTGTTGAATTTTTTTATTTATGGTATTTGGTTAAGTATTATAAGTAAAATAATAACTAAATAATTCTAAAAGTGGGATAACCTTATTTTTTTTTAAGTCCTGTGTCTTTCCTCTTTTTTGTCAAGTATGTACATAAATAACGTAATATACTTTATCTAAGCTTTAATCACTCTTATAGTATCCATATTTCAAAACAAAAGATATGAATTTCTGTTATTTTGAATACATAATTTAAGACAAAAAGGTCCATATTTTTGTCACATTATGATAAACAAAAGGCAAGGCAAGGGAATTCTTTACAAGTAACGAAAGGAGAATAAAATCAGCCCATTGGGAAAATGCCCTTTCTACCCTCTGAAAGAAAATACTTTTGAATTGGAATAACTTTACAAATATCGATTAAGTTAAGTAGCTTTGTCCGTTGTTATGAAAAAAACAATTGCTTTGTTGTTCTATTTTTATTTTCAATCGATTTATAAACAAAGGCTCTTCAGTTAGTTGTTGTTGTTTAGTAGCTTTTTATGAGTAGTATAAAATTTAGAATGTCAAGAATAGATAGCGGCATATTAAAAGGCCTTTGTCCAGCAGTGGGATGATAAAAGGTTCTGTAACTGAAAGCCGGCTAAAACAGTTGGCTTTGCCCAGCTGTGGGGTGATATACTCTTCTATAACTGAAAGATGGCTAAAACAATTATAAAGAACAATTAACTGGTGCAGCAACATCATACCAAAGTAATATTTGGGCAGAAGAATGATATTTATAAACTTAAAATTCTCGTAGCAAACCGCGTAGCATTTCGTAGCGATCTCACGTAGCGAACAAGAAAGTATCAACTAAAAGCCTCGGCCACAAATAACCAAAAAATTCCTGCGAAACTTTATACTAAAATATCTGACCTGAAATACCGCATACTGGATTTTATCCTGAAATAAGTTTTTCAGAGGAAAGCTATGAATATTAAGTAGGTAGTGTTATAAAATAAAAGACAATCAAAAGTGTTGAAATTCTCAAGAGTTGTACAGACTTTTTAAATGAAGGAGACTTAATTATACCGTAGTGAATAATTTAATATGCTAATTGTTTATTCTGTAAAGCGCAAGTGTCCACAATATATCTGTTTAATAAGTAATTTACAGATTCTGTATAAGATTACTAAAACAACGTTTTGCTAATACATTTAGAACTAATTAAATAAATCAGCAACAAAAAATATTAAAAGTATCTGTCACTTATTCTTAATAGGGATTGTGTGTTTGATGTATAATCTGTAAAAACATTATTACTTGTAAATTATACAGAAAGAACACCCAGGCTTGGAATAAACAATTACAAATAAAGGATCAAAACAAAAATGTTTGTCTCTTGCGGGGATAGTACTCGTCACGTCATTCAGTGATATACCACTAGGCTATCCGTGCCCTCTGCTAACTGTACTTATGCTCATGTAAATTTCAGGAATTCTATAGTTTCAGGCTTCACCGAACCCTTTATTCATAAGCACTTTGACTTCGCATGCACTCGGCGCTCGATAGTGGGCATTGGAAATAGCACATGCATGATTAAAATTATGTGTTCTCTTTGGTGCATGGCATTTGGGTATTAGGTAATTGTTAAAGAGCTTTACATAAATGTATTTGTAGTTATTAGTAACTCACTAAGGCATGTTTTTAACAAAATTTATTGTTATGTCAAATTATATTGTTGTTTTCAAACATTAATTGGACAATTTTAATTGTCATAAATAATTACATATCTAACCACGCATTGTCATTCAAATTAAATCCGTACGAAAAAAAAACATCCAGGAGATATTTTTGACATAGATATAGGTTAACTTTATAGAATCTTCTTAAAAGAGGTTATTGGAAGTAGACGAATTAATTCAAATTATTTTCTCTATCCTACTATTCTGTAGTTCAAAAAAGCTTCCAAAAAAGCTACTCTACATTCAATAGATCTGTCGAACAGTAGACAAGTCAAATAAAGGATGTGAAGAGATCACGTATTGAGCCCTTTACAAAGGGACAAAGTGACAAAGCGACAGGACAAGTGGAGACTGTTCTCTTTGCGTAATTTATTCGCTCTTGTTCAATATTCTACACCCAACTCACAGTTGACTCGACAGATGGGGATGACAACTATCGTGTGAAATAATCGACCTTACATTAGACGGTATTTTTGGTTCGGAAGTTTATTATTCAAAGTTTAAAATATCGTTTATTAAATAATTGATGACACATAAGTGTAAAATGTCGTGGTGGCCTAGTTAGGCCGGTTCAATGAACGGATTTGTATGCCCACGGTTGCAGGTTCGAACCCAGGCAAATACCAATGTGGCTTTTTCAAAGTTATATGTACTTTCTTAATTATTCTAAGACACTTCTGACGAACGGTGAAGGAAAACATCGTGAGGAAACCTGGATTCGAAAATTTGGGATCTGAAATCGCCAATCCGCAGAGAGCAAGCGTGGTGATCAATGCTCATGCCTTCTCTATATGGGAAGAGGCCTGTGCCCAGCAGTGGGACGTTTAAAGGCTAGATTATTAAGTGTAAAATGGAAGAGAATTCTGTGAAGTCTCACCTATGCAGCTATGGGGACATATATACCCTATAGACGACAATTTTTTTTAGTTTATTTTTTTTAAATCGATTTATTGTTGCCGGAGATATGGCGTAACAAATAACATTAAAAAACATACCGTTGAATTGAGAAGCTTCTCGTTTGTAGTCGGCTAAAAAGATTGTAATGTACTTTTGGCCAACAGTAGGACAATAATTAGTTTACTTCAAAAAGTACATGCATTAATATACGTTAGTCAGAAGTCATGAAATGTATAAAAGGGATGTACCATTTTCAACGAATTTATATATTTAACCATCCGAATCACAAATTGACATTTACGAGACGAGGGTAGGCTTTTGTTTTGTTACTTGTATAAAAGGGTTTGTATTATCTCATAATTTATTCAGACTTAATAAGCTAATTGCCAAAACCACTGAGCCTTTGAAGTTGTTTTAATTTACTAATTGTTATAAGGAACAAACAACCTGACATCTGTATTTCTACGTGAAATAAAGAGATTTTTGGCTTAGTTTTTTGGAATGTCACACCAGTAGATGAAACCACAAATGTATAAACTTAACTTATTTGTTGCAGTTCCTTATAGGAAATCGTATTTATCTATATGTGAAAACACACAGCGGAAGACTTAAAGAGGCTAATTAAAGAGCAATCGATTTGTCTATGTTTTGGGCTCGGCTGATCTAATTATATACGAACTATTGACGAAAGGAAGGAGCTAAGCAACACTTACGTTTTATATTAGCTCCTAAACGAATGGACTGATTATGATGCAGTTAATTTTTTACTAAAAGCTAACGTGATCAAGATTATTTATAAAGATATGATCAGCAGTTTATAAGTAAAAATTAAGTAAGTAAAAAGTATTCAAATTTGTTGGGGTACCTCAATTTCTTTGGGCACTCTTTTCATCTTCTAACATTTACTAATTCAACCTACTTGGTAACACTATGTAGATAAATCGATTTGTCATCGAAGCTTATCTGCTGTCACCATGTCTTAGACAATGACACAATAATACATCCTTTGTTAAACCGATACAGCTGATATTAGATACTCAATGCAAATGTAGATTATTATTCTAGATAGATTAGATACCGATAATATGCAATTAAGACCTGGGGCCGTACCATGAGCTCTTGAAGCAGGACTGTTGACTGCGGTTGAGTAAGCGGGACAGCGTTATGCGCAGTGTAGTGCGCCGTCTCGCTTCCACAACCGCAACAGTACTAATTAATTTGATAGTAAGATAAGTAATTAATTTGCATTAAAGATATTATAATTAGAACCGTCAACAAGTTATATTAGGTTATTTAACATTACCATACTTGACTTGGGGAAAGGGCTAGGCGAGTGAAACCGCGGGGCACAGCTAGTATTTTATATAATCCTGATATTATGACTATTTTTTGTTTAATTTCGGAAAGACGTAGATAGTGATTTTTAACCTCTGACGCATAACGACGAGGCTATTCGTATACAAGTTTGACTAGTCTGTCTGTGTGTTGCATCGTTGCCCCGCAACGAGTGAACCGATTATGATGCGGCTTTTATTTGTTTGAAAACAGACGTCTTTTGTTTCTTAAATCTTAATTTTACAGTAAAAATTCTCTTTTATGTTTACATGTAACTCAGGCAACGGATATTATTTATATTCATCAACGTATATTTGATATCAAACTGAAGGATGAAAATTAATAATTTTGTTACATAAATATCGTTTATCCTAAAGTGCAAAGTGTCCATATTAATAAATAAAGTTCCAACAAGGGTCAAAGTAATGGGGAAACTTGTGACGCAATATGGTTTAATAATAAACCTTATGTATAAAACTGTTCGCTAATCCCTGATCTTTACGATATGCTGTGTTATATAACATTTGAAGTTATATAATGTATTTAAAACCTTCGCTGTTACCATGCAGTTTTAGAGAAAGACTGTTGATGTTGTGTAAACGAGATGCCGCTGCATGCATTGTAGAGCGCCGTCTCGCTTCCACAACGGCAACAGTACTTCTTAAAAAGTTCATGGTACAGGTAAATATTTTTTTTTAATTAACATTGCCTATTATCGTTATACATTTTTGTAATAATATTACGGATTATTACTTTAAACGCTTGACGTATCCATCGGATTGCACCTACCGTAGTCGTTAGTTATTAAAAGCCTCTTCCAAAAATTCTAATAGAATACCTATTCACGTTTCTATTGAGATATAACTCAATTAAAAATAATAAAAATAATACTGTACCGTATGTAAAAGTTAGTAAAACGTCTAAATGTAAAACATTAAATGATTTTAATTTAGTTTAATTTGTTTAAAGGCTTGGTTTAATTTATGGTCTGTAAAAAATATAATCAGTGATCCTATATAAAGTCGTATAGAATGAGTAAAAGGATGAACTAACACGAGCTAGTTTTAAATTCTATATCTTTCTACAAATACAAATAAATATAAATAATCTCCCGAGCCTTTTTCCCAACTATGTTGGGGTCGGCTTCCAGTCTTACCGGATTCAGCTGAATACCATATTTTACATGGAGCGACTGCCTATCTGACCTCCACAACCTATTTTACTGCGTAATCCAGTATCCCATAGTAAGACTGGTTGTCAGAATTGACTTAAAGACCGCCAAAGATCTATGTATGACAGCCGGGACCTACTGCTTAACGTGCTTTCCGAAACACGGAAAAATTAAATATAAATATATAAATAAATAATAAAAATGTTCATTTTCTCATCATCACATAATATTGTACAGTTAGTAATTAGGTTCTTATATAGAGACTGGCGTCTGTGATGAGTAAAACCTGAGTTACAGATCACCAGGCTACCCTCCGAAGGGACACAAAAGTATTAATAGAGAGAATTCTAATGTCAATTATAATATTCTAAACTTAAACTAAAGCTAAAACTATGAGATCAAAAATGTTAATCTAATTTTATTTTATTCGGGAAACAAACAGATACTATACATTTTATGGGTATAAAATACAGAAATAACATAATCCTAAACAGTTTCCTCAGATAAGATGTTTAATATAGGAAAATACAATAATTAAAATTAATTTTAAATATAAAAGCATTATCAAAAAAAAATATAATTAAAAATTAAAAAACACGCCTGCCATGTAAAAAAAATTAAAAACAAGTCAAATATTTGCAGTCGGGGTCGGTTACTTGGAACAATTCATCACAGGTCCCCCGACTGCAAATATTTGACTTGTTTTTAATTTTTTTTACATGGCAGGCGTGTTTTTTAATTTTTAATTATATTTTTTTTATTTAATACCTTTTAGTAAACAACAAAAAAGCATGACACAACACAAAAAAAAATTTCGTTCGGAACCCTTTGCAGGCGATTTCGACTCACACTTGACCATTTTTTAATGTCCACATGGCCTATGTCACTCGGGATAACTCAAAGCTTCTAATGATACCACAAACATTGAAATCGGTCAAGCCTTTTAGAAGTTATGGTGGAATAAAGAAACTCACAAACATACATACATACATACATACATACATACCTACATACATACATACATGAACCCTGAAAACATAACACTCCTTTTTGGGCAGTCGTGTAAAAAGTAAGAAGATGGCTATTACCGATGTTATTTATATTTACACTACTGTAAACATTTTATCTTAGCTCCGTACTATAGTATGTTATTCCCATAGTATTTCAAGTCTCTTACAACAAAAGGGTTAATTAAAATGGCGCTGTAGTGCGGAAAGATACACTGACCTAGATTCTATTGAACATAAGTAAGATTAAAGGTATAGGCAGGGAAGGTAAACTTTGTTTAATTTGAGTCAATTGTAAGTGATCAATATGTTTTTGAGCACTTGGTTTTGAAGAACTGTATTGTATTAATTGAAACTCGCTTTGTCAAGATAAATCTAATGACGATTGTTAAATTGGGTTGAGTAGTTGAGTAGTTACGAGTGCATAGAAACGGACATACATACACACAGGTCACACACATTATTTTTCTTATGTGTCTTCGCCGCAGTTGGGTGAAAAAATATAAAAATAATAAATTGAAACCTTCAAAGATTCATAGAAGACATGACATTCATTCAAGAAACATCGAAACTGCCTAGGTCACCGAATAAGAAACCTTAAAAACGTTACCAAAAGAACTAAAACTAAACAACTAAGAACTACTAAAACAGCCAATGATCCTTGGCCTATTAAGTACAGACGTCATGTAATTATAACAAGACACAACAGACCTACAGTATACAGCCCACAGGCTTAATGCGACAATCTCGTTAGCCACATGGAACCATAAACTGTTAGCGTGTTTATCGCTATTTGCTAGTGATTAACGATAAAATGAGGTAGAAAGTATTGGATTTTTGCGGTGGACAATAGTACAGATTGAAATTAAATTAAATTCTGCAGGTAGGTATCCAGTCTTTAATTCAATGCTATTTTTTATTTTTAATCGAATATGATTTTCGAACATACTTGATTTTTAAATTGTCATTTTTTATACCTATTTTATATATTTTTTTATTTCAAATTATTTTAGTAGGTATGCCATTGCATTTACAAATATTTGTATACAGCTTTTCGTAAATGTGTTGTGAATTATCTTTATGGAATTAAATTAATCTTATTTTTCTACATATATACATTTTACTTTAATTACCTGTCTGACATTAACAACTATTCCACCAACCTACCCCTCGTACAAACTCCAAAATTCTTCCAAATTCACTCATCCACAATAATACAACGAGTAACTTTTACTCGTTTCTCGAAGTCAGATTTCATTAAATAATTCACAAACTTTGCAACAATAGTTAACGAATCCGAGCGAAGTTTGGTTACATCTCGACTGACTCAAAGTTCACTACAACCGAATCCGTCTTCATGAATCAATTACGTCTTGTACTGCAAGTTAAATTATGTTGCTGTATATTGTATAGCAAGACTGCACTGATGGCTCAATAGTTGAAATACTATACACGGAAACTTAATTTCAAGGTACAAATCCAAGCATCAATGATTCTTCTTCAAATTCAGACGACATGTACCAAAACAACTGACTAACGGTGTGATCTGAGAAAATATTAACGTGCGACTTGCAGTACATTGCTGTCTGTAATCGATCACTTATGACACCATAACCGCGCGGCTCCGCAATGGGCCACAACTGGCAGGATATTAAACGGGCCTTAGTAATACTCGAGCGGTCCATGTATGTTGGTCATTGGCTAACTGCTTGAGCAGTTCATATACAGGCAAGGTAGATTTTCTAAATTTATTTTTGAAGTTAGAAGCTTTAAAGAGCCTGTGTCTGTATAGGAAATAGTAAATAAAAAGATAAAGGAGAACTGTATTGGTTTGTAATAGATAAATTAGTTTGAGAACTTAGTTTGAACACTCCTTTGAGAACTGCCATTGTAGAAAACCCCTTGAAGCCACTTAATTCTTTTTTTTAATTCTCCTACTCTAGTTCGTTTATTCAGCTAAGTAGCATGTTTGAGTTTCAACAAAATGGTGGTTTTAGAGCACTTTACATCAAACATGTTTGATAAACATGACAAATATGATTCTGAACATGTAATTATTCAATTTCAAAAATGATATGATTCATGGGTACCTAAAAATCTTCTTCAACTCCATTTATTATTTATTCACAAAACCTACTTACAACATAAATTCTGTACAAATTTGAAGACCCTATTTCCATTAAATTTAATACGTTTCGGGCTTTCCCATTCGGTTAGTTTTAGATTGACGTCCAAACAATAGCGTCGAAGTAAATTTGATTTAGGTAACAGACCTTACTACGCAAACTGAACGAATTAAATTGGATTTTTCCGACGCCATTTTAAATTACGAAATTGACGAATTTTGGTCGCCATTCTTGGAAAGGTAATTAACGTTACGAGGGAATTTGTGGATCTTGTTTAGATATTTGTTTGGACAACTGTGTATTAAAAGAGAATAGAAATATATTATACAAATCCATATTCTCTTCTTTGCTCTAAATCTGTACTTGAATTTATAAGAAAAAAAATGTTTATGTTTGTAACTAATAAACTCAAAACCTGCTCGATCGATTACAAAATTTCTTACTCAATTAGAATGATACATTGTCTCCGATTAACATGGGCATTGCAGTGAAATAGTTTTAAATACAATAAAAACAGTTGGTACTGAGGCAGAGACTTTTTTTACTTGCAGGACTTTTGCCGTCGTTTAAGCGAGACACCGCCACGTGCAGTGTATAGCGCTGTCTCGTTTTCATAACGACAACATTCCTGCTTTAAGAGATCATGGTACAGGGACCGTTTTGAGTTACCCATATTCTTTTGTTATATCCGACATTATATTTCCTCAAGGCCGCAAGGGATGAAATAGCACAAATATTTTGAAACGTTGAAAATTTACCTGACAATGTTTAATTTACCTTTCCATTGTTTTGTTATTTTGTAGCTTTATTTAGAATAAAAACTATATTATTAAGCAATGAAAAACAAACAATATGATATAATAATGTAGACAATATGATCTACTTGTCCCGGATTAAACTTGATTTACATTGAAAATGTGATTATTCACTAAATATACAAAAATAGAAAATTTTATGTTGATATAAATATTTTAATTGGTTAAAATATTTAAACCTATCTTATTTCAGATTATCTCCTAAATTACATAAATGAATTATCATTTTTCATGGGTTTTTATCAGCTATCTTTAATAACAAAGAGAGACAAAATACAATTTTCCCTTCTCAAAAATAAATTCATTACTTTTTAATTTCCTTTCGAAAAACGTTTTTCGTTCTCTCAATTAAAAAAATTTTGTTTCAAAAGGAAAATTGAATTTTTAATTTTTGTGGATAAATTAATTCGATTTGAGTTAATTTTAAATTCATTTGGAATTTAATGGAAAGCATTAGAGCTTAACTAATTTTGATAGTAAGGAGTTTTTATTTAGTAGTTCGGTAACTAAAACATTAATAAATAAACAATACACAGCACCCCTCAAATTATCTTAAATGAAATATTGTTCAACCTTGGACCACTCGAAGCCAATTTTCCAATTCAAATCCATTTGTTATTGTCGGTGCAATCACTCACAATTGTGTCTTACGATCTACATCTATATGCAACTATATGCATAGAAAAAACCTATCAATCTATAGTTTTTCCTAACAAAGATTTTTTAACACAAGTGTACTGACACTTGTGTTAAAAAATCTTTTTGTGTTGTTGTGTACTGACACAATGATATTTATACACAAAACTGAGGTAGATATAGCACTAGGTCGTCAAAAATGAGTCATTAAAAGTCAGAAATTTATCTTAGTTTCATCTATTTCTATCACTTTTCATCTCGCACATTCTATATGATCTGTTTCATTCACTCACATAATAATAAAATTATTGTTTATTAAGTTATAATTAGTAGGTAGTTGTTGTAAATTAAGTCGCGCACAATGACTGCCAATATTGACGACTTCTCCTTTCGCGGGTCCGCTGGCAGAAATTTCTTAAGAAATAAGCGGCACCTTTGTACATAATTTATCAATATGTTACATTTATTAAATGTTTGTGTGTGTACATAAATTAATAAATAAATAAATAAGACATGAGAATCAGCTCTCTTTTTAAAAGTATCGCAGAAATGATATACGTCATATTCATATTAAAACATTATTGCAAGTACTACATGAATTGTGTCAAACATCTATCCGTAGTGCAAAGGCCTTGTTAATTAAAAATTAGGTATCAAAATCAGAGTAATCTAAAAACAGTATTTCACGTTTCATCTCATCGTATAAATTGGGATCAAAATGGATATTGTCTGGACATATTAAACGAGTTTATTTTGATTAACTTTTGCATTAAATATTTACAGAAAGACAGACTGTCGCATTTATAATACTCGTAATAGTATGGATTATCTAGCTCTACGCTTAGTAAAGGTGAAACTACTAATTTATGTTAATTTAAATAAACTAAACTATAAATTAATAATAATATACTTTCTTTAGACAGGTCTCTTTTGCATGAATCTGAACAGCAACATTTTGTGTATACCTTTTTGGTTTTAAACGAATACAAAGGATGATTATATTCACCTGATTCTTTAGTCAAGGGATTAGGCAAAGAGACTTTTCGATTTCGGTATCATAAAGACAATGATTAAAATCTCAAAAATAATGACAGCATTTTTTTTATTATCTAAACATAAACAAAGAGTCTCTCAAAAGATTTCATGAGTTCTTTGCCCTGCAGTGTTATATTATTTAGTAGCAAATTTTTATTTTTCTTTTATTCATTCCAGATTTCTTTTAGATTTCCAGTTAATTAAAGAGAGACATAAAAAAATTAGTTAGAGTGCCTTTTACATACCTATCTTAAAATTTTCTAGATAGCCCTTTATTAAAAATATAGTGCTTATGTTGATACCAAGAACACAAAGAAATAAGAGAATCCGTGGTCTTCGTAAATCTACATTAAAACCAGATTTTTCTCGACCGAGATTTTCACCGATTCACGAATTACAAAATGGATGTTTTTTACAAATCCTTTCCTGTTTCGCTCCCTATTTGTTTTTCAGGAGCTCGTTTTATTTTTAATTTCGAATCTCTTTGTTTGTATTGCCGATTTTAAATATTTAATTTCAGCAATGAATTGAAATTTTTTGTTGTTTTTGTGAAATCGTGATTTCGAACATGTTTAAAAATAATGTAAGGATTCTGTAATTATTTTACAAATAAGCCTTGGATTTATGTCCCTGAACCATTATTCATATAGTAGATACCAAACATAGTTTTTTCACAACAGCTTTACCGTATAATATTTTACTAACCTTTTCCAAAATATTTTGTTATTTTTTTTCATCTAATCCACTTTATTTTCCCAATATTTGTTTTATATTTTTTTTAGTCTAATCCACTTATATTTCCCGGACTTTTTTGACAATAATAATATTAGGAAGGTGACAAATGTGATGACAAGTTACTTGGGACGAGTAGAGTAACGATTGACCCAGTTTCAGGAGGTGCAAGTAAGAGCCTCCTTGAGTGACGACACCTTAACAAAAAGCGATGTTGTGTTACAGTCCTTGGAACAAATTTCAAGTAATAAAATAAAATTTATCTACATGGGAGAATACTGTTGTTTTTAAGAATTTATTTAACCGTGAACTGGATAAATATAATTAGAAAACTTTTTTTTTCTACCTTTTTTTTTTAGGTAAACACGAATTTAATTTTAATTGGACCCACTTTTTTTAAGAAGACAAAAATTATTCTTATTAATTCTAAGTGTGATTCATTTTTTTGTCTTTTTTGTACCTACTCGAATGTTAATTTTGTTTGTACCCAAAGGTTGACGGGATACTAACTTCACCATTTTCCTTAGGCCAGGCTTACTTACATTTACTGTAAATCCATTTAAAGGCGATATAGTCCAAAAGATTAACTGTGTTAGCATCCATAAATTGGTATGTGGAAATAGCTCATGCTCCGGTATATAACCTGGCCTTTCAACAAGATAGAACCGAGGCTGCCCGAGGTCACCCTGGGTGTGCTAAACTTGATGTGAAAAGGTTCTTATGGCTATTTCTTCTACAAGGTTTGCCCAAGCTATGTTGGGGTCAGCTTCCAGTCTCACCGGATTCAGCTGAATACCGTATTTTACATAGAGCGGGCTGTATAACCTTTTTTGGGTAATATAGTATGTCTTCGAAATAAAAAGGTATAGAAACCTTTTTTTTTAATATTATCTTCATTTACTTTTACTTGGGAGCAGAAAATCGATGTTACTCAACTATTAACACAATGGTCGGGTAATGTCATATATTATTCATATAAAGGGGAAACGTACGAAAGTGTTATCTAGTGTCAGACATTAGTTAATATTTAATGAGAGTCGGTGTTGTTAGTGGAATTACTGGTGGAGATAAGTAAGTTAAGTGTGGGATAAAAAAAAAAGATTTTTATGTTAAATGGATTTTTTTATATAGTGTTACATGTACCGACTCTTGATACATTTTTAATCATACTTTGCAAAAATATTAAGTATTTTCAAAAATTGTGTATTTTCCTTTCATTAAATAAAATCGTGACTGAATCTTTCAAAAAGAGTAATGCTTTTCTTAATCGAATACGGCCAGCAAACTAATTTGCATCCACCCTTGTAAAATGTATTTCAAAATTATTTATACACCAACTTCGCTAAAATAATAAGGTAAACCTCGAAAATTATTATAACCGCATAACAATTAACCCGTGCTCCCGCTAACTATAACAACCTCAAGAACACCCTATATATACGTTGTATAAATATAAACAGGCGAAGGGAAACCCTCCCCTTCTAATTAGTTCTAACCTAATTAGCGAGCCCTCCTTCATCGACCTTTAACTATAAAACAACGCTTCAACGAACCAACAAACAATAAAACAATCACACACAAAAGCATAAAAACTAAAAAACCATTTATTGTCACAAAAAAAATAAAAAACAAAAAAATCACAACAAAATAATTAAAAAATTCAAATACAGAAGATAAAAATTCAAATTTCGTACATACCTGATTTCAAATTCGGGAGCTCGCGATCCAAATTTAAAATTCACAAACGGTAACGGTCGGGATTGTTGTGTTTGGACGCGTGCGGTCTAGTCGACTGCCCGTGGCACTGTGCCGCGCGGAGCGAGGGCCGACGTACAAATGTACTAACCCGCGATACTTTGCGTCATATCAATAAGTTTTTATGGATTTACCGCTTGTAGCTTTGTGTAATTTTGATTTGATTAATTTTGCTGTTGAATAGACATCGCGTGTGAATGTTTTAGGTTTTTAGATTACATTTTTAGAGCTGGTAATTGACTTATTAGTTCGGATAGATAAGTACTACAGTAGGTATATTGAATATTTATTTATAAATAGTACCTAATTGAATAATGTTCATTTTTTTCGTGTGTTTGTGGTAATATTTTCTCCCTCTCGTAGGTACTTGAAAATAATATTGATTGGACCTTTTTGAGATTGTATTTCTACTGGCCTAATTTCATTTCTCTTGGGTCGCCGGTAGCTGTGTCATTGTTGAAGAAACTTGGCCTTATTTTCTTTTATGAAGAATATTTTTAAATAATCCAATTTTATGGACTAATGTAGGATGTTTTGACTGGGTTAGACTGGATAGGAAAGGCGGAGGACCAGGTGTCGTGGTGTAACTTGGGAGAACCTATGTCCAGCAGTGGACTGCGATAGGCTGACTTAAATAATTAAGTGACTAATTTTAATTACTTTAAAAGATGATTCATGTTTACATTTTATACAATAACGTTTTCTGGGCTAAAATTACAGGCATTTTCTAATTCTCCCATTTTGTCATTGAAAGTGTGTAGGTATACGATATAAAAACAGCCGCTTTTTTTGGTTTCAATAAAGAAAAAAGAAAATTGATTGATAAGACATTGAAAAACAGTGATGAAAAAAATGTTTAAGTATAAACCTTAAGTACCTTAAAAAAATGTCTTGAATAAGATATATTGTTTTCTCAAGGTTTCCGAAGCACCTCAACTTATTTGCATTACATTAGTTTTCTGTCGTGCAAATAGAATTAAATAACTTGTGTGTAAATTGCTAAGCCGAGTGTTAATCGCTTGTATTAAGAGATTTACATAACTTTGCAAGTTTAGAATGAAAAATATAATTATGTTTTGTTTTAAGTAAGACGGACTTTTTGTTATCTGTTTATTTGAATCCTGTTACTTATTTCTTTACTTTAGAAATGTTTTTTTTTGCTTGACATACGGAAAGGTGATAAAGGTTCGGTTTGAAAGACGAATAGAGTTAGAAAATCGTTACCTTTCAAGTTGTGCACTTCTTCTTCTTCTTCTTCAGCCTGTAGTCACCCATAGTCGGGTATAGGCCTCTTCATGAGCACTATATTTTCATAAATAAATAAATAAACCAAACCAGTATAAGCCATAATAAAAATCCCGTAACAATGTTCAAAAAAACTTCACTATTTTTATTTACATACGAACTACCAAAAACAGGTCAAAAACAACGGATTAACTTAACTATACCCTTTTCAACAACAACAAAACGCTACATAATCGACTTGAATCTACAAAAACTTTGGCAAACAAGATTCAGTTGAGATTGAGAGCCTCTTAACATTTAGTCGAGTCAATCGCTAGTTAACTGAAAACGCTGACCCCGATCTCACTGAGGCTTTCATTAAAGGCTATATTAAAAGTTCTTGCGTCTGCTAATCGTGGATATGTTTACAGAAGAGGAAACTTTATTTTGAATACAGAAAGAAAGAAAAAAATTAACAGAAAGAAATCCAGAAATATATAACAACGCAATGCACATTAAGAATAATTCTTACAAAAAAACACCGACTTCAAATTAAGTCATATTTATTTCCCACTGTCAAAGCTGGACCAAATTTACACCGGCTTTTGAATAAAAAAAGAATTATCAATATCGGTTTATCCAGTCGAAAGCTATGAGCTAACAAACATAAAAAAATACAGTCCAATTGAATGCCTTCTCCTTTTTTGAAGTCGGTTAAAAAGCGATAGTCGAGATTCATTTTCAATTCTTTAAACGGTTATGTATGTATTATTTTACTTCTGTTTCCTAATTTCACTATATTTCCAATATACTAAACAACAAAACATGGGCTCGAGGTTTATAATTCAATCGGAAGTCTGTGGGCGACGATGCGAGCGTCACACGGCCGTTCAATCAATCGAACCTACCTAACCATATTAATTTCCCGATTGGCTGGTTGTTTTAACGTGAGCACAAATAGAATATTCATTGATTTTTATTTGTAGGCTTTTTTAATGGAATAAATATTGTGCTTACACGTAAGGGATTATAAGGGATTTGTTTTGGTGCCTGAAAATACGATTTTTTGGATTATTTTGAGGAGTTATTGTGATAAACTAAATTCACATTTAAAGATTTGGATGATTTGAATACTCGAAATTGATATCTTTGACTTGCATTTGGAAGAAATATACAGACTATACATTTGGCTATTAAAATGATATATTTATTTATTTCAGATGGATCAGCAACATAACAGACACCCCGTTGCAACTTTATAAAATAGTTATACAAATCTGAAATGAATGTAAGCTAATTGAAATCACAAATAACTTATTTTGATGTACAGTTTATAAAGACTACTGTAAAGTTACATAAAAAAGCCTGCCCTATATATGACTTCTAATCCTGGAGGATTAGAAGAAGCTTACGAGTTGGAACTCGTAAGCCTTTTCCGCCAAATACCATCAAAGCCAGTTATAAACTTTTCATAACTGAATCCGTAATCCATCTAGTCCCTAGTTATCAGAGCTTTAACAGAGCAATTAGTTGGCATCGACAAGCTGTTAGCGTGTTAAGTGACCTGATAAATGTCAGTCTGCATTGGCCATGGAGTTAATAATATATCAGGTAGCACATGCTTCGATGACAAGCTATCGATCAATGGAAACCATGTTGGAGGTTTATTTTATGTTTATAAAGTAGACTGAGTGAATTTGCTTGGGAATTAAGGGTGGACGCCAGAGAAATCTGAAGTAAGAGTATGTATTACAAATTGAATTATTTTAACTATGAAGTATATAATTTTAAACTGTCAAATAATATTTTTCTTCTTGAATACTAATATTATCGATATGCACAAATTAGCAAATACTAAAATTGATAAAATGTAATAAAAATATTGACGTCACTATTTGGACTCTCCTGTATAATTATTATAAAACCTTAAGTTTCTGGCCAGTGCAGTGTAATAAAAATTAATAACCATAAGCCAAACATATAAGTAGTTTTTGCGTTACGTTTATATATACTGTCGTTATTTTCTGTCCATAAAAACTGTTCAACTGCAGTGTAAGTTTCTCACATTAGCTAACTAAATTATAATATTGTTAATCAGCCAAAACGAACTTATTTCTCGTTTTATTCTCAACGCTTTTTAATAAATTTTCTTTTATTATTAGACTGTTTGATATTGTCACCCCGCCGCCATTTTGTCACCGCCCTCGCGCTCCTCGTAAAACTTTAATACAGTTAGAGCTACTTACTATCTCTTACAAAAATAAAAGGGTGGGAAAGTGTCCTGTCAGATACCTTAGAGACTTGGTGACAGTCACTCTAAGATTATATAAAGCAGGAACCTTTTTATAGCATCCTTTTTTGATGATAATTTCTTCTGTATGGTAAAAGACTTTATATTAATTATTAATACCCAGATGTCGTGGTGGCCTAGCGGTTCAATGAACGCATTTGTATGCACAAGGTTGCAGGTTCGAACCCAGGCAAGTACCAATGTGGCTTTTTCAAAGTTATATCTACTTTCTTAATTATTCTAAGACACTTTTGACAAAACGGTGAAGGAAAATATCGTGAGGAAACCTGGATTCCAAAATTTGGGATCTGAAATCGCCAATCCGCAGAAAGCAAGCGTGGTGATCAATGCTCGTGCCTTCTCTATATGGGAAGAGGCCTGTGCCCAGCAGTGGGACGTTTATAGGCTGGATTATTATTATTTATAATAATACCCTTTATCGTAGAGTTTTGATTTAATATGAAGCACAGAATAAAATTAATTAAAATTATTATTAGAGATTTACTTGGAAAATCAAACGATACCTTTTTTACACACATACAAGTCAAAACTATATCTTAAATGGTATTGGTTATGGTTTACAAATATTTAATATTGAAGTATCTGTTTGTTATTTTAAATTAACAGCTTGTCAATAAAGACAAACGCAATTATAAACGGTTCTTTGTTTATTCCGTCTAATCTCTGAAACTGCTAGACCGATGTACAGCTAGTAAGAAATAAAATCAATGATACGCAAAAACATTTTGTTTCTAAGTTTAATTTAGACCAATTTGTATCCTATTGCTTAACTTTGAATTATAATGTCTACAAACTCGTCCCTATAACCAGCTCTGTATACAACAATCGTTCTACAAAATGTATTGGTATCAGATTTACAGCCTTGCTTCAGGCATCCAAGTTACATGAGTTAAAGCCTTCAGACCCCCCGGCGTTTTGTTCCCTCGATTGTTTCGATACTTTTCCCGTTCGCTATTTGTCTTTGGTATGTAGTGTATTAACAGAAGGTTTTTGAATATTTACTGGCATATCTCATTTTTATAGAAGACTGAATAATTATATGGGTTTATATTTCTTTGACACGCTTTAGGTAGCATAAATAGCTTGATAGTTTTTTTTGTTAGAGTTTTTTTTTATTATATTTCGTAAACATGGAGGTATATATAAATTCAGTTTTAAAACTCTAAGAATAAATAGTACTAATTAAATAGAAAATAAAATAAAGTGGTGAAGAGATTTGGCTATAGAGGCCCAACGTAGCTTAGTTGACTAAAACAGATTACCGAAAAACCAAAAAATATGCAGAAACAAATAAATAATACTATTGAGTTCTGAGGTTTACGCGAATGTTAGACATTGACATAAAACTACTTTTACGGATTTTATCGCGGTTTGTATTCAGATTTTAAGTCCTTAAATGCAAACCGCGATAAAATCCGTAAAAGTAGTTTTATTTCAATAATACTATAAATAAGTAAAATATGTAAGTCATGAAAATCAAATGACTGGATAAACAAGATGGTAGCAACCTCCGACCTGTACGTAAGTTTTAAAAAACCTTTAAATATAATTGATTGTTTGCTAATTGACAAAAAACATTACGTAATATAAATGGAAAATACTTAAATAACCATCCAGAATAACGCGCCTTGTAACGGACATTATTTTAGTTAAGATTGCAAATTTCATTAACTTAAGGTTCTACGCTTAGTTAGAAAAGCACTAAAAGTAATTTATTATTGAAGTACATAAGTTTTGCCTCAAATAATTTAATCGTTTTACGTTTTCGTAGCTAATTGATAATAATAAAATATTGGCTTAACTTTAATATAATTTGTACTGTTAGTTATTTGCCTAACATAATTTGTTTTTATTTATTTATTTTTTTTATTTGTTGGGATTAAATAGCTGCGAATATTGATGATTTTTTATGTAGATACTATATAATGGCTGTAGATAGACAGACAGGACGAAAAAAGGTGAATGGTTTGCATAGGAGTTTCTACTTTATCTCCTACGCAAATATGAAAGAAAAATCAGTGGATGACAGTATGAAGGCTAAAAGAGTTAATTGGAAGAACAAGACATTGTGTGCCAACCCCAAATAAAAAGAAAATGGTACAATTTTGTTCTTGCCATTTGTTTAATCTTATAATATTTAGTCTACAAGTCCATACAAGACTTATTTTGTCTGAAAACTAGCTGACCCGGCAGACTTCGTACTGCCTAAATCGATAAATAAAAGCCTAAACTTTTGTTTAAAATAACCTTAAAACAAATTGTTCTTTTTTTATGTAATTCCGAAAATTTTTATATTTATTGACCTTTTAAACCTTCTCTGAATGGTGAATTCCACAAATAATTCAATACCAAAATTAGCCAAATCGGTCCAGCCGTTCTCGAGTTTTAGAGAGACTAACGAACAGCAATTCATTTTTATATATATAGATAAAAACAAACTGTATAGACCCGAGACCTTCTGTTTAAGTCTGTAAAAATAAAATAAGTCTAAATAACGCCTACGAGTCTTCGTAGCATCGTAGCGAGCCTACGTGATGCGTAGAGCTCGCGTAGCAGATGTTAGAACGTGGAAAATAAAGAAAACATTACGATTCTTTATCTTGCTTGTTTATTTATTTAAGTACTAAAGTAAATTTTGTATGAGTAGATAAATATTGTTGGTAAATAAAATTATGTTATTAAAGAAATATTTTTTATAAACAGTGTAAAAGAGTACTATGTATCAGTAACGCGTAAATACTTCACTACTGATTTTTTATGCTATTGTTTTAGTGTGGATCCAAAAAATTGACAGTTTGAGCTTTACTTAATTATTCAGTTCAACATTGCTTCTGCTGGTTACTGCCAAAGGCAGTTCATCTGAGTGGTCAACAATTCAGACCAGGTTGGTGGCAACTGGCTTCCCTCGTGGCTACTGACCCCATTTTCTGAATGCTGCTATACGATATATGAATTGAGTGAATTACTTTTATACAATGACTTCAAATATGTATGTATGTATTTTAATTCAAAGGGTAACTAAGACATACCTTGAAATTAAATAAAACCACCTAAACCTAAGTTTGTCAAAACCTTTACAACATTATTACTATTACTGTCCTAATAGTAAGCAATCCAAATGTACATATCATTTCATTCACAGAAAAATAAAAGATGCTCTCTATAAGCAATGCAAAACGCATACCAAATAAATACTCCAAGCGAACTAAGAAACAATAACACTGCTAATTATATTGTTGCCACGTCTTTGAGTATCTGTGGCATTTATCTGAATGGAAACAATCTTGCTGACTTTCAAGAACAAACCACTTACCATGATCTTTTAAAACAGGATTATTGGCTAAGTGTGAGCGAGACGCTGTTCTGCGCAGCGTATAGCGCCATCTCGCTCCCACAATGGAATCGGTCTTGCTTTAAGAGTTCATGGTAGAGGTGCAGTTAATTAAAATCGCTGTTCTTGAGTTATTATTAGATCAAATATTTACAGATGTAAACGTTGTTTACGAAGTATTAATTGTTCTAATTGTATTTGTATTGTTCTCTTATTTCTGTGAGATCTTGATGTTTCAATAAAGAGCTGACACAGTTCATTGAGTTGTTGAGAAATCGCTATTTAGCAGCTTTATTTAACTTGCAATATAAGTTTATTTAAGTCAATTCTTGCGAGCTCAATTAGAAACAATCCTTCAATATAAATTTTGCAAAATATTAAGTACTTTACACTTAATTTCGGTAACAGTAGGAACATTATTATGGTTTTTGACCTGGTTTGAGTATGGACCCAGAAGCTAGCCAGACCTCTGTAACAAAACGACTCGATTAGGAACCTTGTGAACATAGTTTACCATAAATTGTGCTCTACAAACATTTATATAGCTGTGTATTTTTTTTCCATTAATATTGTTACAATCTGATAGTTTTACAGATATTTTTTTTTTCCATACCACATTTATAACAAAAAAAATATAACTAGACGCCCTTAGTTTCATTTAACGTAAGTTGTATCGTAACTCATTTCTTTATAACCCAACCAATTCAGAATCACAAGCACAAAAGTTACATAAAAACCCAATACTTTTTCACGTATCTAACACGTACCATAACTCACGGAAAATTCACAAGTAATATATTATTATCACGAAAAAGGCGCTAAAGTACTTCCATTCAAAGACTTCGGGAAATGGCTTAAATGGCTCACATAATCGACGTATAAGATGCTACCATAGAGTATAAAGTTTAAACTATAGAGTGCGAGTATCGCTAAAAGATCATAGCACCGAGCGTAAGCACATCTTTGGCTGTATGTACTACAATTTAAGTTATTTTCCGTGCAACATATTTCCCATATTATAAGGTAATTAGGGTTTCTGATAGTATTATTTATTATTTGCCACGCTTTTTTTTGATACTATTTTTACGACGAAACTAGTTCACACTAGTGCTCGCGGTTCATACCCTGATGCGCACTCTATAGTTTCTTATCTATGTTCTAAGGATACTTCCTACTTATGTAAAGCCTTACGTATGTTACTAATAAATAAAGGTTGTTACAGTAAAATGTGTTGTGGAGGTCAGATAGGTCCAGATCCATGTAAAATACAGTAGTTAGCTGGAGTAAAAGGCGTTGTGTGCGGGATTATTTGTTTTTAATCTTAGTCATCTAATACGTAATTTGTTACTAATATACATTTTTCCACTGCAAGGGAAAAATGAATATATATATGAATATATAATGAATATGTTTAAAACTAGCTTATGCTCGTTGCTTCACCCAGTTCTTCCCTTAATTTACAAGTTATTGGTTATTTTTTTATGAGATGCTCGTGGCTAATTGTCAGCCGTACGGTTTGACCGATAATAAAGGTTAAGCCGCGCTCGCCGCGGTTGGTCCGTGGATGGGGGACTGTTTTCTAAACATACCGAGACCCCTCCGTGCCTCGGATAGCACGTTAAGCCGTGGGTCCCGACTGTCATACGTTGATCTTTGACAGTCGTTAAGTCAATTCTGACAACCAGTCTTACTATGGGATACTGGATTACCCAGTAAAATGGGTTGTGGAGGTCAGATAGGCAGTCACTCCATATAAAATACGGTATTCAGCTCAGGTAAGACTGGTAGCCGACCCCAACACAGTTGGGAAAACGCTCGGGAGATGATGATGTTTGTCATAATTTTATAGACTTTGTTGACTTTAAGGTACAAGGTACCTAAAACCACTTTAATTAAAATGAGTTAAAGGTGTAGCCGTGAAAGCGTCATACAGGCAGGCAAACCTACTTTCACCTTCATACTATTTCGTTTGTAACTGTCGTTATAATAAATTATAACATCGATCTAACCACTCCATCATCCAAAGGTTTTGTACCGTCCTGTATATTTTAAGGCTGCTTTTGTGTAGGTACCTCAGAAATGTTTATATTTCCCCAGCAACGGTGCGTCTTGTTTGAGATGGGGTGAACGACCTCATATGAGTATATTGAGTATGAAGAATTATTAAGTAAGCTACCCTTTGTGTAAAAGGTATTTTAAAAAGACAGGAATTAAGTGACTATGTTTGATGTTTTGTTTTATTAATATTATATATTTTTCCTTTGTGTTACTTAAGAGACTTTAGGTCTTATATGATACCTTAATCTACTTTGATTCACATCTTTTGGTAGTTTTTATTTAACTTTAGTTTGTAAATGCTCAATTTGTTCAACTTTTGTGTATCCTTTTTCATTAAACCTACATACAAAACTTCATCATTATCACAATTGCTAGTGTGGTTTAGCCGCGTAACAGATAGACCGATCTAGTTATTTTCGTATTTAATAAGCATGGATTATTTAAGCTTATTGTATTTTAATCTACTGAAAAGGCCAGTTTTCTAATACACAAACAGTAGTATTAAATCTAAGCCGTTTTGAAACGAACTTAGTTCTTATGTGGTAACTGCGGCTAAACCTTACAATAGTGTACTTTGCTTGTTTGTACACAAACAACTAGAAAGTCTCTTCCTGAACATTATTCAAAATTGTGTAGTTAGAATGTTGTGTTGTGTGTTATCTTCCACTAGCTGACCCGGTAGACTTCGTATTGCTTAAATCAAAGAAAAAACAAAATTGTTTTTTTAGAGTGTTATTTTATATCTGGTAATTTAAAGAATTTTAAATGTAATAATTAGAAACTTAGTGTACTTAGGTCTAAACCTAAGAAAATAATTGCATGCCTATTTTATGGCGGAATATGCCGAACCATGTATTAAAATTACCACCAATATTGTAAACCATGTTTCACGCAAATAAAGATTCTTATTTAATTCCGAGCATTTTTATATTTATTCACCTTTTAAACCTTCTCTGGACTTCCACAAATAATTCAATACCAAAATTAGCCAAATCGGTCCAGCCGTTCTTGTGTTTTAGCGAGACTAACGAACAGAAATTCATTTTTATATATGTAGATAAGAAAAAAACATATACTTAAAGGTTCATAAAAAAGGCAAATAGTTACACTAAATTAAAATGTAGTATATTTTTAAGAAGACAGTGTGAGATATGTATGCCTAACAGTGGACCGTGATAAGCTGAAGGGATAATTAACACTAACCTATAGATACTTCCTTTAATTTATCAATCAGCTCTAAGATCTCGAAATATTTCTAGCATTTTATACGATGTTCAAAGGAATTAACCATTGTATTCCAATTAATTATTCAAAGTGCATAAATAGCTTTAGAAACCTACTTCCATCAAATTAATCAAATAATTAATTTATATCCATTTTTATACCATCCTAATAATTCATGCAATAGGTTTTATAAAATACATTCACTTTTACAAAAACACAAATAAATAAATCACTTTATACCCAACGCTTAGGTAAGTCCCACAAAAAGATTCAATGGACCCAAAAAATACAACCAAACAAAAAAAGCGTACTTGACAGGAATGGGCAAACAAAATGGCGACTTATTCAAGTAGATATTATTTATGGAAAGTTCGAGAAAACCCGGGAAAACCCGAAGTCACATGCCCTGTAAATATTTTATCATTTGAATTGGGTCGCAACTGGGAAGCTACCGAAATTATTGAAATTCAGACGGAATTTCATGTAACAAGGTTATGTTTTAAGGCTTTTAGAATAAAAAATTATTGGTTATTTTGTGGTTGGAATGGTAATTTCATTTTTTTGGGAATTATTGTTGTTTGAATTTTTGTCTTGTTAATAAATGGGTTCGATTCTTATGTTATGTGAAAATCAGCTTGATATGACGAGTTGGTTTTGTTATAACCTTACTTAAAAAAAAACAGGGTATTACCAAATTTCTGATACCACGCGTGGTATCATATTTCGTGAACCCGATTCTTTATTCAAGCAATGGAATGAACCAAATAAAAACAGTTCGTGTTTAAATCATATCTTATACAAAAAATTCACTGTCTTTTTCCTATTATGACCCAGAGAAGAATACTTTTTTAGTATTTTAACATAGTCTAGCAGAAATCTACAACAAGAAGCCGTGTACATAGCTGCATACCTATCTTGGTAGATATTTCCAAAACACAAGGAAAACGGATGGTATGTCTAATACTTCACCAAGTGGCACATCTTTCGGAGTCGCCAGTGAGAGATAACATATCGACCGAGACGCAGCCGGGACGCGGCCGTGACGACACGACGTGAATGGGACGGGAAACGGAAATGTTATCAAATATAGATGAATTTATTTGGATTTGATGGAATATTTGCTTTTCTTTTTAAAAAAATGTGCATAGGGGTTTATTAAGAGTATTTTATATTTTGTTGGTAGGCTTATTGTAAGCTACAAAGAATTTATAGGTACACAAAAAGTGCAAGAATTTTGTTTAACTGATCCATTTCCAGAAATTAAAATGTTAATAATGTTACCAACTATTTTTATTTTTAAATATTTATTTTATATTTCATATTTCTGAAACTCATAATTATATCGCTGATCAATGTGCAAAGAGCAGTAATTTTATAACAGCAATATTAGAGATATAATACTAAAGAAAAGGCCAGACATTTTTTACAATACTTAGGTACAGAATAACATACTTGCTTTCTAACAATTTGAAGAATGACAACCGTTTTACAAGACGAGAATGTTTTTCTGCCCTTCGCGTTATACAGGCTGTTACGGAAATGTGTGGTCATATTTTAAAATACTGCTTTTACCCATACGATAGGATAGAATAACTTTCTTCAAAAAATTATAGGAAATCCTCAAAATTATAGAAAACTGGACGACCATTTTTTTTTCGGAAATATATATTCTTTTTTTATTTAACAAAGTTTTGTACATCTCTATGTGCACAACAGTATTTAAATAAGACATTCGCATAAACATTAAGACTCACATTTTCATAGCACCCTGTATAACTATAATAAGAAGAAAACATGTACGACATAACTAGTCAAGGATAAATATACTGTTATTTTCTTATAACTCTTGAAACAGACACACATGTTGTTTCTCCTGACAGTAAATGATGATTCTTTTTCGTTTTATGTCTTCATTTCTTATTGTTTTAGATAGTAACTTGTCTTATACAAGACAAGTAGCTACAAATTGGGTCAACATAAATTGCACGCGAAACTTACAATGAAAATATGTGAGGATTTTTGTTAGCTTAATTGAAACGAAGACCTTGTTTTTAATTAGTAACTGACCCGGTAATAAGTTAAACTTAACTTTTGCGCGCTATACCCATCTAAGCTAGTACAAATTCTGATCGAAATCGGTTTCTGTGTTAAAATGTGAAACTGACACAAAAAACAGAATAGCCTAAAAATTCATTTCGATAGAATTCATTGAAAATTAGTTTATTAGATTTCAAATCAAATTAAATCATTTATTGCTTCATGTGTTACAAGGTGTTACATAATATTATTATTAAATGGTCTCAACATGACCCTGTTAGGGCGTAGCAATTTTTTGTTATTTGTTACATAGCAAATTCACTTAAAAATACTGACTAAACTAAATAGTTTAATTTTTATTTATCTTCAAAAAACTCTTGCAAACTATAATAACATTTCTCAGACAGGTATTTATTTAATTTTCTTTTGAATGTGTTTAAGGTTGGCGCTTCCTTAATTGCTTTTGGTATTTTATTGATAGATATAGATACTATTCATATGTAAACATAAATTATCTTTATCTCAGGAAAACTGGAGCTACGAACATAGATCGTCTGTGAAAAGGTTTTCCAAGCGCTATCTGCTGGCTGAAAAAGACAATTGTTATCTACTCGACAACGCCACCTATCTGACATGAACGATACTTTCAGGACGACGACAAAACAAAATCCGCTCTTCAGTCTCCTAGCTAACGTTGTAGTACCGGAAAATTCCCAAAGATGGCGCTCTTTTCAATTTTAATAAATGAATATCTAAAGGTGGAAAACACATAACCAAGTGCCCCTTGATGGATTTCCTTTGTCTTTAAAATTACGGAAATTAAAAATAACTAATATTAGACATACCTGTAGCAGTATTTGTTTGGTTCTCCTGGGCGTTATTTTTCTCATTTTTCTCATCTTTGGCAGTTTTGGCTTCGGAACTAGTGTTGCATCCCATTTTCTTCACTTACTAGTATACACTAATGAAAAATAGCGTCAAAAGGACTTATCGAAAAGTATCACTGCACTTGGGGTTTAGGAACAAACTTTCCACTATAACATAGTTGGCGGGCTCGCGAAGCTCTCATGAATACAAAAATCTGTAACAAAGAAAGTTGTCTGTTAAACATTTATTATATTTTGTAAGAACAATTTTTTTATATACAGGGTGTTAAGAAACCCCTTTCCGACCCGAAAGGGTGATATAGGGTTCACAATCACATGCCCAAATAAAATATCAAGTTTGGAAAATTCATGATAATGAAACAGAAACGATAATAATGAATTTTGAAACAACCATTTTTCGCCCCGAAATTCCCTAAATTTGAGATTAAATCAAAAACTACAACACCAATTTCGTTGGTATTTTTGGGGGCCATTTGTTAGGTATAGGTTATATAATATAGCCATAGGTTAGGTAATTAGGTAGCATCTGTGATGACGCCGACTCTGTCTCGACTTTTGAGACAAAAAAACAATTTTTTTAGGTTATATTTATTTTTTCTTTTTTTTCCATTTTTTTTCACATTTTTGTAATTAGATATCGATACCTGACAACACCTTCACGGATCGGACAGGGTTTTCTTAACACCCTGTATTAAACAACTTAACTAAATAAACAATAGGCGGCCCGTGTGAATTCGTTCAGCGTACACGAAAATATATCTACATTGTGAGCTAATGTGTTAAGCCTTACTTGTTACAATCGTACCATAGTATATGGTAAATAGGGATGACAGAGGTAAATGTAGACTGAAAGGGATTTCGACCTTTCGCCGTGTCGTACTTGCAGACATGAAAACAGCTTTTAATTACTTATTCTGTAAAACGAGCGACCCCCTAAAACATTGTGTCACACACACACACGGTTCGTAAAATCTGTGTGTCCATTAATTATCTATGTCTTTTGAAATACTGTGTAACATAACATAACATACCATCACGCCTGTATCCCCGAAGGGTTAGGCAGAGGTGTACCAATGTACACCCACAGTTCGCCGGTATGTTTAGGTCCCATGTAATAGGGGGCGAGCCTATTGCCACTAACCGGGCACAAATCCAAACTCCGACCTGCTACTGAGAATTTCATAGAAAAACCCAATAACACCTAACACCTTGGTCGACTTATACCGTGTGTACCTATATTATCTTTCTGAGTCTTACACATATATTAAATATTGAATAAAACTTTTTATAGATTTACAGCACTATGCGTATTGATATATTTTAATTTTTGTTTCTAGAGACGTTTTAATTTACTTCACCATACATTAAAATACTATCGCCAAAAGCTTGTGTAAAATATACGCAACTAGTGACCCGCCCCGGGTTTGCACGGGTGCAATGTACCATACATGTACCTGCACATATTATACCTCTAAACCTTCCTCTTGAGATACTATATCTTGCTAAAAACTGCATTACAATTCGTTGTCATAAAAGATTAGCGTAACAGCAGAAGCTTTGTTGTATACTGTGTAAATATGCTGCTCAACGGTCATCCGACACCAAAATACATACTACATAGTTTAGTAGATACATAGCACCTGACTAACACACAATCAAACGCGTTCCCAGTTGAATCCGACATTCGGTGGGTGAAAGGGACGCTTAAACAAAGGGGAGAGATGGCAGTTACTAATGAATCCTATTCATCGTAGGGGAGGCTGGGGATTTACGGACATATATGAAGGTTTGTATTTATTTTTATGAGTGTAATCGGTTTTACTGCTTCAATGACGTAGTGATTTGAATTGCAGGATTATAATTCGTGTTTTTTTTGTTGTTGTTGTATGCAAAAGGGATTTTTGAGGTTCAAAAAACATGCAACGCACTCAACATTTTATTTATCTTATAGGTAATGCTTTATTTTTAGTTTATTATATCTATTAATACTTTTGTGCAAATTATTTTGGTGACAATATTTATAGAATTTAAAAATTGTATTAATTCGTGCAAATATGGTGGTATCTTCAAATTATTTTATTACGCCATTTACGAGTGTAAAGGACATTGTTTACAAATAAAACGGATTTTTTTAGGCTGTGGCTCTCGGAAAAAGATGTAATTGTGTTTATATTGGTGCTTTTTCAACACAAAATTAAAAACGTAACTAAAAAACATCTTTCTTTTGACATATCACAGTCACACAAGCTCCTATAATGTATCAACTCTACATTCAAATCCAAAATTAACTCTATTCCAAGCACACTATAGTTCATTATTGCCTATTCATCTAATCCTAACATAGTTAAGCTGCATGATCCTAACAGACTGTTTAATGAGGTGCCATCCTAGTTATTAATATGTGATGTGTAGCGTTGCATCAGAATGGAGTGAGCCTATTAGGAGTTAGATTCGAATTGTGCGCATTGTTTGTTAACGCTGTTTCATAGTTATAATACTTTAAGATTAGTTGTGAAATAGCTATATATGATATTTTTTAGAGATTTTATCTAAATCATTTGAAATATGTAATAAATAAGCAAATAATATGATTATTATTATGTACGTCACGTTCATTTAATTTATTGGAATGGTATTTTGTTCTTTTGTGATGTAATCATAAACTTAGTTATGACGTCACGTATTCGTTTATTTTAAGGAAAATCGTGACGTCATTAGCCTCCGTTCTGTAACTTTAATTCGCTTTATCTAGGTACTTAGTTGTACGTTATATAGAAAACCAAAACAAAACGTGTCTAATATTTTATGTTATTTAGATAGATTTTGTATGTTCATACCCAATCGCCTACTGCGTCAAAGGCAACGTGTTGTCAAGTATTTTTGGTTTTTTTTTTACCCTACATTTTTTTTCTCTAGCCTGTGTTAAACCTAACTTTCTTGAACATATAAACCTCAATCCATCAAGCTTTGAGTCACTTCCCTTCACAAACAACTCGTTAAAAATAAGAATACAATAAAATACATTTATAACTACGGATCTCCGAAAACAAGATGGTTTCCCGAGTAAGATAATAAAAGAAGTAATTTGTAACATAAAGTTATGTTGAGTCACTGAACGAAAACAAAACTATCAAGAATGAAAAATTGGTGGTGACTAATTTTGTTATTTAAAAAATGTTTTGTTTGATAATTTCAAGATGGTTAGCTATACATCAGCCACTTTTAAGAAATAATGAACGTGCTTTGGGATTATGAACCTTAATTCAATAACTAAAATAAAATAACTAATAGTTCAGATTCCATCACATTCAAATTACTTTTAGGCCCTTTTCGGTAACATTTGTCATTCTAAAATGAACTTAAACACATGTTGTCAAAGTTGATAATTGCGTAATTAGTAATAACGTTTAATTCTCTTTCCATATTGGCTTTAGTGTAGAAACATTATCACAGCTTTTATTGAAAATACTCTAGGTACCTACCTACTATTAGACCTCCGATACATAATGTCACTTTGTTAGCCTGAATTTAAGCTAAATTATAAGCAGAAAGAGTATTTTAAGCCTGACGTGTGTGTTCGTGGAATTAAAGCTCTGAAATAGATGAACCATTTATTTTATAATTTCTGTTTAAAAAGGACTTTATTTATAGTACTTTTCGCTATATCACAGGCTATGACTCACTATGTATCTAGTGATTTTACATTGATAGTTCTGATTTTTCTCTTCATTAGGACAGATTTCAGACTGCCATACTATGATCTTTGGCAGTCGTTAAGTCAATTCTGACAACCAGTCTTTCCATGGGATACTGTGTTACCCAGTAAAATGGGTTGTGGAGGTCAGATAGGCAGTGGCTCCATGTAAAATACGGTACTCAGCTGAATCCGATAAAATTGGAAGCCGACCCCAACATAGATAGGAAAAGACTCGGCAGATGATGATGAGGAAAGATTTCAGCTTCTATCATGTACATTCTACCAGATTGAATACCAAGAAAAGATTTTATCGATATTTCAACAAAATTTCAGCGTACTCTTGTTACTACATTTACCAATGCCTTTTCAGCCTTTTATTTCTAAAATCAACGTTATAAAAATACGCTCCCGGCGCTCAGTTCGAGAACAAAGGGCAAATATGAAAGGCAAACGAACTCCATCGGTATAATATTTTTGGAAATTCTAATGCCTTTTCTAAAGTAAGCAATGGGCACAAAAATCTAATTTATATTTTCAAATTTAGATTCTGAGAATGAATAACGAATTTTTATTCTATGTTTTAGATAATCCTGCCAATATTAAAATGGGTAAATTATTTTAGTAAAGAAGATGTAGTGACAAAAATTGAGAAAGGTATGCTGAGATGGTTTGGCCATGTCGAGAGAATGAATGAAGAACGATTGACGAAAAAAGTGTATAAGGCGAGTGTGAATGAAAGTGTTGGAAGGGGTAGACCTAGGCGGACGTTTCGAGACCAAATAGGAGACGTCTTGAAAAAAGGCCAGGTCAAGAGTAACCTAAACCGAAGAGCATGTATGAAGGGAATAATGAAAGTGGACGAAGCGAAACAAGTAGGTATGTAAGGATCGTAGCAAGTGGAAAGAAGTGGTCTCTGCCTACCCCTACGGGAAACAGGCGTGATTATATGTATGTATGTATGTAAAATTTTTTATTGTAAATTATATTATAACTAGCGATCCACCCCGGCTTTTTCCCAGGTAGACAAAACATTAATGAATAACACACATGCAGCTTCCTTTTGAATCACTCTATGATGGAAACTCAATGAACATGCGTCGTTTATCGCGTATAGACAGACTGACGCGGTGCGGGACTTTGTTCTCTATTACACAGATATTTTATTTTAAAATATTATTCACAAAACTGTCTGTTTTATTTAAAGCCCATATCTATAAAAAGCCAAAGCGTAACTCTTCTATTCATCCTTGTCAAAATTTTACTTCTCAGACAGTTGAAATGTATGCATAAAATGAAATAAAACATAAACTTAAAAAAACCATTTAAAGTTGTTCGCCTATAAAAAGTGTAATAAAACGAGGCATCAGACAGACTCATTTTAAACAAAAATATATGCAGAAGTACTACTACGTATTGAGATTTTCACCGTTAAAATAACGACACACAATATCGTTTACAATATGTGTTTTTTTAATATTTGTGTTATATATGAAGACTATAATATATATAACTTTAACTTTGTACGATTGTTTTGCCACCTCGTTTTGTATTCTACATACCTTCCATTTTTTGACACTTTATGAACATAGTTTACTTTGTAATTGCATCTAGTTTCCTGTAAAAAGGCATATGTTTGTCCCTACTACATACATTTATTGATCTATCTCTCAAGTAAATAAATATGGCTATATTTAGATAACATTTTAAGTATTTTACACCAAGAAATATATATATACAATATTCAAACTACTTTACTAAAATATTACACCTCAAGATTTTCGTAGTGGAACTTCTGTCTCCAATTCACAGTGGTTTACCCGTCGTTCTAGACTAGACATAGTTTGATCGATACAGCTAGCGGCCCGGAAGGAGCCAGCCAACTTGTTATACCCTGTTGTATCACGATCGTGTTGATAACCAGGCACTAACGGTATTAAGGCCCTAATTATAGGCAATAGGGATGTTCATGGGGTTGGAAAAGTTATAATCTAATCTTTCAGATAATGAAACTTAAAGTGCTTTGTCGAACAAAATTACTTAAATAAAGCAATTTCAAGTTAAGATTGTGTTTCAATACATAAAAGTAGATGTAATTAATATTAGCGGTGACGTGTCATACCTATAATAGGTATATTGTTAGGGTTCCGTACCTCAAAAAGAAAAAATGGAAACCTTATAGAATCACTTCGTTGTCCGTCCGTCCGTCCGTCTGTCAAGACCGTTTTTCTCAGGAACGCGTGGAGGTATTAAATTGAAATTCATATCAAATACTCAGGTCTATAATACCTTTAAGCTGTAACAAAATTAAACTTTTATGTCAACGCAATCAAAAGAAATAGATACCTACAGGTTTGTACGGAATCCTCTGTGCGCGAGTCCGACTCGCACTTGGCCGGTTTTTTTATAGATTATTTTATTATTATTAGCATTGGAATGATTTATTTTCTTTGTTTGCATTATTGCTTTTTTTACTTTCCAGAAACGACGACTCGTCATGAAATTTCCATTTTGGTAAACAAAGTTATCCCTACACTAAAATATACATATGTAGAAACTTGGTTATCATCATCGTTCATTGCGATTGCCGAGCTATCGTGGGTAGGCGGGCGAGGAGAATTAAGAACAGCGACACTCCACCGAACACGTTTTGCTTCAATGCGGAGCCAAGATTCCTCTTCATCGACGGCCGCGAGCAAAAGAGCCCGGAGTTGCGTCAGTGTCAAGAAACGTCAACCCGCTTGTCATGTTTTAGCAGTTCCTTTTCACGTTTCTTAACACTAGAAATAGCGAAGCGCCTACACGGCCGGACTGACATTCGCACGTCCTCGTGCGACTGCTCTCGCTTCGAGTTATCTGCAAAGACCAAATACAAGTCTGTAGTACCTATCTGGGCATGCTCGCCCATTCCTGACTAGCTACCCATTTATGACACCATGGATTCCTATCTTTACCCCTCACATCTGAATGAAACACACTGGGCGGACTACTGACCAGGCGTCCCTTCGACTACCCACCAACTCGCATGGTGCGATAGACCGGACTACCTGTCAGCGTCCCTTCCACCAGTCTTTACCCCTCACACCTGAATGAAACACACTGGGCGGACTACTGACCAGGCGTCCCTTCGACTACCCACCAACTCACATGGTGCGATAGACCGGACTACCTGTCAGCGTCCCTTCCACCAGTCTTTACCCATATATATTTCCCCAGCGTCCCTTCCACCAGTCACACACAGCTGTTGCAATCAACCGGTTGGAATGTCGACCCACATAGGCCGTTTCCATACCAATCTATAGCCACCCAGCTCACACCAAAGAACTCGCAGTTTGACCGTGGGCGTCGACCCGATTCAGGCCAGCCCAAGCGATCAACTACGCTACAAACCCCATGGGAAAACGTGATCTGATCAGAGGCATCGACCCAGTTAAGGCCAGCCCCATTTTTCAACCACACTTCTCTCAACTACTTAAAACAAAAGAAACTGGATCACCGGATGATGTAGTCACGGTGCTCCTTGATGAATGGCGATGAGCTCACGGCGAATCCCGTCGTAACATCTTCAGGCATTTCTATACGCGGAATGCGATATTGTGATATCGAACGAACGAACGTCTTGATATTGTGAACCTTTCTATCGAGCGCACTATTGAGCTGTCTTGTGTTGAATTAGAGCAATTTCTTATAATTTGTGTGTATAGACCCCCTTTGAGTGACTTTAATTTATTTGTATCAGTAATGGAAGATTCACTCTCTAAAATTAAAAGTAGTAAGAAACGGATTATAGTATGTGGGGATTTCAATGTAAATATATTAGAATCAACGCCAATGTCTATCAGACTCCTTAATTTATTTAAGTCTTTTAATTTGAATAACCTGTTTTGCGAACCAACTAGGATAACAGCATCTTCTGCAACTTGCTTAGATAACATATTTTGTAATAGTGAAGCGAATAATAAGTTTATTTTAACAGATGTTACTTCTGATCATTGTGGTCAATTTGCAAGCTTTCCACATTTAGTTGTAAATAAACCTAAAAAGGTTATTAGTAGGCCATACACAGCGCACCGGTGTACTCGTTTTAAAAACAGCATCAAGTCCAAAATACAGCCATCATTTTTTGGATGCGACAATCCTAATGACATTTATGGAGCACTTTTTGATGTTGTAAAAAATGAGTTTGAAGCTACTTTTAAGTGTAAAACTAAACATGTCAAGTGCACTTCAGCCTCTTTTAACCAATGGGAAACTGCTGGTATCTACAAAAGTAGAGCTAGACTTTATGAGCTATATGGTATGAAAAAATATAACTTTGATATTTCGTTTGTAACTTATGTAAGAAATTATTCAAAGTTATTCAAAAAAGTCTGTTTTATGGCTAAGTCAAAATTTATTAACGATAAAATCAAAAATTCTTCGAATAAAATAAAAGCTACCTGGAACATTATCAACCAAGAAACTGGTAAGCTTAAGAAACAAGAAAACGGACTAGAGATTATTTTTAACAATCAATTAGTAAATAAAGCCCACGACATTGCACAAATTTTTAATAACTTCTTTACTGACATACCTGTAACAACAACTAGCTCCTTAAATTCATCAGCAGCTGAGGCTGAAAACCTACTGCGTAATACTGTGCCTGTATGTGATAATATTTTTAGTTTTGAACATGTAACTCCTTTAGATATAGTAAATGCTTTTAAATCGCTCAATAAAAAGAAAACCGAAGACTTTTGGGGCATCTCTGTAAACCTTTTAAGTAATATAATAAATATTGTTGCCCCATCACTAGCTATCATTTTTAATAAGTGCGTCGATTTAGGTATCTTCCCTGACCTTATGAAATGTAGTAAAGTTATACCTCTATTTAAATCAGGTAATAAAAACGATATTTGTAATTTTAGGCCAATATCGATCCTTCCCGCATTCAGTAAAATTTTTGAGAAATTGATGTTGAAACAACTTTTAATTCATTTTAATATGAAACATCTCTTACATAGCGAGCAATACGGTTTTACTAAAGGACGTTCAACTACGGACGCTGGTGTAGCTTTACTAAAGCATGTTTATAGTGCCTGGGAGAGCTCGCAGAACGCAATTGGGGTGTTCTGTGACCTTTCCAAGGCATTTGATTGCGTTCATCATGGTACTCTAATTCGCAAACTCGAGCATTACGGAATTAGGAATACAGCACTTAATTTAATTAACTCTTATTTATGTGATCGACTACAATGCGTTGATGTCAATGGTGATAGGTCCACCGGACTACCAGTGAAGCTAGGTGTGCCCCAGGGGTCAATATTAGGTCCATTTTTGTTCTTAGTTTATATAAATGACCTACCCTTCTTTTTAAAAGGCATCTGTGACGTCGTGCTGTTTGCAGATGATACCTCTTTAATTTTTAAAGTAGATAGGAATAGACACGAATTTAATGAGATAAATGCTGCACTTGTTAAGGTTACGCATTGGTTCTCATCTAATAACTTAGTTTTAAACGCGAAGAAGACCAAATGCGTGAAATTTTCTATGCCAAACGTAAAAAATCTTGGCCCTAATATAATTATTAATAATGAAGTGTTAGAGACTGTAGAATCAACAGTGTTTTTAGGCATAACGCTAGATAGTAAACTCCTATGGTCGGCACATATCTCGTGCCTTGCGAGTAAGCTTAGCTCCGCTGCTTACGCCGTTAGGAAGGTAAGACAGATCACTGATGTAGACACAGCTCGTCTTGTTTACTTTAGCTACTTCCACAGCATCATGTCCTATGGCATATTGTTGTGGGGTAAAGCGGCGGATTTAGAAACCATTTTTATTTTGCAAAAACGAGCTGTTAGATCCATTTATGACGGGCCTGTTGGTCTAGTGGTTAGTGACCCTGACTGCTATACCGGAGGTCGTGGGTTCGATTCCTACCCAGGACAAATGTTTGTGTGATGAGCACGATCATTTGTTCTGGTTGTCTGGGTGTAATTTATCTATAATATGTATGTATTTAGAAATATATAAGTATGTTTATCAGTTGTCTGGTTACCATAACACAAGCTCTGCTTAGCTTGGGATCAGATGACCGTGTGTGAGTTGTCCCGGAATATTATTATTATTATTATTATTATTTACCAGCTAGGTTCTCGAGTTACTCTTAGGGAGCGATTTAAGGAGATAGGTATTTTAACTGTAGCGTCTCAATTCATTTTTGCAAATATATTATTTATAAGACAAAATATTCACTTGTATGCCAAGAATAGTGACATCCATAGTATAAATACGAGAAATAGGCATATTAAGTTATGTTCTACATCACATCGGCTGCATAGGGTACACAATTCATTTGTGGGGCTTGGTATTCGCTTTTACAATAAAATTCCTATTAGTTTGTTAGAGTTGCCCTTTAACTCATTCAAATGCACAATTAAAAATAAGCTATGTGAAAAAGCTTACTACACAATTAATGATTATTTAAATGATAAACATAGTTGGTCGCCGTGATAGACACAAGACGGTTCTGTATGGATTATTATTATTAATTTTTTATTATTATTATTATTATTCTTTAAACAACTTGATTTATCTTTGTGTTGATAGGCATACATTTCGTATGTAACATTTGTTACCTATTTTTATTTTATTTTTAGTACGATTATACAAATGTAGGTATAGTGTACCTATAGTAACCTATGTCCAATGAACGGTATTTGTTCGTCTTCTTTTTTTTAATGTATAATTATATTAATTATAGAATTTAATTATGTATCCACTCATATTATTGTGATAAGGGACAGTGCAGTAAATCAGTGTTTGAGGATTTCCTTTTTTTTTTTTTTGCTTTATATTTGTTTGAGCCGGCAACAGTCTCGTCATGCTCCCTTAGTTGTCACTGCCTGCGGTGGCGTTTTGGGTCGGGTCTCCTCCTTCCCTCTAATATGGCGAGGGAGGGGATGGCTGACCCTTGCGTCATACTCGTGAACGGGTGCTGCTTGCGGTGACTGGTCGTTCTGTTGACCTTGGTTAAGATCAGTGTACTGGTGTCCGAACTTTTAACTTCATAGTACCTCAAACACTTGTTTATTTGGCGCGGTCCCTTAATGATGTTCAATATAATTGTAAAGACAGCGTGTTGCTGGGGAGTTTGTTGCGCCGTTTCTTCTCCTCAGCCAAAGCACTTAGGAAGCGGTGAAGGGTGGGCGTTTTAGGGTCGGTTCATCTCTGGCGGGGGGCGCGTCGCGTGTTGTCGGTTGCTTGGCGCCGGGGCGGGCGGATGCCTGGTGGGGCGTTCGGCTTTTCACACTCAACTGATGTTGCGTTAGCGCGTCAGGTGTTGTGTCGGGTTGGATGTCTCATTGCGTGTTTGTTTGTTCTGGCGTTGCGCGGCCGATGGTGCGCGGTGCGTTTCCGCCGGATATGAACCGACCCTTAGGGTGCTGTCTGTGTTTTTGTATTTTGTGTTTGACGTTCGATAAGTGCTACTGTGTAGCCTATATTGAATAAAGAATATTTGAATTTTGAATTTTGAATTTTGCGTTCGATGATGTTTCAAAAGCGCATGGCCGCCTCACTCGCGGTGTCTTTAACACCAACTTGAAAGCGTAGAATGTCATCGACGTAATCTTGTGGCAGCATAGGTTTAGCAAACTTCGCGAGCAATACTTCTTTTATTTAGGGCCACGTCAGTTGCAATGCCTCGCCATCTGGATCGGACTCAATCAGGATCTCGTACGGCTATTCTCCTATAAAACAAGCCCTCTTTATCCCACTTCTGATGTAGAAACTTGGTTATCATCATCGTTCATTGCGATTGCCGAGCTATCGTGGGTAGGCGGGCGAGGAGAATTAAGAACAGCGACACTCCACCGAACACGTTTTGCTTCAATGCGGAGCCAAGATTCCTCTTCATCGACGGCCGCGAGCAAAAGAGCCCGGAGTTGCGTCAGTGTCAAGAAACGTCAACCCGCTTGTCATGTTTTAGCAGTTCCTTTTCACGTTTCTTAACACTAGAAATAGCGAAGCGCCTACACATACATGTTTCACAAAAATATTTACAAGCAAAACATAAAAATATGTTTGCGCAGTGAACGAAAAATCCTTCTTGCCAGACACAATAAAAGAATAACATGTTTAGTTCACTTATTTATTCTTAAAGGTAACGACATACAATAGCAACCAAATTAAATATGTACAGAGTTTCTCCAACAAAGAAGGATGTACTTCAATATTAACCTAAAGGTTGTATATTTGAGAAAGGATATCCATAATATACAGGGTGTTAAGAAAATCCTGTCCGATCCGTTAAGGTGTTGTAAGTATCGATATATGATTACATTAAATGTGAAAACATAAAAATGGAAAAAAGAAAAAAAAATTGTAACCTTAAAAAAAATGTTTTTTCAAAAGATAGATAGATAGAGATTCGGAGTCATTACAGATGCTGCCAAATGATCAAAACAAAAAGCCGCCAATAATACCGACGAAAATGATGTTGTAATTTTTATTTTAATCTCAAATTTAGGGATTTTTTCTGCAAAAAATGGTTATTTCAAAATTCATCATTATTGTTACCGTCAAAAATAAGCCCTACATCACCCTTTTGGGTCAGACAGGGTTTTCTTAACACCCTGTACAATCTTTAAATATATAACGCGTTTTAGTTAGTTGATAGTGGAACCCTAAATAACCAAACAATTACAGTAAAGTTTACGATAATTTCATTATGTCTGAGTATAGATAACTGCAGTGATTTAGACTTAAATTATTACTTGTTTACAGATAAGGCTTTATTTATTACAGGGGCTACTAAATGGATCCTGCCTTCGTAGACAAGTGCCATATTATAAGCATTAACGCTGATTAAATGGCTCTATGTATAGAAGTGACGAGTTTCGCGTAACATACCAAAAAGAAATGTAATTTCCATATGTTTTCATCATCTGCCGAGCCTTTTTCCCAACATGTTAGGGTCGGCTTCCAGTCTTACCGGATTCAGCTAAATACCGTATTTTACATGGAGCGACTGCCTATCTAACCTCCACGACCCATTTTACTGGGAAACACATCCCATAGTAAGACTGGTTGTCAGAATTGACTTAATGACTGCCAAAGGTCAACGTATGACAGTTGGGACCTACGGCTTAACGTCCTATCCGAGGCATTTCCATACATTTTGTACATGTAAAATACGGTATACAACCAAATCCGGTAAGACCAGAAGCCTTGGCTTTAAGGCTAGGGAAAAGGCTAAGCAAAAGAAAAATAACAACAGTAGTCTACATAATTCTACATCTAAATCCCTCCAATATTTCCGACCAATCCATTAAGAGCCTAAATAAACAAACCCACAATATCAGCCAGTGATAAACAATTTCATGCAAGCTCACCATTACAATGCAGAAGGGAAATTATCACGCACGCATTATAATTAAAATCAGCGACGGACGGACGACAGGGGACCAGAGGGGGGCAAGCGGGGACAGGGAGAGAGGGGGATAGAGGGAGACAATGAATACGTAATTACAACACTAATTAAGCTCCATCCCTCTTTGTTTCCCATCTATAAGGGTGTGTTTGTGATGCAGGTTTTTAATCGATGCGTTTGATGGTGATGGTACTGCCAAAGATTCATATTTATGGTACGCTGTTTTGACGTCACACAAAGTTGCATATTATTATTATGAAGGGCGCTATTTTTCAGACAAAATATTTTATCCATGCTTAATATTATAATGAGGAAATGTTAGTATGTTTGTAACGAATAAACTCAAAAATTACTGAACCGATTTCGAAAATTCTTTCACCATTTGAATATTTTATTACTCGTGAGTAAATAGGCTATATTGCTGTGCGACTCACACGAGTCGCACAGCAATATAGCATTGACTATTCGGGGTGGTCACTATTGTATAATGAGTCCAATCATTATAGTTATTAATTGCAAAAGGACATAATAATAAACTTTCTTACCTTATATTTAACTTTTTCCTTTGAGAAGGAAAAAAATATTTAGAACAGATGAACTGTATCACAATTATCCAATTTAAATTAATAAACAAGCATTAAAATGATATAAATTTATTTACTTTGTAATTGAAATAGTACGTTTAGCTTTCACATTAATCTACACAAAAGTCTTTAAGACAAAACAGATACATGATCCGTCTGGTCCCTGTGTACTTTTAGACACGTGGGTAAAAGGTAAGCCGAGTAGGGTCACAATGATCACAACTAAGAACAACATTGTGGAATTTAAATAAATATAGAAAATAGAACCACCCACACTCTAAAGTTGTCAAAATATAAAAGGTCCGTTTTGACATTTGTCGTATCGTAGTTAAAATATATTCTATCATATTATTTAAACGCCAAAAAAAATATGTATCTTTTTAATAACACTTTATGTAATTAATTATTATTTTATTGTTTCTTTCAGTTTCGTTCCAAGTTACATTCTAGGGTCTTTCTCAAATGTCAAAACGGACCTTTTATATTTTGACAACTTTAGTCTATTTGGATTCTTGTGCTTATTGATGTTATTTCCACATAAACACCAACTTTGTGGTATTGTAAATAAAGTTAATTTTAGACTGCCTAGTACTTTAAAAAAAATCTTAAAAACATGAAAATGTCAATCAAACTGAAGAATAGGTACGAATTAAAGTTATTTTATTTTAAATTCGTGTTTGTTTACATCTTTGGCATATATATTGCATATAAGTGTACACATTGTTGAGAAAAAAAATCCCAGGCCATCATTAGTACGTAACAATCCTTTATTCCTATTCCCATATGTAGTAGATATAATAATATGCTTAAGTAGTAGTTATTATTTAACATATAAAAATCTTGGACGCTATGTAGCAGAACAAAATACAATATAGAATGGTACATCATTGACAAAATTTAGTAAAGGTAATGGATTAAGATTTTTTATGTTATGTAATGATTTTGTTGTTTTGTCAACTTGCAAAATAATCAACTTACCTGTATCTCTATTATAGATTCATTTATACTATGTATCTAACAATTATATTGTTATAAAAAAGTTTCTGTTTATTTTAGATATAGCTAGCACTGAACGCCTGAAACACAGGATTACCTAGTTCAGGCACACATGTAACGTAGGCTGTATGTATTAAGATTTTATGTACCTTAGTATTAATTGTAACATTTTAATTTGAATAAAGATATTATAATTAGTATTTTATGTGCTTTTATTCTAAATCTAAATATAGACCCACAAATTGACTTAACATTTTCACCAGTCAGATATAGAACCGAAGACTCATCATGTGCGAGCCGCTCGTTTGTTTGAGCTATATCCAGCCGTGGCCTTTCACAAACGGATGTCTCTCACGCGAACCCCACCTCGATATAATTGATCGTTTGCCTTATTTACGACTATTTCTAGTCTAATTGATTTCATTTACTAATTTTTAGTTAGTTTATCGGATTTTTTTTGTGTCCCTTTTTATTGTTTGTAGGTAGTTATTTCCTGATCGGTTAATACAGAATCAGATGACGAAACGTTAAGAGCATACTTTTTACTCGGAGTTAATATTTTTTTACTATTTCAGTGCTGCAAGGAAAGGACATTAACACTTTTTGGACAAAATGGTTTTGGAGCAAAACAAAAAGATGGTACCAACTACCATTGAAAAATATAACACAAAAAAACGGTCAACAGATGAAGAGTTATTACGAAATAAAAATGTTAATACTTTAAACAATTTGGAAGGTATTTATTTTATATCGAATTGCTATTGAAGTGCGATAACACATTATTTACTTCCCTTCCCACAATTACGCAAAACGCTTAGTAATTACACAAAATATAATTCTTACATATGACACAAAATAGGCAGTGAGTCATTGAAAACTACGTGATGGGCGCGTTCATGACATATACAGGCAAATGTAATAAAATTAGCTTAGCTAATTTGATGGGACATTAATTAGTTTTATGCTAAATCGAATCGAATTAAAAGCGACTAACTATGTAATTATGGCGATCCCTAACAAGCATGGTACTGATGGCCTATAATTTTTTTGACATGTATTACATTTCCTTTTTTGTCTTTTTTATATGTATAAAATATCACTCACGAAAACATCGGGTAAACGAAAAAATACATACTAATATTTTTTTTTTTTTTTCTTAGCCTGTACTGTCCCACTGCTGGGCAAAGGCCTAATATTATAAATGCGAAATAAGTAAGCCACACACATAATTTATTTAACAAATAGGACTAAACAATCATTCTTACACCTTTTTTAAGCTTACTGAAATCGACTACTCTGAGAAGAAATGATCCTGATAAAAATTTATTTGTAGATAGCTAAAACCTTAAAAAGGACATAGGATACCTTTTATCGCGTTAATCTTCATCAACGCAGGCGAAGCAGCGGGCAAAAGCAAGTTAATAATAAATAGACACAAACTCTATGCGCCTTTGTATTTTCCAGTCATTTTCAAAGTTTACAAATGCAGCAAAAGTTTTAAAACTGTCTGGGCCAGATTTTTCAAAGTTTTACTTCTTAAATCATTTCATTTTATGACTCGCGGTGCATACGTAACTTTGTTGAAGCAATTGCTATTAACTTTAAAGTAGACATTAAAATAATGATTTTGAAAATTCATTTTCCATTTTCATATTTTGAGTTTTGCTCATTAGACTGTAGAAGGTTACTATTATTTACTTTTGAAGTTAGTTATTAACAAATTCTACTCTTGAAATATGTTTAATATCTTGTATATACACAGACGTCAGAAATAATTGCTTAGTTTTTATTTTCTTGACCTAATTATATAAAATTTGCAAATTGGTTTAACCATCTCAATGAAGAGTCTATATACATACTTAAAATCTAAAAAAGAGAATACATAATTCAAACAAAGCTCTTAAAAAAAACCATACTAATTTTATAAATGCGAAAGTAACTCAGTACGTCTATCTGTTACGCTGTGGCGGTTAAACTAGAAACCTATTTTAACAACTTTACTAATTTTCCGTACTGCAAATGCAGCTGAACTTAGCCTTTTCGACAGTGCTTTGATTGATGAACAAATTTTTCATGACATTGCCTGGAGTTACCCGTAACACTTAGCAAGTATAGGGAACCGCGGGCAAAAGCTGCCGGTATAACCCGGTCGAAACGTCAAGCCCAAAAAAGCTATTCATGCATGTACACGCTTATTCCCGTGAATTATATTACTATAAACATGCAGCGCGATAGTTTAGTTTAGCTAATACTGAAATTCGACATTTAGTAAAACCGACAGGCTAACTTGGTGATAAACACTCAAACAAGTCAGGGTTTAGAGTTCAAACCTGTAACGTGACCTCTTCAGTACCTACGAGTTCTACTAATTACTGCGAGATTTGGGCCGTGAGTAACACGGGAAGATATTTCATTTCCCAACGGAGACTTTATACTAAGCGGCCGCTTATACAACTGTTCTAAGTTTTAGTAAGGAAAGGTAGCAGTGTGAGCGGGTAGCGGGGCGTGATAATTTAAGACAGGTAGCAGTGTGAGCGGGTAGCGGAGTGTAATAAGTATATAGAATTGGCTTTTGTCAGTTTCTTTGCCCGCGTGGGAATTGGTTATTGCACCAAAAAGTTAGTTCTTTGTTATTGGTGTTTTGTCCATGCCACATATTTGTATAATACATATAACCCTGAACCCCTAACAGAAAAACACTCGTGGTTACTTTTAACTGAATAAGCATGGATATTATAAGTTTCTGATTTGCTAGTATACATTCTTAGTTGTTTACATAGGTATGTACTGTTAAAATAAAAATGTATTGAACGATTGATAAATTACTTAAGTATGGATAACTGAGTAAACTTCACTGGCAGTTAGATTGCTATCAATAATATCCGTTATTTAATATACCCGTGCTTCACTATTAAATTATAAGTGACTTGTTCTTTCCTAGAAAATCTGCCTACTTTTTTCACACAAAAGTTTGACGGATGTTGAAACCAAGCACAAAAACTACCATCCGTCTTGACAACGACGTCGTAAAAAATAATCTACTGATAAAAGCGAACTCCCGGCGTTATTACATATCTTTCAAAAGCATATGGACAGCAAAATTTCTATCATTATTGCTGTGAAGTTACTAATTATAATGTATTACGTATCGGGGTAAGGTTATACAAATTAGCCATTACGCAGCAATAATTGCACAAACTTAGCTGTCACTTTTGCAAGATACGTAATACCGCTGCCGCTTATCGCTAACACTATAACCTGTATACATCTTACTAGCTCCAATTTACACCCCCTAAAGTCATCGCCTACAGGTTTAAATATCAAACATTATCTACGTCTATTTGTAAAGCCCTCAGCACTCCATAACAGATTTTCAACCCCTCACAACCCTCTTAGGGGATTTCATCCCTTTTTGAGGGTAGTTCAAGGTTGTACTCATTGGATAACCAACGGTTTTATTACTTGAGAAAACTGTTTAAATAATCGATTTGAATGTCTCTTTGTTTAGAAATGTGTTTTGGACATTAACATTAATTTCTTGACTAACAATTTCGTGTATACCTTTGTATGTCGTATGGACTATGGTCTGAAAACAAAATAATACAACATCAAGACACAGTGAGCTCATATTGCGTAGGTCGGAACTCAAATAATTAGTTAAAATATGAAGGTAGAACGAGCAACATCTACTGTCAAGACGAACGCCATCTCAGTCTGCCCGTGACCATGATACCTGCAAAGGTCTCGAAACGTCGGGACCTAAAATCTAAAATTAAACCGCGACAAAATCGTGCATCTACCACGATTTGTTTTCTGCATCACCCTAAGGTTGACTGGCAGAGAATGCCTTCTGGCATTAAGTCCGCCTTTGTGCAACAGTGTGCAAAAAGTATTAAATAAATAAATAAAATCCGTAAAAAGTAGTTTTATTTCAAAATAATACAAAATAAACTATAATGTATACACTAAAAATGTAGTTTATATCTTTTAAATCAGTTTTTGTTTTTTTGTTTTTCACAATGTTAGTTACCATACTCCTCCGAAACGGCTTGACCGATTTTTATGAAATTTTATATGCATATTCAGTAGGTCTGAGAATCGGCTACTATCTATTTTTCATACCCCTAAGTGGTAGTAGGTAGGTAGTAGGCAGGTGCTAGGTAGAAAAAATTGCATTGCAACGCATGCCGGGTACAGCTAGTAATAATATAGAACCTAAGAAATAACAAATTTACATTTATTTACATGAAATACGTGCACAGATATAAGATCTTATATAAAAACAAGTGAAAATCCAACTACGATTGTTTCATTTCTCAATGATGAAAAATAATTTACGAAAATACTATTAAGAATTTTGACCTCGTAATTGTTTTTCTTCATACTTTAGTGTTACCTACTCAAAGATTACGAACTAAATGAATAATAATATACCGGTTACTTAACAGCTTAAATCCGATTAGTTAGTATAGTTTATAGTGCACTAACATGTTATGACCCTACTAATGGTCATTGCTGGAATGTGCCGTGTTATTGTGTTACGAATATGTTTACGATGTCGTAAATATTTGCACTTAGAGGCTAAAAGCAGTGCATGTACTTTGTATTTTGTTTACTAACCTTGTGTTACAAGGAAAGACAGGAAGATTTATTAATTTTCGCTAAAAGGAATTATTACAATTATATAATTCCTTCTTTTGGAGCAAAAGAAAATAAACAAAATATCTAACTTGTTTTCTTCGAGTTGTAAAGAAGTGAAAAAACTAGCCAAACTAGTATAAATAATTTGACGTAATAAATAAAAATCATACACACTTAGACAGTGAATAACTTAACTTTGCCTTCGTCATACAATTATCATACATTTATACAAATGAGAACATATTTACATATTTGTTATTCAATAACGCGTAAACCGTTTATCGGATTCAATTAAAACTTGGCACATAACGAAGTTATATCTCGAAATGAGTCGCCATTATAAAATAGAACTTGAGTCATTTATATTTTACTGTACAACATAGGAATCAATTAACTACGATTTCGTGTAGATAACTGTTTATTTTATTCTTTTAGGAAACCAGTATATCTCATAATACGTATAAGTATGAGAATGTACAATTTTTACCCGACTGCGCCTGAAGGAGGAATGTGTTTTCGTTAAATATGACACGATTCTATATTTCCACAGACTTTATTTCCTCATTTTACGACATAAAAATTTTCATTTCACACTTTTCGAATGCATAAAAATCATATTAAAAACGTGACACATAAAAGTGATGCATGAATCTTTATATTATGTGTTTTATATGATAAAATGAGAAGACCAAGAAAAACCAGTTTATAGAGTTAGGTAAAAAAAATATTTTGGTTTTAACCACTCACGAAAAAAGTGGGTGTCACTTACGCGATCTAGATAATGATTAGCTATCATTAAAGACTCACTATTTAATCGGTGAGTATTTCCTAAATGTTTATTTATAATAGATTGTTTTTTCAGGACTTCGTTTATTGTTCTAGGTTCATACTTTTATGGTAGGTATATAAACTGTTCTGAATTTGAATAAGGGTGACATGATCAATAAGCGACCAAAAACCTATACCAAATATTGTCAAAAAAAATACCAGCAAATAACATCTTCTTTATAAATTACAATACCCTGGGAAACAGAATCCCTTCTTATTTTCACTCAAGTGGTATTCAATGAGTTAGCAATTTAAATCGGTTTATTATTTTCGTATTTTTTTGGTATAAAAGCTTGTCTTTGTGTTATTATGTATTCAAATTATCTGACGACTTCAATTGATCAAAGTGTTGTATTTAAATAAGATGAGGCCTGCTAGCGGGATTAGACCTTTAAGAGCATTTTATGAATACAAAAAAATAAATAGCAGCTATCGACTATTTTTTTTTACCATCCATTTTGTTGGTTATATCGAAAATCTAAGAAAATATTGCGAAGGTCAATCTCAACTAAGAAACCCCTTAAAACTCCTACACGAAATGACCACCCCATTTGAGTTATTTGACTATTATGCAGACTTCTAAGAAGAAATCATACTCGTATAATAACTCCGTTTTTTGCCATTTACATAGGGGTCATAAGGGTTTATTTAGTTTAAAATGATCTCTCACCCATACCTCACAATATCGGAACAAACATGTTACCGGTAACACGATAAATACTTCAATGTCGGCTCCAGTGAATCTTACTTACAGAATAAATTATTTAATTCATACATCGCGGGATGTCGTGGTGGCCTAGCGGTTCAATGAACGGATTTGTATGCACAAGGTTGCAGGTTCGAACCCAGGCAAGTACCAATGTGGCTTTTTCAAAGTTATATGTATTTTCTTAATTATTCTAAGACACTTCTGACAAACGGTGAAGGAAAACATCGTGAGGAAACCTGGATTCCAAAATTGGGATCTGAAATCGCTAATCCGCAGAGAGCAAGCGTGGTGATCAATGCTCGTGCCTTCTCTATATGGGAAGAGGTCTGTGCCCAGCAGTGGGACGTTTATAGGCTGGATTATTATACATCGCGGGATGACCTAGTCTCATACCGCGAGGGCTGGTTTGAGGCGGCGCGGGATAAGTTTGAATGGAAGGAACTGGGGGAGGCCTTTGCCCAGCAGTGGGACAGCATAGGACAGGAAAAAAAAATACATAAAGTGGAACAAATCGTCCTTATTGCGCACGACAACTTCTTCCAAGCAACGGACGGAATAAAATGTAGGTATATACTCCGTGGTTATACTATTGAACTAGCTCGTCTTAATAACAATCTATTCAACATTTACGCTTGTTTCTTTCCGCATTAATTTCCTCTCCCCGCTTCTCTCGCTCGAGACAAAGAGCCCATCATAAAGGTGTCAGCACGTGACAGCGCAACACGTCCGGTCTATACAACTTACACATGTCAGCGGGACATTGTTTCGGAGTATTCGTAATTTGTGGGGTAGGTAGCGATTTTACTGTATGTAGAAATAGACATAGTACAAAATAATAATGATAATGATATCCTGGGACAACTCACACACGGTTATCTGATCCCAAGCTAAGCAGAGCTTGTGTTATGGTAACCGGACAACTGATAAACTTACTTATATATTTCTAAATACATACATATTATAGATAAATTACACCCAGACACCAGAACAAATGATCATGCTCATCACACAACATTTAACATTTTTCTGGGCGGGAATCGAACCCACGACCTCCGGTATAGCAGTCAGGGTCACTAACCACTAGACCAACAGGCCCGTCATCAAAAGTAACTAATTTTTTGAATTGGTATGTGAAAAATGATTTGTTATATACAATTATCTTAGTTAACCACGCGTGGTTATCCAAAGTAAGTATGAGTGCTAAATTTCCGGGAAGTCGTTTAAAAACCGAAAAGTAGGGACTATTTTTTAACTATAAATAAATAATTTATACTCTTATTCCTAAGACTTAAGTTTAGAGTAACTACTTCAAAAAGTAATCTGGCTAGTAGAAACCGATATGGGAGTTAACAGAATAATGCTATTTACGCCGTAACTGAACTGCTCGAGCTAGTCAGATATCATCGTACACGAGCTCGCTCTAGGTATGCAATAAACTGCTGACACGCAGCTTAAATAGTATTATATAATAGATACGGATGTATCATTACATCCAGTCAAAGGTTTTGCCATTCCAACCTGCATTAAATCCTATAAGCTATTCAGTTTTCTGACACACGAAGTGATGACAGTGCCAACCTGACGTCGAGCAGACAATGTCTAGTTGCCTTCATGAAGGCATCAACGTTTCCCCTGGCATGTTAATTTCAAGTCTATCTATTCAAGCTCTGCCTTAGAAGCATATAGCATCAAGTTATGCTGTAAAATACTGAATTCTTAAAAGATTATTGCATTTCATAATGTAAATTTTTAGTTGGTAAACTTGTAAACTACTAAATAAAGGTAACTAGACAAAATACATTTAAGGACCCTGTCAGAAACAGATATATGTTAGGCAGGAAAAAACATTTGTGCTAAATTACATTAAGTAACCAATTTAATATTATTATGTCATCTCCCGAGCCTTTTCCTAACTATGTTGGGGTCGGCTACCAGTCTTACCGGATTCAGCTGAATGCCGTATTTTACATGGAGCGACTGCCTATCTGACCTCCACAACCCATTTTACTGGGAAGCACAGTATGCCATAGTTAGACTGGTTGTCAGAATTGACTTAACGACTGCCAAAGATCTATGTATGACAGCCGGGACCTACTGTTTAACGTGCTTTCCGAGACACGGAGGGGTCTCGGTATGTTATAAATGGTCACCCATCCACGGACCAACCGCGGCGAGCGCGGCTTAACCTGTATTATCGGTAAAACCGTACGGCTTTCACTTAGCCACGAGCCCCTCCTGAATTTAATATTATTATGTATCGTAAGTTAAATGAAAGAATAAAGTTCTTATCTTCCTATTACGTGAATGTGAATTTAATAAATTAATATTAGAAGATCAGAAATCGTTCAGCAATTTGTGGAATATTATACGAGAGTAATTGTATGTGAGTGTTTATAGTCTTTATTAGTAATAGAATTATGTGTATTTCTGTACATGTTAATTATGTAAGGATGGTATTTAAAAGTACTTCAATTTATTCCCATTTCATTTACCTAATTTTGTTTGTGTTCCACCAAATATACTGAATGTGCACCAAAATATGTTCATTAAAATATGTCATAACGAGCATCTATTTAACAACTGTTGCAAATTTGTAAAAATAGTAATACACCTAATTTAAAAAACAAGCATTTATTTTTTTAGTTTTACTTCAGATAATGCACTGCAAAATGTATTTGAATCAAACACCAATTAATGTCCAATGTAGCTTTATTAATAAAAAATGAACACATTATAAAATGTAATGCTTACTAAAAATGTTTTTTTAATACTAATCAGTACGAACCATAATAATTCAAAATGTTAAACAAAGTCTTTACTCCTACAATGTTCACATTATCGGTCCACTCAATCTCTGCAGTACTTCTTTAAATTATTGCACCAATAAAGCGCACTTTGCCTTTGTAGGACGCCCACGTTTTCGTTTTTGCCCGATGGCTATGTTTTTGGCTTCTACTGGAGGTGTTATGTATTTCAGCCTGATCGCAAGTCCAGTAACATGTTTACATTTATAATTTTTAAAAAACTCGGGGCAGTTACATTGGGTTCCCTATTTTTAAGCATAAAATTTTATGTCATAAGTTAACATGGCATAATTGTATTTATCCTAATAATAGTTACGCACAATATTAATTTGGCATAACTTTATAAGAATAATTTATTAGGCATACTTACTTTAAGCATAATAATTGTGAAGCATAATATTCTAAAGCCTAAATATCCTTACGCATAATGATATTTAAGCATAACTTTTATAAGCAAACTAATCATACAAATATCTAACTCCTTAATTATGAAAAAACTTCATCATACACAATTTTACATATTGCTCACATTATACATAGGCATAACAAAGAATTAATAATTAACACCTAAAATATTAGACACTAATACACATTTCTATACAATATTGCTGCAGCATGCAAGTAAACATGCAGAATGCAAGCAAGCATGCAGCATGCAAGTAAACATGCAGAATGCAAGCAAGCATGCAGCATGCAAGTAAACATGCAGAATGCAAGCAAGCATGCAGAATGCAAGCAAGCATGCAGCATGCAAGTAAACATGCAGTATGCAAGCAAGCATGCAGCATGCAAGCAAGCATGCAGCATGCAAGCAAGCATGCAAGCAAGCAAGCAGCATGCAAGCCAGCATGCAGCATGCAACATGCAGCAGGCATGGTTTCTGTCACGGCTCCGGCGCTGCAGGGTTCCGGCGGCCCCACGCGAGCTTATCGTCGCAGATGGTTTTACGCTCACCACCGCAGCTTCGGCTTGCTGGCCGGCTTTGCCGGCCAGCCTCAGCCGCGGCGGCGAGTGTTAAGACCACCTGCTCCTCAGCCCGCGGGCCGCCTCACCCCTCCGCGCCTACGCGACTCTAAATTACACTCTAGGGTAGGGCAGAAAAGACTACGTGGAGTCGGTTTTGCAGCAATTCGTTTCTTTCACTAACTCAAATTTGTTTCCGTTATTTCTATTATGCTAATAGTGATTAGGCCTAGTAACATTATGCGAATTAAATTTATGCCAAAACAAATTAGCCTTCAACATAATTATGCCAACATAAACTGTATGCTAAAAAAAATATAGGAAAGTATTATTATGGCAAAACAAATTATGCCAAAATCGTTATGCCAAAGTATATTAGGACAAAGAATATTATGCAAAAAGAAGGGATCCCGTTACATTGACCCTTTACCCAGTCACTATTTTGGGCACCGTCTCCGTCGCACAACAGAGAGCAATAGGCAGGCATATGCGCGTCGCAAGCGCGCCAAAACCATTTTCAGTAAAATAAATATAAGTCTTAGAAGTAATGTTTTACGAAATGCATTATTTGTTCTTCAATTATAATTATTTCAGTAACATAAAACTTGTACAAAACCGTTTTAAATGGGTATACGGTACTAGGATGCCTACTAAATATTTTGTGTAACAGTCAGGAATATTTGGTGCACGATCAGTATTTTTCGAGAAAGAATAAAATAGTTATTGTTACAATAGAATATTTGCAGCGCACTACAATAAAAAAGTGTTATATCTTGGTGTTAATTTGGAATTTGTTTGATGTAACATATTTTGTTGGCCGAGTAGTTTAATTATAGTAAAACAATTAAACGGGTTTAAGATCAATATTTTAGAAATGCATACATAGATGTACCTTTAGATTTTTGGTGAACACAAAAATATTATCCATTATGTAAACAACATAGTAAAACCTTCATACAGAAAAGTTAGTAATTTTAGACCAAAACTGCAATTAATTCGGTAACCACATTACCAAACCACACATTATACACTTCACCAGCTTTTAACACTAATTTGTGGTAATTAAATTAATTAGTCATGTAGAAATGGTATATGATCGATGGTTGTTTAATTCATCATCATCATCAATTTAAGAGCCATGCTCTTGTCGGTGCAGCTCTTTCCATTTACGTCTGTCCTGTGCCAATTCTTGAACTTCTTTGTACGTCATGACTTCCACCTTCTCTTTTATCTGTGTAATGTAGCTGTATCTTAGCCGCCCCCTTCCTCTCCTTCCTTCAACCTTCCCTTCTATTATATTCTTTATGTAATTGTCATGACGTATAAGATGCCCAATCATTTTTCCTCTCCTGGAGAGGTTGTTTAATTAAACACATCAAATGTTTTGATTGAATTACAATTATCTAGTTTTATGTGGTGAAGTTTAGCCGTGCATATTATGCTTTAATATTGTGTTTTATAAATGATATTGTTTAATAAGAAACTTAGACCCTAGAGACTGGAAGACGTACCAACATAGATTATGAAATATAAAGGCAGAATGGTTATTATCACAAAAATTTTTTTTACTAAATTTTTAATAACTTAACTGCCTCGTTGACCTAGTGGTTTTAATTGCGACTGCTACGCTAGAGGTCTTGGGTTCGATTCCCAAGTCGACCAAGGTGTTATTGGGTTTTTCTATGAAATTCTCAGTAGCAGGTCGGAGTTTGGATTTGTGCCGGGTTAGTGGCAATAGGCTCGCCCCCTATTACATGGGACCTAAACATACCGGCGAACTGTGGGTGTACATTGGTACACCTCTGCCTAACCCTTCGGGGATATAGGCGTGATGGTATGTTATGTATGTTATGTTAAATTTTTAATTCTGTTTCGACCAATGAGCTCTACATATTATCTTCTACCTAAAATTACACTTCCATAGGAAATCCCAAGTATTTTTACCAAAAGCTAAGTCTGCCTAGCTAAGCTAAAATAAATAATGAAATAAAATTTCATGGCGGTATAAAAGCTTATAGGAACAATATATTAGTAAAGTATACATACAAATAAACTAAGCTTACATTTGGACAATCCTTTGTTCCCTAAATCGATTCTCATTAATACACGTCCCATTTGCTTACTAATGACTGTTATATAAGTGCCTATAAATGGCCCTTTTATTTATGCTGATTAATTTTCCGTGTTGATGCCTAAAAGCGTATTATTATAGTAAATACGAGGCCACAGGAACAACATCAACTTAAAACACCACTCTTTTTGCGTCGGAGTAAATAAACAAAAAAAAAAGTTATTGCTCCTTTAAATTACAAAGCATGATGCGCAAGCAAACCTACTGGCAACAGCCAGCATGTAAAATACACAGTTTTTATTAAATAAAATGTAATTATAACATATCACCACCCTGTAACTGTCATTGCAGGTCAAAACCCTCTTCTTATATACAGAGTGATCTAAATCCCTTTGTTTTAATTGTTGTATAAACGAAACAGTGTTATTTATATTTAAGAAAACTTACCAAAATATCTAGTTCAAAAAGTTATTATTTGTTAGTAAACAGCGGTACACTATTAAGCTATATATCGTTTAACAGTTTGGTTGGAAAACTTATAACGATTGTGCCGACATAGTCACGCAACTTAGTAACTTTAACTTGGATCAAATAAATAACTTAGAGTTGGTGCTACAGATATTGTGGTGAAAACATAATACGGTATTCAGCTGAATCCGGTAAGACTGGAAGCCGACATCAACATAGCTGAGAAAAGGCTAGGCAGAATAAGATGGAGAAAACTATATCTACATTAGTTTTGATGATACATGAGATAGAGTTTCAGAACTATAAAAATAATACGACTATTTATACATATATGTCAATCGAATTATTTAATCACCCTGTTTCTCATCATAGGCCTATTACAAAATGCCTCACTGAGTTCTTAAATAAATTTAATAATTACTGAATTAATAATATAAATAATAATCAATTCTGATAAGTATTTAAAAACTAATCAGAAATTATTTACAGTGACTTTTGATTTTCAGTGTGCAAATGAGTAATTTTCAAAAAACATAATTGTGAGATAAATACTCAGACTTCTAATATTCGAGTAACCTCACCTATTGATAGTTTGGTATAACGTGTATTAATACAACATTTCTTACGATAACATGATCTAAAACTTCATCTAAAACTTCCATTCTTTAGCTTTTCGAGAACTGGAATTAAAATTAAATACGTCAGCAAAACTGTTGAACATTCTTGAATGCAGTTTAACTTTGTATTTACACTGCTAACTGCAGAACTAACGAAACTATTAATCTTCGGAAAGGCTCACAAGACCAGACTCTTACTATGAACTCTTACAGCAGTACAGTATCCCGTTACGGGAGCGAGACGCCGCTATGTGCACTGTAGAGCGCCGTCTCGCTTCTGCGACGGTAACAGTATAGGTGTAAGAGGTTGTTGTACGGGCAAAGGATCTCTTAATTAGTTTGCTAATGGTATACTTCAGGTTTATTTATAGAAAAATCCAAAGATTTAACTTTAGGTTTAATTTATAGAAGTTCCTAAGTAATATAAGCTTTTCAAGAATGAAAATAAAATTATATACCTGTAACTTTTGGTTTAATTCAGAAATATAAGCTTTTGAAGAATAAAAAATTAAATAACAATTAATTTTTTGTTAGGTTTAGATTTAAAGAAATTTATTCTCAAAAAAGAGAAAATGGTCACATAAATGAGAACATAGTTACCCAAGAACAATTCTGCTCGTCGTCACACTAACAAAACAATACACATTCACAATTATTAAACAATATTTAACACTTAATTAGCGATAATATACTGAGCAAGTTTCTTTTTTAACACATTAAATGAGTTAATACTTTTAATGGTTGAGGGTATTTTGTTATAAATTTGTGCTCCTTCAAAAGTGATCAACTTGCCATAATTGGTTTGGCGCGTACTACGATTGGTGACTTGATTATGTTTAGTGAAATATATATTAGTGTGGACATTCATATTTAATGTTTTATGAATAAAAATGCAAACATTGTTGTTACAGTTTAGAATCAAACATAAAATAGTTGAAAACTATATCACTTTGCCTTCCAGGTACGCATAAAAAAAATATTTACGTTCATTCATTACTTCATATTATCATTATCAATCAACATTTATATATAGAATACCAAACTTAGTCGTAAGGCCTTTCGTACACGAGGCGACGCAAGTCCCCGATACCCGATGACTTTAGTCTCCAACGACGCGCGCCTATTACGGACCTCTATGAGTTTGTATGGCGGTGTTCGCTTGGATACTAAAGTCGTATATCGGAGATTTGCGTAGTCTCATGTACGAAGGGCCTAAGGAAATTGACAATTATAAATGGTGTATCATAAGTTATATGCCATTGATTTCAATAAAGACGTAATAAATTGGCTATGGAATACTTACCTGGCTGTTATGACATATCTATCCGACAAAGTATTGATTTTTGCTTTTTGTTGCCGAAATAGTTGACGTGCAGTCACTTTACTATAAAACATTATATTAAATAGAAGGGTGTCGTTTCATACTAACTTCATTCGCGAATATTTAATGTATACACGTATAAGCTAAAAATAGCCTTTTTTAGGGGCAGTATAAAATAAGTTACGTAAAGTTAATATAGCAAAATCATCCTTATCTCAACCACATAACGCTCATATTTCTTCCAGGCTTTGTTATTTTTCATTGCTCTGTATGAATTGACCGAAAACGTCACACATTTTGTTCTCCTACCCTCGTTCTGTTATTTATTTTATTGACGGAAGGCTTTGACCAGAAGGCTAAATTCTTTTCTATTGTGTGACTCGCTGAAAGTTTCACACTCGCGTAAAGAGGTTTAGGAATGAATTTGTGAAACATATTGGGGGCTTACAAAGGCCCTTTTTTCAGTAAACGAGCCCGAATTTACGTTTGATTAACAAATAATCGATTTTTTGCTTTGAGTTCGGGTTTTTCGTATTGTTATGTTTGTAAATTCATTGAATGTATTTTTCTCATTTTTTAAGCTTTTATATTTGGGAAAATGTTTTAGTAATCGTAAGAATTCTTGAAATAACTAAGTTATGTATATTTAGAAATAAGTTTTAGTATGAAATATACAGATTCTGGACATAGCTAAAAAGGTATTTATATCAAAATGTTATTAGGGTGTGTCCACATCTGACGAACGAGCATTACACGAGCAGCTCGCGATGTCAGATGTGGACGTACCCTAAGTGTACCGATAGAGATCTTTAAAAAACCTTTTTATTTATTATTATGACTTAACTACTTCTACAAAATATTAAAGAAATATATTCAAAAATACATTATCTAATTACCCACAACAGTTTGTGCTAATTTTCAGAGAATAAAATGTAATATTCTGTGAAATACATTCCAGACTTTGCCAGTTTCTTGAAATGCATGAATTCTTAAACAGCTCGTTTGTTATTTAAAACTTGTTAAATTTCCTAAAGTAAAAAGTGTTACTCTTGCAGAATGTATATGGATAAATATTATTTCTCGTAGTATGAATAGAAATACCTACATAAAAGTATTTATACGATGTTTCTTTGAAATGTTATTTTAATGTAACCCTTATTTTCTCTAGCTTATATTGTCCCACTGCTGGGTAAAATACCCTACGGTATTGACTAAACGAATACAGGTTAAGACCTGAAAAGAATGGGTAAAAAGTTCCAAAATAAATACTATGTCTCCCGAGCCTTTTTCCCAACTATGTTGGGGTCGGCTACCAGTCTTACCGAATTCAGCTGAAAACCGTATTTTACATGGAGCGACTGCCTATGATGACCTCCACAGCCCATTTTTACTGGGTAACACAGTATCCCATACTAAGTCTAGATGTCAGAATTAACTTAACGGCTGCCAAAGATCATGGTATGACGGTCGGGACCTACGGCTTAACGTGCTATCCGAGGCACGGAGGGGTCTTGGTGTGTTTAGAAATGGTCACCCATCCACGGACCAACCGCGGCGAGCGCGGCATAACCTGTATTATCGGTCAAACCGTACGGCTTACTCTTAGCCACGAGCCCCCCGAGTTTCAAAATAAATACATAAATAATTAAATTACCTATTTTTCATTCTATTTGATGTCACCTACTTAAAATTTAATTATAAACCCAATAAATTGAAAAAGTATCAAAGGATAGACATGTATAAATAATTTTATTTTACGACCATGTTTTTAATTTATCTTCAAGAAAAACCTGAAACAATTTTACTGATACTTTTTAAGGAGCTTACCAATTTAGATCTTGTTTGTAATTTAAAAATTCATTTTACTGCAAAGAATCTCATTTTGTATGGAAAGATGTTTTTTCTTTATAGCCGTATTGAGATTTCATGTTTTATTATTGCACGCCTTTGGAGCTTTATGTAAATAAAGGTTTTTTGTAGTAAAAACAAGACCTTTATTTTTGATTGTATTAATAAGTTAGTAAAATTTATGAAGAATATGTCATTTTTGGTTTTTATTACTCCACCTACAATAGGTAAATATCGTCGCCGGTTCCAAGACAGTCAATTGTTTCTGTGACACACCGAGCTGAAGTGATGATGATGGGCATGTGTGGCTTGTTCCAGTTATGGGAATACCTCTGAAGCAAGGGTATGCTTCACTACCAAATATTTTTTTTAATCAACCATCGCATAACAAACGTACGGACGAATTGAGAACCTCCTTTATTTAAGGCGAGTTTTGCATATTTTGTTCTACTATGAAATAAGAAATAATATAATAATAATATTCTGGGACAACTCACACACGGTTATCTGATCCCAAGCTAAGCAGAGCTTGTGTTATGGTAACCAGACAACTGATAAACATACTTATATATTTCTAAATTCATACATATTATAGATAAATAAATTATACCCAGACAACCAGAACAAATGATCGTGCTCATCACACAAACATCTGTCCTGGGTGGGAATCGAACCCACGACCTCCGGTATAGCAGTCAGGGTCACTAACCACTAGACCAACAGGCCCGTCCCGAAATACCTAGTGTTTGAGTGCCTCATATCGACAGAACGAGGGTTCTAATGTGAGCAGTCCAACATGACCTGAAGTTGTCCCACTGTTGGGCAAAAGCCTCATTCAGGAACAACCCCATACTTTTACCATAATCTGTATACAACCACAAATCAATAGATTTCGTTTCGATAAAGTCAACAGCTATAAAAGCGATTGCCAAATGTTTACAAACAAGGACAGTTGTGACTGATCGGTTGGTAACCAGCTCTTTGAAGGTCAGTGAGTTATGGGGAATCGATGGGTTTATTATATTGTGTTGGTAGTAAGAGAAAGGATATGGGTATATGTGATTACGAATATATGGGTAAACAAGTGGGTCGGTAGGAAGCTTTGTACATGTGATTGGAAAAACTCTCGCGATAGACGGGTTAGAATCCGTGGTACTCCCTTTTAGAATAATATTTTTTTTGTGAACAGTCTAATTAACTAGCTCTTTGTTTTCCTCCGCAATGCTTGTGTGATTCATTCAAGGTTACATTTTAATGTCTTTTTTTTTGTTAATGGTTTTCATCAGAATCATTAAATGTGACCAGCAAAAAACATAGCTGGAACTCAGTTTATATAAACGTAATTTAGATCTGCAGTCCTTCCATTCATAATAATGTCTATAACACCTAAGACCATATTTCTATACTGTTGGACAAAAACCGATTTGTAATAATAATCGCTGAAGCATCTCTCCCACCTACGTCTCATTCACTAGACAGTCGTAGACAGCATAATAGTTATAGTAAATACAATAATACCTGTACAAATAATATACTTGTTTATTTACTTCACAGATAATCCTACTGAAAAGCGAAACCCAACAAGAAAATTAAACAAGCTCCGCGAAGGTTCGATAAAGGTTTTTCAAAGTCACTTTGAAAGTTAATACCCACTAAGTTTGGAGCAGAAATAAGATCACAAGATTACTAGCTCGAAGCTTAATACTTTTGTTTTTGACCTTGTATTTACTTAGTAGTAGACAGTTTGGCTTTTTGTCACAAAGTTTCTATTATTATCATCACCTTTGTACCTGTATAACGACCTGTCCCTGGCAAGTCCTCATTCACTCCTGACATATTTTTTTAGTTATTTACTCATCTTATCGTTCATCATTATAAGAGGGGCTCGTGGCTAAGTTTAAGCCGTACGGTTTGACCGATAATACAGGATAAGCCGCGCTCGCCACGGTTGGTCCGTGGATGGGTGACCATTTCTAAACATACCGAGACCCCTCCGTGCCTCAGATAGCACGTTAAGCCGTAGGTCCCGACTGTCATACGTTGATCTTTGGCAGTCGTTAAGTCAATTCTGATTTCGGTTCGATACTGTGTTCTCCAGTAAAATGGGTTGTGGAAGTCAGATAGGCAGTCGCTCCATGTAAAATACGGTATTCAGTTGAATCCGGTAAGATTGGTAGCCAACTCCAACATAGTTGGGAAAAGGCTCGGGAGATGATTACTCATCTTATCCTTGGTCTTCCCTTATTACGTCCATTGCTAGTTTTTTGGCACTATACAAAACCTAGCGTTGTTAAAAGACACAATATGTATAATACCAAAATAGATCGAAAAAATGAACAAGACAATAATGTGTATATTATTCAATACAATTTCGTTAATCTAGAGCTAGATTTTAATAATCAAAATAATAATATATTTTCAGTATGAGCTGTATATAGAATATCTATAAATATGCGTAATTTACTATTTATGAAAAGATGAATGTACCTAAATTATTTTTTTCCACACAGAGTTTACATATGAAGCAATATCACAAATATTTTTATCTACATTTGAATGAATATAACTGACTAGACATATAATATTTTCAAATCACCCACAATTCATATAAAACCAGATCAACAAAGATCCATCTCACAGTAAAAACAGCCCCTAGATCAAACGTTCTCGTTACGTTAAACTCTTAACGCAGACTCCCTAATAACTGTCTGCGCCCTGTCTAGACCGGCTTCTGTTTAAATAGTAAATTACGAAGTAGACCAATCGATACGCATGTGAAACGCATACTGAAAGCAGCTTGTTGTGGGAAAATGACGAAACGTGCCAGAAAATAATATCTAAGTATGTGGTAATGTTATTTAAAGGGAATACAACATTAATATAACCAGGCAGCATGATAGTTTAAAACTTAGTAAGTTATAACATATTTCTTACAATCTATTGAATATTTTTAACCAACTTCAAAAGAAGGAAGTTCTTAATTCGACTACGTGTTTTATTTTGTCTGCTCTTGTATACTAAGCTTGAGTGGATAACTCAAAGCTAATGTGCATTTATAGCACTAAGGGAAATGTATTTAAATAGTTACTGACTCTAAATTATACGAATAGTTAGGTACTTATCTATATATCATTAGCATAATAATATATTAAGCAGTATCTAGTAAGACTAGAAATTGGACCTAACATACTCCAAAAAAAAAACCTTTTTAAAACAGAAGCCTAAAGTCTGACAAAATTATCCAAACCCATCGATCAACCCTTGTCTGGTTGACTTCTAAAGACTAAAACTAATTAACTTTGTCCTATTTGTATCTAGTATAGGTCTCATAAGTTATTTACATTACAACAAACATCGACCTTACTTCTTTGACATAATGCTGCTAACTGTTGTACAATCAGCAACAAAAGTTCATGAACACTATCAGATTTATAAAATATCGAATCGCTATAAAGATCCAAAACAAATTTTCTTTTAAAACTTGGGCAAAAAAACTCTACCTGAAATTGCTGTCATTCTTATAAATTATTTATCCGTTATGATTTAAAATAATATCATATTGTATAATAATAAATCTTCGAACTAATTCAAAACCCTTTTTTTTTGTAATTAAAGGTTCTTTTAATACAGTATGTAGTTCTTTTAATCAAGGGTGTGTTGAGGATTTCAGGTGTTTTTGAAAATCTGTTACTATTCATCAACTTTCAGTGCCAACTGTACTTAGTACACAAGGTGTTTCCTCGCATGAAGACCTAACATCCATCATGATTTCCCCAGACGAAGCCGTGAAGCGTGACTATGCTTTATTGAAGTTTTGTTCGTCTATAAATACAGACACATTTGCAGACAGTTTACAATGTCGTATAGAACTTTTAAAGGAGATTTTTTTTTGTAAATAACGAGTTGTAAATGTAAAAGTATTAGCAATAAAGATGTATATCGAACTTCGTTATTTGTTTTATTCCCTTTTTTACCTGGCTGGCGAATATAATTTTAAAAACATTACTCTTAAAAGTCTGGCAAAATAGACAAAAAGTAGAATTGAACGTGCCGTTTGCAGTAATGTAAATTAAACAATAACTAAAGAATTTTCATTTTTACAGGTCAGAACTGGTTTCGGATTCTTTAAAGTCGTACTAATCATATAGGCAGTCCTTTTATTCTTCTTCATATAATCTTTCACAAATTGTATTCATCCCTTTTGTTGATCTCTCTGCCTAAAATGACAACTTTTAGTACTCATAAATGTAAAAAAAAACGCTTTAAATACAAAAAAAAAAAACAAAACTCTTGGATCGATTTTGATGAAATTTTAGACGGGTCTACCTCTGAGGTATATACATATATAAAATTTGTTATCGATCCGCAATTTCTGTAGATATAGCGTAACATACATACAAAAATAAACAACTTTCAGACGTATAGAGAAGCTATCCTTGTTGATTAAAAAAATGCTGCCATTTCAGCTAATATCTTTAAGTGAGATTCAATATCCCTCTCAGAATACTATTTACTGAGAATACTTTTTCTTACAATATTCCCGTATAGGCACAATAAGAAGTTTTCAAACATAATCACAGTTTGAAGAGACTGCTCGAACCTTAAGATATTTCATTGTCCCGAGCTACTAATATTGGATAAAGTATAGAACAATTATTATTGTACGGAGGTTACTGAGAAGTTCGAGATCAGGTATTGAGAAATGTAGGATATCTTTTTGCTTTTATTCTTAGGAATGGAACATAGAAGTATGCATTTATTACATACACATTTTTTAATACATTTGTTTAACTTCCAATGTAATATGTTTATGTCATTTTTAAGAGTTAAGAAAAAAATAGAATTATCTTATTCCTTTATTTTTTTTCAAAATACGTCTGCCGGGACGAGCCTGAAACACAATTGCAAGTCTTGTAAGCCATCTACAATAATACCAATGACCCTAAAGACACGAAAGACTCAGTGTGTCTCTAGGAAACAACTGACTGTCTTGGAACCCGTAACGAACTTATCTATTCGTCAATTTCCACCAATCACGAGCGAGTATCTCGTCTCTCATTAGTGGAAATTGGCAGATGGACCACATGCAAGACTAGTAGATTACGATTACTAATAGAAGACGAAAATAGCGGATTAGTTTAATCGCGCAAACCGTAAGAAGTAAATAAAAATAAAGTAAAAAGGAAAAAATTAGGAACAATTATATTCTTTTTTTTTTCCATGTTATTCATCATCATCATCATTCATCATCTGATCCCAAGCTAAGCAGAGCTTGTGTTATGGTAACCAGACAACTGATAAACATACTTATATATTTCTAAATACATACATATTATAGATAAATTACACCCAGACAACCAGAACAAATGATCGTGCTCATCACACAAACATTTGTCCTGGGTGGGAATCGAACCCATGACCTCCGGTATAGCAGTCACGGTCACTAACCACTAGACCAACAGGCCAGTCAACACTACAAAAACACAATGCAATCCATTAATTTTATCAAAACATTCGTAGTTCGTACTTATTGATTTTTAATCTGTGAGTGCGTTCATTGGTATCGAAATGTATTTACCTATCCGACTGAACTACCGGCAGATAAACAAATAAATACGAATTGGAATTAAATCTTCGAATTCAGATTACAATGTGTTTTAAATATTATTTTGTAGAGAAAAAGGTTTTGGTCAAAATTGATGATATTTATATAATTATTAAAATTCACGTGTGTGTGTATGTTATATTCCGTAAAGTTTGGTAAAAAAAGTGGTACGTCCATATTTTCTTAAATTTTCCTTACAAACTGTTAGATATAGTAAGTGCTTCTAATTGGAATTATTTAACTCACTATAAAACGAACAATATAATATTTTGATTACCCTGAATTCAAACCTGAATCCTTCAGCAGTAAACACCAGTCACTAAACCATTACCTACCACGACAAATTACTACCTACAAAATGTACCTACAAAACAGCAAAAAAGGGATATTCATACCAAATTTTACATACTAACGAAGGTACAAAGGCCTAATTAACACCCATCAGGCCCTTTGACCCTTTATACGTTTAAATTAAAAAATACATTTTGCCGGAACTTACCCGGATAGTCGGTAAACCACGGACCTCTAGTAAATAACCGGGTATTTGAAACCGGATTTTGTTTACCCGGTTTATTTACTGGCTGTTTTAAGGTAGCGGTTTGGTATTTGTTTACTTACTGAAAATATATTCGATATAAATAACTGTTTTGGTAGCTATCGATTTTCTAGAGATTTAAAGTTAGATATGTTATTACCATGCTGTGCCTCAAAACACTGCAGATAAAAAACGATTTCTCATTTGCTAATGAAATATGGCAGCTTCTTGGACACTTTTTAATTTGATGTGTTATATTACAAGAAAAATTTTGGGGGTGAAGAGAACTGATTGCGTGCGAAACACCATTTTACGTTCCAAAACGCAAATCGCAGATGTAGGAATTCAAACAGCCAAATTGAAATGGAGCTGGGCTGGACACGTTTGCCGTATGACTCCGGACAGGTGGGCAAAAATAGCTACCGAGTTCCTGCATTAGGGACCCCCTAATGCAGGAACTCGCAGACGAGGCAGGCCGAGGAGACGGTGGCGGGATGACATCGATCGCTTCTTAAGTGATTGGTGTCATGTGGCTCGAGACAGGAATGTCTGGAGTCAGACGGGGGAGACCTTTGCCCAGCAGAGGGATAATTAAAAGGTTATATAAAAAAAATAATTACAAGAAATGAAGGAACATTTACAATCATTTACACAAGGGCCTAAAATAACTTTCGTAGACTCGCAACCTTTTGCTACGACACCGTAGCGCGTAGCACTATCGTAGCCACGTAGCGGTAACTAATTGAGGTTCTTGAAAGTTCATAGGTTATAAGAAACGTTTGAATAGTTTTGAGTAGAAATTACTTCTATAAATGTTTATGTATATTTTATACTAGCTATGCGCCGCGGTTTCACTCGCGTAAGTAGTTCCATTCCCGTAAAACATTGTCTTGATGTTTTAAAACTCATTCTGCTGTTAATTTTCGACCTTGACAAATTATACGGTACAATTAGGACATTATTCAATGAGTCTAGCAATTACAATGACCTCCACACATGATTAGACCTTTTAATAGAGTGTAATTAATGAAGGTCGCCTTTACCGCCAAACTACATAGTAATACGTGTAAATTGATGTATAATTAGATATTTAGTGTCTTTGATGTGTGACAGACGAAGATAAATTGTCTTTAGGACAAAAGGGGCAATTCACCTGATGCTAATTGAATACCGCTGCCGATGTAGTTTGTTTTTTTATAAGCCTTATGTTTAGAAATAAAACATGTACTAGTAATAAACAAAATTATATATGTACTGATTTTTAATACAGAATTGTTATTAAAATTTTCTTTTGGAGAGCAAATAAATAGATAGTTTAGTAGTGTACCTTTAACGTTTTACGGTAAAAAAAAATTGTAGTAAGAGTTGCATTTTTCAGAAGAAGAAGTGGGACGACCATGGCGGAAATAAATAAATAAATAATTCCTCAATATTAAACCCATATAGAATACCTCTTATAATATCTATTTTTGATATTTTCAATATTTATTCATCTCCGCACTTTTACCATCCTATTCCTAGGCACAAAATAAATTCCCACATTTTGCATACATATCCGTTTGTTCGTCACTCAACTTCGTGAATTCCCGGCGCATTCCTCACATTTTCTACTAAATGCAACACCATGTATTGAGTTTTAAAACGACAGTTCAATACTTCGAGCAAGTGAACAGCGCTGTTTTATACACGAGCCAGTATTTGAAGGTTACTGGTTTGAAATATGTATGAACAGAGGTTTTGTCACTTGAAACTCTAGCAAATAAAATTTGCTGTTAGCCTTGTTACTACTGATAAACTTGTCGATGTGTTTAAGAAGTTCTATCGAAATGGGCACGTTATTTACGCGTAATTGACTAATTTAGTTTACCACGCCAATCCTTACTAATATTATAAATGCGAAAGTTTGTTTGGATGTTTGTTACTCTTTCACGTAAAAACTACTCAAAGAATTTTAATGAAACTTTACAATAATGTAGCTTCTACATCGGAATAACACATAGGCTATAAGTTAAAAAGATAGTGTATGAATTGTCATTCGCGCGGGTGAAACCGCGGGGCACAGCTAGTTGCTAAATAAATATAGATTTAAAAACTTCAAATCGAAAAATGCTGAATTTTCATAAATTATATGTAGGAACCTTCTCGATCAGGTCAGTTTTAAAACAAGAAAAAACGCATCATAATCGGTTCATTCCTTTAAGAGGTGTATAATAGGAAAGTAGTGAAGGACCACGGCATAGCCAGACTGACAAAACCCCTCTTTCTTTGCCGGAAGATAAAAAAGGTAATAATATGAATGACGTGCATTAGAAAAGTCAAAACTGGGTCGAACTATTTACAACTGTTTCCGTGGTATATCGAACAAACGGACAAACAGGTGGCCGTCCTTGGTATGAAGCTAAATCACGAAGACTTATGTATATTTTTAGTAGGAAGTAAGGCACAACAGGTTAGCAATGTATTTTATAATCTAGCTTGTAACTGAGTTTTGCTGTGTTTTATTTTAACTGACAAAACCTAGTCAGGTTTTTTGAAACCTTGGATTATTTTTTAGCAGGAAAGTAATACTAGATAACATCCTTTGACTTTGATTGAATAACTATAATTATTGTGTAAACTACACAATAAGATACGAGTACATTCTTGTTATACCTCTTAATGTTGTGAATTAGTTTATATTGCGTGATGTCTCTTTTTAGCTTGTTAAGTATTTCTTGTTAAAGACCCTATATGCATTAATAAATTTTTGAAAAAATAAACATAGATAAATCGACAATCAACAATATCATAAACATCATCAACAAAATGTATAAACCTTTTTATATTTGGGTAAAAAAGGTCGCCAACGCTCAATTCACAAATGAAAATAAAACTTTCACAGACTTGCTTAGCTAGTAAGCATTAGTAATTCGATATTAATGGCTTTTCTTCTTAAAATACTAATGACTGCTGTCTAGACACCGTTCCCGAGGGAGCGAGTTCGAGGAGTACGTTAAGGCAATAATGCTATCCAAAATCTGTACTTACATAAAATGCGAGAATACTAAGTTCGTTACACTGTCTAAATCCCGGTTAAAACTCACAACCAATTTCTATAAAACTTAGTAGGAAGTAAGTATAAATCCCAAAAGAGGAGGTCTACTTTTTGCCATGATAACAGATATCTGCGCGGTGGTAACCGAGGGCTACAATAACCTGAATTACCAAAATGTACGGACAACACCGAGAGCTGAAGTTAGTAAATAATAATTAACATACATAACATAACATACCATCACGCCTGTATCCCCGAAGGGTTAGGCAGAGGTGTACCAATGTACACCCACAGTTCGCCGGTATGTTTAGGTCCATTAGGTGGCGAGCCTATTGCCACTGACCGGGCACAAATCCAAACTCCGACCTGCTACTGAGAATTTCATAGAAAAACCCAATAACACCTTGGTCGACTTGGGAATCGAACCCAAGACCTCTAGCGTAGCAGTTGCGCTTAGCGCCACTAGGCCAACGAGGCAGTCTAAAGTAATAGTATTTAAACTAAACCTAAATATAAATTAAAAAGTTTTGCATCGCGTATTTGCCGTGTTTGCCGGCTATTTGCAACGCTAATTGCAATAACCTCACTCAGGATTTACAAAGTTTGTAATGTATTTTGCAGTACATTTTTAAACACTATACATCTTATAAATGTGTATCTGTGTATAAAATCTTACTATTGTTGTCTAGATTTAAATGGTAAACAAGTTAAAAACAGGTTTTTTTATTTACTTGAAGACTAGGTGATATCACACAAAATTAAATATAAATAAATAAATAAAAATAAATAAATGCGGACAACATCACATACATTGCTCTGAACCCAAAGTAAGTAGCTAAAGCACTTGTGTTATGGAATTCAGAAACAACGAAGGTACTACAAACACCCAGACCCAGGACAATGTAGAAAAGTTTTTTTCTACATTGACTCGTCCGGGGATCGAACCCGGGACCTCAGAGCTAGCGACACCTTGAAACCAGTGCGTACGCCACTCGACCACGGAGGTCGTCAAAACTATACAGCAAAGTTGTTGACAAAGCGTTTTTCATGCAAAAGTATACCAATCTAAAAAACTGTGGTAAGTCTTGCATCCCAGCTGCCATATTTGAATGTGGGATATTGTTTAATCAAATAAATGGTTTGTGAAGGGAGGGAGGAGGGAGGTTTGTCAGAGAGCAATCGGTTATTACAAAACCCGGATTCAGCTGAATACCGTTATTCAGCTGAATCCGGTAAGACTGAAAGCTGACCGAGACATAGCTTACGACTAGGGTAAGTAGAAGATCACAAGTCTGTTAGAACATTCTAACATACGGAGTTCCACGGGGCGCTACACTGGGCCCTTCATCGCGACATCAACCCCTATTAAAGGGTTGGCAATAAATTACAAAATTATGTATGCCACCTGTTACATGGTAATACCAACGCGACGTGAAAACCGACGTGTTTTATGAAAAATAGGTGTTTCCTTATTCAATAAGCGTTAAATTAAATAACGTCAAGGGCAAAGGTTCGCGTGACGGTAATGGTTTTTAACGTAAAATGTTTTTACCGACTTTAAAAATGGGGGGCTTTGAGTAGTAGGTGCGGTTTTTACTAGACAGCCTTAGGTAGGTTTTCCTAATTGTAATTATATGTATGTCACTTCTGATAAAAGAGTGTCTGGTTTTATTCTAATAAACTCAAACTCAAAATCTTTATTTGTATAATAGTCCACAAATGAGACAACTTTATTAAAAAAATAAAAGATTTATTAAAATAAATATTGTGTTCGATAGATACAATCTAACCAGTCATTTAATTTAAAAAATCATCATGTCCCGAGCCTTTTTCCCAACTATGTTGGGGTCGGCTACCAGTCTTACCGGATTCAGCTGAATACCGTATTTTACATGGAGCGACTGCCTATCTGACCTCCACAACCCATTTTACTGGGAAACACAGTATCCCATAGTAAGACTGGTTGTCAGAACGACTGCCAAAGATCTATGTATGACAGCCGGGACCTACTGTTTAACGTGCTTTCCGAAACACGGAGGGGTCTCGGTATAATATCATTGGTCTCGGTATGCTATAAATGGTCACCCATCCACGGACCAACCGCGGCGAGCGCGGCTTAACCTGTATTATCGGTCAAACCGTACGGCTTACACTTAGCCACGAGCCCCTCTCATTTAATTTAAAAAATAAATGTTTAAAATTCTCCTCCATTTTTTATTAAAATAAGCCTAGCTACGACTATTTTACTTGTGTAGGATTAAAAAGATAGGCTCGTCTGTTCGACAAAAGCTTTAAAATTCAAATTATTTCGACGATCATAAAAACATTTTTCATATAGCTACACGATAAAAGAATACAATTACATCACAAACCCGTTAGGCGCGGCTCATTACTTAACCCTAGCAATGTACACGTATATTTAACCCTCGTTGTTTTTCTTTATAGTATAACAAATTTTATTCGCCCCACCTTTCGAACAGCCTCGTAAAAGTATTCAGTACCCGTACCATGATCTCTTAAAGCAGTACTGTTACGGTTGTGGAAGCGAGACGGCGCACTACACTGCGCATAGTGCTGTCTCGCTTACTCAACGGCAACAGCAGTGGTAAGCGTCCAGGTGTGTGTTATTTAACTTTCTTTAAGATATGAACGTGGGAATGAGTTTTACGTTACGACCTGGTTTTTTGAAATGTTTTTTTGGGGTTGAGAAAGAAGATATAAAATTAGGACTAAACAGTAAAATTTTCGTGGTTAAGTAAAAGTCTGAACGAAATTTTAAAAGTTAGATAGGTTAGCCACGTGTTGAGTATGGTCCGTGGATGGGTGACCATTCATTTAAATACTGGGACAGAGACTAAAAAGTACATAAAGCCTTTGGGCTCAAGATTTAATATTTCATTTCGGGATCCAGGTTTTCTCACGTTGATTTCCGTCACCGCCTGTCAGTGGTGTCTTGGAATAACTGATATACCTATATAACTTTGAGCACATCAAATTGGTACTAGCGTGGTTTCGAACATGCAACCATGTGCATTCGAATCAAATCATTGAACCGCTAGCACACGTGATTTAAAATATTTGCGTTTAACTGAATACGGTCGACACACAAAATAAATATATGTCTTTAGCTTTAATTAAATAATTATTGTAGCACAATAATCGCTAAGTATAATAGCTGGATGAGATTAAGCTAGATCTTTTAATCCAGATCTCTCTATATAATTAAGATAATCCTGTTTTGCACTAATACCGGTTGGCCAGTATTTCTCACGATTCTAGAGAGTTTTGCTCTTTTATAGTTTGCGTTGTATATTGGTGATTAAGAGAGATATTAATACAAACAATTGTATTTTGTTATACAATTGAGGATTATGACAAAGTATACTCATAGAATTAAAGGAGAAAATGCTGTGGAATTATTCCTGTACCTAAATCGGGGCATTGGACATAGTTTTTTTTTTTTAATTGCTGAATCTACTCGGAAATTTCAACTTGGTCGCGAGTTTCTTTTACAAACATTCAAATTAAAAAATATTTAAAGATCACAAAAATTCACAAAGCTCCTACCGCAGTGCAGAAAATATAATATCACATTTCATTTTACATCGGTTTGACTCGAATTTGTTGGCAATAACTATTTCAGGTCAATTTTTACAGGACATTCTATATTCTCAAAGAAAATGTAATATGGCCTTAAATAAAACATGTTGTGGAACTTGGCCTCCTTTGGAATTTGATAATTATATGCCAAGCACATAGTCTCAAAGAACAACTTCGTACAAAAAAGATGTATTTAAATAAAGGTCAAAGTCTACGCTCCAAAATAATTCATGAACTACCCAATTATAAGTCTGAAACTTTATGAATGACCTCATATAATATTAAAATAAAAGGGTTAGTATATTTACATACATTTATTACTATACTAGCTTTTGCCCGCTGCTTAATATATATTTTTACTATAAACCCAAATGAGCATAATTCAAAGGCTCTACAAAAGTTTCATCTAAATTTCATCTGCAGTTTAAGTAGGCACAGACAAAAAACATACAAACATTCATATTGTATTAAATAAAGAAAAGTTCTAGTTTTAATGGTTATTCCCTACCTATTGTTTTAATGGCAGATACCTGACTATCTGCCAATAAAATTCCCATCAAAATCGGACTAGCACTTCAAGAGATTAGTATACCTATATGAAATGACCCTCACACTCCTTCGCTTTATAATATGAATAAAGATGAATATTCTCACATCTTAGACTTCAGTACATGTTTACCCAACCACTTCAAGCGCCCGCCATCTTGGATCGTACATATGACGTCACATCTCTCGTCAACTACTATAGGGTGGGTTTGACAAACAATAAGTTTGGGACGAGTGCCCATCACGAGTTGTCTGTACCAGTTGTTCGGAATATTGTTTTGTGAAGTTATGCGGTTTTGTTCTTGGCTTTAGTTTGGAGTTTGGTCTCCTGTTTATAGAGATATAACCTCTTTTTATGGAGGTAGTCTTTTAAATGCTAAAAGTTTCAGTTAGAATTAAAATGTGATACCTATTAGATGGTGAGGTAAAAGTAAACGTAAATGTGGTTCATATTAATATAAACTTTAAAAATGATAATTTGTATTAGTTTTGTTGTCAAAGCATCTCCTAAAGTTTTAAAGTGGTCTAAAATAAATCAACTATTTATTCATCTTTGGTTTTCTAAGACTCATTTTCTATCCCTTCACTAATGTCAGCAATAAAACCACAATTTAATTCCCAAGTAAGCTTTATCTTTCGTCAAAAAACACGATGATTTTCGTTCTACAAATTATTAAGCACCCCAGCTGGCTACCCTACGAAACTTGAAAAGGGGGCATTACTAATTGCTTAAACATTGCACAAAGTTTTATACAACCGAATCGAGGATTCAAAATGGTGGGTTAATTTATACGACCCGACGAAATTATGACAAACACCCTTGAAGAGAAGTTGTTGGGGAATGAAAGAGATATAACAACCTTAAATAAAATTATAATGCTTACATATAATTCGTTTCACAGTGAATAGAAATGACTTAATATATCATTTTAAAAAACTATTCTAACCATAGATGTTTACTAAGGTATAACTTATTTTGCAAGCGTTTTTATGTTTTTAACAATGATTTTTAAGGTTAAGGCTATAAAGATCTTAGTCTATTAGTCTATTCCCAGTAGGCCTTATGATAATAGGCTATAAGTTCAAATACAAAATTATGGACAAAGAGATACAATCTTGTATTTAAACCCCGACGCAAAAAAGCGGTAATATACGTTTAACTGTGTGTTTGTCTGTGGCATCGTACCACCTTAGCAATTAACCGATTTCGATTCTGTTTTGTTCAAGAGATCGAAATGCTTCTTAGCTATAATAATTTATGAAGATCTGTTAAGCGGTTTAAAAATAATAATCATTTTCTAAATTTCAGTAAAATTTGATACTGAAATGGTTCTTGAATACATACATATACATACATAATCACGCCTCTTTTCTGTAGGGGTAGGCATAGACCACTTCTTTCCACTTGCTACAATCCTTACATACTCGTTTCGCTTCGTCCTCTTTCATTGTTCATATCACAATTATTTTATAATTTCTTTATTAGGTTCTAGAATCATGTTACAAAATAATAATATTGTTTATTTACAGCTCATGATTACACCATATCCCGTGTTTATCTGCGAGCAATCAGCAGTAATAGTTTGCGGGGAACCATTCCAATTGGGTTTGTTATTCGCGGCGTATCTTACAGGTACAGCCTTCATTACTTATTTAGGAACTCACAATTTTGGCCCAACTAATAGTTCTCGTATATAACTCACTTTTAAGAGAATAAGGTGCCAGAGATACTTTTTCGAATTAGATATTATTGATTATCTAACTTAGTGTGTCAAAGACAACTGCAGATCTGGCTAAGCCACCTTTTCCAATATTGAACCAATTTAAAAGATATTTGCTGTACTATATGAGAAGAATAAATACCATACCGCTAATGTTTTCCTTTTTCATCAATAGTTGTTTTTTTACACTTCTCTGAAAACAGCGATCAAAATTTCGAAGGTTCCAGTGCTCATGTATAATACGAAACTCGTTTATAAGGTTCCAATTACTTATGTATAATACGAAACTCGTTTACATATTTATATTACTGCAAAAAATAATTGATTTCAATTCACAAACTAGCCAGAAAACAGACGAAAGCGTTTGTTTAGAAAAAGAACACCCACCTTCTCTCTTCTTAACAACAGTTGAGTGTACTTGTTTAAACCCACATATCTTACTTATGTTGTTTATATCACAGACAGACATATCTTTAAAAGTTTATAACAGCCTCTTTTGCGTCGGGGGTTGAATTAAAATGGCGGTCACAATAGTACTTTGAACTCAGACTGTCAGACAGGGCAGGGCGCCAAGTCTACGCGTAAAATGCATTAAATTCCAAGAATCGGTGCGTTTCCAAGGACATTATGAAACAGTAGTAAAACTAGTAGTTTATATGTCAATGTGAGTATAAACTAAAATACAGTGCTGGATTTATGTGGCGCGAGAATAGAATTTTAGTGTTAATTTTAAGTGTTGCTTACATTAAAATTTAGTGGTGTTGCATTAGGAGGTGGCGAGGATTTTTGATGATGATGACCTCCGTGGTCGAGTGGCGTACGCACCGGTTTCAAGGTATCGCTAGCTCTGAGGTCCCGGGTTCGATCTCCGGACGGGTCAATTTAGAAAATCGCATTTCTACCTTACCTTACCTTACCGTACCTTCGTTGTATCTAAATTCCATAACACAAGTGCTTTAGCTACTTACTTTGGCATTTATTATTATTTATTTTTGTGCGATATAAACTTTTTAACACTTTTCGTAGAATCTAAAGTAGTAGGTATATTCAGCCATTATCTTAATTCGTTTATAAAACGTTTTCATAATGAGTTTAAATTCTTTGCCAAAAACACCCATATATCTTGCAAAAAAAACAAGTATTTATATAATATGTTTGTCTTTATGAATATTGAATTAAAATAAAAACAACAGTAGACATAAGTTTAATATAGCAACAATTAAGAGTCATCTAGCCAACCATTTTTATAAAAGAGCTTAATCATATAACTAATGTCATTTGTCCCTAAAACTTCACTTAAAAGAAATATCTACTTATAATGTCACTGAGATAAATCTGTATTCAGAATTCCCAAAAAAAACTTCACAAATAAATTCCAAATATAAATAAATCACATTGGAAATCTCTGAAATCTCGACGTTAATGCGACTGAGATTAATCTTTGGTAGGGGTCAGATAGAGTACCGTTGCCAAAAACGCTATAAAACCAAGACGTTTTATTCTTGTAAGGTCAGCATAGTCAACTTTATTTGTCTGTGAGAATACGTTGCGTACATCATGTTTTATTTTATGAAGAAGACTCAATGGATTAGTTTTAAGGGTGTGATCGACAGGCGAGCCAAGAGCTCATGGCGACGGTAAAGCTCGCGGGGATTTTACTTGCGGCTTGTCGTGCCTGATACTGGGCGAGCAAAATTGTTGTCAGCAACGCGCCGCGCTAAATATTCGAACATGCGTGACACCACCAAAAATAAAAACCGTGGTTTGTAGGTAAGCCACGAGCGAGCTTTACCGATGAGCCAACAAAACAACGGTTAAGCTCGCTCGTCTATCACACCCTTTAAATAGAATAAAATAATGTAGAAATGGATTTCTGTTTTGTGATGTGATTATATACAATGGATGTGATAGGTTTATTTCTGATTTGTTATTGAACCTCCTTGTATGACCTCAGGCGGCCACTCACCTATGTGACCGCTGGAAGATCTATAATAAGTAGGTATATGAATTTTTAAAAGCTCGTTAGGCTGAATTTAACTTTTGTCAATGGTATTTAAAATGATTTTGAATGTATACAAGATTACACAAAGAAAAATACACAAACGATGATAGAAGTTTGTTCAATAAGTTTCCAATACGTTAGAATGCGGGTACATACATACATAATTAATATATGCGTGCAAGGATAACATAAAACTTTAATAAGTGCGTATATCACCACATGTGTGCAATCCGATAGTGAGATATAGGGGAGATTATTTGCAACTAAATGACCTCTGATGACCCCATTGCCGTGTCCCTAAGAAGTTCATAGATGGATACCGCAATCGAAAACGGTAGATTGGAAGAATCTTGGTTGAGGGGCTCGTGGCTAAGTGTAAGCCATACGGTTTGACCGATAATACAGGTTAAGCCGCGCTCGCCGCGGTTGGTCCGTGGATGGGTGACCATTTATAACATACCGAGACCCCTCCGTGTTTCGGAAAGCACGTTAAACAGTAGGTCCCGGCTGTCATACATAGATCTTTGGCAGTCGTTAAGTCAATTCTGACAACCAGTCTTACTATGGGATACTGTGTTTCCCAGTAAAATGGGTTGTGGAGGTCAGATAGGCAGTCGCTTCATGTAAAAATACGGTATTCAGCTGAATCTGGTAAGACTGGTAGCCGACCCCAACATAGTTGGGAAAAGGCTCGGGAGATGATGATGGAAGAATCTTGGTATAGTAAATGCCTTCACGCATCAGCAAAGGCAAAGGCCTATGTACTATTTTTTAAACGACTTCAAAAAATGAGGAGGTACTTAATTCGACTGTATTTTTTATGATTGTTACCACAGAACTTTTACTGGGTGAACAAATTTTGATGATTCTTTTTTTATTTAAAAGCTGGTGCTTACCGTGTGGTCCCATTTTATTTTGGTCCAGTTTTGACAGTGGGAGCCATAAGAAATAAATAAAAGACTTATTTTGAAGTGGTTTTTTTCTTGTCAGAATAATTATTGTTTTATTAAAAGTATTAACTAAAAAATAACTAGCATAAACTTTTAAAGGAATTAAGACCCTATAAAATAGAATGGACAACAATAGTTCCTAAATCGGGTTAGGAATGTTCTAATTTAACCGGGAATGCCTGACAATTAACCTTTTCACCCCACGCGTTACTTAAACTATGACTCGCCGACATGCAACTAACTCGGGATTAATCGAGATTTTAGTTCAGTTAATTCAAACAGACTATATTCTAATTCATACAGAAAACTTAACGAAATATAGTGTCAATTACAGTGATTCTTAAAATAAAAACATTATTTGATACGTGTAGAACATGTATTAAATCAAATAATCAAGGTATATATTTTAACCGACATACCTATTATAAAAGTGCGAATATATCTCTGTTTTTAAGACACGATGAATAAAATTTATTTAAACTGTGTGTGGGTATATCTGGCCTTGTCATCATAGCATCGATTGAAAGGAGCCTCCACGAGCGGTGTTAACACAAATCATATTGCGATTTCCAAACATCCGGCGCACCCTGGCCAGCTAGCACCCGGTAACGCAGAGTCTAGCTGACTAATCCTTTCACCACGATGGTAGACTCAAGCTCTTATCAGAGCCATAACCAACGGCCCTTCTCAGGGCCAAACCACATCACATTGTCGATCATAGCATCCAAACGGATGGACCGACCATGCTGATTTCTTTTTGAAGACTCGACTACCGGATCTTTCTGTACTACATTCTATTCAGCTGAATCCGTTGCGACTGCCAACCCCAACATAGCTTGGAAAAAGGCTAGGAAAAAATATCACAACTAGATGTTCTCGAAAAAAAACATTTAATGTACTCTACGATCAAGTCACGTCTCTCAGTGTCTACAGACTGTAGGCGCTTGTCATAAACAGACAATATAATATAGATCGTCTTAAGGTCAACGACCTCATGTCTCAATTATTCAATAAACGCCTGTTTTTACATTACTTTGAAATAAGTCGTGTCATACCGACGTAAGTTAAAAGATCGATAGAAAACAGATTCATTTTTTTTCTAGATTTTGCCCCAACCACCCGCGTGGTTTTCTATTATCGAAGCAAAAATGATGACGGGTAGACTGGGGTGGTGCTCGTTTTGACAGTAGCTGTTACTCGTTGTATCTTCATATTATTTTGGATTATATTTAGATTTACGCAATATGAGCTCACTTTCTCTTGAGGTCTACGTCTGTCAAGACGAATATTACTTGACTGCCTGTGACCACGAAACCTGCCAAATAACTAAAGGAACTAATATTCAAATAAAGCAAGAGAATCCATTTTAAAAGTAGATTAACCTTAGAATTCCGATTTTTATTATTGCGACTACTACTCTTAACGAAATATGTATCAACAATATGTTAAGTTGGTGCTGAAACTTAAATCTGTACTCTATTTTAGACTACCTGTATAAATAGTCTTTATGCATAAAACCAGCCATTAAAGCTTATAATACCGATCTCTGTTCCCAGATGATTCCAGAAAGAATCGACGCCATTATACATTATTTAAAATTCAGCTTAGAAATCTCCTTAATATTTGAATTAAAATTGCAGGATAAAAGACCATGTAAATAGATCCATATATTTCATAAATGTGATCTTATTTTATTACTACATATGAATTAAATGATTATTGAAATTTAATTTGAGAAAAGACAGATATTTCGAACATTAAAACTTGATAAATGATACATTTTATACCTAGGTTAAAAAAGTGCACAATGGGGTCAGTAACCCGACAAAAATGGTCTAGACAAACAGTCTAGTTTGTGCATCCTGGTCATCCATTTTATGTATTATTCATTTTTTTTATAAAAGGAAACAACCAATAAAAATATGAAAGAGAAACTACCTATTTCATGTCAAAAAAATGTCGTTAAAATGTACAATAGCTTGTATACAGAGTTAATACCATAACGACTATTTAAAATTTCTAGACAAAAAATAGCTAAAGTCACGCACGTGTTCAGTTAGTCCTACCCAGTTTTAGACATTTGTTTGCTAAAAATAGGCTAACAAACCTTCAAAATTAGCAAATGAATTGGACTTACCGTGATAAAACCTCATTACTTAAAACTCACGGAAAAACGGAGACAGCATATTACAAAAAGTACAACAAAAATTTCACAACCATTTGATAAAAAAACAAAAACTAAATAATCCACAAATCCAACAAATAACAATGTATTACTAAATAAACAAAGGACGATCACAAAATCACAAAACCGATCACAAAATCACAAAATCGATCGCAAAAAAAAAAACCTACACAAAAAAACACATCGTTATACTTACAGACTAGAAACTGGAATTCCCGTGTAATCCAAAAACAGCACAACACATAAAACCTTTCAAAATGTTTTAATTTAAACACTATTTGCGGGACGCGAGAGACAAGCGTTCGGGGCAACGATGCGAGCGCGACTGCTCCTATGGTAACGTTTAGCTGAGCCCTTTTATCCTATAGATGATTGAGTGATATCATTTGAAAGTAATTTCGTAAATAAAAAAATTATCATTAAAAAAAATAAAAAACGCCTGCCATGTCAAAAAAAAATTGAAAACAAGTCAAATATTTGCAGTCGGGGGACCTGTAATGAATTGTTCCAAGTAACCGACCCCGACTGCAAATATTTGACTTGTTTTTTAATTTTTTTAATTATAATTATTTTATTGTATTAGATTGTTCATCGTTCTCTTTTACATGCAGACCATAATTGTTAGTCATTTGTTTAGCTTTGCATTTTTGTATTTTGCTAAATATCGTGTATTGAAGGTTTATTTATTTGTAAAAAAGGGAAAGTACATGTTTGAGTAAATACCCAAGTGTAAAAAAAATATGTTGGTAACATTTTCAATGACTCATGTACAGCCATGAAGGTTTTATTTAACATTTACTTACAGTACATACATAGTACACATTAATATACATATAATACCTCCATAGCAACGTATATGCTAAAGTAATGTGTTTTCATCGTCATCCCCTTATGTGTAAGTGTTTGCAGTAGAGTGTTGGCAGTTCAGCTTTCACTGTATTAGGATTGCGGCGGTATTACGTATCATGAATAGCAGAAACGACAGCAAAATTTGCGCAATTATTGCTGTTAAATTAATAATCTGTATTACGTATCGCGTAAGAGAGCAAGCGTGGTGATCAATGCCCGTGCCTTCTCTATATGGGAAGAGGCCTGTGCCCAGCAGTGGGACGTTTATAGGCTGGATTATTATTATATTATTACGTATCACGATAATACAAATGAGTAATTAGTGTCGGGAACAACTGTACTGCTGTAAATAGCAGTAAATAGCTGTAAATAGCTGCCGTAACAGCCATAAAAACCACAGGTTATATTATGGCATACAGGCTAACTTACCCAACATTGTCGAAGATATAATAATTGAATGTCAATCTACATATTTTGATTTCAACTCATACATTAACTTCCAACAATAATGTGTAACAAATTCAATAAAGTTCTATTCGAGTATAGTCAACAAGAAAAAACCAAAATCAGTTTCCGAATGATAAATTCGATCGCAAATAAATCTTACGTACACAGCAGTTTTCTGAAGGATAATTGATGAATCTCCTTTAGAAGCGGTTATTTTTAGAACCTGAGAGTCTTGGTTTAAATACACGTTTTAATTATAGTTGTTCCTATTCTATTTAAGGTATTATAATACTACAGTTTTGGTTTTCTGTCTCAAGAGAATAAAAAGCAACCCTTAAGGATCACTTGTATGTCTGTCCATTTGATGTATACAAGATTATTTTCTTAAACTGAATATTTTAAGTGCATGTAACTATGTATGGAAATTCTTCTGCGACCACGCATTTCCGTAAAATTCTGTATAATGGTTAGTTATGTATATAGAATAAAGATACGATGAGGATAACGTAGTTTCTTTTTAAAACGAATTATAAACAGTATATTCTTAAATACTTTTAATTTCGTTTAAATTAAAATAAGGATTAGAAGATTTCTCTCGCCGTACACAGCGCTTAGAGGCATTTCACTTTAACATGCAACAAGCTCACAGTAAGAGTGCAGTAAGTAATATTGTGAAGTCAAGCTTATTTAATTAAATAACATAACATACCATCACGCCTGTATCCCCGAAGGGTTAGGCAGAGGTGTACCAATGTACACCCACAGTTCGCCGGTATGTTTTAGATCCCATGTAATAGGGGGCGAGCCTATTACCACTAGCCGGGCACAAATCCAAACTCCGGCCTGCTACTGAGAATTTCATAGAAAAACCCAATAACACCTTGGTCGACTTGGGAATCGAACCCAAGACCTCTAGCGTAGCAGTCGCGCTTAGCACCACTAGGCCAACGAGGCAGTTTTTAATTAAATACCGTGAGAATGTAAACTGCTGTAAACCTAGGTAGAACCTAGTTTATATATAATTCACACGGAATGGATAAGGACCTTGTATACAAAAAATACTGTACAGAAGAAACGGTTACTTGCAAGTTTATATTCAAGAAAAGTATTTATTTATTTCTAAAAGCGATTAAACATATCGCATTATTTTAAACTAGTAAAATATCAGCGAATATATGACATACAACTTTAATAATCTTTTTTTATCTGCTTAGTAGAGACGTAGTTATAATCAAGTACATATTTTAGTAGGTATCATTATTTAACAAAAAAAAAGACTATGTACCTACTTATTCTCACTTCTTGTTTTCGTGTTGATGGTAGATTTATTTTATAGTAAAGTACATGGGTCTAATATGCTGCTACATTATTATTCTCACTTTGTTTGATTGTTTATAATCAAACGTAAATAGATACATGATCTATTTCTTTTTACATACTTTTAATATATAACACAGGAAATCCATAGCAATATCCATGACTCCTTAATAGACATTGACTTAATAGACACTGGTATGGCTATCAAGATTATACATCCTGTTCATCACGTCGCAAATACTACACTTTAGACTAAGAAATAAAATCTTTAAAACATACCCGTCTAGATATACATATATCCACACAATTTGCACTTGAGACCTAGCTGCATCTAGCTCGAAACTAAACTCTGGAGGCGTTAGAATAATGTGTGTCATTTGCAGCACCATGAAGGTTATAACAGTAAGTCTAGTTGACGTCTTTGCCAAGCAAATCTAGACTTTATTGCGACTATCTTGCAAATTGCAGGTACTGTAAGATCTTACGGGCAGTTGTAGAAATGCAGACATGGTCCTTTTTTATTGCTCACTCTTGTAGGTAGAACACAGTCTGGTAGTTTTATAATCAAATATTTTGCAAGATACCGCTTTTGGATATAGCAAGACGACGATGAGACATGAACAATGAAATTTGTATGTACTTTCTTTAGTTATTTGAAAACATTGAGTCACTGCCAGAAAAGTGAGAAAATGTAGAATCAAACTCAGCCTTTATCCTTCTTGAAGCCAACCAAAAATCAGTTAAGATTGGGTAGTAAATAAAATAGTTACAAAAGTTCGGTTAAAAACAACAAGACTTACAGTTAGTAATTAAAAGTCAAATGACGTACCTAAATATAGTTCTTCAAGTTTTACGATACATAATATTTGACAGTCATTAAATAATTACAAAAACTATTTAAATACAGCTTATCGATTGGGACTGGACGTTGACCCCAACACAGCTTGGGAAAGGCCTTAAAGTAACCAGGACACCGAAGAAAAATAAACATAATTTTCAAGTTTCTGTAGTAAAGTAAAGCATCTTATTCAAAGGACTGCAAGCTAAGTTTTGTCATAATAAAGCTGTAAGCAACACTTGACGCTAGTTCACAGAACCGTGGTTAAATTAACTAGGTTTAAAAGAGACCACAAGACTCGTGTAGCTCGTTAACGTGGTTTTCTTGACTCCATAAATTAAATAAAAACATTTATTTTAGACATTTTTTATTGTAAGGCCCAGACGGACATGGCGCGCGGACTGGTCCACGTTTGGCCTTAATAGAGAAGAATAGAAGCAAGGGATGGAGCCCTTTGTCCAGCAGTGGGACGGGTTAGGCTAAAAGTACTATAATAAAAATTACTATAATATTTTAATTTTTGTTTTTCGCACATTTTACCTTGCAAGTTTTCTAGTGGCTTACTGACCAGATTTTATTAAAAATGCATTCTGCAATCTAGCGCATCGACGGGTTGCAGATTACAGTGCAATTTCTTTCCTATTCTGAAGCCACACTGATCAATATTTTACCTATATAAAGGTTACAGGTGTCCAACATCATTTAAATCAAAATTTCATGGCAAAAGCATATTATTATGTTAAGTCCTTATATGCCTTAAATAAACGGTTGTTGACACACAAAGATAATATCAATATTTGCATAAACTCCTCAATAATAAAAACTAAACATAAATGTATAAAAAAAATATCTCCACCAGAAGTGTTCAACGATCTTTATTTAAAGCCAGTGACACCGGGATACATACAACCTCTATCCTGTTACAAACATCACAAAAATATTTCCTACGTCCTACCCTCAAAACGAGAATTACGTTAAGGAACCCCTTCCGTGTCGCATCCCTATTTTGGGGGTAAAATTGTCCCTTGAAAAGCGAATATGATGGCAGTCATATTTTATTTGATCGCGAATACTGCATGGGCCTCTAGGAGATAAAAATGTGGGGTTTTATGCATGTTTTTGTGATGGTTACGTTTTTGTGCCTCATGTAAAACATCGGTGAATAAAGGACTAGATCAGTTTGTGGTAATCTTGTAAGCGAGACTCAGGGTTTTTATGTGGCTATGGATATTATGTTTGCTCCTTTCAACGTGATATATTTTTTACATGAAGTTTTATCAGAAGGACAGATAGATACTGCCTTGTTACCATGTACAAAAAAAACAAAGATTAATTAAAAACCGTCAAGATGACGAACAATAAAATCAAGGAAAAAAAAACCTTAAAAATAACCCGTTTTGTGGACAGTATATAACAGTTAAGAACATAAACTAAGTATGTAATGGTAAAATAAATAAATTAAGCAATCGGAAATGACAATCTCAAAATTGCCTTACAAAAAACAGATCCACGCAAATTATAAAAAAATAATTGACAAAAAACTAATTGCTCCAACAATCTACCCTCTTCAAGATTGGCGATTAAAATACCCTTGAGTGCCACAAAATCCGCCGTTGGAAAATATTTCCATAACGTTAGGTTAACCCCTAATCGAGCCGTAACGTTCACAAAGAATCCGGCCAAGCGATCCCGGAATCAATCAATATTCGATTCTCTGAACATTAATGGATCGTTTATACTGATATAAAACGGTATACCAATGACTTTTAGGACGAAATGCTACTTCTAATATTATAAATTGCAAACGTTTGTCAAGTATAGATTTGATATATATATTTTTTTTAATGCGGACAACATACATACAACGACATACATTGCTCTGAACCCAAAGTAGCTAATGCACTTGTGTTATGGAATTCAGAAACAACGAAGCTACCACAAACACCCAGACCCCAAAACAATGTAGGAAAGAGGATTTCTACATTGACCCGACCGGGGATCGAACCCGGGACCTCAGAGCTAGCGGCACCTTGAAACCGGTGCGTACGCCACTCGACCACGGAGGTCGTCTCGGATCTTCACGCATTAATCAGTTAACTGATTGGGATTTTTGGCACACAAGTATATAGTCCACTTTCAAATCTGAAAGAAAGAAAGGAGTGAATGCTGAGATGACGAGTTGTAGAGGTGAATGGAAGCTGAATACGCATTGCGCCGACCACAAATAATTGGGAACAGGGCAGGGAGATGATGATACACTTTCAATTCTGATCAGTCTAGGGCTAAATATAAAGCTGGTTAATTGTGCTAGCTAATTATATTATACATCTTGCACATCTAATTAAAGGTTCTGAATAAGTGAAGAGTCGTAGGAAGAGTTGTTTGTTGACGATGATGATACATTACATTGACCATCCCTTTGCATAGCTACCTGTTTTCGCTTACATCGGTAGCTTGCTTAACCATTGTTCTCAAATGCCATAAATCGCCATTGATATTTGATAGTAGTTAACTTACTAAAACTTATATATCACTCTGTATTCAGCAATTTCTAGAATTTAAGCGTCTTTCACTCCTAAACACTATCATGCATTAAATGCAATTTATATCATCAATAATGAACTTCACACATTCCCTCGCATGCATTGAATATAAGAACACTACCCATTAGGGATCAAAAGCTTAACATTATGTATGTCTGGTCACTGAGCTGGAATAACGCCCTAATTACCCTCAATGACACGCATGGGATGCGATGCCGCGCCTGTGCGATTAGGTACTGTGTTCGTTCTAGGTTCGTTAGTACGATCTAGGATTATATTAAAATCATTTGCTCAGCAGTAACACCCTTTTATAAAATTATATAGCATAATTAAAAAAACGACGCTATTGACACAGTCATTTATAAAAACAATACAGAAACATCGTTTTATAAACAATTTAAGTAATAAATGATTTCAAATACAGAAAATAAAATTACTAATATGGACCTCTTCGGAGATAAATCGATGAAAAAAAAATTTGGTCCACATTTGCCGTAGATATTGCATAACATACATACAAAAAAACTTAAAAAAACGCACAGACTTTTTGAGAACCTCCTCTTTCTGAAGCCGGTTCAAAATACTTAACAACATCCTTAGTAACATCACGAACTCTTACTTTATTTATGCTAAAAAAAGAATTGATCACTCTCAGACCTTTGTCAACATGACAGCTACAACAAAACGTTTACTACAGACAGCAAATATCGACCGACCGCCATATTGCAACATTTAAGATAACTTCAGTGCGAGAAAGAGATGACGCTATACAGGCACCTAGCTCTATCTCTTTCTTCACCGAACTACTTTTAGTTTTCGTAGTACGGACAGACGAACCGTGTTAAGGATTGTAGGTTCGATTTTCGCTCTGAATAAATGATGGTATTTGTTTCATGAAAAATGTATGTACTGTGGGTTTAGGAATATGAGCTGGAATAGAAAATACAAGATCCATATATTATATTTACATTTACAATTCAAAAGAATTTTATTGATAGGATTTTTTCAATAAACGGCATAAAAATAAATAGCTCAATATAATTTAAAGGTCAAAATACAGCCTTTTATTCATATAAATATGGTGAGGAAAATACCTTAGGTAAAAATATTTTTTTAGAGCAATGGCTTTGCGAAATATAAATAAAAGCAGTAAATAAGAATATACATTGATGCAATTTTGAAATCAGACGTAAATTGACAAAGACAATTTCCATTGGAGGCAGCCTTGACATTGTTAGGTACATCAGACACTCCGTACCATATTTTGTTAGGTAGGATATTTCCCATGTTCCTAATAAGAGAGATCTATTTACTTATTTTTACTTTTCCTTACATATAGGATGCTACAAAAATGCGTATTAAATTTTCTATGGTAAGGCAATTATTTTTTGGATTTTCCCGAAGGTCTTCTCGGCGAAAGTCATTTCCATGGGTAGAAGCATTATTTTAAATATGGCTTCGCATTTCCGTCGCATCCTGTATAATCATAAAACTGGGTGAAGTTATCACCATCATTATCAACCTTCATAAACCAACTCTGGACAACATCCTATATATCTACCTAGCCTTTTCCCAAACTATGTTGAGGTCAGCTTCCAGTCTGACCAAATTCACCTGAATACAGTATTTTACATGACGCGTCTGCCTTTCTGACCTCTACAACCCATTTTGCTTTGTAACACAGTATCTCATAGTAAGACTGGTACTAGTCTGAACAATATCCTACAGTTATACCATAACAATATCACCACTTTTCTGTATCTTGCTAGTAGACTAGACTAATATCCATAAAACCATTGACTTCTTAAACACAAACCGCAATAACCATGAAAATAATGCATTAAACGCAGCATTAAAAAGTCAGAAAGCTCAATACATGGAACACGCATTACGTGAAATCCACATCTACGAGTGAACACGACCAAACAAAATTATGACAGTACTGCGACTTGTACCACGAGACGCAAAGCGACAGGAATTAATATTAAGTTATAAGTCCCAGTCAAGTCGAACATGTATTTTTCTGATGGCGCCACACTGTCTGCCGTCGTATTTCTGCGATCCGACCATGTGTGTGTGTTCGATGGAATAATAATAGAGTTTGTATTGTACCTGAAGTTACGTTAATGATTAGTACAGCTTGCTGTTCTTTTATGTGCTAGGTAACTAAGGTTTTTTTAATAGAATTTATAATATAATAATAATATTCCGGGACAACTCACACACGGTTATCTGATCCCAAGCTAAGCAGAGCTTGTGTTATGGTAACCAGACAACTGATAAACATACTTATATATTTCTAAATACATACATATTATAGATAAATTTAGTGCAGTGGAAGTGATTTTTTAAGTTATAACGTAGATACAAATCTTTATGAAAATATGCTTATTTACATACCACTAAAATAATATGACGGGCTAACATGTTGCCTATTTTTTCACATGTTGCCTGTTTATGTGTCTGGTGAAACAAAAACTGACAACCAGTCGCGGAATTTGACCCAATTGTTATGTTTATCTGCTTTTTCCTTATCGAAAACATAGTCCACTTTCTGTCTTACGCTCCCCTAGACAAGTGACATTTCTACAAGCGTAAACACTGATCGATTGAATCGCTACTTTGTATGAAAGTAAATAGTCTATGTCAATAAGTAACCGAAAAAAAAACACATATTTGACCAATTTCTAGCTTCATTAACGATTGCAGCAATATAACTTGTGAAAACTGTTTTCATGGTACCGAATCAATTTATAACGATACGGTGCGTCGTATACCGTGGTACAGGCAGGCGGGGAGCAAATTCTCGCTCGAGACGTGATGGCGGCGCAAAATACAGACTAATGAAAATGGACAATGGGAATTATTCTTTTTGTGGCTGGCATTTTTCTTGCTCCATTCGTTAACGGTTGTTGCTTGTGTGTTTTTGTGTTAGGGATTCTGTTTGGCAGGTTTTCGTTTGCTCAGTTTGGTTTTGGAAGTAAATAATATAGTAAAATTGTACTCTAAACTAAAAGGAATCGTTTTAACTTTTAGCTATTTTACTCAACTACTGCAGTCCCTTAGTGTTTAGAGTAGAAAATAATAAGTCTAGATTAGCCAGATGTGAAGGTGAATTGTCTTTTTGTTACGCCCATTTAAATAGAAAATCACTGAAGTATTTTTTATTACACTACATGACATCGCTCTAATATTTGAAAAGCAACAATCAAAAACTTCAGATTTCTATCAACAACAATAGCCGTAGGCAAGTACAATCCCTTTCTATAAGTCACATAGGTCTATGGCGATCGCCCGGTGACGGTTGCCTAGCAACCAGCGATCGTTCCCTCGACGCGACGCGACCAGCACTCTGCTTTCGTTGCGTACCTATTTTGAATTTTTTAATCTACGCTCTCGCACATTTTGAAATATGGCCGCTCTATAATTAAAATTGACGTTCGCTGTCACTGCTGTCATTTGAACATTTGAATATAGAATAAATTATTTTTTTATTGGTCGTTGGAGGTAATTAGTGTTTCTGGTTTTAATGGTTTGTGATTTAAACGCTGTTGATAATTTTCTTTTTATTTAATGTTTCATTAATTGGATTACACCATAGAATATACTTAAGATTTAACAGACTGTTATTGTAAATTTGAACTACAGAATAGAATAGTAGTAGTTCTATATTATACTTATATCTTGGATATACCCAAATCTATAATATAGCACAAAACACGCCTGCCATGTAAAAAAAATTATAAACAAGTCAAATATTTGCAGTCGGGGTCGGTTACTTGGGACAATTCATTACAGGTCCCCCGACTGCAAATATTTGACTTGTTTATAATTTTTTTTACATGGCAGGCGTGTTTTTTAATTTTTAATTATATTTTTTTTATTTAATACCTTTTAGTGAACAACAAAAAAACATGACACAACACAAAAAAAAAATTCGTTCGGAACCCTTTGCAGGCGATTTCGACTCACACTTGACCATTTTTTAATGTCCACATAGCCTATGTCACTCGGGATAACTCAAAGCTTCTAATGATACCACAAACATTGAAATCGGTCAAGCCTTTTAGAAGTTATGGTGGAATAAAGAAACTCACAAACATACATACATACATACATACCTACATACCTACATACATACATACATGAACCCTGAAAACATAACACTCCTTTTTGGGCAGTCGTGTAAAAAAAGGTCAATACTCTTAAAACTACTGAGTTACATTAGTCTAGTTTGGCTTCATTTCAACGCTCATAAAGAGAGTATAATATAATCAGAATTTATTATGTCACATACGATGTTCTATGCCAGCCTTATATAAGATCTTAGCTTACTATAAGCCTACAATAGCCAAAAACTATCTAGTCTTCGGTCGCCATTTTTTACTTATGTATATAAATAGTAATCTGCGGTTTGCAGTTACATACTTTGCTTACTCCAATATCTTAAGCTAATATTCCTTCTTTCCAATCTGAACAATTTATTTACAAATTATATAGTTTATCAAAAAAGTTTTTTTTACAAAATCACGCAAGTATTTATATAAATACTTCCTTATGCCTTCTATCTAGCCATTTCCCAAGCTATTTATATACATATATGTATATAAACATAACATCTTGTTTCATCCATTCATCCAGTGTCACGGGTATCGTACGTTACATGGAGCGACTGCCTATCTGACTTTCACAGTCCATTTTACTAGGTAACACAGTATCCCATGGCAAGACCAGTCGTCAGAATTGTAACGACTTAACGACTCTGTTTAGGAATATTTTCATTCAAAATCTCTTCTTAAATATCCAATAATTATAGCAATTTATTTCCGCAGCAGTTCCCTGATTATCCGTTTATATTAATATCTATTATTAGAAAAGTTATTCTTACTTGATTAATTTGTCGCAGTAATAAGACATCTTACCGATTCCCGGAAAATTATTTTCGACTTTTCTTTGTAATTGACTAACAATTGATTGTTTCTTTATTTCGAACATTTTCTTTAAATAGATAGATACTATTTAAGGACAGATTTCGTGAAACATAGATAGATATAACACCTTTTTCTTAAATAGAAGCTATTTTTGTACACGAAATTTTCTTTTTAGCTCTGTAAGTAACAAGTAAGGCTTATGTTATTTATTTTTTGTTCGTAAGAACTGTTTTGGAAAGACTTTTTTATTTAAGTTTGTCGTGCTCTTATACATTTATTTTTGGCATATATACCTATATATAGATAGGGTATGATATAAGAAAGAATCACAATAATATTTTGCGACACTCATACAGAGTTAAATGACTGAAATATTTTACGAAAATCTGTAATTTTCAACGCTTTAATAAAACCCAGTAAATTTCAATAACAGCACACTGACAAACAGACATGGCGTCCAAAATTGAAAATACATCAAATAATTTGCACGGATTTCGAGGGTAGTCAAACAATTGCGAACCAACAAACGAAATAATTAAACAAATTATTTGCATGCAGCCCGGAAGCGGAACAATTATCGCCTGAATCAAATGAGGACTTAAAATCTTTTGTTATATTCATTTGAATACAAAATGGAAATAAGAATATCAACTCACAATTTGTTATTGTGGTTTATTATTATTTAATACGGAATATCACTAATATTTATTAGTAAACTAGCTGTTGTCCGTGGTTGGTCTGTTATCTTTGCAAAAACTAGGCTCCGTCCTTTCTTAAAGTGACCTTGTACCCAAGAACGGACGTTGGCTACTTTTTGCCCTTTAGACGGAAAAACAGGCCGAAAGTTACTACCGCATTTATAATATTAGTAAGTATATCGTAAACAGTGACTTGACGATGGGTTGTCAAAATCAAATAGGCATTCGCTCTAATAAAATACGATATACAGCTGAATCCGGTAAGACTAGAAGCCGACCCCAACATAGTTTAAGAAAAGGCTAGGCAGAAGAAGGTGTTTTATACAGGGTGTCAAGAAACCCCTGTCCGATCCGTTAAGGTGTTGTTAGGTATCGATATCTGGTTACAGAAATGTGGAAAAAGAATGGAAAAAAAAGAAAAAAAATTATAACCTAATCAAAAAATTTTTCTCAAAAGTCGAGAGAGAGTGTCGGCGTTGTCACAGATGATACCTAATTACCAAACAAAAGGCCCCCAAAAATACCGACGAAATTGGTGTTGTAGTTTTTGTTTTATTCTCAAATTTAGGGAATTTCGGGGCAAAAAATAGTTATTTCAAAATCCATTATTATTGTTTCTGTCATGAATTTTCCAAATTTGATATTTTATTTGGTCATGTGATTGTGAACCCTCTATGACCCTTTCGGGTCGGACAGGGCTTTCTTAACACCCTGTATAGTGCAGATACATTTAACATAAAAGTAGCTGATATGTATGACGGGCCTATTGGTCTAGTGGTTAGCGACCCTGACTGCTATACCGGAGGTCGTGGGTTCCATTCCCACCCAGGACAAATGTTTGTATGATGAGCACAATAATTTGTTCTGGTTGTCTGGGTGTAATTTATCTATAATATGTATGTATTTAGAAATATATAAGTATGTTTATCAGTTGTCTGGTTACCATAACACAAGCTCTGCTTAGCTTGGGATCAGATAACCGTGTATGAGTTGTCCCGGAATATTATTATTATTATTATAGCTAATATTGTATTAATGTACGCTAAGCTACTTTCGTCGATTTTATATGCAAAAAGGCTTTTATAATCTAATAATACGGCGCTTTTAGTTTGAAGCGAGGTTCCCAGAAAACGCAGAGATGAGAATATTTAAATAGAATTAGGTATTACTAAAAATATAGAGACCAAATTATTATTAATAATGCGTCAAACTACTAACCACTTATTTAGTTATATTATTAGTAAAATATAATATGGTACAGCCTTGCAAGAAATTTAAATTCAAGTTATTGTTTAAAACAATCCAATTATATTTGACACGTAAGATACATGCACGATCAAGGCGCTGCTACGCAAAATGTAATGCGTCGTCCGGTTTCCACAATGGCAATAGTCCTACTTTAAGAACTGGCACTGGTAATAATGAAACAACAAAAATAAATTTTACTGCTTAGAAACATAAGTGAAGACCTCCGTGGTCGAGTGGCGTACGCACCGGTTTCAAGGCGTCGCTAGCTCTGAGGTCCCGGGTTCGATCCCCGGCCGGGTCAATGTAGAAATCATCATTCTACATTGCCTCGGGTCTGGGTGTTTGTGGTACATTCGTTGTTTCTGAATTCCATAACACAAGTGCTTTAGCTACTTACTTTGGGTTCAGAGCAATGTATGTGATGTTGTCCGCATTTATAAGCTACGAATATACAGCGACACTTTTTGCAACACAAGTGTAGGACTTATAGAGCAAACAGTCGGGCATTTGAGACGAATCTAACAACACCTGTTAAGCTTAGATCCATCTGGCTATAGAGAAAAAATATACATACATACAAACATACATACACTCGGAATACCTAACCCTCCTTGCCGCAATCGGATAAAAACATCAAAACAAAATTCCAATAAACCAAAATTAAATAATACACACGCACCAACAACAACTTGTAGTTTTAATTCAATAGAAATGAATTAATTATAAAACATGGACGCGTGTTGTTCGCGTTATAACTTCATATAAAAATACAGACTTTTTTAATTTAATTCTCATTTGCACGTTAATTAAGATTTATGTTCGAGATAAGGTGCTCTGAAGGCAGATCGTTGTTTTTCCTCGGTTCTATAATTACAATATGCTATTTTATTGAATTCGAACGATGAATAATCGAATGACGATTGAAATGTGCGCTGATGACGATATTGTTATTGAGCGTAGAGGTATTTTGAGAATTATATATAGGTGTGTAGAATTATTTTGAGTTGAGTAACAATTAAATACCGTTCACAAATTAAAATTAAAAGAATCAATCAAATAAAGAAAGATGCAGACAAGTACGATATACTCCATTGTATTTACTATTATTGATTATACATAAATGTAAAAATAATCCGAATTTAATGTAATATGGATCCACTTCTAAAGTATACCCTTTCGATGACAAGAAAAATTAATAAAATCGAACTACAATTGACATAGATATCGCGTAATAAACATACAAAAAAACACACAGTTTAATTGAAAACTTCCACCTTTTGTAGTCGGTAAAAAATATTAAACATAACTGTATATTCTAAAAATCAAGATTTTAAAGTAGCATGAATAACAACGCTCTACACTTTTCATAAAATATCATATCCTGCTAATGAAAAAGTACTGAGACAAAGTGCAATCTAGACGACACTCAACTGATCTATATTAAATACAAAAATATATAACGCTAAAGAGCTAGCTAATTGTCGTGGTGGCGCGCGTAGCGGTTCAATGAACGGATTTGTATGCACAAGGTTGCAGGTTCGAACCCAGGCAAGTACCTTTGTGGCTTTTTCAAAAGTTAAATGCACTTTCTTAATTATTCTAAGACACTTCTGACAAACGGTGAAGGAAAACATCGTGAGGAAACCTGGATTCCAAAATTTGGGATTTGGAATCGTCAATCCGCAGAGAGCAAGCGTGGTGATCAATGCTCGTGCCTTCTCTATATGGGAAGAAGCCTGTGCCCAGCAGTTGGACGTTTATAGGCTGGATTATTATTATAAAGAGTTTGAGCACTCTTATATCTACAAATACAAAATGTGAGTCAGGTTTTGAAAATCTTTTTGCATTTGGCAACCCAGTTCTCAAGTAAGGTTATAGACTATTTAACATCAAACAATCAAGAGAGATATAAAGTAATTTCAACCTTTCAAAATGTCTTGATTTCATTGTCATTATTTAATTTTGATCACCTCTTACTCTCTTTTATATTCCGCTTTCCTCAAAAGGACGCAAATAACAATTAACACTTAATTAAGTTCGTTCGTTTAATCCCAAAGTGTAAACTTATTCACCTAAAGTTGCGTCAAAACCTTACAAAATGAGCTTTATAATACAAATTGTTGGAGTATTTCCATGCATTCGTAATAAATATTTAGATTTTTCTAGAGACGGTAGATTGTATTGAAGTTTAAATACTAATTAAATTAAGTTGGGTTCCTAAATAGAAATTAAGAGGATATGAAAGGTAAGGAGTAAATACTCATGAACCCACTGCTTCAGAACACATGAAATCCTCATGATCTGAAGCTGCTTCAGATATTTTAGTCCTATATTATTCCAGAGTAATCGTAAATATGATGTTTTTATCTTATAAAAGTTGTTACTCAACATAATTATGTTTTTGTAGATAATGTAATTTATCAACATTGTGTTACCTATATAATTTAATATCTATTTCAAATTTTATTTATGTTTTAAGCAAACTTATGGAAAGATTCAATGATATTGTTACCGTCGCTCGTGCAATATCCGTCTTCAAAAAGATATTAATTATAATCCGAGAGTTAATTAAATTTTGAGAGAACCTTATTTAGATAAGTACTTAAATACCTATCTTTAAAGTATAAAGCTGCTACCAACCTCTTTACGTAATATCAATCACGAATTTTGAGCACATATTGTTATGTTAGCAGTAACACGACATTAATAAAGCAATGTATACACAATTAGGAACATTTACCATAAATAAAATTGGAAAAACTTCATATTACTTGCTCGTAACATGCATTTGTAGAAAGACGTATTTACTACTGACGTGTAATCACGCATTTTTTTCAAGTTTCGTGAATTCGTGTCAAAAAAAAATTGTTTATTTTAATTCGAGCCTCTGGCCAACTGCAAAAGTGATCAAAAAGGTAATTAAAAATATTCAAATATCGATTTTAAAGTTCGAATGTTCGATAGCGATTTATTTTCTTCTTTGACATATTGATTCGTATCGTAAAAGTGGGTCAACGTGATACTTTTAATTGAAGTACAATGACTACGAAACTATAGATCATATAGACACATTACATATCTATCGCAGTATCAATGATTTAGAAGGTTTTATTTTCCCAATAATAAGATACTAATTTTATAACTAGAATTAACATTTCCTTCTCTATTTGGGAAGAGGACCGAGCCCCGCAGTAGGACGTTTTTAGGCCGCTATTATTTTTAGCATTTAAGTAGGTAATACAGATGACATAGTGTTTTTAAGATACTTTTTTAAGTAGGTAAGCCTATTTGTATTCTGCCTAGTTTAATTAATAGGTATGAAACTACAGACTATTCTTTTTTTACATTTCAGATAAAAGAAGCTCCAATAAAAATGCTCCGGTCACCGACAGAACGTTGTCCAATAAAATATAGATTAATATAAATAAATCAAAATAATCCCAAAATCTAATTATAAAAAAAAAATAATTAGAACCTCATAAAAGTATAATTGAATTCTTATTAACATAACAATTAATTAAAAATTTAAAAATCTTCAAAATCTTTAGTTTTCACAGTTGTGGCCAGATTTCACGGTCGATTACTTTGCACCGTGCAATCATTAATAACGATTATATACGGTATTCAGTGGTTTTTTATATATAGTGCGTAAGGAGGTTTGCTCCATAGCGTTTTGTTGGGCTCGCAGCAAAATGAGGTGGATTGTCCTCTTGTCCCTGTGCCTCGCTGTCGCCATAGCTGCGCCGGCCGCTGCGGTGAGTACCACTGCTTTTTAACCGACTTCAAAACGAGGAGGTTCTCCTTTAGAGAGTGTTTTTAGGTACTTTTGTAATGCGAGATCTCTTCCAATTGTAGATCGATTTCTTGATAGAAGTTCCCAGAGATATATTTTCTAAGAAGGAATTGAATTTGATATTGACTGGCTTCTGTTTAATTCAAATTTAATGTCACTTACTATAAAATCTTTTTTTGCTTTAATGTGTCATCAATAAGAATTATCATTCTATATGACTTGAATTGCGCGGGAATATTGGAACGTCTTGGAAAGATATGTATATTTTGTGTGAAATATGTTTCATTTTCAATTAATTTATTTCTCGATTGTGAGTCGAAGACAGAATTAATTATTTTTAGCCTTTTTAGTAAAGTTTGAAATCGTTAGTTCTAGTTACGTATTAGATTTTCTTAGGTATAAGAATGGCATTAAATGAATAAGAGAAAATTGCTTTATTTTTAAAATGTGTAGTATGCAGAAAAACTCTTCATGTTATGTAGATTGTAGGTATTTATTTATGAAAACTTATGTCATATCCAATCGGAACTTTTTACCAATTATTTGGATACAATGTCTTTCCAGACCCTTAAGTTAAAATTATTATTTATTTTTTCCCATTTAGCCCAACCAGCAGAATTTGGGAGACCAGGTAATAATAATATAATTGATGATATAACTAGTTTTAATTCCACATTTATACCCGACTGCGCCCCCAAAAACAATTATTATTACATGACGTATTTCCGAACCATATTAGGCAGAATATAACAAAAAAAAAGTAGATAATACAGTCAATGTAAAGATATTAGTACTAATTATTATTGTTGCCGTTTTAAAAGCTGTCAGAGAGACCATTCATTTTCAGAACAGTACATACTTATCAATATTTGATGGACCCTGGATCAAATCTAAAAAAATGTCTGCCTTATTTTCTCATCAGCTCCCGAGCCTTTTCCCAACTATGTTGGGGTCGGCTTCCAATCTTACCGGATTCAGCTGAATTCCGTATTTTACATGGAGCGACTGCCTATCTGACCTCCACAACCCATTTTACTGGGGAACACAGTATCCCATAGTAAGACTGGCTGTCTGAATTGACTTAAAGATCTGCCTTATTTTCTGCCTAGCTTTAATTGACACTGAAGCAATTTATCAAACTGTTCGTTTTGTTATTTTTAATGGGTTTTTATTTAAGGATGTTTATTAATGTCATTGATTCATTTGTTTACAGCCAGAACAGCAAGCGCGAAGACGACTACAAAGGATTAGTTTAAAAGTAACTTCTAAATAATTTCTCCTTTTTCATCAGAACTGCAAATAACTGTATTTCCTTGTGTGATGATTGCGGGTTTGATAAAACTAAATATCACTAGAAACCCGTTGAAGTATTGTTCTATCTATTTTCTGACAAAAGATAGTTTTATAGATGTTACAGCAAAGGACACTTTTCTAATATTGTGTTGCTAATTTTACATAACTAAAAACTTAAAAAACTCATTCATCCCGCCAAGATGTGACAGCGGAAGCGCAGAGTACTACCTACCTTTTCTCGAACTGTTTTTCTTTTCGATGTAACACAATTAACGTTTTGGTAAATTGTGTCTAATCTGTATTACAAATGAATCCACATGTAATTTGATTCAGATAAGTGCCTATCTCTATATTTCATTCTCAAACATTTTTCATTTCCTCATCCGTCTTAATTTACGTTAAGGAGGACTTCTGAATTGATAAACTGTTTCCGTGTCAACATACAATTCCATCGTCTATTACAAAAAGGCCCTTCGTACACAAGGCGATTCAAGCCTCCAATATACGACGACTTTCGTCTCCAACGTCGCGTGCCTTTTAACGAACCTTTGATTTGTATGGCAGTAGTTGCTTGGAGACCAAAATCGTTGGGTATCGGAGACTTACGTCGCCTCGTGTACGAAAGGCTTAAGTTTTAATAAATATTCGTTTTACATAAATTCGTTTTACTTTTTTTGCTATTATCTTTCAGCTGGTTGAAGACCGGGATGACGACGATGTAAGTTGGACTTTTTAATACAATTATATAACGAACTTAAAGTAGATTTTGAACAAAACATAATGTGGAAGGTATTGTCCCTCCGGAATAGTGTTAGGAAAGCCACCAAAGACCTGGGGCCTGAGTCCGCTATTTTAAGTCAGTGAGTGGCGGGTTAATAAACGTTCCAGTGTACTTGTTTTTGTGCCTCATTTTCGTATTCAGATAAGAACAGTCCCTTGCAATCCTACAATGACAACAGTGGCAAGTAGGTGTATATTTGTCATTAAACTAAAATTATCTGAATACGAAAATTAGGCACAAAAACAAGTACACTGGAAAGTTTATTAACCCGCCACTCACTGACTTAAAATAGCGGACTCGGGCCCCTGTAGTTTCCCCATGACACGAATTATTTTTGTTGTAAAATAATTTTGAAATATTAAAGATACACAAAATAATGTATATTCAATATTTTATTTATTTATTTAACACTTCATGTACGATTGTACCTACTGTATGGCACATAGGCGGAATTAACGACAGAAGGCATTATTTTACAAGTGGTCTTGTAAAATATAGATAGACGTCCATACAAATTACGTGAAATTCCAACCCCTTATTGGAAAATCTATGGAAATGTTCTTGCAATTGGCGGTTACAATATAATGTTATTCAAATTGTTAATTATTTACAGGATGCACGCGATAGGGACGATGATGATGACGATGACGACGATGATCTGGTATAATCTTATTATTTTTAAAGTCTTGACTCTTATAATAACGGCCTTTAATCCCACTGCTGGGCACAGGCCTCTTCTCATGTAGAAAAGTCCCTACACATATAATACCGGCCTATAATCCCACTGCTGGGCACAGACCGCTTCTCATGTAGAGACTGGTCCTGATAAATATAACACTAACATTTTCGATTTGGGAAATTGAGATTAACAAAACCTTAGCTTGGATTTAGTTTTGTGATCTGTATTTTAAAATATATCATATTAAGTATTTAATGTAAAAAGTATATAAAACTACAAACTTTATTAAATTTCTTTAAAGTCAGTCTCTTTTTCATCAATAAATTATAATGATTAAAGTACTTTGTATAACTGTACTTTTGGCGGTAGTTTCTAATTATTATTTTTGGAACTTCTATATGTTGTATGTATGTTGTATTTATGTTTTTCTTCACTAACATAATCATAAAAACCTAGCATATACCTACAATATGTTAAAAAAACTCTGTCCGATTGTGAACTTAAGTTATCAAGAGATTGGTAGAGATCTATTTTATTTATGAAATATTTATATAATACTAGCTGTACCCGGCATGCGTTGCAATGCAATTTTTTCTACCTAGCACCTGCCTACTACGTACCTACTACCTACCTGCCTACTACCTACCTACTACCACTTAGGGGTATGAAAAATAGATAGTAGCCGATTCTTAGACCTACTGAATATGCATGTAAAATTTCAAAAAAATCGGTCAAGCCGTTTCGGAGGAGTATGGTAACTAACATTGTGACACGAGAATTTTATATATAAGATTTATACTTGTTATAAAACGAGTAAAAGAGAAATACAGATAAAAATAGATAAAATCTAGAACTGTCATTGTAATACAGAGGAATATATTTTTGTCATTTTAAAAGTAATCCGTAAATAGTGGACAAAAATCGGCCATTTTAATATTCATGTGTGTTTACTTTCATGTTTTTTTTCGTTACTGTGATTAAAATACCAAGTAAGGATCGGACAGGGTTTATTAACATATCGTAGAGTCGTTGTGTGATCTTCGGTTTTGCTCTTAAGCTACCCCCGCGGGATGTGCCGGGCAAAGAGGCAAGCATGTGCCGGTCGAACAATGAGGTAATCTCAGTATTTTGCCTACCATTGCACTAATCTTCATCTATTATGCAATTTCAATATTCAATCCGTCATGCACTACTAGAGATAGATATTTGACAGCTGAAGTTTGAGCGTTGGATTATTATGTCAAATATCACTATGGTCCGGCCGCTGGGAGAATGCGATCCTGACAGGTGGTGGTCAACAGGAATATAGAACTTTAATGTGGGCAGAATTTACAAACCATAAATTACTTTCATTTATTTGTCATAAAACAAATAATATTATTCAAAACTATTCATAATGCCAGGTTACAATGAATAATATAACACGGTTTTTATTTCCCCATACAAATCAAGACCAACTGACATGTGTCAGAAACGCATTCTCTCAGTGGCCGGACTGTAGATAGGTTATTGTCTGATCAAATGACAATGAATTTGACCTGTGATAGATCAATGTTGTTATTTAATTCTTATCTTATCTAGATTGTGAGGTAACTTTACTACTAGGACCTTACTATTAGGACCTTTATACATTTCCAGTACAGCTTGGAGGCGCCGCCGGCGACCGCTCGCCTTACAGTACGTGTAGGTATTGGGCTTATTAAAGCTACGTGTACACAACGACTTAAATGCCTTACAAGCACCCATAACCGCTTCCCTTGCTCGTGCATAAAACGATACGACAATGAGTATTGTTTTATGCAACTTAAGTTTTCGGTAAAGAATTTATTCTAAGCTAGCCATTATAATTAAAAGTTGTAGAACACTCGATAAAAAAACATATATCATCGCGCATCAAAACCAAAATACTGACATAACAAGCTTGGACATAACTAAAACGAACTTTATTTTGTGACTCAACAGAGACGCGACCGTTATGACGACGATGATGATGACGATGACAGAAGAGATCGTCGTGATAAACAGAACCGTCTAGAAAAGCGAGACAAACGAAACGGACGTGGTCGACGTAACGGCAACCGTCGGGATGACGATCGACGAGACAATGATCGTTATAACAGAAACCGAAGGGACGATAATCGACGGGATGACGACCGACGGGATGATGACCGGAGAGATGATGATAGACGAGATGATGACCGACGTGACGATGATCGAGCTGATGACGACCGACGTGACGACGACCGAAGGGAACGCCAAACTCAACGTTCTCGCGCCGACAATAACAGATACGATGACGACCGAAATGATGGTGACAGGGCTTGCCGTCGCGGTTGCGGTATTGCAAGGCAAAGGCGTGACAGAAATGACGATAGGCTAGATGGTGACCGGCGAGATAGAACTAGAGCAGCACGGACCAGAAACGACAACGATAGACGAAATAGAAACAGATACGATAATGATGACGACAGACGAGACACTGACCGTGCAGATGACGACAGGCGAGACCGAAACCGATACGATGACAACGACAGAAACGATGACGATCGACGAGATGATGACAGAAGGGACGACGATAGGTACGATGATGACAGACGTGATGACGACAGACGGGACGACGACAGGCGAGATGACGACAGGCGAGATGACGACAGGCGCGATGATGACAGGCGCGATGACGATAGACGCGATGACGACAGACGAGACAACGATCGACGTAACAACGATAGACGCACCAACGACAGACGTAACAGATACAACAACGATCGATACGACGACCGGACAGATGATGACCGAACGGACACTGATAGACGCAATAGATATGATGACGACAGACGAGATGACGACAGGCGAGACAACGATAGACGTAATAGATACGACGCTGATAGAAATGATAACGACAGGCAAGATGATGATAGGCGAGACAACGATAGACGCAATAGATACGACAATGACCGGAACGACGATGACAGACTAGACGATGATAGGCGCGACAACGATAGACGCACCAGATATGACAACGACAGGCGAGATAGACGAAACAGGTACGCTAACCGACGAGATGTTGACAGAAACAATGATGATAGGGCAGATGATGATAGACGTGATGACGATCGACGAAACGATGATCGACGGGACGATGACAGAAATGATGATGACCGTAATGATGATGATCGCAATGATGATGATCGTAATGATGATGATAGACGTGATGATGATAGGCGTGATGATAACAACAGACGCAATGATAATAGGCGAGATGATAACAACAGACGCAATGCTAACAGGCGAGCTAGAAGGGAAAGGCAAGCGAAACGTGAACGACTAGACCTAGATAGAAGGAATAGACGAGACGATGACAGGAGGGACAATGATAATGATAGAAGGGACCGATATGAAGAGAACAGACGAGATGTGAGTTAATTACATACAACCCTTATATTAATTGACCACATACATACAATGAAAAGGTTTTACTAAGCCCCTTAGGGCCACACAAAACTGCGATGCGAATTCGCATCGCAGGAACTTCTAGTAAATAAAGTTCAAAATGGAACGCGAGCTCGCAGAATTTTGCGATGTGATGCGAATTCGCAGTTATGTGTGCGAGCCCTTATACCCTGCTTCTTGCAAAGGCATTTTTATTTCAATTCTTAACAGAACCGATTCGTTATCAAAAAATTAAAAACAAAAATTGTTCATAAAATATTTCACTTACTTACCCACTTTACATTACATTTACTTGACACCATTTTGAATTAGTCTATTTACATCTTTTTTCTTCATGCTTTCTATTTAAGTATAAAACTTAAAATCTACAGCTTAGAAGTTAAAAACATTCCAAACTATTTGTTGTTTTAAAATTACAGCAACTTGGCACGAAGGAGACCTTAGTATTCAGCCAACATCTGGTGGTATTTGATATAAAAAAAACGAATATACAGGTTTAGCCTGAAGATATTTAGATTTGAAAAAAATCAGGAATAATAAGTATATTGTAATACATAAATTATAAACACAAAATATTCACAGGATAACAGGCGAGACAGGCGTGTGAACGTGAGTTAAATCGATATCTGAAATCTTTAAAATTCCTGCTCTAATCTAACTTCGTAGTTCTTACAAAATATTTATATTTTTTATAGCGAAACGAAAATCGCGAGGATGATGACGATGATGGCAACAACGCATTAAGGGTAAATATATTAAGGACACCCTGGACTTCTCCTCTGTATTCAATTGCCTTGCCTGTTTGGAAAAAATAATATTAATGTATACTCCACAGACAAACTGTACACAATGGTCCAAAACTTTTCAATGTCCAATGCTCCATTCGTATACAAGACGCAAATTTTATAAAAACATAACCATCAATGTACGTTGAAAAGTGCGCGCCATTGTGTACAAAATTCAGCACAGATAACGTTATGTTTTATCTTTAAGTTAGTGCGTAGCAAAAACCGTAAATTTTAGATAAACCGTTTTTGATAAAATAGAAAATAGAATTTTGGCTTACAGAGTTCACAGTTGGACATCCTCGCCAGACATGTGGACGAACTATCATCCGTTAGTAAAAATATTGTTTAATTATGTCTCGACCTCTGTTTTTCTAATGTCTTAATTAACCGTTATTCCTTATATTCTTACTGTATGTTCTTACTTCCTGTGCTTTTGTTACTCTTCACACTATAAAAATACGATTGACTATTGTTTATGGTGTTTTTTGAATAAAGAATTTTGTCGCAGTTTCTTCTTTTTTTAATTATTATGTGTTAGACAATAAGTTTTCGTTTCTGACTACTGATTTAATCGATACTATGCGAAATATGACCGATTTGTAAATTATCTAAGTGTTTCGATTTCTTTAAACGTTATTATAAAATGCTAGTTTTTTCTTATCCATTTCTGTTTCACTGCAGGGTAAAGGCCTCTCTACCCTCCTTCCATTTCTCTCTGGTCAAAGCTGTGGTGAACCACTCCTTATCAAAGGAGTCCTGTTCCTCTCGCCATCTTTTCGTTGCTAATTTCAATAAATAAAATGAAGCGTTTCATAATTTCAACAAGATAGAAAAGAGTTTTGGTCGGGTTTAAATAATGAAACATTAATATTATTATATTTTTGTTTGATTTAGAAATACGGAGGATTGGGCGTAAGTAAATTACTAGGTCAAAATACTTGATAATAATATAAGTATTTACAAACAATATACATTTATCTTTACATTTATAAATAACATAAATATAAAATGTCAAATACCACCAGATGTTTAATATTATTTTGAACTGTCTTATTTTCAGACTCTTAAAGTATCTTATGTAAGCATGACCTTGTCATTCTAATTCTTTTCTATAAATAATGAAACATTTAACATTTTTATAAAATAATTATATTTCTTTTCTAGATTCCACCGACCAGTTTAACAGTACGTATTCATTAACAATTTTCTTTTATCTTTTTGATTTTTGGTACTATCTGGTACTTCCTTTTTAGTTAAATAATTAATATACGACCAATATGTTCATATTTTCAGAGAACCTCAGGAGTTCATGAATTAGGCGTAAGTCAACGAACCAATTATACATAAAACGGGTCTGGACTGTGAAATAAAACAAAATTTCACTTATAAAAACTTCTTATCTACTGTATTTACAAGAGCAATGCAATTCTGATAGCTTTTGCTGTGAAAACATATCCAATCAGCAGGTTGGTAATTAATCAATGGCCAAACTGCACATAACTATTTCATTTTTATTTTGCCGATTTAAAAAGTAACATAATGTATACCACCCTATTTTAGGATCGGTTTAAGCGCCTCCAAACTTATCGTAATAACTGCGTTGACAGGTCTTTAAATAAAAGAAAGACTTTGATAATATTACTAAACATCTAGTCTTTTGCTGGATGCCAAAAAAAATCAGTGTATCTTAAAACTAGATAATCATGTACCATAATATTTTAATTTCAGGACCTTAACTTCAAATATGTAAGTAATCAAAATAGCGTTGGACCCCACATACCTCATAATCATGTACATCGATTAGGTGGAATGAATAACAACAACGCTAATCAAGAAAATAAGAAACCACATATTCTCGTTCGAAATAATACACCGCAACATCAAAAACACCCGTAAATTATATTTTTTTATTTTGTTTTATATTTTATTTTTATTTAGATTGCGCCGTATCTGAATTCACTGCAGAGTAACAGAGAGGTAAAATAAATTGTATTATTTTTCGGCGGGGGATTTGCTGAAAAAGAACCATTAGTGACTTAAGAAAGAAAAGGATTGAAGCATATGAAGGACATATGTAGTTCTCTCTTCTAAAGTTTAAATTAAAATATAAATTGTACAAAATTTTATTTTACCAAAAATTAGACCAGTACGTCTTAATACTTCAGTCGATAGCCTTGTAGAAACGGCTTTCATGTTTTTGTACATTTTGTTCATATGACAACCACCTGAATCATATTAATTGAAGACGAATAATTAATTAACATAAGGTTCAAAACATTCAAGTTTGAAGTTTGCAACGCAAAGATTAAACCCTGCACACTACCTTCAAATTAATTAAAAGTCGTTTACGAAATTGAACTTAATAAGATCATTTTTGTGTGGTACCCATTTTTACTTAAGTTGCATCATGAATGACAGCAAGGAGTATAGGTAAAGTTAACGGTTTTTGTGGATAAGATAAAACATTATTTTAGTTATTTGATTTTTCATCAGCAACAGTTACATAGCAGCGATAACAATGTAAGTAATATAAACATTAATCACAAAATGTCTTCACCTTAATATAAGAGTTATTTTATTACATAATCAGCTCATCATGGCATGTCATTTTTAACCGACTTCTAAAAAGGGAGGAAGTTCTCAATTCGGATGTTTGTATTTTCTGTTATGATAACAAGAGCAATAATTATTTATTTGCGCATAATGATTCGTAAAATTTAAAATTGGTCTTGAGTGTTTAATATAAATTTAATAGCATTGTTTTTTTCTAAATTGAACTAAGAAGAAGCAGGCTTCAACGTGATATTAACATTTATCATACCTGAATTAATGTTATATATTAATACACATGTAAATTGGTTAAATTTTGTAGTTTTTGCTAAAATATTTAATTACCTACGTTATGTTACGTGTCGTAACGAAATACCAAAGAAACCTTTAGTTAATTAAGACGGATGGATAATGCGAACTGCGAATGACAAGAGAAAAGCAAGAATGATTGAGAAGAAAATAAATAGGTCTGCTATTCGAAACGACTAAGAATAGTTCATTGCTCAACCTTACATTATTAATATTATAAGCATTCGTTATACGATAACCTTATAACACTTGAACAGTTTGTCTGAAGGCATTTTTAGCGCACGTTTGACATTCATTGAATTTTCCGTTTTATTGTTTGTCTTGTATACGAATGGAGCAATGAGTGTCAAACATTCACCATTCTTTAATGACATTCATTTAATCTTTAATGACAATAAACCACTGACCCATAAGTTTACACGTAACATTAAATTTATATTTTATTTTTATTTAGCTTCAGCGATCGGCGAATAGATACAACCCAGCACCAAACAACGTAAGTTTTCAATCGATTGCTTATTATTTACTTACTTACTTGACTAAAAATAATCTATAGGTAACGATACAGTCATCGCGTTTAAAAAAAATCATCTCAAACTCATCTTGCACGCCCATAACCATGTTCAAATGTGTATTTTTGTTCAAAATAACTTATAATGTATTCGTTGGACTCCAAAATGAAATACATAAACCTCCTTTTCTGGCCGTCAGGTGAAAAGGAAGGTTCAAATAATGCGGGTAATGGAAACAGGGCTGATCATAGACTTTTTTTAATGCCATTTTATGTTTCTTTTTAGTATTTATCCCCTTTATACCTGAAAAGGATCGTGAGTACATATCCATAGTAGACAAAAACGTCTTAACTTGTTCTATTCTTGTAAAAGTTTGTCTATACAACTTTCACAATCTCTACTAGTCTGACTTCTAATGTAAATCGTACAAAAATCTGGAGTTATTCCGATCCTATGCCATCTTTTTTTCTCATTTCATCGTTTCCCTTTCATTCTTTCAAAAACAGAAACAAAATTAAACTATTTCTATACTTGAAACACTGAAACAATGGTTCTAACAAAAAACTATACTATGTATTTGTACAAAGCAACAATTACTTATTATATTTTTTTTATCTTTTCAGAGACAACCCCGGTATCTCCGTGAAGGTGACAATGATCAAAAGAAATAAATCTTTCGATAATCTTGATAAATGTAATTTATACGACCGCTTGCTACTCAAAGACGGACACGATATGGAAATATGTTTATTTTTGTTAAAACATTAACGCATCAATTTATTATTAAAGAGCATAGCTGCAGCAAGAACAAATTTGTTTCACTACCTTCATCAACATCATCATCCACACTCCACAGCCCTTGTCCTTCCACTGCTAGGGCATAGGCCTCTCCTTTTTCGTGCCATTTTCTACGATACATTTCACTACCTTGGCCTTGTTACCAGCCGCCAGCAATATGTTTTACTTTAGGTTATTCACTTATACCTACTGGAATAAAAACCGTAATTATTAATTATTGGGAAACATCGAATAATTGCTGTTCACACTAGCAATTTATGTTAAAGATGTAACACTATGACTGTTTCGTTCTATACCCAATAAGTGAGGGAGAAAAAAGAAATATGGCAAGCTAAACATTCTAATAAGTTCACTATAATACTGAAACGTCAAACTGTTGTCAAAAACGTCAAAAAGCTTGTTTGGCTGTTTGAGTGTTGGTTATTTTGTTAACTTGTCGTTATACTTATTGAATTAATAGCTAATAAATAAAAAATTGAAACAAAATGGCTACAAATATTAACCAGAAAGCATATTTGCAAAAGTATCTAAAGGGTCCGTCAGGAGACAAAAAGAAGAAAAAGAAAAAGGCTGTCAAAGGCACAGGGTAAGCGCAATATTGTTTGTTAAGTGTTTATTCTAAAAATCAAAAGTAATTCTCTATTGAAACCATTGCATACTACGTTATATATGTTCTGGAACGTTAGACGACATTACTATATAATCTTAACCTTAACTCCGGCGGTGTAATGTCCTGGTTTTCTGTGGTATAGGTAACGTAACGTTTCTTTCCTTGTCATCGAATAGTTGAAGCTGTTGTAAGTTAAAGTTGTTGCAAATATTGAAAGATCATAACATCTTACAATGTTATTTATATTATATAAATTTTACTTACTGGGACAACCCAGACAAGCACAACAAGCACAACTAGGAGGAGCCTGTACTATGGTAACCAGGCAACTGATCAATATACTTATATACTTTTAAATACATTGATATTATAGATTAATTGATGACTAAACTATAAAAACACCTCTATTAATAATTGTATAATATAATAATTGGCACTTACAAAACTTCTTGATACAATCACATCTCATTACAATACCCCATGTAAATTAACCAACCTGAATTATAATAAAACTTAACTATTTTAGCCTAAGAATTATAGACGATGATATAGATCTATCCAAGCTTCGTCCGTTAGAAGGTGACGAGTTAGACATATTGGATCAGGGTGAGGACGCTCCACAAATAGCGGGCATCATTGACGAGAGACCCGAGGATGTTAAGAAGGCGGAGCAGTTCAGTATAAGCTCGAAGTGGAAGGTTATTAATCAGGTAAACAAACTTATGATTGGTACATAGTTATTAATTAGTTGTTATTTACTACTTAAATTTATTATTTAATGCTGTTGGTTGTATACCCTAAATAAGTAGAATAATTTTTCCGATTTAATTTTGACCTTAGACTTTGTTTGAGGTTGTGGCAGGCACATTTTGAAAAAAGCTCATTAGATAAAGGACTGTGGTATCGGTCCATTGTTTCGGAGATTTCTCCTGTTCCATGGATTGACTGTGGTTCCCTCCACAGGAACTCTTTGACTGTTGCAATCAGGCTTCGTTCTGGACACATTCCGTCTAAAAAATTCGCTTTTTTTATGAAGAAAGTCTCGTCACCCAATTGTTCTGACTGTGGCACAGTGGAGGATGTGCTCCATATCTTGACGGAATGTGTCCGGAACGATGCTTTTAGGCGGTTATATGTAGGTAATAGTGCTAATGTGTGGCTTTGTAAATAGCATTTTAGCCTCTCCTTTCTCCCGTGAGGCTAAAATGTTGTATAAATTAGTTAAGTTGAATAATTGAAGTTAACAACTAGGCTATAGAAAATCCAGTTATTATGGATGTCAAGTCTTTCTCGTGTTTCTACAAAGTTCTTGCTCATATAGTTTGTAAATTGTTCTTGTCTTGTTAAAAAAAATAGGTTTAATGACTTCTGGTAAACATAAATCTAAAGTACAAATACTTTAGATACTTATCTGCAATACATAATCATTTGCTTAAATATACCTAATTTCTGTTTCAGGATGATGGATTCAACAGTAAATTAGAAATTGAAGAAATACAAAGTGATGTGAAACAAGTGGAAAAAGAGAATGAACTGATATTTGGTAAAATGTACAGTGACTCTGAGGATGAGAATGAGAAGAAAAACGATTCCGATGTCTCACCGCCAAGAAAACCAACTAATGATAACCAAGCTACGTCTTCTAAACCTTCTAAAAAGCACAATACTGATAGTGACTTTAGTCCTCCAAGAAAGAATGATACATCCCCAAAAAAGTGTGATAGGTCCCCAAAAAAGAATGATAGGTCCCCCAGAAAGAATGATAGGTCTCCAAAAAGATCGCCAAGTAGGTCCAAAAGAGAGAGACCTCGAAAGCCCAGTCGCTGGGGAGATTTTGGACCAGAAATAGTATCCACAGACCATTCGCCTAGCAAAAGAGATGATAGAAACTCTCCACATAGAAAGTCGAGAAAAGATTCGTCGAAACGAAGATCGCCGAATTCAGACCAGTCACCACCTAGGAAATATAGAAATAATGATTCAGATGCATCTCCACCTCGAAAATCAAGGAAAAACTATGATTCCGACGAGTCTCCGCCCCGTAAACCGAAAAGGAATCACGATTCACGAAAGAATCATGACTCACCCCCTAGAAAGTCGAAAAAGAACTACGATTCGGACGTTTCCCCGCCCAGACGATCAAAAGGCGATGGGAAAAGACCAGAACCCTTCTCCCCATCGAAAAAACGAAGGTATTCTCCCGAAAAACAAAACAAGGACAGAACAGATAAATATTCAAGACAAGATAAATCAAGAAAATACAAACATTCCTCTGATTCTGATATGTCCCCACCTAGAAAGAATAAAAGACAGAAATCTATATCTCCTAGTCGAAAAAATAAGTATGATAATAAAAGGAAATATAACAGTGATTCTGACCAATCACCTCCTAGGAGGGACAAGGACAGAAATAACGATAGAAATAGAAGAAATAATGATAGTCCACCTCCGTCTAACAAGAAAATGGCTAAAACTCTTACTGGTATGACGGCAGGCCTGCAAGATGCTAAGCAGTTAAGACAGGAGACGGAACAGTTTAGGAAAAAGGAGGAAGAAGTGTTTAAAAGGATGACTGATGATGTTTCTGGAAGGAATGCTCAAGCAGTGTCTCGGAAAAGTAAATATCAACCTATCTATGTTCATATTTCGTGTTTGTGTATGATTAGTAGTATTGTAGCTACGACATATGAACATTTAAAATATATCCTAATTTTTATTGTTTTCTAGGTAAACGAGAAACATCAGAGGACAGACAGAAACAGCAACAAAAGGCTGAAATTCAAAAGATGCTGGATGAGAAATACAAGAAATGGAGTAAAGGGTACGACTTTTTGTTATTTAAGATATACCTAGAATACAGAACAGCTTACAATAACTAATACACGTAAAATCAGAAAGTACACACTGAACGCAATGCGTATTTAGTTTCCATCTATCTTTATTACTCTTAGTCATTTTGGCATTTGCTCCATCATCTATCGCTTTTTTGGTCTACCTCTGCATGAACAGTCATCATACTTGTCAATTTATGTGACTTTCATCCCTCATAACATGTCCCTAACAGGAGAATCTCTAATCTCTTATATCTTTAATTTCAGTATAAAACAGTTAGAAGACCAGGAGAGCAGAGTGCAGGAGTTCCTCCACGAATCATCGAAGCCTTTAGCGCGGCATAAGGACGACCGCGACTTGGAAGACAATCTGAAGCAGATCGAGAGGGCCGGGGATCCTATGCTCAAGTATATCAGGGAGAGGAAGAGAGAGAGGGGAGAGTTGGGACCTGGTGAGTTGATATTTTTCTTCTTTTATACACTAGTATCTTATGTCCGTGGCACCGGCCAAGTGGGTGTCGGTAGCCAATGTCAAAATCAGCTGTGTGGCGTTTACCTATAAAAACGTAATAGACAGACAAACAGTTACGTTCACATTAATATCAGGAGTATAAATAGTATACTTTTTCCAGTCCATTGGTAGCTTATACTATACTAGCGGTCGCCCGCGGCTCCGCCCGCGTGGATGTCGGTTACCGCTGCAAAAAGCCTACCCAGGAAAGACACGGTCCCCTATTTTTTTCCAAAATAAAATTTAGCCTATGTTACTCGTGGATAATGTAGCTTTCGAATGGTGAAAGAATTTTTAAAATCGGTCTATTAGTTTTGAGCCTATTCATTACAAACAAACAAAGTTTACCTCTTTATAATATTAGTGTAGATGTAGATGTATACCTGAAACGAGCACATTCTTTGACTCCCAGATTACTTAGGTTCTTTTATATTTTTTCTATTTAATATTATTATTATATCTGCAGGGCAAAGGCCTCCCTTTCTTTCTTCCAATTCTCCCGGTCTTGAGCTATTGTTGTTATTTAATAGAATTATAAAAATGTTACTTTTTAATTAATTGACTGTTTAGTTAAAAGGTGCAGTTTTAATCCAATTTTATACCTTTGTTACTATTACATCTACTAAGCTGCCAGCTTTTGCTAAATGTTTGCCTGTAGACTAGCAATATGGAATATGTCACATTCCTATTTTAGTCTTAATAATAATTATCTTGTTTTTTCCAGAAAAACCAATGTACAAAGGGCAATACCCAATAAATCGCTTTGGTATCCGTCCGGGCTACCGCTGGGACGGCGTTGACCGCTCCAATGGCTACGAAAAGAAGTATTTCGACCAACAAAGTAAGCGTAAGGCCCAAGAAGAAGAAGCGTATAAGTGGAGCATCGAGGACTTGTAATTGAGACCGTATTGATAGAGAATAAAGATGAATTTAGAATGACAAACTTATGAAATGTGATTACGTAATTATGTATACCTATGTAAGTTGTACATATTTTTGTAGGAATAAAGATTTTAAGGAAGGTTTTGGTTTTTATTTTAATTTACTTTTCAAGAAACAGTTTATCTTTAAATAGTATAAAATGAAGTCGCTTCCGCTGTCAGTTCGCTTTGATCTTTTAAACTACTCAACAGATTAGAATGCAGTGTTAGCAATAGATGTGTATTATTATAGTACATCTGTGTTATAGTAAATGAGAAATTCCGAATACCGTGCGAAGCCGGGTCAGGTCTCTAGTTATAAAATCCTTTAAATTTCGTTTCAATTTTCTATAGACTCTACTCGTGATCAAAGGGCTGGTTTGTTCCTTGCACAGAGAATCGGCATAGCCATTCAACGTGGCAATACTGCCAGCCTTCTGGGCACGTTCCCGCCATTGACAAGGATGACGATGAATTTTTTGACGCGTGTTAGTTTTATTTATTTATATAAGTTTTAATTTTAGTATAGTTGTAAGTGTTTGTTCTTGTATTAGATTTAAGTATCGAAATAAATAAATTTTCGTTTAATTTTATTTAGGTACACTAGTGTTTTTTTTAAGATTTATAGCAGTCTGCTTGCGACCACGGCCTGTGTAACACGGTCGAAACGTCAATTCCAAAAAAAGGTATTTATGCATGTACGCGCTTATTCCCGTGAATTATATTACTATAAACATGCAGTGCGATAGTTCAAAATAAATGTTTTTAAGGTTTTAAAGAAAACGACAATTATGAGTATAATTTATTCGAGAAGTAAGAAACTTGTAAATGAAATAAACTACAGACAACTGTATTATTATAATAAATAATTAACTATTCGCTTATATTATTATACCTAGATTTCATTGCTATATATTGCTGTTTATGAAGGCCGCCTGTGTATAAATCCTTATGTATATAATTCACTATATATTTTGGCAATCAATATTTCAAATATGGCTAAGTTCAGTTTTGATATTAACTTTTAACAGTTTTTATTGTATTAAGTATATACCGCGTGTGTCTATAATAATTAGATAAGAGTTATTACCACATTAATTCATAATATTAATAATAATATTCCGGGACAACTCACACACGGTTATCTGATCCCAAGCTAAGCAGAGCTTGTGTTAGGGTAACCAGACAACTGATAAACATACTTATATACTTCTAAATACATACATATTATAGATAAATTACACCCAGACACAGAACAAATGAGCGTGCTCATCACACAAAGATTTGTCCTGGGTGGGAATCGAACCCACAACCTCCGGTATAGCAGTCAGGGTCACTAACCACTAGACCAACAGGCTCGTCTAATAATATTATTATTATAATACAATTGTTTTTAAATCTTTCAGTATTATCTTTATTAATTTATGATCACGATACAGCCGTTATAATTTACTTCGCCCAACATATTCGTAAAATAAAATGTCCTAAATATATTTATTACTATGAATCAATTTATGCTTATTACAAATCACTGAACACGCTCTTATTTAATGCATTATCTAGTTATATGTAACAACCGGGTTTAATTTATATTATAATATACTAACATATTATGTATACTTAATATTTCCTTCTATGTGTAACTGAATATTTCAAAGAAAAAACATGCATTTTTTGCATTGATAACTCAGGGTAACGCGAGGTTTATTGAAAACTATTTTAAACTGAAGTGAAATACAATAATGAATATGCTAATCTAATCTGATATTTAGGTATGTTTAAATGAATGTATCGGACATTTTCCATAAATACATAAATCACAAGTAATTTACAACAATAAACATTAATAAGAGTATAACCAAAATTTGCTATTTTTAATCAGACTATTATTAATGGCATAACATATTTTTTATTTAAGTTCCTCTGTAATTATTACAATGCATTTATTGCTAATAAATTACAAATATTTTAATATCAGGAAAAGTATAAAAAAATGCACTACATATTGTATATAATATTATTATATTTCTAGCGAATAGTCTCTATATTATATAACAAACAACACGGTTTATTGTACCATACATTATATAATCACGAATTTTATATTAGATAAATTTGCAGAATCATCGATTTAACGGCCAATGCACACGGTACGACATTTTGACGCTTGTTAAAATCTCTTCGTTGTTTTGCGACATAACGCATCGTGTGCAATGGCTTTATATGCATAGAAGCCATACAGAACAGATATAAATAAGATTAAATATAATTCAGTACATTAGGTTATAAGATACACATAATAAAAAATAAGAACAGCAGTCTTTATAGTATAATATAGGTAAACAATTAGACTAGTTTCATTAATTTTTTTAAAAATAATAATTGAGTAATAGAAGCACAAAATTAGGATTTTTCATAAAAGAAGATGTTACGTATCGTACACAAAAGATGATGAGACCAATGGGGCTACTGCGAGGGGAAAATCCGCCAGGGGTCGCTAATGTCACGTGACATCTATCTGTCAATTTCCACCAATCACAAGCGTGAAGCTTGTTTCTCATTGGTGAAGAATGACAAATAGACTAGACTAGAGATCCTGGCGGATTTTTGCACAGTTCCCAGAGCATAGCGACATTTCTGTTTTTAATATGTATTAAGACATGGCCGAGAATCAACATACATTAAAAAAAATCCTTTGATTATGGGGTTATTTAAGCTTATTTTTAGTATATAACAAACCTAAAAATTAGCTGTCCTAAATCAGTGTCAATCCTGTACCATATTTTTCCGACGCGGACATGTAGAAAAATAATCACATACAACAATCATTTTAATGAAAATAAATACTATTTTTTTAATTATATGACACGTATTTCAGTTTCAGTATATACTAAAAATAATATCAGACAGACTTGGGACTATACCAATGCAAAAAAAAAAAAACATTAGCTTCAAAAATTACAAAAGACAGATAATTATCATCGGCTACAGGCTATAAATGTCAACGGCGGCCCCTATAGCCGCCCCTACCGCGTCTGTCTCTGTCGTCGTGTTCGTTCTGATAGCCCCGCGAGTTGTAGCCCTGGTTGCCCTGGTTTCCCTGATTGGGTTGATAGCCCTGGTTGTGTTGGTAGCCCTGGTTCGAGTAGCTTTTGTTGTAGCCGCCACTGCCGCCTGGAATATGGTGAGGAGGTGAGATTGGTGACAACATAGTATATGAAGTAAACGAAATAAGTTAAGAAACTGTTATACCTATCTAGATACTTATAATAAATCTGTAGAAGTGAAAATTCTGTACATTGAAAATATCAATAAAATAAATCGCGGGGGGTGTTACAAGACCAAAACCGAATCCAAAAGTGTGAAAAAAAAAATTTTTGTCTGTCTGTCTGTCTGTTTGTTCAGGTATCACGCAAAAACTACCGGTTCAATTACGATGAAACTTGGTATAATTATTCTTTATCATCCTGGCCACCACACTGGGTAGTTTTTATCCTGGAAAAGCATAAACAATGAAAAACAAACTTTATTTTGCGGTTAAAAACTCATTGATAAGTTTCGTCATCCACGCGTACGAAGTCGCAGGCACAGCTAGTTTAATAATATATTCTTATCAGAATAATCTCTTGTATTTTATATTTTTATTTTATTTTTTTGCGGACAACATCACATACATTGTTCTGAACCCAAAGTAAGTTGCTAAAGCACTTGTGTTATGGAATTCAGATACAATGAAGGTACCACAAACACCCAGACCCGAGACGATGTTGAAAAGTTTGTTTCTACATTGACCCGTCCGGGGATCGAACCCGGGACCTCAGAGCTAGCGACACCTTGAAACCGGTGCGTACGCCACTCGACCACGGAGGTCGTCAGAATTACATTTATGTTTTTTCATCAACAAAAGTTGCTTTATATGTAAAAGGTAGAGAATAGTTTTCTTAGATACAAAAGGACCATTTTACACAAATCAATTTAAAATTAATATGTTTATCGTTAATTACCAGAATATAAAACGATAGAATTACTAAATCGACAATAATAGCAAAAGGGCAAAAAATCTTTTGTAAAGTATTTTCTTACCTTGTCCATATCCTTGGTTAAAGCTGCCCATACTATCGTACCCCTGATTATAGCCGCCGCTATACCCTTGGTTATAGCCTTGACTCTGGTTGTAGCTCGGCCCCTGGGTGTAGCCCTGGTTCTGGTTGCCCTGGTACCCTTGGCCCTGGTTGTTATAGCCGCCCGGAGGTACTTCGTATGTTTGGTAGTTTCTGTTTTGATTGAAACTCGGTGATGTGTGGGGCCTAGAATTGGTTGCTGATGTTAGTTAAGATATGTTTTTTATGTACAGTAACGAGTGACATAAATAGACAATACATGGAAAATAAAACAAAAAAGTAAAAAAAAATATGTTTTATTATTTGTTCAGTATAAATATATTATAAAATTAATTTATTAACATCATTTGGTATGTTCGTTAATTAGGTACACAATCATTACCTCCAATAGGATTTATATACAAATAAAAAAAGAACAACATGGAATAATTCCTAATATGTATATAATTTATTATATAATAAAATATATTTATTGTTGGGATAACAAATGTGAAACCACCTTCCTAGCAATTTGCAAACTATTAACATTATCTATTTTCCTTTATTTTACCAAGTAGCTGAAAAATTGGTGAGGTGCTAGCATAATGTAAACCTACTTACGTATGTACATAATTTTAGTGGCAATAATTTGGTGGTAGATATTTTACAATGTATTAGCATAAGTATCAATGTGTCCTAGATCCGTACCTGCCGTGATCGCCAGCGCCCTGGCTGTAGCCGCCCTGCACGCGGCCACCGCGGCCCCCGCGCCCGCCACCCGCCCCCCGCGCGGGCCCCTCGCCCCGGGAGGGCCCCGCGCTCGGAGGCCCCCCACCACCGGGGGCCCCCCGACCGCCTCGACCGCCGCGACCTCCGCGACCGCTGTCAGTGGGACCCTATAGACAAGAAATATGCAGTCAAAAGCGGTATACAGAGAGCTAAACAACTTTGAGTTCTCTGACCTTATGAAGTGCTAGCGCCTCACGAATACCAAAGTAAAAACAATAATTTTCAAGATATTCTTATGCATAACAATAGTACTGAGCAGAAATAGCATGACATTTAACTGCAACTGAAATTTTTAGTAGCCTGTTTTGAAGAAACGCTCGTCGATTTACTTATTTATACTTTTTATATATAGATTAATAATTCCTTTAGATATTACAAAAATACCAAACTACAACACTCAGCTCTATATTTGACTTATTTGTAAAGACATTTAAAACTTTCCTTATAGACATTTAAAAATTTATATCTAAGTATACTTATAATAAATCTGTAAAAGTGAAAATTCTGTACATTGAAAATTTCAAAAAATAAATGGCGGGGGGTGTTACTAGACCGACACCGAACCCAAAAATGTGAAAAAAAAAAAAAAACTGTCTGTTCAGGTATCACGCAAAAACTACAGGTTCGATTACGATGAAATTTGGTATAATTATTCTTCATTATCTTGGGCACCACACTGGGTAGTTTTTATCCCAGAAAAGTATAAACAATACAAAACAAACATAATTTTGCGGTTAAAAACTTATTGAAAAGTTTCGTCATCCACGCGAACGAAGTCGCAGGCACAGCTAGTAATGAATAAATAAATAAGCATATAACTTACAGGAGTCCTGGCTTCCCACATAGGCATCATCTGTTCATTGGGCCGGCCTCCGCGATCCGGAACCTGTACATAAATACCTACATTTTAAACCCTATTTATTAACTTATTTTTTGGGGTGCCATACCTTAAAAGGTAAAAACGGAATCCTAATAGGATCACTTTGTTTATAGAAATTACAGATAGTGACATAAACATCATATTTAGGTAAACCAGCCGAGTCGGACTTGCCCTTAAAGGGTTCCATACCATTGTACAAAACTTATGACGAATAGTAAGCTATCACAAAAAAAGTTTCTTGAGAGGACCCTTTAATTTATTATTCATTTGTATAATTCGTACAACAGAAATACAAATTACCTATTACGGTCCATTGCCTGCTGACAAATACACCGACGACTGAGGCCTAGAAATTTGAAGATACCCTAAGAAATGGCAGCACTAAAATTATTTTAACTCTCACCTGTCCAATAATAACTTTATTGACATCAGTCTGTGTGTTCTTCCTTACAGTGGCACTAGAAGTCTTCTCAACTAGTAACAAAGATGTTCTAGCTGCCAGGAAGTCTGATAACTTGACGTCCGGCTTAACCTTCAAGTTCTCACGTTTTGGACGGTATGTGGATTGGATGATGTCCTTTTTTGTCTTCAGACGGTCTGACCACTGTGGAGTTTTGTTTATTTATTTATGTACAAACAGAAAATAAATTATAAAAATGTAACATAGCGTACTGCTTTCAAGTTATTTTTTGGCTGTTTAAAGTATATATTGGAAATCCTGTGTTTTGTAAATGGAAGATTAATTAAATAATTGCCAATTACATAATTTATATAACATAATATAGCTACTACAAAATAGGGATGAAGTCAAAAATAAATAAATATCTATTTATAATAATACAAAAACTTTAAAACACTATCTTTTAAAATTGTTTTGTCATACAATTTTATATTTCCAAACAGAACAGAAATTATTCCTTTTAATACCCCTTTAAATAACCCTTTGATATGCTTAAAAGAATAATAACAGTAAAAATATACAATAAATAATTAAGCCATACCTCAAAACTCTGTATAGTACACTCCAGCCTAGTGATAAGCGTCTCCCTCCGTAACCGGTACTCCTCAAACATATCCGTGAAGTTGTTCTCGAGTTGCTTCCAGTCTTTCTCTGTTAATGCTTTGTTGTATAATGGCTTACCTACTAGCTTATCTCCTGAATGAATAACATCAATAGCTTAGTTTTTCACGTAATTCGACACGATATCAGTATCGGACTCCGATACGATGTCGGGGGCTTGCCTCCAATATCGTACCGGAGTCCGATACCGATATCGTGTCGAATAATTTAAGAACAGATAAAATAAAATATTTAATAAATGTTTTATGTAAATTTGCCCAAATAATGGCTTGTCAATCACAGCTTGCCTCTCATTGGTTGGTGGAGTATAACAGTTAGACCTGGTGCAAACCTAACGGATTTTTTACATTGTTTATCACCACCCTAGGTTTTCTTTGACTAATTGTAACACACTCGTCCCACTGCTGGGCACAGACCTCTTCCCATATAGAGAAGGCACGAGCATTGATCACCATGCTTGCTCATTTGCAGATTGGCGATTTCAAATCCCAATTTTGGAATGTCAAGATATTGCCTGTTTAATACAAACCTTCTTTCTGTATGGTCTCCTTAAGTTTAGCTTCAAGTTTAGCGAACAACATTTCCGGTGTTATGTTGGGGGGTGGCTTGTTAAACTTTAACGTCACTAATATCTCTTTCAAGTCTTTAGCTGTTGGAGATTCTTGCTGGAAAGATACAATAGTAAAATATATTGAAAAACTAGCTGTACCCGGCATGCATTTTCTATCTAGCACCTACATACTACCACTTAGGGGTATGAAAAATAGATAGCAGCCGATTCTCAGACCTACTGAATATGCATATAAAATTTCATAAAAATCGGTCAAGCCGTTTTGGAGGAGTATGGTAACTAACATTGTGACACGAGAATTTTATATATAAGATAATACAGATTTTGTTTTATTCACTCTTTTCTTCTTATTTAATATTAATTTAATTCTTATTATTTTGGTTAATTTTTAAATTTTGTATGCCCATGGGGCTGATCATGGAATGAGCACATTTTGTATTTAACACCTTTGTAACCTGTGAATCACAAATAAACGATTTGATTTGAAATATAACTTTTTATTTAATCTCTTGTCTTCTAGTTCCACTATCTCCAGGTACATATAATTATAATGTACATACCATAACAATTTCCATGCCGGCAGCCTGCTTGTCTTTAGGACAGTCTATGTTCACCATCCGAGCTGCCATGAGCTCAGATATTAAGTAGTCTAGCAGTAATAAGATATCCTCTTTGGTTTGAAGACGGGAAGACATGTGACCTGGGAATTATGGCTACTTTTAGCAATGTGAAGATATAGAAAAATTACTAATGTTTAAAGACATAAAATTTATAACAGTTTTAACTTATATTTGTTACAGACCAACTGTCATGATCTTTGATTTATTGAATGTCTGAAACTCGAATAGCAGTCAGGCAGGAAAAAATCTCAAAAAAACTTGTATGTTGCACGGGAATGGGGTCTTACACGGATATCGTATAATAATAATAATATTCCGGGACAACTCACACACGGTCATCTGATCCCAAGCTAAGCAGAGCTTGTGTTATGGTAACCAGACAACTGATAAACATACTTATATATTTCTAAATACATACATATTATACATACAATACACCCAGACACAGAACAAATGATCGTGCTCATCACACAAACATTTGTCCTGGGTGGGAATCGAACCCACGACCTCCGGTATAGCAGTCAGGGTCACTAACCACTAGACCAACAGGCCTGTCAGTATATATAGATACCGGGCTTTGCTAGTAGTTAAAAGCAAGCCAAATCATAGTAAAAAATATTAATTTCCATCATTATGTACAACAATCAGAAATTATATAAAGAACTAAAACACTCAGAACTCCTAGTGAGTTCTGAGTGTTTTAGTACCTCAAATATTAAATTGAAGATTTACCTGTAACCAGCTTTTTATACGGACACCCAAGTTCCTTAAGAAAAGAGCTCAGCTCCAACAGGAAAGAACTGGACTCATCCGGATCATTCATCATATTAACCGTCTCTTCCAAGTTGCACAGTCTTTTGATCTCTTCCGCCAGGATGTGGATGAGTTTAGTGAACTCAAGGGACTTGGGGCCTCCGTCCAGGGCCTTGGAGAAGGCGGTCTCGTCGGTGAGAGGACCTTCATAGCTGGAAGGGTTTAATAATATAGTAATATGGGCCAGTTAATAGTCTTAAAGTAAATAGTCATAATGGTCATCATTTTATAGATGTATGTTTATAATGTGATGTAAGTAAGTATATTCATTGATGTTAAGGATATGCAATTTAAGATCTGGATATGTATAACTGAATTACATTAGTTTTGTATTAATATTATTTATGTAAAGAATCGTAATAATATTGATGGCTGCAAGAGGCTACTTATACACACGTGGTATGCAAGGAAACTCTGGCTTTGATTTAGGGCATTTATCAAAGATAATGATTGCATTGTATAATAACAAATAGTTTTATAATAATATTTAAAGATAGATTTTGAGTCTTTTGTACACAGTATATAATGTTAAACCTATATGCTGGCTGTACATTGCAAATTGTTTAATTTCTAGATGAGTATGTGATAACCTCTTATCTATCAATATAAGTGTGTAATTTGCTGCCAGTTTATTAAAAGTATAATTTAATTATATATATATTTTCGAGCTGCATTGACTGAAAATTGACCTGGTTCATTAGTCAAAAGCCAAGACAGAACTCTGCAATTATTTTAAAAGTGATGAAATATTATACTAACAGATTCAATGATTTTATTTCATTTTATTCTAATCAGAACTTAAAGGATGTTATCTGATTTGTATTGTTTTTGTATTTTATGTTTTCCTATTGCACAACTTGACATCATGAGTGTTCTAATAACAGAAATTATTGGTCTTGATTTTAATCATTTTATCATAGTAATCTTGACAAAATTATAAGTAATTTAAATACTAGGCTGAATGACACTAAACTCGACCATTTTCTAAGAAATAAAAAAGCTATCATTTTCTAAAATGTGCATTTTTGTTGAAAACTAATAACATATTATAATGATAATGTTAAATGCGATAACTCCATAAAATTATCGCCAACGCAACAAGTTCAAAAGTCTGCATATTGTTAACGAATTATGAACTAAAGCCTCCACGTTTTGACCACAATTTTATTTATATAACAACAAAAACAAATATTCTGCATAATAAGCAGAAAATAAGCAACTTAAACTTACTAATTTAGTAAATATATATTATATATCATTATCTAAAATCTATAGCTAGTTAAAGGTCTCTAACCTTAAAATTCAAACTTACCCTAAATCGTTCAGCGAATCTAATATATCGTTTTCCATATTAAGAAACAATACACAGCATTCGCAGTATATTATCTAAATATAATTTATATTTATTATTCACGGCCGGTTTTTATTCCAAGAAAAACTAATGTCAGATCTCGAATGCCGTAAATTGGCGTAAATTGTCGCTATTGGTTGCAAATCGCTATGAATAAGAATGTTAATCGAAGCTGTCATTATGTTTAGTCGATTCCTTTAGTCGAATTTTCAAAATATATTTTCAAGTTTATTTACTTATTTATTTCATGCTTAATGTAGTAATTTGCCAAATTATATCAATATTGAGACAAGAACATTAAAAAACGTGAGTTATAAACATATAACATTGCTTGTAATATTGACTTTTTACTCATTTAATGCTATGTTTTAAAATATATCAAAGGAATCTTAACATTGTAATAATATCAGTTTAATGATTCGAATACGGTTGCTTGATTACTTAAAATTGTTTATTCATTTACAGATTACTGATTCAATGCTTTTAATAAAATCAATAAACCTGTGAATAATAATAAGTAACACTTACGGAAAACGTTAACATTAATAAAATATATATTCGTAAAATAACTGTATTCTGAAAAGATGATAATTATAAAAACAAACTCCAATTACTTGAATTAGACGAAAAATACAGAAATCGACTATCGAACTGACTACTTCCTTTAGCATACGTCCATCACTATTTTAACTTAAGTGCTATCTGTCTGTCGGCACCTGTCGGCACACTTTTACACTAACTAAACAAACTATTTATTTATTTTTTAATGTTAAATTAGACATTATATTTATTATTAACTATAAAATTATAATTTTCTATTAACCTCAGCAATGCAAATATAGAAATGACTATATTTGATTTTTCATTTGATGTGAATAAGAATTCTCAAAACAGTATTTGTAACGGATAATTTTGTGCTGTTATAACCGACTTCAAAAACGACGAGGTACTCAATTCGACTGTTTTTTTTTTATTTTTGTTACCTCAGGACTTTCGACTGGGAGAACTGATTTTGATGATTCTTTTTTATTTGAAAGGTGGTCGCATTTTAATTTGGTCCATTTATGACCGTGGGATCCATAAGAAAACCATATAAAACTTATTTTGAAGTCGGTTTTTACATTACGAATTATTACAATTACAGAAGGTACATAGATTTTGGTGTGTACTTAGCCCAAAAATGGCGGTAACGGTAAGTGGGAATCTTTTGGAAATAAACCAGTACCTACTTACCTACTCGTTTTTGTAGATATACGATAATATACCAAATAAACAGGTAAATAACCCTTATTCAGAACCTATTAATTAAGTTGTACTTAGGCTTCACCTATTATTATTTGTTATTGTTTTTCCAACGTCGCCATGTCGTGAGAAATGATGTCATGCAGCCTAGAGTGAAGTAAGTAATAACTTGCTTGTCTTCGGTCTTACGAACGCACCTGTTTGTTATGCAAACGAACTATCTCACAATAATTAGAATCATAAACACAGCCGGTATACATTAATTTTATTGCATATTTATGTAAAACAACCTGCTTGGTTAGTGACCATAGTGTACAATATATTTTTAACTTTTGAATATCGAACACTGAACGTTAGAGATATTGCTTTGCGGTTAGAGACTTTAAAAACACAAGTGATGGTCCGACTCTATAATTTTATTTATGTTTGCCACTTACGTAATAAATTAGCTCGTATTCAGATTCTTGACTAAGTTCAGACTGTTCAGAGCACCTAGTAGGGTTGGTATGTCTTTAAACAATTCTAAAGCCAACCCTCTGCTACTTACCCGTTCTCTAAAATCTAACAAAAATATAATTATTTATTGACTAACCAAAATGATCTAGAATATAAGATAAAATTAAAATACTTTCATTTGAAATAACTCGACAAAGAAAGTACGTGCTGGGCCTTTTAGGTTTTTTTGTCGGTTGACACGTCAGTGGGTCCTATCTCCAGAAACATTACAGGCTGACTTACGTAAAGTTGTACGATTAAAGTTGTATTTATTTCTTATGGCTCCTACACACAGTGCCGGCGGCAGTGCCGCCGGGCGAGCCGCCGCGCCGCCGGCCAAGCCGTCGCGCGTCGTCACACAAACAAATGCCGGCGGCTCCTTTGTGCGGCTTTGAATGCCGCCGGGCGCACGGCGGCTTGGCCGGCGGCTCGCCCGGCGGCACTGCCGCCGGCACTGTGTGTAGGAGCCATTAGTAATTCTAAGACGGTAATGTTTTAACTGTAAAGAAGTATATAATGGGAAAACCAGGTTAGATAAATCGCTACACAATATTATTACACGACTGCCCAAAAAGGAGTGTTATGTTTTCAGGGTTCATGTATGTATGTATGTAGGTATGTATGTATGTATGTATGTTTGTGAGTTTCTTTATTCCACCATAACTTCTAAAAGGCTTGACCGATTTCAATGTTTGTGGTATCATTAGAAGCTTTGAGTTATCCCGAGTGACATAGGCTATGTGGACATTAGAAAATGGTCAAGTGTGAGACGAAATCGCCTGGAAAGGGTTCCGAACGAAATTTTTTTTTGTGTTGTGTCATGCTTTTTTGTTGTTCACTAAAAGGTATTAAATAAAAAAATATAATTAAAAATTAAAAAACACGCCTGCCATGTAAAAAAAAATTAAAAACAAGTCAAATATTTGCAGTCGGGGTCGGTTACTTGGAACGATTCATTACAGGTCCCCCGACTGCAAATATTTGACTTGTTTTTAATTTTTTTTTACATGGCAGGCGTGTTTTTTAATTTTTAATTATTAAAAAGTTCAATATCAAATCATAAAGTATTTAAGAGCCTATTTTTCTATTATTTCTCATGTCACTTACCATTGTCAGAATTAATATGTAGGTACTTATTTATGTAAATGCGTACACTAATAGAATTTCATTTATATTTACATTAATTTTATACGATTAATTATATACGTGGAGAAAAATGAGACCAAGTGCGAGAGGCTAATTTGCATCAAATTAACTAACTTTCAACATTAAAATAACATTTAGTTAATTACGGCTTTTTAATTTTATTTTTAAAGATATTCTTCTTGTTGTATTTTGGAAAGCCGTCGTAATTAGTAAATGCTTTGCAACTTCGATCACCAATCTTTGAAAAAAGATAATGCCGTGGTCATTTGTTGATCCTTGCATGGTAAAAACATTTGTTATTGTTTTATCAAACACACAAAAATTGGATCCACGACTGGGTGTAAAACCTTTTCGTAATAAATATTTCTGAAAGGCCCTTATGACATCGGGATTATTCCCAAGTTCCGCGGTTATAACCTTACCAGGAATTGATCACATATACATATCCGTTTTCTCTCTAACCTTGCATCTACATTGGATGTAGAGTCAACAAAAAACCTATCTACATAATACGCATGCCCACTTCGCAAGTCAATCATATAGGAATGAATGGAACGCAACATTCTACTGTTTTGTTTTTACTCATTACTCATTCACAATCGTTAACATTGTGGGAGTTCCTTGCAATTGCTCGATTTTCTCTTGTTGTTTTCATAATCATTAGTCAGATTCTGTGAATTTTATCGGGGTTAGAAGAAAATGCTAAGGTTTCTTTTAAACAAAATGTGTTACCCATTAAAAGGGGTTGTGGAAGTCAGTCTGTCAGACAGGCAGTCGGATCATGTGTAATGCAGTATTCATCTGAATCCGGTAGGAGTAAAAGCCGACCCCAACCCGATAGTTAGGGAAAGGCCCTAGATGCCCAAAAACTGGAACATAATCGCAAGACTGTCTTTTTGTTTGGAGATGTGTGTGTCTACAAGCCTTGAGGTCATATAGTCTTGATTTATAAACATTTTACCCTTATGAAGCAAGCTGCATACTTGAACGTAATTTACCTCACATTCAAACGCGTTGCGCATCGAAACTAATAAGATAAACTTGATTCAGCGACTTTAATCCGTTACCTATAAGTCCTTACCAATACAAAATATTTTTTAAGGCAATACCATTAAAGTACAATATTAAATGACGATTTAATTTTGTAATCAATGATAATTCTAAGAAACCGGTAATTTACAATATTTTAGTAATAGTTGTATACCTATAAATTAACGCGTGGCCAAGTCAGGTTAAAATGACTTATGATAAGTCTATAATTATTATTATATTATACCTACGACTCACTTGAAGTTGGTCATATTTTGTCCCACCAAACAAGTGTAAGTTTTTAAATCACAAATTCCATTTGTACCGGTTTATTCACTTCTAAAAACTGTATACGTTATTTATATAGGTACTTTTGAGAAATGACAAATTGTAATTTTGCCCTCCGGGTCTTTCGAAGATTTTGAATTCTGGGGAAGGGCACCAAAAATGTGTTTATGTGGTACATATCAGTAATCTAGTAATATAAAAATAAGGGAAGTAGCCAAATATAGAAAAGAGAAGTCCTTCATAAACCAAGATATATAATTATAAAAGAAGAATATTTCTAGGAGTATATACCATGCGTACCTTTCTTAGTTACGCTGGGTTCGACACAGATAAACTTTATAGAACAAACAGCTTAGATACATTTCAGAACATACGGAAAAACATAATAAGGTACTTTCTAATCAAAATACACCAACCCGGTTAACATTAAATTACCTTTTGATTTGCCGCAAGCGGTAAGCCTCTTATACCAGTGATAATATTCCCCAGTTCTGTACATATAAAACCAGCTTTGATTCAAGAACTCGATCCCTATAAAAAGGTGATTACGTATCCACATCTATGATCACAACAAACTACGCGCACAAAATATAAAATATTCAATCTACGGACACGTCGACATGGGTTTTATGTCTGTGTGGGTAAATTGTGAATGTGTGAGTTGTACCTGCGCTTGCGCCGATCGCACACAGGTGTGTGCGTGAGCATAGTAAGACCACAATCCACATGGTATTTTTTTTTACTTAGCTACAAGTTACGTGTTATGTCTGATGTTTTTGGTAACCTACTTGTTTTAAATGTCACACAGGTTTTGAATGAAATTAATAGTGGTGGTGAAGTTATTGGGTAATTAAATCTGTGTATATAATGTAATATAGGAATTTCATATCGAAAGTCGTACATATTTCGGATGACTGTAAGCGACGCAAAGTATAGATTAGATTATGACAATTAGTTGCTATAATCACGTATGATAATAGAATCTATTCTCGACATAAAATAGATCTGAAAAATGTGTTCATGTGAATCATTGCCATGACAATCAGTTATCTGTCATAACGGTTTTTATTTAGGCTTTGATGCTCAAAATAACACCGAAAAAGTGAGACTACAAAACTAAGAGTTTAATACTGTTGAAACTAAGATCGTCTTAATCTTAACTTAAACTTAGATCCCGCTGCTCTGACGCACGTTTGCTGTCCAAACACGTTCTCCACAGTCCACAACTCCACACACGCTTGACGCTCTCTGTCCCACAATCACGGCGTTTTCACAACCGAAACGACCGATCTACTACGAACGAGTCCGAACGCTACAGTCGACCGCGCAGGCTGACGCGGCGCACGTCTTTATCACTGCGCTCAAATAAAGTTTACATCGCATTCCGAATTTCGATAATTCAAATTTTAGGAATGTGATCGGTGTCCGTTGTCGAACCATCTATGTGCCATATACAGTGATGTTAATAAGTGTGGATTAAAAATGGGTGTTTTATTAAATTTGGTTTTATTTGTGACCGTTTTGGTGCCTTGTGTTTTTGGCCAAGAAGCTGCGGCGTGCTATGGTGCTGGCAGCGTTGCTGGCGCAGCTATCGGTGCTTTCGTTGCTGCACTCCTTTTGGTAACAGCTGCGTATTACTTGAGGAAACTTTATTGGAAATCACGGAAAGGTACGTGAGTTATTTCAAGTTTTTTGCAGACCGCTTGCGGCGTAGAATGACGAGCCGACAGCCCACGTATCTAGCTAGTTGAATCTCGAATCTTGGAAATGTATAATTCAACGACCTTTGCCTTTTTTGACAAGTGTGAGTAAAAAAATATGTTTATGGCACACTGTAGGCAAAACATCGTGTTATTTATTAATAACTTATGTATTACACAGACGGAGTACACAGAATGTATTGTAAAGTAAGAAAATCGCAACTGCAAATCCGTTTAAACACTTCTCAAGTTACTGTTAAACGTTCATTGAATATGTATGACTGACTTTAATGCTTAACGTGACTTAATTGCGAAATATTCCAACTAGAAGCCGGTTAACATTAAACCTGTTTTAAATAATACCTTTTATGGACCCACACTAGGTACTTATCTAGCGAATGTTTGACGAAAATAGACAGGTTTTTAAAGTAGTGGTTTGCACCGGAGCAGTGAGTACCGGAGAATCTCCGGTGATAAACCGGTAAAAGTAATCGATTAAAATCACCGGAGATTAATCGATTAATCTCCGGTGAATTAATAAACATATTAGTATATGATTGTTTTTTATTTTTGTTACATTTTAAATACTCTTAACTAAATTATTTAAATAATATTTTTAATACACAATTTTATTCATCATTTTTTAGAGCTTCTATAATTGTTTGTTAAGTATATTCTCGTTTATATGTTCTTGTTCTTCATCCCTAAATCCTAATTCCTGCATTTCTGTCATTACTGCTACATCCACAAACCGTTTTTGCGGGATCGATTTGTTACACTCGTAATCGATATTATCAGGGGCCCGAGTCTGCTATTTACACTCCGCAACAGTGCGCTCACAGTTGCATCGTCCGGCGGCGCTCGGGCCCTCTCGGGTGCACTCGGGCCGGTTCGGGCCGCCCGAACGCGCACGAGTGTAAATAGCAGACTCGGGCCAAAGGACTCGGCCAACGTTGTGCGTACTCTTCTGACTCGTACTCTTGACTGCAATTTGTGACTTCATCTTCTGAAATCTTTTTTTTTTTTATGTGGAATCATCAGTTAGATCAGAAAGAGTCTTTTCAACAACAGATTACATTCTCAATAACCGAAGAAATATGTTACGTAGTGACGCAGTTGAAATGTTAAGCTTTCTACATGAAAATCATAATTTATTAGAATTGTAAAATATATATTTAATGACTACAGAATATTTTTCAATTAAAATGTTTTCACCTCCGCCTTGCATTTGACCAGTTTTTTTTATAATTTTATCAAACGTTTAATCAATAAAAAGTGTGTGTTATCGTTTTAAACTCCTAATAGAACCTGACCAAGAAATCAAAACACTTGATTAGCCTAATTTAAGTTACAATTTAAATAAGCTTTATTCTCCGGTGAATCACCGGAGAATAACCGGAGATCGCTCAATCACCGGTGAATTCAATCGGTTGTCAAAATTTCGCTCCGGTGCAAACCACTATTTTAAAGTGTCATAATAATTTTATGAGTTACCTATCTACCTATTTTACTTTATAGCCGAACTGCCGAAGTCGTGATTAAAGCTCTAAGTAGGTAGGGTAAATACGCCATATTTCGGCCCCCCCCCAATCGTCGGCCGTCTGCACATTTTTATCTTGCGTTCGTTCCAAGGGTAATAAAGTGGTAATTTTACTACTCGAATTGCAACCTAAGTTCATATTCTATACGCACAAACTGTCACTATCCTATTACGTCACCCGGTCTTCGCACACTGAGCTTCAGCAGCGATCGCGCCGTTAAAGAGTCAATTTCTTAGTTAAAGTAGCTTACTTGATGAGAATACCCACGCTTCGGGGATTGATATTACAACGGTAAGACGTTTCTTTATTTTTGTTTTAAGCTTTGTTATCACTAAAAAGTTATTTTTACTATATTTTGACATAGTTTTTTTAACGTTTTTCGTATTATTTTAAATGAAAAATAGGAGGCCGCCATTAGAATACCAGTTTCGGCTTAAAAGCGAATTCTCGGCCGGGGCCGACTTAAAGTAAATGCAGTCTGTTTTACAAATTCCAATTCTACCAATTCTATTTGCTTAATAGGAGTATTTGCAAAGCTTAATAGGTTAATAAATAAATTTTACGTTTAGTCGCTAAATACCGGCCGGGGTGATCTTAGTTGAATGTCGAGAAATGAGGCACACACAACAGGGGCCGACTTTAAATATATTAAATATCGTAATGTCGGCCAGCCTCGAATTTGAACGCTAGTATACAGGCTGATTACTTTTGTATTTTTTCATTGATTGTGTGGGTAGTCATTTTTAATTTATTAATCTAACTTATTTTTACACGACTGCCCAAAAAGGAGTGTTATGTTTTCAGGGTTCATGTATGTATGTATGTAGGTATGTATGTATGTTTGTGAGTTTCTTTATTCCACCATAACTTCTAAAAGGCTTGACCGATTTCAATGTTTGTGGTATCATTAGAAGCTTTGAGTTATCCCGAGTGACATAGGCTATGTGGACATTTAAAAAGGGTGCTAATTAAACAGGCTTCTTTTTAATATCATTATTCGCCCCCAAAAATGTATGTTGCCTTCTAAATTACTAAGTCAGCCACAATTAACGAGCATCTAAATAATACTATCTTAGCCACTAGTTATCTTCTATGTAAACGACTCTAAATACAACTCAGCATAATGATTATTTTTTAGCATGTAAATTTGTAGCATGCATTCTAACAGTAAACTTCTAAAATACTATTAAATGACATCAAAAAATATATTTATTTAGCTTCTAACTTTTTAACTCAGTACGTTTAAAATGTAACTCATCCCATAATAATTGATCGTCAAAATTTTGCTATAAATGTCATCAAATAGTCGGTATATTGGCCACTAATATTATCAGAAGCTATTGAGGAGAGACAAAATAAAAGACTTTATTTTTAACCGACTTTAAAAAAAGGAGGAGGTTCTCAATTCGGAAGTTTGTATGTTTTTTTTTTATGTTTTTTCGCGCATAACTCCGTTGCTTTCCAACCGATTTGATATATTTTTTCTTTGTTGGAAAGGGTATACTTCCCAAATGGTCCCATAGTCACCAAGTCGAGATCTGATGATGGAATTTTGGCGAAATCGAGGGAACTCTTCAAATTTTATAGGAAAACGTACAGCGATTTTGGTATTTTCTACAACAAGTGAAGCATTTGCGTTCAATAAGAACCATTCTACTATCAGATCTGATGATGAAGCCAAGATAACCTCGTGAATGTAGCGGGAATTCGTTGGATGTGAGATGCGCGGCACTGGATTTCGTTTGACGGAAATTATCATGAGAATGATGAAAGGGTGTCAGCTGAAGGCCTACCCATATTATCTAAGATTTAAAATATGTCACTAAAAATAAACAAATATTTTATTTTTTTTGCAAAATAAAAACCGACTTCAAAAAATCGATAAAAGCACTAAAAAGTTAAAAATAATTCTATAACCTACCTATATGAATAAACCTAACCTAAACTACGATTAACCCATAATACAATTAACAATTTTTTGGAGTCGGGGCCGCTGTCGCTGTCGTCTCGCGTACTCGCGCCAAATCATGCAGTGGCTATTTTCACGATAAAAGAATATGATGTATTATTTTACATGCTAAGTTATAATAAATTATGCTTTCTGTAGAAGCTTGAATTATACTTTTTTGAGGACATTGCGTTGAAGCTGTAAAACGTAAAATGGTGACGAGATGTAAAATCCGAGGCCGAGTTAGTAAATTAGGTGTCAATGCATAAATAAGAAGGACAAGTCACAATAATGGATGATCTTTACTTGACGCTTTCTATACAATATTTAGTGGGCGTTGTAAAAAAGACGAATTAGTTTATTAGAGGCTATGTCATTTTCCCGTTGCTTAGTTATAAAATTAGAAGTTTAATCACGTGTCCAATAAATAATTTTGTGGCTAGACTTATAATTTCCCATTAAAAAATGGTCAAGTGTGAGTCGAAATCGCCTGCAAAGGGTTCCGAACGAATTTTTTTTTGTGTTGTGACATGCTTTTTTGTTGTTCACTAAAAGGTATTAAATAAAAAAAATATAATTAAAAATTAAAAAACACGCCTGCCATGTAAAAAAAATTATAAACAAGTCAAATATTTGCAGTCGGGGGACCTGTAATGAATTGTCCCAAGTAACCGACCCCGACTGCAAATATTTGACTTGTTTATAATTTTTTTTACATGGCAGGCGTGTTTTTTAATTTTTAATTATATTTTTTTTATCTCGAAATTGAATATATGTTTTGTACCTAATACAAAAATTTATTAACATTATAAATAGGTTAAGTTTGGATGTAGAAGTTGACAGTATCGAAGACATAAATGTATATTATTCATGATAGCTCAATATGGTTTGGGATACAATTGAAAATGTTTTTTGGAATTTGCTGGTTATATTTATTCCGATGTTTAACTTAGTTATAATTATAGTAACTTTTAAACAAATTACCCTAAGACAAATACAAATGTATACTCCTGCCAAAATAAATCATGTTGATTATATTTGTCATTGTCTTAATTTTAAACACCCTTTATCCGGCCGACATTTAGGAAAAACACCGCCGACCATAGGCCGCGAACGGCCGACTTAAGGGTTTTTTCGTCTTCAACACATCAAAACCTTAATTCTTTTTTATTTTAGTAGAAAAGTCAAATTTATGCCTAAAAACATAAAATAGATTTATCAACCTGTCTAAAACCGCAACACAAGCTATCCTTTGTTGCAAACTGGTGCAGACAGAGCGTTCCAAAGTTAGAAAATCCGTAAGGGGGCCGACATTTAGCGTATTTACCCTAGGTTAAGTCACGTTAGTGACCATGAGATAGAATAGATTCGATTTTGCTTACATTCTTAATCATGTAGGTATTTAAAACCTAGGTTGCAGCCAGCTTTAGATGTCTATTGCATTGATCACGTCGATTTCAGATAAATATCTAGTAACTCCGTATTTGTCACATAGATACCTAGAATTTAAACTTTAAACAAAATTAAATAGGTTTGAATGTAATAATATTACAGTAGGTAGGTCCAACAGTGACCATTTGTTTACATTTTAAGCACGCGGAGACTCAGATGTTGGTGATAGATAAAACTTTTTTATTTGAAATATCTACCTACTAAATTGATTTCATCTTTAATTATGTAGGTAAGCCGGTATTTCAAGATACATGTTGATACTTAGAACAAAGGTCACATAAACGTATCTATTATACATAACTACCTAGTTTTTGTAGCTGACACCTTATAAAATAAGTTATAGGTAGGTTTTAGTTGACACACTTGTACCAAAACTACCTAAGTATCGGTTACTATCTACTTCAAAAAGAATAGGTAATTATATAGTAGGTACTTACGTATTTATTAAAAATAATAATAATTGAGAACAAAAAAGTGTATTACATGTCGTTTCTATTAAAAAAAAAAGCGCGTGTTTCTTATAGTTGTTCAATTAAATTATTGTCTTATTCTGACATCACGCACTCACTTATTCGTTATTTCTAATTTACATTTAATAATCTAAAAAATATATTCACGAATAATATTAACACGTCAATAAAACTGCAAATTCATCGCAATAAACTTTCACTTAGCGGGAAACATAAATTAATTGCAATAAAAGTCTTTAAAGTTGCACAGATTAAAAATACTTAAACTTGTAAGATTGTCTATGATGCACGTCACACGACGCATGCGCAAACTAAGCACTTTCACGATTTTCACATGTTAACAGCAGCACATCAATCATTATTTCGCTTGAGGCTTGCAGATTTTAACATTGATAGAGGGATAATTTTATCTTTAGGTAGGTACTTTGTTTTACAAGCTATCATAGAGGATATATAGTGAGCAGTGGGTTTTTTTAGTTAGTCCGGGTATTACCAAAATTTTTGTAAAGAAGCAGTTATAAGTTCAACTTTTGTGTTCGTCACTATTTCTGCTACGCTGGCAATTACCTAATTATTATAAAAACGTGCCTTGATATTGAACTGAAAACTGTATATTATTTAAAATCTAAATTACACACATAAACAATGGCTTATACTATGTAAACTTGTTCTATTTAAGGATTGATTAAATGATTAACAATGTAATCCGTTAACCCATCGTTTGTCAAAATGGCATTTACATGTCATTGGTGTTTCCGTGGACAGGCGGGTCTTTTGTACTCAGTTTTCCTCTTAAGCATACATTAAAATCTAACTTGCACAAGCAATTAAGGCATAATTAATTAGTATCTTTGAATATTTATTTGCCAAAGTTAGAAGTAGTCAGATAAAACAATCAGATGCCGCTCATGCATCTTAGAAATGCGTTGTATATGTGAAAACAAATGTAGGTATGGGAAAACTCAGAAAACAATCATAGGCTACAGAAATCATTAAAATCGGCTATCTCGTTCGGTATAAACTAGGCACATCTATACTTAATATTATAAAGCTGAAGAGTTTGTTTGTTTGTTTGTTTGTTTGGTTGAACGCGCTAATCTCAGGAACTACTGGTTAGAATTGAAAAAATCTTTTTGTGTTAGATAGTCTATTTATTGAGGAAGGCTTTAGGATATTCTATACTAATATTATAAAGCTGAAGAGTTTGTTTGTTTGTTTGTTTGGTTGAACGCGCTAATCTCAGGAACTACTGGTTAGAATTGAAAAAATCTTTTTGTGTTAGATAGTCTATTTATTGAGGAAGGCTTTAGGATATATAACATTACGCTGCGACTAATAGGAGCGAAGCAGCAGTGAAAAATGTCACAAAAACGGGGAAAAATATTCATACTTGAAAGCTTCCGTTGCGTGCGCTGCGTAAACGGTTCGAGTTACCCAAAATATATACGTATGAAAGAATTGTTCCTCTTTAAATGATCTAAAAAAATGTCTACGACAGTATATGTCTATCTTTTAAGATTGACTCACTATAACCTTTTTTAAGGTAATCATTTGGTCGAAATTAATGCATTATTGCCAATTATTTGCTACAGAGTTTTATCAACATAGTAATATTAACTAAAATTATCATTTACGCAGAAATGCTTTTTTTAAACTTCTTCATCTTCATCATCATCATCATCAGCCGGAAGACGTCCACTGCTGAACAAAGGCCTCCCCCCTAGAACGCCACAATGAACGACAACTCGCCAATTGCATCTAACTTCTTCATCGCGGTCATAATAACAGAAATTGACGCGGACGAAGTCGCGGGGATCAGCTAGTATATATATATATATACATACAAAGACAGGTAAACACTAAAAACAGCGCCGCGCAGTCGCGTAAAAAATGATAATCAAAATAAACAACTTTTAATATATGTTTTTCTCTAGTTTTCGACTTTAATTTGAAAGCCAAAGGCTTCGTTTACAATTTTATCAAGCCTTTACAATGAACCGCACATATTTTGACAAACAACGATTTTACAATAATTGGCATTCTACTAACTTAGTAGAATGCCAATTATCGTTAAATCGTCCCACTATGAGCCAACTATGAGCACACTGACACGAAGTGTAAATAGCAGACTCGGGCCCCTGACATCTTACTTCTTGCAATGTGCTATAAGGTGGATTTTCATTATCCATGATAACCTAACAATAGCGGTTGACTGCACTTGTGTGTTCGTAGGTCTTTATTCCAACAAATTACGTGTTTAACGTGTTTGACAGAAAACATTGATTAATCGCGCGTTTGATGGGAAACATAAAAGTTAATTGAGGTTCAGCAAATTTGATTGCGTTGATCGTTGAATGTGTGTTAGTTAAGTGTGTGTAAGTTAGTAAACAGGTTGTTATGTAGTTTTAGAGGTCAGAGGGACTTTTAATACTGCAATTTTATTAAGACCTGTAATGAAATTTGATAGGTTTTTATTTTATGTTAGAAGGCTCTTGCACTGGGAATTGTGATCGTCTTATAGAGGGAACATAAGTTACAACATTGCGAATACTAATAGATTTATTATATTTCTGGCAAATATTTGTGCGATAGCCATCCAATCCAGTTTAGCAACTAATGTACTAAGAAACCTAGTAAAAATACAGGTTTTAACACAGTAGTATTAGACATTTAAAGGTCAGAAATACTAAATGTATAATATTATTTATATCCTGTACTACGAGTTCCTATTAGTGCCTTGCGAGTCCTAAAAAAAATATATTTTCTAGCAAATTTTATCCAAACCGTACTAGATTTTTAATTTTATTGTTAGGCTTAATTGTAGGTAATGCTAGTTAGAATGTACTAAGACTTTCTGATTACATACTTATGACATGCGCACAGAAGCCCTCGCTTGCCCTACTAAACTAAATCTATCGCTATACAAGCTATTAGATACATGGCGATACGCATTCAACCGATGTAGGTACCTATCTGCTTTTCAATTACTTTACCCATTTATCCGTTTCTTACGATTTGATTGGAAACTTGTGTTACTTTCCAAAAAGGCCGGTAACCAATTCACCTATGTAGTAATGGCCATTGCCAACCTAAACAAACATTTAGTTACGAACGACGAACGCAGCATGGAAATGTCAAGTAAATTTTTTTATTGACATGGTTTGACCTTAGAGTAATTACTAAAGCATAGAGGGAGCGTCAAATTTTACTATAGTTGTACTCTTTTAACCTATGACCCATTCACTGTGAAAAACAAGGATAGATATATAGTTATAAGGGTTGCCTGCAGCAATATTGTCCACTATTTTTGCCTCGATAGTGATGTGCCGTATTTGGTAGAGGTATCGAAATAAATTTAGTTCTTGACAGAAAATGTACTTCTATTGAATTTAATGTACATTATTTTCATTTTACATCTTTATAAAACATACATCACCAAGGCATCAAGATAAATTTGGTCTCAAATTTACGAATTATCAAGGGTTTAAAATAAAACAAATACGTAATGGGTTGACAAAGATTTATTGCAACACAACTCAGCCAATCACAGAACTTGATATGAAACATTTCATAAATGAATGGCTTTATGTTGATCGGCCTTTAAAAACTGGGAGTAAAAGTCGAAAAATACATAACTTTAGTAAATTTTTAATAAATAAAAACAATAAAATAAACATTTTTTTTATAATCTATCTGTTCACCGCGTTGTCACCCGCGTGAGTACCGTGAAGTGTCGTTCACGATGTCTTTGTAGTTATTCTGTTATTCGGGGCTGAGACGAAGACATTTTCTTACGTCTATGCTTAGTCCAACAATTTCTGGCTCTTGCAAGCACTTTACACCAGTTTTTCAATCATTTGGAGGCATACTGTAAAATAAAAAGACATTATCGTATCGAATAATATCGATGAAAAATATCTACTTCACTAGCATAACATAACCTCTCAAATAAACAAATTACTTTTTTAAAGATTAATTCGCTTACACGATATAATTAGTAAAAAAGATAGTCTGAAGGGATCAGTATCAATCTAATGTGTATGTTATAAGTGATCGCATACAAAAGATACGCATGATATTATTAGAAAATTGCAAAAAAAACACTTACCGTTGAACACTTACATATTCATTGATATCTTTCCGAGATGAATATGATTTACACGATAAAACAAAACAAGCCATATTAAACGCTTATTTATCTGTCCTTTGCACCTTTTGTACACAATCAAGTTGCTTATATTATGCTAAAAAATAATATAATTTGTAAAATAAACAATGACCAGCAACGACTGACATTCACAACGTATGATACGACTAAATCAAATACTTTGTACAATTTACCGTGTAGAAAAGGTTCTACTAAGCAACTATGTGCTCTTTTAATTGGTCGTGTAGTAAGAGACCAAAGATGACCGTTTGACAATATCGGAGCGTCCATTTAGCTTTAAGCATATATGAGTCCATATATGTTTGTCTCTTTTATATATATAATCTGCACCATAAGAGAGAGGAGCTTAGATTCATCGTAATTTGTGTCTATTTTGTTCGCTCCCTCTATGCTTTAGTAATTTCTCTAAGGGTTTGACAGATCTTTATTTGCCAAAAAAATGGAACAAAGGAATTTGCCATGTAGAGGGACAGATTAGGCTCAAAACAAAATTGATTTTCACATTATGGTCGAACCAGAAGCATCGACACTTTTAAAATTATAACAATTCAATTTGTTAACGTTAAACAATAAGTCTTGCCACTAGCTAGATACAGGAAAATCTGAACAATAGATACTACATAAACTATTTACAATGCACTTGTAAACCACTGATTACAAAACCACTATTTACGTCAAGGATACTTCTGTTTCTTGCCATCATGACTTAATACTGGAAATTACCTACCTATCCATCGACAGTTTTACTTAACCAAAGATAGAATTTTGACATAGGTAAGCGTATTATCCTTAGAGTATAGATAAGAAACTAAAGAGTGAGCCTATCAGTGTATGAACCGTGAGCACTAGTATGAACTAGTTTTATCGTAAATTTTGTATCAAGACAGAGCGCGCCGTTTTAATAAAACTATCTAAAACCCTAATATTATCCTAACAATGTCGGAACCATCGATATTTTCGCATACAAGTCTGTCGTTGCGCGAAAAATAACTTTAAATCAGTAAACGAATGTACTAGATACAGACAAAAAGTGCTCTCGCTTGGCACGAAGGAAAACTAGCGATACTAGCGGTCTATAGTTATCTATAGTCTAAGGTATTATCAATTGTGTAAATTGGATAAGGTTTGTTAAAAAAGGTTGTATATCTTGAGGTACTTACTTAAAAAGTGTCGCTAAACAAAATGTGGGTTAAACGTTTGCTTGAATATACAATTTTAAACGTCTAAAACAAATGCAAAATCTGTTTGAAATACGAAAGATATCAAAAATGCAACAATGCTATCTCTTTATCAAATATAAAAATGATTTATAGTTGATCTTGTGTCAACATAAGATTGCAATTTGCAACCTTGGTTTAACATTCGCAGTTGTCATTTTTGTACATACCAACCACATAAGTGTATCTAATTACAGTGTAGAAGTCTTGAATAATGTCCGTTAATTTTGTTTTACAGTTGTTTTAATGATATATTGTCTAGTCTTCTTCTATTGTGTTGAAGCTATGTTTAATAACTTAGATTTAGTGTAATAACTTGTGTTCTCGTAGTTGGTTATTTGCAGCGTACGTCATTGAGATAATTAAATGATTTCAGCACCTCTACTCAGGCCTTTATATTTTGAAAATCAATAATAAAAAAACCAATAACTTTGAAAATCGAATCCCATTTTCTGTTTTTTTCTCCTTCAAGGGCTGATTTACATCAAACGAGCGAAAGCTCATTCCATTGATTAAATTCAAAAAATTGATAGGGTGGTGACAGAATGAGCATTCACTCGTTAGATGTAAATTGGCCTTAATAATATTACCTAAGTACTAGCTAATTGAACCTACTGCCTACCAGCTTAACTATGATGTAAGCTGTAAGTACCTACCTACTATAATCCCCTACTTTAATAGATATACACAACACTGCAACAAACCATGCTCAATTATATCATTATATCTCCTTATTCTCACGGCAAAATTGTAGCAAGAAGTAGTGTTAAAATTATAAATTGTGCGTAAATCGGATTACGTTCACAATAAGTACTTATTTAGTACATTGCGTATTAACATTCCAGAGATAAGACATGTCTCGTGTTAATCTGTCGTTAACATTTTATAAGTAGGTACTCATATTCTCTATTTTATTGTTCTTTTTATACTTATTGTACGACGTATGTACGACAAATTCGTGGATTCCCAAATAGCTTACAAGAATAATTATAAAAGACAAAAAAAAAACAAATAAAGAAAAGCAAAATGGCCACCTATTTTGTTCGAAGTTTATATTAATTCAGGTAAAATAAAAAAAAACATATATTTGTTTGTGTATTATAATTTTCACTCTTCTAAAATTATGAGATAACATGCGTTTTAACACGTAACACAGTTCTCAAGTACTTAAGATAAAATCTAAGTTCATTTACACATACAAAAGAATTTATAGTATACCATTCAAGTCTATTATATAATGTCAATTCGTGTATTCGCGAACTAAGTTACGTCAAATTTACATAATTTAATAAAGGCAGAATAAAATAATTTAATTCAAATTATCTTGGCGGCCTTGAAACGTTGCAAGGGATGTATAAAATACCAAAATGATTTTTTATTTAAATCATAAAAGTTGACAAACAAGTGAATCTTGATTTTTTTTTTTATTCGTGTCATATGGTAGGTAATTATATCAAAAGTTGTTAATTTTGTCAAAGAAATGTATTAAATGATCGAATGTCAAAGACATTAATTTATTTAAGGAAATGTTTATAATTCTTTTGTCATCGATATAGAAAGACTGCGAGAATGTAAAAAGTATCAATAAAGACCATGTTCCAAGAGGTTCCAAGAGACATTGTTTTATTTCAAGAGATTAAGTAATATTAAAAGCCACCAACTATTATCATTGATATGAGTAAACTGCGTCTATTTACTGCTAAGATACGTAAAATGGACATCACAATCTTTTGCTTAACTACTTATAAAGATGGTAACCGTTATGCGTTCTCAATAAATGATGCGGGCATTAAAATATGAATATAAAAACTTGTACAGTTACTATATATCAATATTGGTATTACTATGATTAGATATTAGAAGCATTAATCTGTCTAGTTATCATAGATATCCTAATATTATAAATGTGAAACTTACTTCTGAATACTAAAACGCAACTCAACTTTTAGACGTTCTTACATGTCGATATCCATCTGTCTCTACAATATGACGACCTCCGTGGTCGAGTGGCGTACGCACCGGTTTCAAGGTGACGCTAGCTCTGAGGTCCCGGGTTCGATCCCCGGACGGGTCAATGTAGAAAATCACTTTTCTACATCGTCTCGGGTCTGGGTGTTTGTGGTACCTTCGTTGTATCTGAATTCCATAACACAAGTGCTTTAGCAACTTACTTTGGGTTCAGAACAATGTATGTGATGTTGTCCGCATTTATTTATTTATTATTTATAATAGAATAGAAGTTTATAGTTTCCAGTATTACAGCTAACAGAAAAATAAGCACTTAACATGGAGGCTAGGTATAATACCGAAAGCAAAAGGTTCGAGCGTCAGCTTATGCTCAGGCTTCCCAAAAGGGGTTGCCAAGCGCTGGTTTTCAGCTCGAACCCTTAAAGTGAAAGAGACAGCATGAGACAACAGCTACTTAAAAATGATTGACGTTTTAATATTCGGCAATTAGTGAGGATATAAATAATATAACAAGATCATGCATTTATGTGTGGATGTACGACCATTATTTCGTTAACAATACTTTATAGATTTGCGTTTTCTCACAGTATGATTATAGACTTAATTTTTTGTCTTCACTCCTTATCTATGCTGAACTCTGAATCAATAGGTATTTAAAATTACATTAATATCAAAATAATACAAGATAAGATTACATTATTGCTCTTATCATTTCTTTCTGATTTTAATTCTAGCTGGTACCTTACCATATTTATTAAATAAATTATTGTGTCTGGTCACACTGACATTGACAAAGTATTTATTTCAGTCATAGTAAGATTGATCTTCGTAATAAGTAACGTTTTTATAAATGACTAGCGGTCGCCCGCGGCTCCGCCCGCGTGGATGTTGGTTACCGCTGCAAAAAGCCTACCCAGGAAAGACACGGTTCCCTGTTTTTTTCCAAAATTAAATTTAGCCTATGTTACTCGTGGATAATGTAGCTTTCGAAAGGTGAAAGAATTTTTAAAATCGAACAAGTAGTTTTTGAGCCTATTCATTACAAACAAACAAAGTTTTCCTCTTTATAATATTAGTGTAGAAAAAAAAAAGATTAGACATGTTTTTGTTAAACAGGACTTGAATTTCATAACAATTTGTAAACCGTTGGTTTTTTATGTTTTCAGTGACACATTAGTCTTATCATTCAACCACTTCATAGCTTTTAGAACTATCACGCTTAGATAAGGATTTAATTGTAACATAAATTTTAGATAGAACATAATCCACTAACTAGGATTTTCTGATATTATATAAGAGTTGGCTGTTGGCAACATTCCTAACACCTCCAACCTCATTTGAAGTTTAAAAAATAAGTACTCATTGTTGATGGTCTGCTAATCAGCTTCTTATTTCTAAATTCAAATACGTGTCATATAGTTGCATCAAATTAAAGAAAATTCTTCTGTTTGAAAGTTAGATTAGACGCAATGCGTAAAGAAAGTAAGTTTTTATCGTTTAATTGCCTCAAAAGTAGTCAGTTTTGAGTTTACGTAATTTATTGAAGAGAGTGGGCTTTCTCTGTTATAATACGGAATAAGCAACACCCGTGTTAATATGTACTTACTACTATAATTGTATAATGTAGAGTTTATGCGAACAATTACTTCTTCTTGCAAATGCTTCTGAAAAGTTTTTATTGGTGCCAGAAAGTGCCACCCAGAGTGACGATTAAATCTTGTACAACCTATCACACGTTGGTGGTTATAATTATTTAAGTATGATAATCAACCTTACGTCTTTGTAATAAAGGTGATGTCTGAGTCGTTTTACCAATGATGAGTTCCTTAATATGGCTTATTAATTCTAGTGCAGATCCGACAAAGATTATGACTAGTAATTGTACCGTTTTTACCACGGAACTTTATAAAACTTGGATAACAAATGAGCTATGGCTTTAAGAAGAATAAAGTTACTTTATACCTCGAAAACCGCATGAAGCTTCAGACAAAAGTATTAATTTACCTGGAGCACAGAACAGAGAAAAAATAATTAGCCATGTGATATGATGTGAGTGGTGGTGTTATAAACCATACTTGTAAACACATGTCAATTATCTAGTTAACATAACATCTCCCGAGCCTTTTCCCAATTATGTTGGGGTCGGCTACCAGTCTTACCGGATTCAGCTGAATACCGTATTTTACATGTAGCGACTGCCTATCTGACCTCCACAACCCATTTTACTGGGGAACACAGTATCCCATAGTAAGACTAGTTGTCAGAATTGACTTAACGACTGCGAAAGATCTATGTATGACAGCCGGGACCTACTGTTTAACGTCCTTTTCGAAACACGATCAAATCTAGTTAACATAACGTTTGTGAGAAAGTCTGTAAGTATATAATTGTACTTTCCCTTGAAGGTTGCGCCACCATGATGTACACAAGACTAGAGAAAGTCAGATGAGCTAAGTCTTTGTTCAGAACATCTGAACAAGTGGTTGACACTTACCGGTACATACTATGAAGGTTATAGTATAGTATGAAGTGTCTAATGATCAGATTCTTGTGGCGCTGCGCAGACGATGCACATTTTGACTATATGGATTTTGAAGGGGTATGAAAAGTGTAAGTATATTTGGTCCGAAGGTTAGATAAGAAAAAAATGTTGGTAACGTATTTTGTCCTTTTTTCAAAATAAGTAAAAACTAAGAAGATAAAGCGAATCAAAGTTCTCTCAATCAAGAGCTCCAATGCATCACAATCTCGCATAAAACGTAACGTCATACGAGATTTCAAAAGTTTCGTCGTGTGTTCTCGATTAGATTAAGAAATACCTGTCTAAGTATTAATCCACCTGTGAAGGATACAAACACGAGCTTCCAAATGGGTAAACTCTCTTTTACTCTGACTAGCTAGACGGTCTAGCTACATAAGTAGTGAAACGTGTAAGACGAAGTTATAAATAATTAAAGTTAGGGTGCGGTCCCAATGACTAGCAAGCGAGTAAATACTATACTATTCCTAGGTTCTGATCTGAATTCTCTGTTAATTAAATTGTGATATAAACACTAGTCGAATGTAATATAGCCATACCTGTTTAACCTATAACTTACACTCAATTTTAAGGTTCCGTTATGTCTCATACTCTCTCTGACCCTTTAAGAATTATCATAGGGAGACAGATTTTTAACAACGTCAAAAAATTTCATTCCGTTTAGAACCTTCCTAGACGAAACTTCAATTTAGCCCGTTTTAATCAGCTCGTAAAAGAAGATAAGGGTTCTAAATTTGATTGTACATGTATAATAATCCATTTAACTATAGAAAATAGTTCCTAACAAGCGACCAGTTAATAGTTCCTATTAAACGACTAGTTAAAAAGTTCCCCACTAGCGACTACTTACTAGTTCTCATTGGGACCGCGCTCAAAAGGCTAATAACTAATGGATGAGCTATGTATTATTGATATCTGCCTCTGAATGGCAGCCTCGTTCCTATTTGCTTCACGTTTTTACACTTCACGAAGTAAATAAACAGTTGTGTTTAGAAATAAACTTAGTGCTGTCCTTTCCTTATTGAGTGTGACACAAATACAAGTTTTTAGCAAGTTTGTTACTTATTTACCTTGAAAAAAATCTCTCTCTAACTCTTTCTGATGATTAGAAGAACAATATGTTTGTTTAATTAATAATCGGGGACCTATTCTCGAGTTGAATCTAAATAGCGTGTAAAATATAATATTGTCTGTAGTCGTACTACTGTTGGGCAAAGGCTCATGTTTCCATCTCATAGCAGAAACAAAGTACAATGATTAACACGCTTTATGGAGCAGGTGTAACTTGTTCCTAAAAAAAATATAATTTTAATCTCATTTACCACAGCATCTCCCAAATTCCGTACTTAAAGGTGACTATCTCGAAATGTCCTCGGCGCTTCAATAAAGTACCGTACTCGAATACCGTACGGTAATACCAAATAAAGTAAAACTTTAAGTCCACCGCATCCTTCAGAAAAAAAAGAAACTAAAATAGTTTCACCAGACAGCGTGTTCCCACTGAAAGAGAAAATCAGTAGGTCAAATTGAAACAACGCACGAAAAAACTTCTATTAGCTGCTGAAGGAGAAAATACCTACTTGTGTGTTCCTTTCTGGTACTTATTAACAAAAAGTTAAGTGCGAAGGAATAACAAGCTATGTTTATAATATATCCTATAGGTAATATTATTATGTGTCATATAAACGAAAAAAGTATGTTCGATGGATTTCTCATTTATTTTTTGCATTGTGAACGTACCAATTTATTTTGAGAGATTGCAGTGTTTTAAAAATTGAGATTAAATTCTAGACAACTATACAAATGAACTTGTGTGAAAACCGTGATGAATTAATATCTACTTAAAGATTTACATAAATAAATAAATAATAAATAAATGCGGACAACATCACATACATTGCTCTGAACCCAAAGTAAGTAGCTAAAGCACTTGTGTTATGGAATTCAGAAGCAACGAAGGTACCACAAACACCCAGACCCGAGGCAATGTAGAAAATTTGGTTTCTACATTGACCCGTCCGGGGATCGAACCCGGGACCTCAGAGCTAGCGACACCTTGAAACCGGTGCGTACGCCACTCGACCACGGAGGTCGACAAACATACATAGTTTGGATATCTGTCTGGTAAAGAACAAAGAGAAATAACGTTTTTTTCTATGTTGTGTAATTAATTAATCTTCTGTCCTTACCTGTGTTATGTCAAAACGTGTTGCCTTATTGGGCTACGTCCTATTCTATCTGGCCGGTATTACAGTTATTTTGCTGCTTGCTAAACCAATGACTAAAACCTTTTTAGAAACGAATTGCGAACTTATTGATTTGCGACGAAAAAATCGATCTTTGATTTATTTAAAAATATAACTGCCAGTTTTGACAATTTAACTTAATACAATTCCTTTTTTAAATTTCTAAAGCAAAGATGTTATAAGTTCATTGTATGTATGTCTGTTTGTGCTATCGTAGCTACTAAATGGTTAACCTGATTTAAATTTAGAAAACTTTATTTATCCTTTATAAATTATCAGCTCTTTCGGCCGGTTTTGTTTTGACTTTTTCATTCAAACAACGTTATCTACCGGTAATTTATACGATTCTTATAATGTTAATTAAATGCATGGGCAATTAGCTGTGCGTGCGTGTCGCATGGTGCATTACAGACATACATACATCGGGAACAAGTTATAGTAGGTTTGTAGGCCACACATACATTTTTGATTTGATACCTTACACGCAAAAAATGGTAAATATTTTTCGAATCGAAATATTTTTTTGAGGAAATTACCGCACTGTGTGCCATTTGCCATTATATTTACAGTAAGCTTAAAAAAGTTTTATAATGTTCGATATGTAATAATATGGTAAAAGACGTAGTTAGGTACAATGTTTTTTAACCACCACTAAAAAAAGTTGAGTTAATTTCCGTTTACGGTATGGGTACAACTGAAGCAACAAATTGATTTGCTTATTTCTACCTTCATTGAAAAACGCAGGTCATTTGTGCACCAAACATTCTGTATTCCTATTGTATGCATTCCATTCAATGATCGAAGTAAAATCGAACGTTCATGATTGTAATGTTGCATCCTTGCGTCATGTTGGTAAACATTAGAAAGTTTGTAATCCTTATCCGATGCACGAAGATATATTATCGACTAGCTGTGCCTGCGACTTCGTTCGCGTGGATGACGAAACTTATCAATGAGTTTTTAACCGCAAAATTAAGTTTGTTTTTTATTGTTTATACTTTTCCGGGATAAAAACTACCCAGTGTGGTGCCCAGGATAATAAAGAATAATTATACCAAGTTTCATCGTAATCGAACCGGTAGTTTTTGCGTGATACCTACCTGAACAAACAGAGTTTTGGGTTCGGATTTGGTCTTGTAACACCCCCCGCCATTTATTTTTTTGCTATTTTCAATGTACAGTATTTTCACTTCTACAGATTTATTATAAGTATAGATATCGATATCATATCTGTGTTGATAACATAGAAATCTGTGGAAGCAATGAACTCTGCGAAAAATCTGGACAAGATTGTATGTATACCAAAAATAGGTAATGTGACGTAAAATACAATTTAGCTTTGAAATCAAAGTAAAATCGACATAAAGATGCATTGATTATATCTTATCTGTTGTATAGGAATATTCCATAATAAAATTGTGTCTAGATTTTAAAAAGTAAGTTAGGGCACAATAATACGAGTACAAAACTGTCAGATTTTGATTAAAACAATATCAGCTGTATCCATACACGTGTTCTATGCCATGATTACTTAATATTCAAGGAACCAAAACATTCTAAGAATGTCAAATGACGTAATAATCTAGATCTTGTTTCCCGCCATTACCTACTTATGTCAGTGGAACGATAAAACATAACAACATGCACCCGAACCTTGGCTGACCATTTTTTTCGGTCACGAAGTTCGAATTTCAAAATTGAAGCACGTCAACAATGTTGCCAACAAAAACAAAAGCTCGCCTAATTGTTTTGGGAGTGGGAACGGGGAAAAAACTCCTTCGGCATTCGAAGGACGGTGACGTCACTGATACAGGTACTTCAAGTTATTGTGTAGTGGGCTGGATGCGTATTGGCGTCGTCAACCAAATAAACGAATATTTTTAAATAAAAATTGCCTATAATATATGTAGCGTAACTTATTATGTATAATTGAAATAAAACCTGAGTAAATTGCTTTTAATTAGCTGCCATAAATAACGAAGTTTACTCCGTGTGTTCAGTCAATCATTTATACACAAGTAGGTACCTACTGTATAGAAAAAAACTACATATTTCATAATGAATGAAACACTTGTATCTACATAATTGTCCATGTGTTTATCATTAAACGTGAACAATCTGTTTTCAAAGGCAAGGTTACGGAAGGCAGGTGGCGTTCCATATACATATACCTTTTAAAGTATGCGCGCAGATAACATAGTACCTACGGGTTAAATAAAACATAATGACACGTTCTTGTACACATAATAATTATTTTTGATATTAAAATATAGGTCATAAAGCGAGGTCTAATTTAATAAGCATGTTGATAAAATATGAAGTGATCTTATATCTGTAAAACGTGTTTGGAACCAGTGTTAATTTTTTGTTTTTTTAGACTTATTTTTATCTACTTTATGACGTGTGAGGCAAAGGCCTCGTCATTGAAGTTTGCAAAATAATTAAATTTTTTAGTGAGTATATAATGAAATAAATAATTTAGGAGTATCTTATCTGTAAATAATCATTTCGATTGTATTAAAAATATATAGTTTTTAAAGAAGGCTTTTTAAATCATGCTAGATCTAGTAATAGGCAGGGATCAAGGTACCTATGAGTATAACGTTATCGCACAAACTCTGGTACTCAATCAGAATGTGGTTGCAATGAGATATAAACTTAAAAAAAAATGGTATATAGTGACGATGGACGTCTGAGGCCAGTTTCGAGTATACTTGGATTAGATTTTAATCTCACCTATACATCTAATATAACTGCCTATCTGACCTCCACCACACAGTGTATATTTATTTAGCTTAAACATACCTATATAAAACCAGCACTATGACATCATTTTGTCTTACGATGCTTATCAGTAATCGTATGTAATCAGGTGCCTCCAAAATAAGATTTTAATAGTCAAGTTGCGCAATGCGTAAAAATCTTAGCATTGATTATGATAAATGTACGGTACTTAAATATATTTTGCGCGTTTTCATGGCATAAAGTAAAACATTGTGCAAGTAATTGTTACATAAAGCGATAACACATTTCATTGTTTTATGTTGGTAAAATATATTATTAAATAGAAACAATGGTAACTTCTACAGTAGTTTTCATTTGAACATAACAAACTCCCGTACACCTAAATCGAGTTATCAAAATATTTTTTTACTTATGAATCCTGTTTTGACAATCGTTTTGGAAGTCATCTTGATATTTACTTAATGTCTTAAAGTACATAAATAAGAACTGTCGAAAAAGCCTTCCCTAGCCTAGCTAGCCCTTTAAACAGGTGATAAAACCATTAATGGAGGCACGTCCAATTCTTAGCGGGAGTACTAGAGGCAAGCTATGTGGGTCACTCGTGGAATGCTACCCGGCCGGCCGCTCCCACCTGCGGCCGACCGTGCGTACGAGATGAGCGCTGGCAACACTGCCGTATTCTAATTTCAAAATATTTATTGAATTTACGCGGTATCTCGCGGGAAATATTTTTGTTGTGTTTATTTGTTATTTTGGCTTACTACTAGTTTCTGTTGATTAAAAAGTACTAACTAGTAGGAACCAAAGGCTCTTAGTCATCGTATTGGTATAAGCCATATGATGATGATATAATTTTTACTGTATACTGTATAGAAACAGTAGCTTACGGCAGGTATGGCAACGATATTGACTTCCCCGGGTGCGCCCCACGTGTATAAAAATATCATCATTGGATGATGCTCTTTACTTTCAAATAGTAAGGCTGCCTCAGGGCACAAAAGAAAGTCATAACTATCACACAGGCGTCCCCAATATACAGGTAACCTGGCTACCACCATATGTATTGGTATTCGACCTCCTTACTTGAAACTACACTAAAAAGTACGTGACTATTTCTCCGTATACAGATAAGATTGCAAAAATTCTTAGACAAAGTTGATAATTTTGTGTTCAGAATGCAAACATTATACTCAATGTGTTTACTATGCTATCGTCTGCTATCTGATAACGTATTTGCATGAGTATGGCGCAAAATATAGATGTATAGTGTATGCCTATTTATTTTGTGGCTATGGTTAATTTACAAAGCGGTTGATAAAAAACGAGATATATTTTTTCTGGTATGATTATTTTTTTGTTCTGATAAATGTGTACAATTAAGTACCTTTGCTTTTGCCAGCAATTTCTCATATAGGAAACAGTGAATCTCGAGAGAGCAGGAGATGATAAAAATATTCTAAGTTTTAATGTTTATTACAGAAATTAGCTAACATAGGCAGTGTTGTGACTTTTTAAAATAACGCTAGTTTCAACGTAGCAGATACCATTATTTTTCTGATGTATTAATATAATAAATATAACTAAGTAGGTAACAAGATAGAATATAGGAATTAAATCACTTTTTCATTTATAGTAAGAGTTAAGTAAAACAATATAAAGCTATAGGTAGTTTATAGATATAATTAATTTTCCTGAAGATTAAGCTCAAACTGGTGAAAACAGCAGTTAAATTGGTAAAGTACTTGCCGAATTTGGCGCTTTCATAGACTTTCTAGGTATACTAGTGATTTTTATCAATCAATCGACTATCGAAGAAATTATATTCAGCAATTCCGTCGTAATATTGTATTGTAACTAGGTTGATCTTTTGCGTATTATCATATATATAATTATCTATAAATAATCTAATAATAACAAAGCTAATGAGTAATGACGGTACATGTTATGAGTCAGAATATTTACTGGAAAAAATCACATATTTGAATGAAACTTTTGCGTATAAAATTTACTTCAGTAAACAGTTTTCAAAACACGTTGTTTTCCGCCTTCTTCGGTCCATCACTGGTATAGGTATTGTTAATTCTAGGATTGCTTTTTTTTATCATGGTAAAAGCTAAAATTAAAAAAGAAATATTAGCGAAAGCCACAAGAATGATATTTATTCTTGGGCACACATACCTTTTTTAGGTAAATGGGTTAAATGTGTTTGTTTAAGATTACTTTTTTATCGCAAATGTTGTTGTCTTTATAGGTTAATTAATTATCAAATATTTAATTTTAACATTTGAATTAAACATTGCACGATACGCAAAATACACAACTAAAATTCGAAAAATAATATAATTATGATTTACTTGCCTATGATCGGTTTTCCAAAACACTAACAAGGTTTTATTGATTATTAAAAAACTAATTATTACAATACATTTTTGTGTTGATTAGTTTTTTAACGCCTGAAGAAATCATTAAGGTTAAGTTTAAGCGAAATAATTATTTATAATAGGTAGGTATACACAATTCGGAATTCTGCAGGACGCAAGAATTTTAAATTCACATCACACATTCTCTGCAGAATCCTAATTGTGTGGTGAACATGCTAACACCATTGAGACATCACTGACAAGTTACCTTGACCTGAAGACATCACACTGTAGGATAAACAAAAGGTTAAGTTAAGTATAGCCTTGAAATCTGCCAATTAAAGTCCAACTTAAATATGTTGACAAATCAAATTGACATCTACTAAAGGCGGGCAGAACATTGTATTTAGAATACTTAAATGAATAAAATAGGTATTTGGGCAACATGCATGGTAAAAATATATATCTTCATATGTTATTTTTAATTTGTTTATGTATAGTATCTTATATTTTGATATTTTTGTATAGTATTATTGTATTTTAATATGGGTGTATACCTGAAATAAACGATTATTATTATTATTATTATTAATTGCGTCCCAAAGTGTAGTCTATAGTAGATAGCTATTAGCTAACTTAAATCTACTTACCTATGTGCTGCAAACTACAGGGGCCCGATGCCGCTATTTTAAGTCAGTGAGTGGCGGGTTAATAAACGTTCCAGTGTACTTGTTATTGTTGCTTATTTTCGTATTCAGATAAGAACAGTCACTTGCAATCCTACAATGACAACAGTGGCAAGTAGGTGTAAATTTGTCATTAAACTAAAATTAACTAAATACGAAAATTAGGCACAATAACAAGTACACTGGAACGTTTATTAACCCGCCACTCACTGACTTAAAATAACGGCATCGGGCCCCTGTATAATAAAAGTTTATATTATGCAGTATGGTCACAAAATAAGCCCTATTCTTTTTAATAACAATACCATTATTTGCAGAACGTAATGCCCTTCGGCCATTTACCTGTCTTATGTCTTAAATAAATGTTATAACGCAAGGTAATGTGCTGATGCGTCTTGAATATCTAAACATTAAAGGTTACAAAACTTCATTTACATTCTGCCTATAAGGTTATTTTACAACAGAGGTTATTTTATCTGTACTTACTTACATGTTGCAAAAGACATTTATAGAAAAACAACAAAATATTATCTGTGGCTTTTATTTACGAGATTTGAATAATTAATAATTGTTTTTGTTTTTTTTTTTTTATACGCATTGAATCATCACTTTTAATAACATGCTGCAAATTGTAGTACTTATAAAGGCTTGTATTAATCCAGGTAGATAAAGGAATTTTAATAATGTTCTATAATAACATATCAAGGGTTTTACTCTTCAATCTAATTTACAGATAAGTAGTAATAAGATAAGTCAATCAAACATTTAAAAATTATAACAAAAACAAGTAACTGACTGAATAGGAAACTTTTATCATTTTCAAGCCTTAAACTATATTTCCTTATTCTCACATAGATTATAAAACGACACGTTTTTATTCTATTACATACCTAAATGTTTCTAAACTCTCGCAAAAACGTTCATAAAGACACGCTCGGAGACTTAATATTGGCATAATTTTATGAAATCGTTACGTATAAGTTCATTTTTATTGCATTACACCACGCAATAGGGGTTAGTATCATAGACTACAGACGAGATCTGAAATCGGGATTGCAATGGCGGCAATCAATTCAATTTATCGATAACTTTCTCTTTTTAAAATACATGCAATTCGTGGTTCGATAACGATGCTAAATAAAAGATTTTTGTTTATAAAAAGACGTGTTTTATTTAACGTCATATTATTATCTCTGTCTGAATGGAATTAGTGAATGTTCCTAATTTGAATTTCAATTTTATATCCTGTTATTATGTCATACTTTCTTTGTAACATCCATTATGTAAGGAAGTTGATTATTTAATTTTAAATGACTAATGATGATCGGAAACTAAAATAAGTATTTAATTATACAAAAATTTATATTAAGCGACGAAATTACGAAACAGAGAAGACGTTTTAATGTTGACTTTCATTAATAATATAGGAACCGTTTTCAAAGGAAATTCAAGTAAAAACTTAAAGTATTCCTAAGGTCGTACTATAGTAGTTTGACAGCTACTTGTAACTTCCGTGTTTATACAAATTGTAGCGATTTATTTCATGTTCACAGCCTTGTGGTAATAAAAGATGGCTGACTGCCGACTTAGTTTTTGTTATGGCGATTTCAACAATTGATATTATGTTTTTGCAGATTATTTATTGCAGAAATATTAAGTTCAAAGTAATCAAGTATTTTCTGATGAAGAGACTATTACGAAATACATAAATGATTTGAAAATTACTTAAGGGGCAATTACACGAGACAATTTCCAGTCAAGACTAGCTAGCCTGGCTGACAGACTAACTAGCATGCTCGTTATTACACCGGACTTAATATCGCATGCTACTCAATCGCCAGTGTGAAGTTTTTGGTGTTGGTCGTCAGGTAAACAAGGTGGACGATGTCGATATCGATATTTTTAGTAATGCGCTAATAAGTTATATTTTTTAATAAATTTAGGTTTACCAACATTTTTACACATACTTAACGTATAGACAAAGATTTAGTTTTAAGTAATATTATGTTGTATTCGCATTATGAAAAATATAATTATTTGTTTTATAAACACATATAAAATTAAGTACAGAAAATAAAATCAAATAAAAGGTACGCGAATAATAGATGGCTAGTCTAAAATCTACTGAATAGTTACAAATGTTTTTCAATAGTGGAGATGAATTGACAAGTTAAAAAAAAAACCATTTGAATTATAAAAATAATGAATTTCGAAGGTGCAATCAACGCAAAATCCTAAATAGTGTATATTATATTTCATCCTATTTTTCCACATGTGAATTATTTTAGCAGTTTTGAAACTGCACATGTCTTACGTAAAGATTGTGCAACCCTAGGTGTATCCGTCGGGCGGTCGGTAGAGGTCAAATCGCGTGCTTACAAGGTTAAAAAGTGCGGCAGCGTGCTTGCTCGTCGCGAGAAAGTCTAGTCGAGACTTTCTGCGGGCTAGCTGCGTGGTGTAGGGTTGCCTCCTGCAATTTATTATATAGTATCGTACTATGTTCATTATAATACAGTAAATTGTAATATATATAATAGGAAAATAATATGGTACGAAAAATTGGTACTACATTTTCAACGGTAAATCAACTGTAGCACATTTTTATTTTCAAATATTTAAAAATATACTGGAATCTTTGCACTAAGGTAATATATAAGACATTCATGGCAATGCTTAGTTTCAATAAATTTAATTAATTACTTTTAGTTAACAAAATCATATAAAAGATAAGCAAATAATAGATATTTTAGTCTCAAAAAAAACTACTGAATAGCGATAAATGCTTTTCCATAGCAGATATCAATCGAGAAGTTAAAACGAAGTACTAAAAAAATAATAAGTTTCAAAAGTCAAATCGCAAAATCCAAAATATGAAATAGAAAAGTAATCAAGGTATATTGTAATTTTATCCTATTATTAACAATTGCATGAAATAGTTTACTGCACTTGTCTTACGTAAAGATCGCAACCCTAGGTGTATTCGTCGGGCGGCCCGTAGAGGTCAAATCGCGTGCTTACAACACATGAGTAGATAAACGGAACAGAGGCAAAGCTTCTTAAGAACGTGCAAAATTGTTACCTATTTTGTTAGGGTTGTCACAATAGGTGAAGACAAATCAAACAAAACGTTTTTTAAATAGTTTTAATACTCAGTATAATAGAATATATAATAGTATGATAGAATAGTTTACAAATTACTTACTCTAAGAATTTTCTTTTTATAATTTTTGTTTTTTTTTTAATAAAAAATACCTACCGTGTTGTACAAATTACTCTCTTCTTATTATAAAAAGGATCATACAATAAAATAAAGGTACTTGCTTGAAAAAGTAATAACCAAATATTTACTTACCTAATTGTACTCCTTGGGATAGTTAAAGTATGATATATTTTTGTTTTCTCTATTATTATTCATACACACGGTACAATAAACAACCATTATTATTAATATAATACCACGTTTTTACAACTAAACTTATAAAAACTTAAACTTGCAACTAACAAAACAAACAGCGTGCGTCGGACTGACCCTTAGATTGAACACTGGCTGTGCCAGCGTAAACTGGTTTTTTCCAGTCTCGCCGCGTATGTGACAAGCGGCCAGTGGTCACGCACACATGCCCCGCGCGCTTGTGTGCGTGCAACCGATTCGAGCGGTTGTTCGAAGCTTTGCCTCTGTTCCGTTTATCTACTCATGTGCTTACAAGGTTAAACAGTCCGGCAGCGTGCTTGCTGGTTTTCGAGAAAGTCTACAGAGACTTTCTGCGTGCTAGCTGCGTGGTGTAGGGTTACTAATATGATTAACAGGAAAGGGATTTTTTTATACCAAGTTTAAAGGTTTCGATAGTACTGGAAATTCATTATTTGGTGTGCGCTGAGAAAACTATTAATGATATATAAAAAATATGTTCTACGTGATTAAAGTACTCATTAGTAGTATATTATTGGGCATTCTATACCACTTTCTGTCGCTCGCCAGTCAAGCTCGGCTACACGCCGAGCGCTCGCTACAGAAAGTGGTATTGAATGCCCAATATCCGATAATCGACTCGATCCGTTTAGTCGAGTATTCTCACAGGCTTACCATGTATAATTTGTGATTCGATTGATCAAAAAAGTTTATAAGTGAATGCTATGAACGTATTTTATCATTCTTAGACATGAAGTTTATTAAACAACCCCAATCATTGAATGTAAACACTATCTGTGATGATATTCCCAAGACTCATGCTCGTCATAGTGAATTATTACCTAACATAGTACGTTGTATAATTTGTGGTCCGTCAAATTGTGGAAAAACAAATTTGCTCATTGGTCTTCTTATACATGAAAACGGTTTAAAATTTCAAAATGTTTACGTTTATTCAAAAACTTTGCACCAACTTAAGTATAGATTTCTGGAAAGTGTTTTACAACGAGTTCCAGGTATTTCTTTTAAGAAATATCATGGAAATGAAGACGTTTTAAGTGTTCAGGATGCTAAACCCAACTCTGTCATAATATTTGATGACGTTGCATGTGAAAATCAAAGTAACATGCGAGATTACTTTGCAATGGGTCGACACAAAAATATCGATTGTTTTTATCTCAATCAAACGTATAGTAAAGTGCCAAAACAGTTAGTAAGAGACAACGCTAACCTTATCGTACTATTTAAGCAGGATGATATTAATCTGAAGCATATTTATGAAGAACATGTTAATACAGATATGACTTGGGCTCAGTTTCGTGAAATGTGTTCTAAAATTTGGAGTGAACCTTACAACTTTCTGGTAATAAATAAAGATTGCTCTAAAAATAATGGATGTTACAGGAATAAATTTGACACATTTGTCGTGTTTGAATAAGAAAATGATATATATTTAAGACCGCTGACATCGTTACCTTATTACTCTTTTAACAACTCTTATGCGATAACTATACATTTATCGACTATGGAAAAATCATTGAAAAGACAAATCGTAGATGCTTCAGCGGCTGTAAAGAAAAAAGTACGCGCCATGAGAGAACTTGAGATTGGGAATAAGGAAGCATTAGAAACGGTTTTTAAACCTATAACCGAATCACTTAATTTACTAACCAACACCAATAATGGAACTACTTCTGATGAAAATGAAAAAATCCTGGAAAGCAATCAAACATTATACAAGGAAGGTCCTACTAGCAAAGAGTACGTGGAAAGCAGTGATGAAAATGAAATCGACAGTGAGTCTTCATTTCAATCGTTGGGTGATAAGAACGAAGAATGCGATACATCATCTTGGTCTCTATCTCCTGAAGCACTACATGATATACCATTTGGTGTTCGGATAGAGCGTGGAAAACTTATGTTAGGTTCAGCTAGCATTACGATTGGTGATGATTTTATTACAGTAACGGGTCGCAAATATCGAAATACACCGGGTTTGAAACAGTTGTTGCTAAAAAAAGATGTAGACTTAAGTTTAGTGACAGATAATGATATGCAACATTATAAGTCAATGCTGATCGATACAAATGCACACCGTCGAGATTTTGAACCAAGCAAACCCATCAAAAGTAGCAAAGGGCATAAATATTTGCAAGTCATTAAACCTCTTTTTAAATTACAAAGTACAAATCAGACCTACAATCAACCAAAGGGGAATGGACTACCGTTGAAAAAAGTGTGGAGAAAAAACGTAGATTATGTCTATTGGGATAATCCAAATGAACTAGTGGATAGATTAAAACTATTGATTGCTTCACGAGACGCTGGCAACACTGGGCTGGACAATGAAATAATATCCATCATCGAAGAGTTACGTGAAAGTAAAGTTATTAATTAATAAATATCTTTTATTCTCTGCATATGTTTCATTTTACTGTTAACCCTTCAATACAAAGCACATTCAACATGAATATAGACAAATTTGGACATTATATTCATAAAAGAATGCGATTGTCAGAATTATTCGAGAGTAATGATAATGCATTAACGAAAACAGAAAATGGTGAATTTGATTTAAAAGCTACTACGTTGAGAGGTATCAGAACTCCCGTAGAACCAGATGATGCTGTAAATAAGGATTATGTAGATCAATTTATGACAAACATAACGAAAGATTTATATAAATCCATGCTGTTAATGCGATCTCAAATTATGAATGATGTACAAAATACTTTAAAAGCAAAGATATCTGAAGTTTCCATTCATTTAGAAGATAAGTTTTACACAAAAACAGTTGTAGATAACTTATTAGCATCTAAAAAGCCTTCATAATGTCCAAACAACAAATTGTAAATGAAATTCACAAAGCGGCAAGAAAAAATTTTGATCGTCGTTCTGTAATTTTGAAAGGGATTGATGATTTGTGGCAAGCTGATCTGATGGACATGCAAAATTTAAGAAAATACAACAATGGTTACAATTATATTTTATTGGTGATAGATTGTTTCTCAAAATACGCCTGGGCAGAACCGCTAAAATCGAAAAATAAAATTGATGTTACTAATGCATTTGGGAACATACTCAGTAAAAGTCAACGCAAACCGGTTAATTTACAAACAGATTCAGGAACAGAGTTTTATAATACTTCATTCCAGACGCTCATGAGAAGGTTTAATATTAACCATTACTCAACCTTTTCTACAAAGAAGGCTTCAATTGTTGAGCGATTGATAAAAACTATTAAAAATAAATTATATAAGTGTTTTAGTATGAATGGAAACTACAAGTGGTATGAAACGGTGTTACAAGATACATTGAAAATGTATAACAACACAAAGCATCGTACTATTCAATGTAAACCTGTTGAAGTAAATAAATGCAATGAGTTAAACATAAAAGAAAATATAAAAAAAACACATAAGCAAGTTTCTTTTCGTTGCGTACCTAAGTTCAAAGTTGGTGACAGTGTTCGCATTAGTAAATACAAGCATGTTTTTAAAAAGGGCTACACTCCTAATTGGTCAACTGAAATATTTACCATAAAAAAAGTAAACAATACCATTCCAAAAACGTATCATATAGAGGACCAACGCAAACAAGCTATTTTGGGAACCTTTTATGAACCGGAACTTCAAAAAACATATTTCCCAAACGTTTATTTGATAGAAAAAGTTTTAAAAAGAAAAGGAAATAAATTGTTTGTGAAATGGTTAGGTTTAAGTAACGCAGAAAATAGTTGGATCAACAGAGCTGCGATAGTGAATTGATAAAAGTAGATATCATATTATTTATATAAACATTATTATTTCTTACATGTATTTCATTTTACTTTGAACAATGCAAGGTGGTGGACTAGTCAATAGTGTGATTAATAATTTACCCTTTGAACTTCATTTGCCTGGTTACAATTATTGCGGACCGGGTACTAAACTACAAAAACGGTTACTACGTGGAGATCGAGGCGTAAACAAGTTAGACGAAGCTTGTATGCATCACGATATTGCATATCAGAACCATACAGATTTACCTAATCGTCACAAAGCCGATTTACAACTGTTAAACATGGCTAAACAAAGACTTAGATCCAAGGACGCAGGAAAAGGGGAAAAACTAAGTTCGTGGCTGGTGAGCAAAGTCATGAAAGCCAAAATAAAGTCTGGTGCAGGGATTAAAACGTTTAACAGTTTTGTATCGAAAATAAGATCAAAAATTAGGAAACTCAAACACATGGACAGTAAGGCTCTTATAAACGCCGCTTACTTGGCTGCTAGAAAGATATTTCCTTGCGTACAGAAAGTACGAGTTCCTCGTGTCATACCCATACCGAAGACTGGTGGAGTTCTGCCTTTGATCCCAATTTTCGCTGGTTTATCGGCATTAGGATCTTTAGCGGGTGGTGCTGCGGGTATCGCAAAAACAGTTAACGACTATAAAACAGCTCAAAAAAAATTACAAGAAACTGAACGGCACAATAAAACTATGGAAGCATTAGCTATAGGAAAGGGGTTGTACATTAAACCGCATAAAAATGGTAAAGGTTTGTTTATAAATTCGTCAAAAAACTGATAAGTAAGCTACCTAATCGTCCATTAACTGATGTTGACATCAAAAAGCACGCTCGCGACTTGCCATACTTTCGAGGAGTTTACATGAAAGATCGGTTACCGAGAAAACCAAAACAGATTGAATGTGCTATCGTGAATTTGGACAATTCAAAAAATGAAGGAACTCATTGGGTGGCTTATATTAAATTTAATAATTATTGTGAATATTTTGACAGCTTCGGTGATTTGAAACCGCCTCTCGAATTGATACGATACTTAAAAAACTGTAATATTTTTTACAACTATACAAGGTACCAAAAATTCAATACTGTGAATTGTGGACACTTATGCTTAGAATATCTAAGGAATTTTTGGAAAAATAAAAATGTATAAATTAATATGTTGTTCTTTCATTTTTATCATTCTCAAGATGTCCCTCACTTTGTCAATAACTGGAAAGTCATCAGATTTGTCTACTTACTATCCTAACACATTACAATTAAACGGTCAGTACGAGTGCGCATTATTGCATTTCTCCACGTTTAATTCTATTCCAAATATTGATAAAAAGAACAATAAGTTCTACTATGGATCGGAGGAAGTAATTGAAATACCCGAAGGAACTTATGAACTTCAAGATATCAGCGATTATATAAAGTCTAAAATACAAAACGCTTCGATAAAACTACTGTGCAATAACAATACTCTAAAAACTACAATACTCTGTTCTAAAAATATAAACTTCGATAAGGAAGACACTTTTCGAAACCTATTAGGATATGATAAGCAGATCTTAAAAGCTAATAAATTGCATGTCTCACAGTTTCCAGTTAACATTTTGCCAACGACCGTGATCAGGATTGAATGTGATATTGTCAGTGGTTCGTACGTAAACGGAGAGCCCAGTCACATTATCCACGAATTTGCACTCAACGTGCCACCAGGATATAGAATCATAGAAATTCCTAAAAACGCAATATACTTTCCGATTAATCAAAACAACATAAGCTGCATACATATACGGTTATTGGACATAAACAATCAACTGATAAATTTACGCGGTGAAGAAGTACAGCTTTATTTACATCTAAGAAGAAAAAATGATTGACTATAATAAATATACGCATCAACCAAAAAAAAACCATCAGTTTATATAAAGCTCCCAGTCATATAAGAACTAGCTCGAAGAAAAGAATAAAATTAACGAGAGAAAATAAAGCATTTCTTAAAGCTATCGGTCTCCTAAAATGAATATCTTAGATGTTTTATCCGCACCAACCTACGACAATACTGTTGAAGGCATCGAATACCATTCATATAAACCGTACGTGACCAGTTTTAACAGGAATGACGAGATACGCATACCTATCAACCAACAGGACTTGTATGTACTACCGTCAGCAAGCACCTTGTATTTGGAAGGAACCATAGTTGTTAAGAAAAAGGATGCAAAAGAAACTGCGAGCAGTGTTCATTTTACCAATAATGCTCTACTCTATCTATTCCAAGATATAAGGTACGAGCTAAATGGAGTCGAAATTGATAAAATAAAAAATGCTGGTGTAACTACCACGATGAAGTCATTAATTTCAATGAATGAGACCGAATCAAAAATATCTAATTCTTGGGGCTGGAATATCGAAGGCATTAAAAATATAAACGGTGGTAAATTTTCTGTATCCATACCACTTTGCAACATACTCGGTTTTGCAGAGGATTTTAAAAAGATTGTAATAAATAGTAGGCACGAGTTGATATTGTTACGTAGCAATACAAACTTGAACGCTGTGAAATTAAATACTGGTGAAATTTTAGAAGACGTTATTATAAATAAAATCATATGGCGCGTACCGCACGTTAAAGTATCTGATAAGGAAAAACTAAGTTTAATTAAATTGTTAGAAAAAGATCGTCCACTGCAGATGGTATTCCGAAATTGGGATCTTTACGAGTATCCTGCGTTACCTAGGACTACTAAACATACCTGGTCTATCAAAACATCATCGCAAATAGAAAAACCCAGATATATTATTATCGGTTTACAAACAAACAGAAAAAATAGTGCCAGTTCTGACATGTCTCAGTTTGATCACTGTCATATACGAGATGTTAAAGTATACCTCAATTCAACATACTTTCCATACGAAAATTTAAACGTTAATTTTGCAAACAACAACACAGCTTTATTATATGAACAGTATACTCGATTTCAACAGTCGTACTACGGACGTCGCGCGGAACCCTTATTAAGTGAAAAACAATTCAAAGACTTAGCGCCACTATTCGTTATCGATTGCTCCAGACAAGCTGATAATCTAAAAGGAGGACCTGTTGTGGACGTTAGAGTGGAAATCGAAAGCGATTCAGACATACCTGATCAAACATCGGCATATTGTCTTATATTAAACGACTGCATAATTGAGTACAAACCGCTTAGCAGCACTGTTAAGAAAATATCATGAAATCGGATACTCTCATATTGGATGTACAAGGATTCAAGGATCTTTACAACAATTTTATAATAAAAGAATTGGCATTTGCGACTCAAAACTATACGCAATCGTTTTTAATAAAACCTCCATACTTATTTAGACATCTAACAAGCGAAGAAAAGATTCAAGTTAAATGGATAGAAAAAAACCGAGGCATTTATTGGAGTGAAGGACACATCGACTACAGAGAATTCCATCGTATAATCGTACCATATTTAAAAGATAAAAATATTATAGTTAAAGGTTCTGAGAAGGTAAAATGGGTTAAGGATCTATGTACGAATTGTAATGTATCGGAACTTGATGAGAAATTGTGTCCTAATTTATCCAAGTTGCACAAAAAATACTCCTGCGATGGAAAAGTTAACTTGTGTTGTAATAAACATTCCAAACAGTGTGCTCTTAAAAACGTATTATGTATAAAAAAGTATTTAGAGGAATAACTAAAGGTGTATCTGTTTATTAGTTTTAAGATATAAAAATAAAACATTTTTAAATGACAATAATGCGTTTATTTTATAATAACCCTATACTATTTACAGTTATGTTTATTCCTATTCTAAATATAAAAACACAAAACTATATACTATTCTACCACATAAGTAAATGGTTTTGTAAATAAAAACATTTTTTTTTTAATATATTTTATTTCCTATGAATACCCGACACATTGCCACAAAACATTACCGAACACATTACCAAAAAATATTATTACCAAATAAACAATAAAAATAAAAATCTATTGTATTAATCAAAAGTTTAATAATCACTATCTATTAATGATTTTGAAATTTTCTTAACTAAAGATTCAGTTTCGTCCATGATACTATCAATAGCGTCTTTAACTATATATTGTGCATTGATTATTACATTTTCACAATCACCATCACTATCACTTGTTTGAGAATTGTTATTACATAGATCTACCACGGAAACTTTTATCAACTTAATACCCCGTCGCTGCAATCGACTCATAACAAATGATTTTGTAGGCATTTGTTTTTTCGTTTTTTCTTTACACCGTTGCTTGGATTTCTTATCTTTTATGGCTGGTCTGGTCTCCGGTTCCTCTGGCATCATCTCAGTATAAACTTCGTAGGGATCCTGAGCATACTGACTAAACACAATTTCCGATTCAGAAATCTGTAACAAAATATAGACACATTATAATAATAAGAATACTCTATCATAAAACCTTAAAGATATTAACTGCAATTTAACGATGAGTCTAAGGTTTGATTTCCGTTTGTGAAAAGTGGCTAGGTAAAGGTAAAATGTGAACAAATTATAATTATAGTAATATAGTTAAACAAACACTCGCAAAAAAAAAAAAAAACACGAAAAAATACGATGTAATTGTTGAATACTTACCGATGACATGTTTTGATACACTCTGCAATTGTACAAGTTGTCCACCTGAGTAATATTTCGTAAATGACGAAAATGTAATTAAAGGCTACTGTGAAATTGCAAAACAGAAAACTGATGGCTAAGCAATTATGTCGCCAAGGCAAAGGCAGAACTCCACCAGTCTTCGGTATGGGTATGACACGAGGAACTCGTACTTTCTGTACGCAAGGAAATATCTTTCTAGCAGCCAAGTAAGCGGCGTTTATAAGAGCCTTACTGTCCATGTGTTTGAGTTTCCTAATTTTTGATCTTATTTTCGATACAAAACTGTTAAACGTTTTAATCCCTGCACCAGACTTTATTTTGGCTTTCATGACTTTGCTCACCAGCCACGAACTTAGTTTTTCCCCTTTTCCTGCGTCCTTGGATCTAAGTCTTTGTTTAGCCATGTTTAACAGTTGTAAATCGGCTTTGTGACGATTAGGTAAATCTGTATGGTTCTGATATGCAATATCGTGATGCATACAAGCTTCGTCTAACTTGTTTACGCCTCGATCTCCACGTAGTAACCGTTTTTGTAGTTTAGTACCCGGTCCGCAATAATTGTAACCAGGCAAATGAAGTTCAAAGGGTAAATTATTAATCACACTATTGACTAGTCCACCACCTTGCATTGTTCAAAGTAAAATGAAATACATGTAAGAAATAATAATGTTTATATAAATAATATGATATCTACTTTTATCAATTCACTATCGCAGCTCTGTTGATCCAACTATTTTCTGCGTTACTTAAACCTAACCATTTCACAAACAATTTATTTCCTTTTCTTTTTAAAACTTTTTCTATCAAATAAACGTTTGGGAAATATGTTTTTTGAAGTTCCGGTTCATAAAAGGTTCCCAAAATAGCTTGTTTGCGTTGGTCCTCTATATGATACGTTTTTGGAATGGTATTGTTTACTTTTTTTATGGTAAATATTTCAGTTGACCAATTAGGAGTGTAGCCCTTTTTAAAAACATGCTTGTATTTACTAATGCGAACACTGTCACCAACTTTGAACTTAGGTACGCAACGAAAAGAAACTTGCTTATGTGTTTTTTTTATATTTTCTTTTATGTTTAACTCATTGCATTTATTTACTTCAACAGGTTTACATTGAATAGTACGATGCTTTGTGTTGTTATACATTTTCAATGTATCTTGTAACACCGTTTCATACCACTTGTAGTTTCCATTCATACTAAAACACTTATATAATTTATTTTTAATAGTTTTTATCAATCGCTCAACAATTGAAGCCTTCTTTGTAGAAAAGGTTGAGTAATGGTTAATATTAAACCTTCTCATGAGCGTCTGGAATGAAGTATTATAAAACTCTGTTCCTGAATCTGTTTGTAAATTAACCGGTTTGCGTTGACTTTTACTGAGTATGTTCCCAAATGCATTAGTAACATCAATTTTATTTTTCGATTTTAGCGGTTCTGCCCAGGCGTATTTTGAGAAACAATCTATCACCAATAAAATATAATTGTAACCATTGTTGTATTTTCTTAAATTTTGCATGTCCATCAGATCAGCTTGCCACAAATCATCAATCCCTTTCAAAATTACAGAACGACGATCAAAATTTTTTCTTGCCGCTTTGTGAATTTCATTTACAATTTGTTGTTTGGACATTATGAAGGCTTTTTAGATGCTAATAAGTTATCTACAACTGTTTTTGTGTAAAACTTATCTTCTAAATGAATGGAAACTTCAGATATCTTTGCTTTTAAAGTATTTTGTACATCATTCATAATTTGAGATCGCATTAACAGCATGGATTTATATAAATCTTTCGTTATGTTTGTCATAAATTGATCTACATAATCCTTATTTACAGCATCATCTGGTTCTACGGGAGTTCTGATACCTCTCAACGTAGTAGCTTTTAAATCAAATTCACCATTTTCTGTTTTCGTTAATGCATTATCATTACTCTCGAATAATTCTGACAATCGCATTCTTTTATGAATATAATGTCCAAATTTGTCTATATTCATGTTGAATGTGCTTTGTATTGAAGGGTTAACAGTAAAATGAAACATATGCAGAGAATAAAAGATATTTATTAATTAATAACTTTACTTTCACGTAACTCTTCGATGATGGATATTATTTCATTGTCCAGCCCAGTGTTGCCAGCGTCTCGTGAAGCAATCAATAGTTTTAATCTATCCACTAGTTCATTTGGATTATCCCAATAGACATAATCTACGTTTTTTCTCCACACTTTTTTCAACGGTAGTCCATTCCCCTTTGGTTGATTGTAGGTCTGATTTGTACTTTGTAATTTAAAAAGAGGTTTAATGACTTGCAAATATTTATGCCCTTTGCTACTTTTGATGGGTTTGCTTGGTTCAAAATCTCGACGGTGTGCATTTGTATCGATCAGCATTGACTTATAATGTTGCATATCATTATCTGTCACTAAACTTAAGTCTACATCTTTTTTTAGCAACAACTGTTTCAAACCCGGTGTATTTCGATATTTGCGACCCGTTACTGTAATAAAATCATCACCAATCGTAATGCTAGCTGAACCTAACATAAGTTTTCCACGCTCTATCCGAACACCAAATGGTATATCATGTAGTGCTTCAGGAGATAGAGACCAAGATGATGTATCGCATTCTTCGTTCTTATCACCCAACGATTGAAATGAAGACTCACTGTCGATTTCATTTTCATCACTGCTTTCCACGTACTCTTTGCTAGTAGGACCTTCCTTGTATAATGTTTGATTGATTTCATAAAAGTCGTTTCGATGGTTTAATATCATTTTAGCGCAATTCAATGAATCAAGTCGTTTCGATGGTGTATCACCGTTGGAACGCAATACAACAAGTCGTTTTAATGGTTTAATATCATTTTAGCGCAATTCAATTAATCAAGTCGTTTCGATGGTGTATCACTGTTGGAACGCAATACAACAAGTCGTTTTAATGGTTTAATATCATTTTAGCGCAATTCAATTAATCAAGTCGTTTCGATGGTGTATCACTGTTGGAACGCAATACAACAAGTCGTTTTAATGGTTTAATATCATTTTAGCGCAATTCAATTAATCAAGTCGTTTCGATGGTGTATCACTGTTGGAACGCAATACAACAAGTCGTTTTAATGGTTTAATATCATTTTAGCGCAATTCAATTAATCAAGTCGTTTCGATGGTGTATCACTGTTGGAACGCAATACAACAAGTCGTTTTAATGGTTTAATATCATTTTAGCGCAATTCAATTAATCAAGTCGTTTCGATGGTGTATCACCGTTGGAACGCAATACAACAAGTCGTTTTAATGGTTTAATATCATTTTAGCGCAATTCAATTAATCAAGTCGTTTCGATGGTGTATCACTGTTGGAACGCAATACAACAAGTCGTTTTAATGGTTTAATATCATTTTAGCGCAATTCAATTAATCAAGTCGTTTCGATCACCTTTGGAACGCAATACAACAACTATTCCATTATATGTATCGCTCATATCCTATTGGGCATTCTATACCACTTTCTGTAGCGAGCGCTCGGCGTGTAGCCGAGCTTGACTGGCGAGCGACAGAAAGTGGTATAGAATGCCCAATAATATACTACTCTCATTCCTACCTACAAATAAGTCCGCAAGGTACTATATCTAGCTATCATAGTTAAGTCATAATAGTATCCTTCGTGTTCCTAAAATATGTAATTAGATCGCCGGTAGAAACAGAACTTTGATAAATTCGTATCTTAGTATTAAATCTTATTTAAATTAACAGTTTTGTTATAAAGAGTATTTATGAAGCAGTGAAATAGTGTTTAGTAGGTACTTACTTTCAAATAGGATATTATTATCACTATCACTACATAGTATAAAGCAAAGTCGCTTCCCGCTGTCTGTCTGTCCTTGTATGCTTAGATCTTTAAAACAACGAAACGGATTTTGATGCGGGGTTTTTTAATAGATAGAGTGATTCAAGAGGAAGCTTTATATTATATGTATAATACATGCATAATATAGTAGAGAAACACAGATAATCCTAGAGGTTTTTAATGTAAGGTCGTACCTAAACACATTTTTTTGCGCTTACATTGCAAACGCTGGCTGAACCCTACGAGTTAGATCAAAATAATGTACTACAATATTGTGCACCTTAAAAATGTCTAAAAAAAAGTCTGCGATGGTATATGTCTATCTCTTGGGGTTAACCCACAATAACCATTTTTTTATCCTTTACTTATAAATTATTTACGAAAAAACGATTTATTTATATGGCCCTTTACAGCATGTAATTTAAATGAATATTTTCGAAGATTTAAAATGCAGGGACATGGCGGTTGCGGCGGTACCGGCCGGGGGGCCCCGCCGGGGGCCGGGGGCGCGTGCCTATAGATACCAAATAGTGCGTCGAAGGCCGCGCTTCGCGCTACAGCACTTTATGTTTAAGTAGTATATTTAGCATCAGCATTGCACCCGTGCAAAGCCGGGGCGTGTCGCTTGTATTAGATAATTAATTTCTTAGTAATCACGCGTATAAACATTCAATACGAGAACCGTTCGGCGCCGTGCGCCGCCGCAGCGCTATAAGCTTTCCTGTAAATATTTTAAGGGTATATATGCTTTGTGTTGTTTGTATATATACTTTCACTACAGTATAGTATCGACAAAGCAAATATCGATAGTTGACGACACTAGACTGAACAAACCGGTGAGCTAGCGATCGCACTGAGGAAGCACGCTAGTTAAGGGGCAATTACACGAGACAATTTCCAGTCAAGACTAGCTAGCCTGGCTGACAGACTAACTAGCATGCTCGTTATTACACCGGACTTAATATCGCATGCTACTCAATCGCCAGTGTGAAGTTTTTGGTGTTGGTCGTCAGGTAAACAAGGTGGACGATGTCGATATCGATATTTTTAGTAATGCGCTAATAAGTTATTATTTTTTAATAAATTTAGGTTTACCAACATTTTTACACATACTTAACGTATAGACAAAGATTTAGTTTTAAGTAATATTATGTTGTACCTATTCGCATTATGAAAAATATAATTATTTGTTTTATAAACACATATAAAATTAAGTACAGAAAATAAAATCAAATAAAAGGTACGCGAATAATAGATGTCTAGTCTAAAATCTACTGAATAGTTACAAATGTTTTTCAATAGTGGAGATGAATTGACAAGTTAAAAAAAATAACCATTAGAATTATAAAAATAATGAGTTTCGAAGGTGCAATCAACGCAAAATCCTAAATAGTGTATATTATATTTCATCCTATTTTTCCACATGTGAATTATTTTAGCAGTTTTGAAACTGCACATGTCTTACGTAAAGATTGTGCAACCCTAGGTGTATCTGTCGGGCGGTCGGTAGAGGTCAAATCGCGTGCTTACAAGGTTAAAAAGTGCGGCAGCGTGCTTGCTCGTCGCGAGAAAGTCTAGTCGAGACTTTCTGCGGGCTAGGTGCGTGGTGTAGGGTTGCCTCCTGCAATTTATTATATAGTATCGTACTATGTTCATTATAATACAGTAAATTGTAATATATATAATAGGAAAATAATATGGTACGAAAAATTGGTACTACATTTTCAACGGTAAATCAACTGTAGCACATTTTTATTTTCAAATATTTAAAAATATACTGGAATCTTTGCACTAACGTAATATATAAGACATTCATGGCAATGCTTAGTTTCAATAAATTTAATTAATTACTTTTAGTTAACAAAATCATATAAAAGATAAGCAAATAATAGATATTTTAGTCTCAAAAAAAACTACTGAATAGCGATAAATGCTTTTCAATAGCAGATATCAATCGAGAAGTTAAAACGAAGTAACTACTAAAAAAATAATAAGTTTCAAAAGTCAAATCGCAAAATCCAAAACATGAAATAGAAAAGTAATCAAGGTATATTGTAATTTTATCCTATTATTAACAATTGCATGAAATAGTTTACTGCACTTGTCTTACGTAAAGATCGCAAAACTAGGTGTATTCGTCGGGCGGCCCGTAGAGGTCAAATCGCGTGCTTACAAGGTTAAACAGTGCGGCAGCGTGCTTGCTGGTTTTCGAGAAAGTCTACAGAGACTTTCTGCGTGCTAGCTGCGTGGTGTAGGGTTACCATTTATAAACCACTCCACATCTTTTTTTACAGATTACTGTCGATACTAATATGATTAACAGGAAAGGGTTTTTTTTATACCAAGTTTAAAGGTTTCGATAGTACTGGAAATTCATTATTTGGTGTGCGATGAGAAAACTATTAATGATATATAAAAATATGTTCTACGTGATTAAAGTACTCATTCCTACCTACAAATAAGTCCGCGAGGTACTATATCTAGCTATCATAGTTAAGTCATAATAGTATCCTTCGTGTTCCTAAAATATGTAATTAGATCGCCGGTAGAAACAGAACTTTGATAAATTCGTATCTTAGTATTAAATCTTATTTAAATTAACAGTTTTGTTATAAAGAGTATTTATGAAGCAGTGAAATAGTGTTTAGTAGGTACTTACTTTCAAATAGGATATTATTATCACTATCACTACATAGTATAAAGCAAAGTCGCTTCCCGCTGTCTGTCTGTCCTTGTATGCTTAGATCTTTAAAACAACGAAACGGATTTTGATGCGGGGTTTTTTAATAGATAGAGTGATTCAAGAGGAAGGTTTATATTATATGTATAATACATGCATAATATAGTAGAGAAACACAGATAATCCTAGAGGTTTTTAATGTAAGGTCGTAACTAAACACATTTTTTTGCGCTTACATTGCAAACGCTGGCTGAACCCTACGAGTTAGATCAAAATAATGTACTACAATATTGTGCACCTTAAAAAGGTCTAAAAAAAAGTCCGCGATGGTATATGTCTATCTCTTGGGGTTAACCCACAATAACCATTTTTTTATCCTTTACTTATAAATTATTTACGAAAAACGATTTAGAGCACTACAGCATTAATTCTTATCCAATTATTATATGGCCCTTTACAGCATGTAATTTAAATGAATATTTTCGAAGATTTAAAATGCAGGGACATGGCGGTTGCGGCGGTACCGGCCGGGGGGCCCCGGCGGGGGCCGGGGGCGCGTGCCTATACCAAATAGTGCGTCGAAGGCCGCGCTTCGCGCTACAGCACTTTATGTTTATGTAGTATATTTAGTATCAGCATTGCACCCGTGCAAAGCCGGGGCGGGTCGCTAGTATTAGATAATTAATTTCTTAGTAATCACGCGTATAAACATTCAATACGAGAACCGTTCGGCGCCGTGCGCCGCCGCGCGCCGCAGCGCTATAAGCTTTCCTGTAAATATTTTAAGGGTATATATGCTTTGTGTTGTTTGTATATATACTTTCACTACAGTATAGTATCGACAAAGCAAATATCGATAGTTGACGACACTAGACTGAACAAACCGGTGAGCTACCGATCGCACTGAGGAAGCACGCTAGTTAGCGTGCTTGCTGGCTTACTCTTATTACACGTTGAGTTGTCTTATTAAGACAGACTGAAATCGTCTCGTCTAATAGCTGCTTAAGCTAGCAAGCACGCTAAAAATATTTACAGGAAAGCTTATAGCGCTGCGGCGCGCGGCGGCGCACGGCGCCGAACGGTTCTCGTATTGAATGTTTATACGCGTGATTACTAAGAAATTAATTATCTAATACTAGCGACCCGCCCCGGCTTTGCACGGGTGCAATGCTGATACTAAATATACTACATAAACATAAAGTGCTGTAGCGCGAAGCGCGGCCTTCGACGCACTATTTGGTATAGGCACGCGCCCCCGGCCCCCGGCGGGGCCCCCCGGCCGGTACCGCCGCAACCGCCCGCCATGTCCCTGCATTTTGAATCTTCGAAAATATTCATTTAAATTACATGCTGTAAAGGGCCATATAATAATTGAATAAGAATTAATGCTGTAGTGTTCTAAATCGTTTTTTCGTAAATAATTTATAAGTAAAGGATAAAAAAATGGTTATTGTGGGTTAACCCCAAGAGATAGACATATACCATCGCGGACTTTTTTTTAGACCTTTTTAAGGTGCACAATATTGTAGTACATTATTTTGATCTAACTCGTAGGGTTCAGCCAGCGTTTGCAATGTAAGCGCAAAAAAATGTGTTTAGTTACGACCTTACATTAAAAACCTCTAGGATTATCTGTGTTTCTCTACTATATTATGCATGTATTATACATATAATATAAACCTTCCTCTTGAATCACTCTATCTATTAAAAAACCCCGCATCAAAATCCGTTTCGTTGTTTTAAAGATCTAAGCATACAAGGACAGACAGATAGCGGGAAGCGGCTTTGCTTTATACTATGTAGTGATAGTGATAATAATATCCTATTTGAAAGTAAGTACCTACTAAACACTATTTCACTGCTTCATAAATACTCTTTACAACAAAACTGTTAATTTAAATAAGATTTAATACTAAGATACGATTTTATCAAAGTTCTGTTTCTACCGGCGATCTAATTACATATTTTAGGAACACGAAGGATACTATTATGACTTAACTATGATAGCTAGATATAGTACCTCGCGGACTTATTTGTAGGTAGGAATGAGTACATTAATCACGTAGAACATATTTTTTATATATCATTAATAGTTTTCTCAGCGCACACCAAATAATGAATTTCCAGTACTATCGAAACCTTTAAACTTGGTATAAAAAAACCCTTTCCTGTTAATCATATTAGTATCGACAGTAATGGTGTAAAAAAAGATGTGGAGTGGTTTATAAATGGTAACCCTACACCACGCAGCTAGCACGCAGAAAGTCTCTGTAGACTTTCTCGAAAACCAGCAAGCACGCTGCCGGACTGTTTAACCTTGTAAGCACGCGATTTGACCTCTACGGGCCGCCCGACGAATACACCTAGGGTTGCGATCTTTACGTAAGACAAGTGCAGTAAACTATTTCATGCAATTGTTAATAATAGGATAAAATTACAATATACCTTGATTACTTTTCTATTTCATATTTTGGATTTTGCGATTTGACTTTTGAAACTTATTATTTTTTTAGTACTTCGTTTTAACTTCTCGATTGATATCTGCTATTGAAAAGCATTTATCGCTATTCAGTAGTTTTTTTTTAGACTAAAATATCTATTATTTGCTTATCTTATATATGATTTTGTTAACTAAAAGTAATTAATTAAATTTATTGAAACTAAGCATTGCCATGAATGTCTTATATATTACCTTAGTGCAAAGATTCCAGTATATTTTTAAATATTTGAAAATAAAAATGTGCTACAGTTGATTTACCGTTGAAAATGTAGTACCAATTTTTCGTACCATATTATTTTCCTATTATATATATTACAATTTACTGTATTATAATGAACATAGTACGATACTATATAATAAATTGCAGGAGGCAACCCTACACCACGCAGCTAGCCCGCAGAAAGTCTCGACTAGACTTTCTCGCGACGAGCAAGCACGCTGCCGCACTTTTTAACCTTGTAAGCACGCGATTTGACCTCTACCGATCGCCCGACGGATACACCTAGGGTTGCACAATCTTTACGTAAGACATGTGCAGTTTCAAAACTGCTAAAATAATTCACATGTGGAAAAATAGGATGAAATATAATATACACTATTTAGGATTTTGCGTTGATTGCACCTTCGAAACTCATTATTTTTATAATTCTAATGGTTATTTTTTTTAACTTGTCAATTCATCTCCACTATTGAAAAACATTTGTAACTATTCAGTAGATTTTAGACTAGACATCTATTATTCTCGTACCTTTTATTTGATTTTATTTTCTGTACTTAATTTTATATTCTGTACTTAATTTTATATGTGTTTATAAAACAAATAATTATATTTTTCATAATGCGAATACAACATAATATTACTTAAAACTAAATCTTTGTCTATACGTTAAGTATGTGTAAAAATGTTGGTAAACCTAAATTTATTAAAAAATAATAACTTATTAGCGCATTACTAAAAATATCGATACCGACATCGTCCACCTTGTTTACCTGACGACCAACACCAAAAACTTCACACTGGCGATTGAGTAGCATGCGATATTAAGTCCGGTGTAATAACGAGCATGCTAGTTAGTCTGTCAGCCAGGCTAGCTAGTCTTGACTGGAAATTGTCTCGTGTAATTGCCCCTTTACTCTTATTACACGTTGAGTTGTCTTATTAAGACAGACTGAAATCGTCTCGTCTAATAGCTGCTTTAGTTTATGTATTTGTGGGATAGGTATGTAATAAAATTGTGGTTTTGAATATAACTTTGACTAAACAAGCGTTGTTAACGCTTGTCTATCCTTCGCAGACTTAAATAATTTTACGTTGTTGTTTACGTTATTTACAGATAAAATATTTTTGATTAATTCTGAATGATTTAAAGCCGCCTTCGACCCGCAGTAGGATCGTATATCTACACAGTATTCATCTTCCTTCCTTCACTTCCTAATTATTGGCGGTTCAAATGTTTTTTTTTATTAACCGTTTCTTGCTCATGTCATTCTACAGATAAACCGTTCATCATTTCTGTATTCCTTGTGTTTTCCTCTACCCAGTAGGTACTGTCATATTCATTACTTTTTTTTAGAACCAACCTTTTTTATTCATTCCTCTTTATGATGTTTGACAAGATATGAATGACCTCTTAAACCTCTATCACATATTCTCACATACACACGTCTTAACTAAACTTCGAGACTAGCCGGACATGCCAATGGTAATTTGAATACAATACGACCACGATCCCACGAAATAATGCCCATTGAAGATTTAAGTGTTTGGCAACAAACAGACGGAAATTAAACAATCTCAATTTTAATGCAAGCATAATAATTATAATATTATGGCTGTTTTATGTTCTGGAATAAAGTTTATGTTGAATTTCCCGCTGTGAATGAAGACGATTAAAGTTTTTAATCACTATGTTGCTTAGTAGGTACTAAGCTGCCTTCTTAATTTTCTACAGAAACTATTTTTAGGAAAAAATGATAGCAATTTACCTTATTATTTATGCTAACCGGATGTTAGATTATTTTGAACTTACCGTTGCCTCTTTCGTCTAAATTATCGCGCTTAAATCATTGGACCTAAACCTTTATGTTAATTAAAAACATTCTATCAATTAAGGTTATAGCAATAAAATAATTAAATTCTCGAAAATCTGTTAACGAGTGATTTAGCTAACGACGTGTATGTGAGAATTTATTATGTGGCTATTAACGGAATAAACCTGATGTTATGTTTTGCCTGTTAAGTAATTCATCTTATTTTGTAATATCAGGTAATTTCGTCTCAGACAAATCGACTTATATTCATTTTTTTGTTGTAGTTACTAGGCTAAGTACTATTTTATGGAAACGTCTGAATAGCAATAAAAATATTACCTGAGTAATACTTCTTTTAAAATTGAATGAAATAAACTGCTTTTGATGATTATTACTTAACGTCGAAAACTTGCCATTTAACCAAATTGATTCGACAAAAACTGCCGAATCAAAGTGCAATATATCAAGGCTTATTCTTGCCATTAAGTTTTAATAAAAAGTAATTTTCCCGTACCCTTGGCATATACTATTTTTCCTGGTTCGTTCAGAATTGTATGACATTTCGACATAAGGTAGTGGAACCTAGCGTTTGAAGGAAAAATCATTCAGGAAAATCCGCCTTCAATGTTTTATTATTACTCAAACATTAATAGTATGTCAAATAATTTTCTATACATTATTACAGATTGTTAATTAAATATCATTTGATATTTGTTGTTTATTATTTAAGGAAATTTGCTTAATACCCTACGATGGAAATACAAAATAGTGTAATCTCATTAAATAGTCTACTAGCCTATCAACGATGATGCGTATATTGTACGATTAAAGCGATAGTCTATACCTTCTATTTATTTAATACCTCTAGTTTCTGATATTATCTTCTTATCTTAATCGTAAACAACATATCCTGTTCCACTGGAATTACTTACTAATTACTACTTGAACTTGAGTCATCTAACAACCTATTAAAGACATTCGACACTGTTAGTATATATATATTCGCTGGCTGTAAGATTTTAAAGGAAAATCAAGTATTGAAAATGAAGTTAAATAGATGTACTTCAACATCTCAATGACATTTGATATTGGAATAATTCCAAAAGGTATCACGAGCTGCATTTTTGATGCGGTGTCTCTCAAGGTCATTCGCTTGGGCCAGCATTTATGTTACCTTCCGATCGTTGATTTATACTTACATATTTTATTGCATTGTTATTACTAGCAGAAATCATATGTAGTGACATTCTTCGTCATACATAATAATTAATCAACTGTCATGATAAGTTTTGGTAATTTTCCAGTGAAAAATATGAAGGATAAGGGTGGGTCCACATCTGACGAACGAGCATTACACGAGCAGCTCGCGAGAGTGCCGCGAACGCACTAGTGTCAATAACGCCGTCCGCCAAACGTGCGCGCGCCGCTCGCGACATGCTCGCGAGCTGCTCGTGTAATGCTCGTTCGTCAGATGTTGACGCACTCCTATCTATGATAGAGTACTTGAAACAGCAGTTCAGAAGTCAACGCATTAGTTGAACTACCTTTAACATTTAGTTACACATACATAGAAGTCTTACAATTTGTTTAATTAAATACTTTGATGCCTCGACGGTAAACATAGTAGTTAAACAATGGATGTTTTTATGACTCACAAGATGGGAAACGGTTAAATAATAACAACACATAATAGAACCGCAATATATTTATATTACTGCAGAATGTTTCACACCCTCTTAAATAAAACATGTTACACCTCTAAGAATGCACTTATAAGAGCATCAACGAAGTCTGTGTGATTTTATCAAAATCCGATCGGTAATTTCAGAGAATAGTGCGTTCAAACAAAAAAAACTATAGGTTTATTCTATTAAGTTTGTTTCTATGTATCCGTTTGCATGCCTTAATGCTCACAGTTCAGGTTTATATAGCCTTGTACATGTTTACGTCGCCTTTAGAATTTTCTTCAATGTTTTGTACCAATTATCGTCTGTTTCGTGACGATCCGTTTAATGTTTGCAATTTGTTATTTTTAGTTTATTCTTGTTTACTTCTTTTGTGTCTTGTATATCTGTTATTTAAGAATTTTGTTGAAGAATTATATGTCACCTTGATAAAGTCTAGAACGATCTGTATGATGTATTGCAGTCATCCGCAGTATAGTACGATTTTATTTTTATTGTAAAACTTTAAAGATTTTGTTTTAATATACAAGTCAAGGCAAATATCTAATAGCTTTTAATAATAAATTGTAAAGCAGATACATGAATACCAACATCAAACGTACTCAGTTAGCTGGCCAGTAAATTCCAATCGTAAGGGGCATGACCCCACCACACCTTGATTCCAGTTTGTGGCATTATCTGCGATCATTCATGTGTTTATGGTATAAAAAGAGTTAAACAAACATTCAACCGAGCTTTCTCCCATGCCAAGCAAATATAAACTTTCTCTCTTGGGAATAAAATTGATAATGATTTGTTTGTAGTGTTGTTAACATATCATCAAATGTGAATATGGTTGGTATAAAAGCCTGCGACAGTGTTGGCATTAAAATGACATCACCTGCGTCGTCCGACGCTTCTTAACACCACAATGGTACATATCTAATGTAACCTAGAAGGTTAATTGAAAAGACGTATCTACGTATAACAATCGAACTGTAAACTATTTAAAGGCCTGCTTTAGCTGAAGATACCTAAAAAAGAGATATTGTTCAAAGTATTGAAATCATTCCGACGCTTTATTTGATAACCCAAAAAAAACTTAATTCGTCAACGTTGCAATTAATTAAAAAAACTTAACACTGAGGAATTTTAGCTATCAAATCAATTTTCACATTACTTCCTTTTATCTTTTCAATTTTATACCTAGTCGAATTAAACTGATTTATGATGTTATTCTTCTGTATTTTCTTGTAACGTGCTCGAGGGTGCTCGAGGTAAGCGAAGTATCCGAGTCGATTACACATGCATAACACGTGTCATATTGAATATTGTATGTAGGTATGTGTGTATGAATGTATGAGTGTGTAACTATGTCTGTGTGAGAGTGAATGGATACTTTCTTGTTATGTGGTGGTTGCATCTTGATCTTTGTATAGTTAACAAATGTAATATTATTGTTGTTATGTAAACATTGAGTGTAATAACAGTTTTTTCTTACTTCTTCAATTAAATAGTGACACGTAAAAAATATTCCGTATACGTCGTATACGATGAAATTTTAATTGAATACTTCACATGGAACTTTATTTAGATGTTCCGTTTAGATTCAATTAATAAAGTTATTTCAAAATTTGGTTATTTACATGTTTCAAGAGTTTTCAGAGGTGTCTTATACATAGCCCATGAAGTTGCTTACTTATACTAATCCTTAGAAAAACATTGTTTAAAATGTAAACACTATCAGCTTAAAAATTACTGCCATGATTAACGTCATTAAAGTTATAACGTTATGTACCAGCATCTAAATAACACATCTAAGTAAACATTAGGTAGGTACTTAACCTACAACTTGCAACCATCCGTTAATAAATTAAATCATCTTAAATCTTAACGTACGTGGTATTTGGAATTATCGTATCTTAATGATGATTATGATAATTATCATTCAGCCTTGGTTTACGTTACTTTCGATTAATTCATCTTTGGTTGTTAGATGATTGTAGTAAGAAAACATCTGACTGGCCTGTTGGTCTAGACTCTAGTGGTTAGTGACCCTGACTGCTATGACGGATTGTGGGTTCGATTCCCACCCAGGACAAATCTTAGTGTGATGAGCATGATCATTTGTTCTGTGTCTGGGTGTAATTTATCTATAATATGTTTAAAAATATATAAGTATGTTTATCAGTTGTCTGGTTACCATAGTACAAGCTGGGACCAGATGACTATGTGTGATTTTACCCAGGATAATCGAGGCATGGAATTTACAAATGGGCTAAGGGCCAAAAAATCAAAATTTTAATTTTACCTTGCATAGGAGCTATGTTGTACAGACATTCCATTTCAAAGGTGCATAGTGCCCACAAAAGTTTTAGCACTTAGCCCATTTGTAAATTCCATGCCTCAATTATGTGCCTTCATTTTTTATTATGTAATTAACTTAAAATATTTACAAAATATATAAAAACTAAGCCTACACAAGAATTAAGAAAAATTATAAACTAAATAAAACTAAGAACTAAAATAAGGCATCAAAAAATTCATCCACATCGCTGTATTTAATGTTTCTAGTTATCATACTATACTAATGGTAATAAAAATACGTGAATGTAAAGTGAAGACTTTTTAAAATGTTGATTTACTATTAACTTGACGAAAAAGAACTTGGACTTGACCAGTTATTAGACTAGAAGATATTCAGTCTGTCTTAAATAATAAAATACTTTTTCAAAATAAATAATTATGTAGTTTATTAATTAAAATTGAAAATAGCAGTATGTACCTATTTTTCTAAATTAGGTATATTATTTTATACTGTAGCCGAGTTGTTTATTTTTTGTGAAAGTTCATTGCTCTGTGATTTAAATTTTACTTTTATTATACATACATCTGCATGCTAATATTGACCTAAATCATATTACTTGATACTAAAACCATACTACATACAGTATATACTTTACTATATAGAGAAAATACATCATTATCTCCCGAGCCTTTTCCCAACTATGTTGGCGTCGGCTACCAGTCTTCCCGGATTCAGCTGAATATCGTATTTTACATGGAGCGACTGCCTATCTGACCTCCACAACCCATTTTACTGGGTAATCCAGTATCCTATAGCAAGACTGGATGATGTATAGTAAATACATCATTGTACATAAACAAAATATTTAACCTCCGTAACATAAAAACGACTGTCCTTGATACTCAACAATGTTCACAATTAACGTATTTAATTCTTTGTTTCAGGTAACTTTAGCTTCCTGCATTATGGACCGGTTTGCTTACAGCTGTTTATTATACTATAATTTCTTGGGACAACTCACACACGGCCATCTGATCTTCTGATCCCAAACTAGGAAGAGCAGGTACTGTGGTAACCAGACAACTGATAAACATACTTATATATTTCTTGTTAAACAGTAATGAACACTTGCCATTAAAAAATACCAGCCTGTTATTGTCCCATTGCTGGGCAAAGACAGAGTCAAGGGAGAGTCCCATATAGAGAAGAAACGAGCATTGATCACCACGCTTGCTCAATTGCGGATTGTCGATATCAAATTCCAATATTTGGAATATACGCATCCTTTTCCTTCACCGTTTGTTATTGGTTTGTCGAACAAATGTAAACATAATAGTACATAAAATAATAACATTGATAAATACACATTGGCCTGGGTCCGAACCTGCAACCACGTGCATAAAAATCAGGACTGCTAGGCTACCACAGCATACCTACTTAGCCTGTATATTATTATGTTAATTAAATTCAGTACTGTAAGTCTGTAATGTCGTGTAATATGGGAAGTTTACAACGGAAAGAAACTAGTTTCCTAAACTTCATGTTTGTTGTTATTTTTTTTACATTCAACACAGGCAGTATTGTAACAGCCTATGTACAGTGCAAAGCACGCACAAAATTGACATCATTGTGTCAGCACTTTACTCGCTACGCGCGGTCTATAAGTACTTTAGTACACAATTATCACTCAAATCGCGTGCACTCATTATCATTCAATTAAATTCTATTACAACGTACTCTTGCGTATTAATCAAACTATCATCATTAAAAGGTGTAAAGACCCTACAGCCTATGCCTATTTTTTCACAAAGGTCTATAATTATTTTTACTAGTATTAAGCCGTTCCTAACAGGGATTGGTAGAGATCTAAAGGCTGGCTTACGTAATTGTTTTTCACGTCTGTTAAAGTATTTAAGCAACAATCTTCCACGCCATTTATAGTGTTGTTATGGCCAAAGCTGTCATTTCTCACGTTTACCGTTAAAAATTATAGGTTATTATTAACTTACGAAGTAGCGGCACAAGAAACTTACACACGTAAATATATAAAAACCTTTCACAACAATCTCTTATTTAAGTGATCGTGAAATTTTAACCAAAAAGGTTAGATTGGATTAGTTTTTATTATCACCTAAATCCAACATGGCGTCTATATCGGTACATTCTTAATAAATGTTACTTTTTTACACATAAATGTATGTTGTCAAATAAAATCAAATTTCAAATCGCGAACCTACATTCCAAATATAAAAAGAAACAAACGATTGAGTCACGAGTTGGCGCGCATCAAAGAGGATTGCGCGAAGACAAACAAAACGTCTTTAATTAAAAGTAGCGATTGTTTCAATCAACGTGACAATGACGCGTTACTCATTCATGTACTAAGTACAGGAATGTATTGTTTCCATGTTTTTATCTATGGGGAAAGTAGATGCGCACGACATTGACTAGAGAGTTTTGTAACCGACATGTCTTCTACGCGACATTGTTTGTTTAATAATCTACTAGTTTCCGGCGACTTCGTCCGTGTGGGAGAACTTGCCGCCACTTTTCGTAGTAATAAATACCCTATATGCGTGTCTCTCTATATCAAGTCATAGATGAGATTGTTATTTGGTATAATGTTCAATCGTTTCGTTCAATTCGATTAAATTTGATCCGATTCCAAATTCGATAATCGATTTCCTGTTCAGTTACTAGTCCGTTTTATTTATTTAATTGTATGTCGAGTAACAGTTAGTTCTGCTTGGCCCTCGATTAACTAGCTTGAAGTGTCAAGGTTAAACCAGAACCTTGTATAATACTGAGACAATTAATATTAATTGATTTATTTCTCAGACTCTTGATTAACTTATTCAAATAGAATTGTATAATAAGCATTTAATTGTAGCGGAATTCTGAATAACCTTTTTATGAGATCTGTAATTATTTTTCAATGGCACTTATTTCGATATTTCAAATTGATGTAACAGGTTGTTATTAAAATTTAATTGTACTAAGATTATTAAGTAAGGAAAAAAAATAACGTTTTATTTATTAATAGTTTTAGTTTCGTATTTACAAGCATTACAACAAAACCATAAACATGCTACCAACTCTTTTTGCAAATTTCAGTTTGAATCTAAAACTTAATGTGATAAGAATGCAGAGAAAAAGGCTATTTCTTGCTTCTACATAAAGTTTTCTTAACTGTGTACGGGTCGGCTTCCAGTCTCATCGGTAAATACCAGTATTTTACTTGGAATTACTGTCTATCTGACCTCCACGACCTCACTTGCTAATAGAAGTATGTACAATACACACAAGCTATCAACTAATATTGCGAATTAAAATCACAACTGAGTTGAAAGTTCAAAAGTTACAGACAGTTATAGACCAGAAATTATCAAATAAAAATAAAAATACAGCGCGCCATTTCCACAAACTAAACCGCAATCGAAATTTAAAGAACTACAGAAATCATTCAAGTCGGCCAGCGTCACCTGGCGTATCGGATTTATTACTCAACCATAGACAATTACTTAACATCCCCGCCATTACGAGTCAGCTGTCAAACCAAGATGGCGGCGACCGTGAGATATGGTGACCGGTTAGTTCGATTGATAGTTGAATGGCTACAATAGATGTTGTTACCACATTCAAGTATTTAGTTCATTGGTTTGATTTTAATGCTATGTTTATACTTCTATGTTCATGAGCGAAGTTTTATTACCTATAGTGTTATCGCGATAACTGTAGGCTGTAGCGCCTGTAGGTCATGGCTACTTTTGCTTTCATCGTAAAATTTTATGGGTTTTCTTAATACCTTTACTCTTTAACTAGCATTTTCGCGGAGCTCCGACCATTTATGGTCGATTTCGCGACAATCAATAACGTTAGTCTTTGTTCAAGTGGAAGGCTATCTCTTTACTATAGATTTTTAATACCTATATGAATAACAGTTATGCCGTTAAAACCCAACAGTTAAGCTAAAGTTTTATCGACTATATTCTTGACGACAGAGCAATAGTCTTTGATATAATCACTACCAAAGTAGGCCGCCCGCAGGCGCTGATAAATAAAGGCTTGACTAGATATTTTGACTGACTAATTACTCACCCTGAGGGGTACTTATATACTTTATGAGTAACGCGTTGAGTTATTGGATATGACGGATTTTAAAGTGTAGTTGATCCATAGAGGTAGGTATTAAGGTATTAAAGACAGACTCCTTCGCTTATAAAAGGATGATCTCGATCCATCGTGTCATACCTAGATTTCTGATATAAGCAAGGTATTAATTGTAAAATTTTAAGTTTATGCAATAAAAAGTTAAATGACATATTCCGACTTCCGTAATTATGTATTGGACCTGAAATGTGCTTAAGCTTTACATTATTTTGAAAGCAACTTCCAGGGAGTGCTAAAAGTATGTTAACCAACAATTTCCTAACTTCCTCTACAATGTTTGTTAAAGGAAGGTTTCAGTTCTGTAATCACGTTTTATCACTTGTTAAGCCTCTTTGTCATTGTTTACTAACTTCAGGCAACTATAGATAAACAAAACTTAATAGACTAATAAACCTGTTGAACGTAGTTAACTAAAAGTAAAGTGACTAACTTCATAAAACTTGGTTCTAAAAGTTTAAACTTCGTTAAAATTGAGTTAGTTTTTAAATTAAGGTCAAAATTCATTCACCGTGAGTGACTTGATGCAGTTTATGCGTGAAAGGTCTAGGTAATAGTATAGTCACGTTTTGTTATAGCTCTATAAAGAATGCTACGTCTTCTAAACTTCATACTTTAACATAATATACTTTTTTCGCTTATCAAAGTGTTCCCATGTATATTGACGGCTACGGGTCTTATTTCCGTTGAATTGACAGCACAGAAATTATCGATGCGTTAATATTGTTTATAATCTGTCTATCTGCTAAATTGCTTTTCAATCCGTTCAGTAGTTTTTGCGTTAAAAAGCAACAAATCCACACTTTCTCAGGATCTTTAATTTAGTACGAAATATCTTGTACCTGTTCTGTTGTCGCATCTGGTTACACGGGAAACAGCCCAGCATCCTGAGGAAAAGGCTGAGATTGTAGCGAGATTAGTATATGAAGTACAAAATTAAATCCTACATTAAGTATATCGATGTATAGTATACAAAACAACAGATCAAATATTACACAATTTTTTGCATGATTCCTCGTAAAAAAACTATCTGGGAAAATTCATACACTATTATTTATTTACGACAAAGTTTTATAGACTAGTTAAGCCAAACAAAAAATAATATGTAAGTACCTACTTCAACTAACTTTCTTGTATACAAATCATATCATTTAGATACCGTAATTCTAATTTCAATTACTTGTCTATGGTCTAGCAGCTAGACCATAGTAGTAGCTAGACTCTAGCTACTTTCTTATAAATTTATTTGTTAGCACTACTAACAGATTGTTCGTATTGTCGTGCTTACCAACTGGTTGCAATGAAACCGGGTCAACAAAGTTTTTTACTTCTCGTATGACTTGTGTTACGAGATTATATTCCTAGTATCAAAGATTTATAGTTACAATCCATGAGCACAAAGCCTATTATTTTTGTCAATTTACTTGTAAAGTACAGATTAGTAAAAGGAAATTATAAAGACATAAGTGTCGATTGTTGAAGAGAAATTACACCAAACTTATTTATATCACTGGATAAGTCAGAATATGCTGCTAACATTTATCTTATAAATATAGTCTAAGTATTTTACTAAGTTAAATTATTGTCGACTGAAAGCCTATAAAATCTTGAAAAATTCCCGTTAAGCATAACTTTCGAGTAACTGAAGTTTACTGCTACAAAAAACGTTTAAAAAATCCACAACAAAACAGTACAGTTGAAATTATTCCGTACGCGAGGTATACCGTTTCGCATAACATTGTTTTCCTTAAATAAACAAGCGAGCCGTTTGCGAACCTGTACCTCATGAAGCCAAGAACAGGTTTCGATGGTGAATCTACTTTCATTTACCTGCCATTGAGGCTCAGTGGTTTGAGACGGGATTCGCATATGTGTTGTCGCAGGTTTGACCTCAAACCTTGTACTAATATGACTTTAGCAATGATATACCACGTCCGCAAAAAGCCGTGATAAAAGTTCACATTGTTGTAAGTATGTCAATGATTAACTTTTCAAATGTCGATATTAATTAAAGGAAATAAGTATTTAATTCGATTTAGATCCCCTTAGTTTGACCCTGATTTAAATTGAGGAACAACCCAAATAAGCTAGTAAAATACCTGGATGTAATAAAACAATATCTTAAATCTTCAACCCGCATTGATCAAGCGTTGTGATAATTTGTGTTCATATCCTCTATGAGAACATTCCTTTAATCAAATTGTTACAGACATAGACAATGAAAAGACTATATCTCGTGACTTCCGTACACAAACGTCAATGTCAAAACTAAAATGACACTATTACAAAAATGGCATTGTAGTCTAATTCACGACCAAAATAATTGTAAGTTTCACACAATTTATCAATTAACTTAGTTTTTCTGTATCAAACTATTTTTATCACAAATTGCACCATTGCAATTATGCAATTAGTGTTGCCGTGCTTCCTACAGTTATTATCAAAGCAATTTGAATCTTAATGTCCAAAGATAAAGTACATAATGTAAAACTATGGTTGTTTTGCAACATGAAGTAAAGAATAAACTGACGACATTATTTTTGTATGGCAACAAATTGTTTTGATGTTACTTTGACATTTGCGTTTACCGTGTCCAAAACGTTTTGTTTTGAAATATAATTGTTTGAATAATATGTGATTGTGTACCTTTGCTTATATGTTGCAATCAAAACTAATTTGACACACAATTGTCTTGGCTGCATATGGTGTTAATAACATATTTACTGATGATTTGAGTTGATATTGTTTTCAAGCACCCAAAATACTATAACAATTTTCAAATCCATTTCTGATATTTCAATTAAAGAGATTAATTAGATCTTAAACTGTATATCGACATACCATCGGCTACCAGTCTTATCGGATTCAGCTGAATACCGTATTTTACATGGAGCGACTACCTATCTGACCTCCACAACCCATTTTACTGGGAAACACAGTATCCCATAGTAAGACTGATTGTCAGAATTGACTTAACGACTGCCAAAGATTTATGTATGACAGCCGGGACCTACTGTTTAACGTGCTTTCCGAAACACGGAGGGGTCTCGGTATGTTATAAATGGTCACCCATCCACGGACCAACTTAACTGCGACCATCCACGGCTTAACCTGTATAATCGGACAAACTGTACGGCTTACACTTAGCCACGAGCCCCTCTGTATATCGACATACAAAATTATAATTTATTTGCCAAAAAGGATATTTCATTCTTTTTTATCACTAACATTTCAAGGAGTCATACTCATCCCGCCAAGTCCTAACCTAAAAACAAGTACCACATCCACAAAACATAACTATACAATAACTACATCCATTCCTCACCAGGATTTCACATTATATTTTTTCCCAACCTACAATTACGTATCTCATGCAGTTAAGTCTGTATGAGATGTTTATCCGTAATTCGTGTCAGCAAGCCGCATTCTTAGATGCCTTACTTATTATCTCCTTAATTACGTCTTCATCTGTTTTGTAATTACCACCTTGATTGAGTTTTCCTAGTCCGTGATATGTAGCGCTGTTTTTCGATAGATGGCGTTGTTGTTAATTTAGTTTTCAAACAAAACGGCCATGAAATTGTTATTGTGATTATGATGCCTTTAATTAAAAATAAATAAATCAGATGATTTTTGGGAACGAAGGTATACGTGTTAAAAAAAATGTAGAAGCGTAGTTAAGCAAATTATTGCATTCCATGACATAAAATAAGAGAATGATTTAAAAAAACTAGACAAAAATAACACGCGTAATAATAATGTTTCTGGTTCTTCTTACGACTGTTCATAGACAAAGACGTTTAATTTGTGCCAATAGGTTCGCCTAGATTTTCGAAATACCTTTGAGTGTAATAGAAATCCTCTTCACTTGTGAAAGGCACGTTAAGTGTTTTTGCTAACAATACTGGTGAAAGTGTGACCCATTGATAGACGGCCATGGTGCAAGTTGCACCGCGTGCAGTTTGCTCATGATTATAAATATGTGTATGGGAACTGTTTTAGTAATATGCTATAAAGCATTATGATACTAAGCTAATGTTGATTTCCTATTTGAACTATGTAACAAAAAAAGGCCAATTTAATAAGACATGAATTTGAGGGCAAGTATTTATGTTAATTTTAATACTTTTTTATTTGTTTTACTTGTAACTATGTAAAATATTTGAAGCTAAAGAGCCTTTACCCCCTTTTCTGTTAATTTAAATGCTAGAAGATAATTTGACCCAGCGCCTGGTTTCCCATTAGACAAGCTATAATTTTTCTATTTATCCCAAAAATATGTTTCACAAAACTAAAATTGATTTAGAGACACGTGGGTCATTCACTTGACATATGTAAGTAAGATACAATGTACCTAATACAGAAGTAAAGAACTTGATTTACTGACACGTGGGTTTCACTTAAATATTTCAGTAAGATGTACAAACAATGTAATAATATCAACTAAAGAATGGGATATAAAACGAAACAATAAAATACAAAATATAAAGTTACGAGGTTTTGAAGAAGAATGCTCAGTGTTTTGTAGATTAGAATCATGTTGGCATCAATCATCGTACCTACTGATTTACACAAGGATGCTCAAAATTGACATCACAATGGTGTGAAGTCATCGGCAATGTATGAATACCTTACCTAGAGTGTAGGTATATGTATTTAATATATTGTGTGTTTTGTGTCAGAGACTTAAAATATTAGTAAACGGACGCGTGTACTTGTATTCTTCGCGTATAGCAAAGCTGTCTTGGTTCTAAACTAATTAATTAAATCAGGTCCATAATAATTATACAAGGCTGGGTTTTTAGATTTTTATATGAAGAGTAGTATTTTGTTACACGACGGACGAATTTTAAGGTTGCCTGGTGACACTTAAAAATACCGTCGTTAAATATGAAAAGATAAAGAATAAAATGTATACAAAATTTATCTTGAAAGCGGGCATTCCAGTTCGAGTCATTATCTGATGGATGCGCAAAAACCTACCGAAACAAGACTTAGCCATGTGTGAAGGAAAAATAGAAATAAATTAAAAAAACAAATCTCAGCAAAAAACATGGCGAATAATACTTGTCAGTGTAATATAATATGTCAACTTGTAATAGAATCTGGTCAATGACTTTCAGTGGCAAAGCTGGCCTTATTTGATCCAAATATCAGCTAAAGGTCGGATACAATAGACCAATATAAAATGTTTATAGACCCTTATACTTAAAAAAAAAACAAGCCTTATGAAATGTGATGTTTGAACGCTCATCTGTCAAATACATCTGACATGTTGTAAGTTGAATTGCTTAATTGATGTAGAACCGAAGGCGGTAACTAAGAGGTAGAAACAAACTTAGAGGTAACTAAGTTTGTAGTTAGTTAATATGGCTACTGACCAGGATATTTAATATTATTGAGTGCAGAACCTAAAGAAAATATGAAGCAGCCAATTAAGGATCAATAACGTATTTCGTGTGCCAATTGTTTGAATCAGACCACCCGTTGAGTCCATAATTTTCGGCAAACGTGATGCCTTGCATAAGGATGCAAGGCTATGGAAGGCCATAGCCATACTTCGTGACTCGAATGCTTCTATATTACATACAATTATGCATATTTAAATATGAATTGCACTTCTAAAAACCGCAACGTTAGCCTCTATAATTAAACGCCTCTGCATATTGATTGAAAAAAAAAACAACGTCACGTTTTGTAATGACAGTTTTGACATTTCAATGTCAAACATTAATTAAGGTGCAGTTTTATTGCATATTTAAATCATGTTTGTTTGTTTTTTTAAATATATTTTTAATCGATTGGCTTCTAATATTATAATTATGTGACTTAAAAATTATTGTTACTTAACGTATGCATGTTATGGATTATCTAGTTATGAAATGATGGACAGATAATTTTGTTTCAATGTAACTAGGCCATGCATATAACTTATTTTAGAATTACCTTATATTTGTCCTGTACTTTATTTGATTTTGCTCTGTAAACATAGTATTTATTTGTAGTGCTGCCTATCGGAATTCCTTATTTCTATCATGCTATTATGTACTTACTGTCTGCAATTTCAAATTTACCAACCTTTGCTTAACCTGAGTATCGTGTAGACATACCATTATTGTAGAGACACCCACGCGAGGTGGATGACACTTGCTGTCAGCTGTCAAATGTGACGAAACTTGTCTAGAGTGGGTACATTTTTGTAGTTATTGAAATGGCAAGATTGAATGGACTAAGTTTTAATTAACTACCTACGTAGACAATAAAACAGAAGTTCAAATACATGTCAATTTGAACTTCTGTTTTATTGTCTACGTAGGTAGTTAATTAAAACTTAGTCCATTCAATCTTGCCATTTCAATAACTACAAAAATGTCTTCGTGATTATATTTATTTATGATAAAATATCAGTAAGTTTATTCAATGAAAAAGGATGAAGAATATAAAGTGCGGAAAGCAATAAATATTTACCATAATTCTCTGAAATAAAAAATAGCCTCATAAAATTGCGCCTTTCATCAAAGAAATAATTTATTATACAGCGAAAATATTTAATTAATTTCATGAATCATTTGTCACATTCAAGTTCTTGAAACCAGCTCTTAATAATATATTCACGACGTTTCATTGTAAGAGTGACGGCACTTGCAAATTAGTTGGTACATTTACCGCCTGCTTTGAATGCAAGCTGCATTGTGAAATTATTGCTTGGTACGTACCTATACATATTGCGAAATGACAGGAATGACAGGTAACGTCATAGGTTATGTCAACGGTTAGAACGTTCGAATGTTAAACGTCTTTAAATTCCCGGTAAAATATGTGACAGACAAGGCATAATGATTTGTTCCGCTGCCTAACGAAGGTCCCAAAAAAAAACAATTGAAGCGTGTCAAATTTGCTGTGCCTTAGGGACGGTTAAGTTAAATGACAAATTCCAAAGCTTTTGTGAAAGTTTTTTTGACACATTCTTCGCAAAGCAATAAAATGCGATAGACCAAAAAGTAAAAAGAAAGGATGATGTTCTCTAAAGTTTGCTTTATGTAAAAATATATTATACGGATTAGACCGAGTTAATAGATATAATTTAAAGGTAAAATTACGTCATTTAAAACAATATCACTCGCTAATAACTACGCATTTACTCAAGTAGGGACTTTTTATCTCGTTAACAGTTTATAAGCGTTCATAATTTCCATGAACAATCTACTGCGTGTTTGTAACTGTTTCTTATTACCCTAGATGTCGCTACCGAGACAAAACACAAAAAACCGTTCCAATTGATTGGGCTTCGGAACACGTGGATAATTATTTTATTGTTGTTTACTAGTTCCACCGTATTCAATTGTGAATTGTATGTTTAATTTGTAAACAACAGGTACACAATTAACAGATACAAGGTGTTTATTAGGGTTAGTTGTCTATTGTCACTAGTTCAATGATTTAAGACCTACCTTCTAAGTTCTAATCTAACCCACATTTGAACTTCTCGTGAAATTATTCAATAAATGTCCAAATATTAGCTTTTTTGAATGACCTATAAAGGTGCTATAAAAATATCTGCCACGGCTTTAATGGGAGGTAGTATTGTGTTTATAGATTACAATAGTGAAGAACTTTCGTACCCCGGAACAGTTAATTAAATTTGAGAGACTAAAATAGTTAAATTAACGTTGACTCTATTCTGCGTAACGTGGTTCACAAATTACGCAATGTGACGCTTCGTCAATGAAAACAACTGCTATCTCTTTCCATCTTTTCTGTGAATGAAAACTGTAATCAGCTGACTAGTTCGTCACTACATAATCAACTAGGTACTCAATAATACGCAGGCATACAAGTGTTTTAAAAGTGCAACTACTTACACGGGATGGTTTTATACTAATAAATCAATTCAAATTTATACGTTATTTTTTTTGTATGAATAAAAAAAAGATAAATAATGAATAATTTATCTTCACTATTGTAATCTATAAACACAATACTACCTCCCATTAAAGCCGTGGCAGATGTTTTTATAGCACCTTATATATTTTTTCGTACATTCTTTTCAATTGTATGTGTCGCTATTCATTTGGAAAACGTGACATCTTTGACCTAGGTATTTTGTTGCAAAAAGGTTTTATTGCTGTGTTTTGACATTGAGAACATAATGTAGCTTTGGCTTAACCTAAAAGGAAAACAATGTAAAACATATTAAAAAAAACACCTTTGCATCAACTTAGTATTTTAACTGTTTCCATATACTATTTTTTAATAAATTATTTAGCTACCTAACGATCTCGAAAAAGAAAACCAATAATTTACAGAATAAGAAGAACTAACTAAAAACAAAAACAGAAACGAAATAAAAACGCTAGTATCGTGAAAGTGTCGACCTAGTTCATACATCCGATGTCTATCGAAAGCAAGAGTCGATAATTACGTGTGAATTAAACGCGTCACTGCAACCTGTCACTTGTCATTGCGTACGATTATGGCTGAACACAACATTGTCGGTGCCTTCACTTTTTTAAGCTATCGAGACGCTTCGATTTTTAAATTGTGTTGTGAGAAATGAAATCTGTACAATTGTTTTTTTTTTCTTTAGACGTATATGGCTATGTACAATAGTAAAGTCGCTTTTATTCAATTGAAAATCGATTTAGTTATTGACACAATAATATCAGGAAATTAAATGGTTACATTCCATGCCTAAATAAAGATTATTTAAACAGATTTTGGATATTTTTTAAACTTACGCGATAAATAGCAAATAAGATTACTAATAAAATAATTGTCTATTTTTAATTACCAACATCCACAGCTGTATTCAGCCTGACCGACCTTAATCTGCAATTGCATGCAATCTTCATGCTCTAGACTAATTAGAGATAATCGTCTGCGTTTATCCGCTCGTGCGTACATGGCATTATGATTTCACTCATTCAGTGTAAACTAGACTTTATCGTAATGTTTTTGAATAGAAGACTCATTTATATTCCGTAGTGAAAATCCTTTAAATTCATGTATTTATAAGAAATATCTTCAGCTGTAATTTTAAACCCTGACGCTAATTTAGACGGTGTTTTAAGTTTGAGTGTCGCACTGGCATAGTAGCTCCTAAACGAATGAACCGATTATAATGTGTTTTCTTTTGTTCGTAAGCTGATGTGATTGAGATAGTTCTTAGCTATAATGTTTTTGTGTAGATTTTTCAAAGATACATAATCAAGAATTAAAAATCTCAAATAAACTTTGTTCAGGTACTTAAGATGACTATGTTACATAGGCACATCCTCTTTTTTGCAACCTAACTGACCTTAACCTCAAAAAATCTGGACATAATTAACTATACCAAACAACTGGAGCTTGACCTTCTCATTACATACAATATGGACGTTACTAGTATACCTACTTACAGTTACAGTTTTGACAAGCAATTCCTATTAACTGCACTTGTCAGAAAAATGCGTTGTCTTGCGCAAGTTGACTTGACAATCGTAGTTAACTAGGTTACTAGGTAAACTATTTCTATACACTGTTCTGTTGGCAAGACAATGTAAAAGATATGTGGCATAAAAAGGAAATATATAAAGAAATCTTTAAATCTTCCTATATTAGAGTTTCGTACCATTGTTTTCTTAAGACGAGAGTTAAGAAAACTGTCGTGATTAAAAACTTAAATTGGTTAAGAATAAAAAAAACCCATAAAAAATATTTTGTATCAATTCGGAAGTATAATTCAATAGTAAATTACCTTAGTTTAATCCTGACTATTCATAACCATGAACAAACCTAAACTTTAAAAACAATGGAAGTAATAGGACCAAAAAATATTCCTAATGTTTTTGATGAGAACCTCATTCGAAATACAAACATGGTTTACTTTTAAACAATACCTATCATAAGCTGCCAGTATAAGAAACAATGTGCAAAACTCACCCAATTAAAGTGTATCTAGCAAATTGCTTTAGACGAAATGTTAATTACTGTATTTAAAGCTAGAACAGTTTGTATTCTGACGTAGATTTTATAACTAGCTGTCATATTTCCGTTTTGGAAAGAGACAGCGCTATATCTTAATATAACTCCGTTCTTTTCTAAAAACGGTTTTGGCCGGTTACTCACATTCGCATGAATACTTGAACAGATAATAACTTGAGTAAGGATTTTTCTTAAAACGATTCCCGCATTACGATTTTTAATCCCTGTATCTCGGCAGGTTTCACAAACATTCATTTAACATACACAAATAACACCCAGCCCAAGACAAACATTGTGGACCACATAAATGATTGTCCCATGTAGGGATCGAGCCCGCAGCAAGTCACTCAGTGTTAATTTTCGTGGTAACCTATAATTCTCAGCTATCCGTGCAGTTTTTGGGAAGATATTGCAACATTCGTGATTTTCCAAACAGTGTATCCTGAGATTGCATAAAATAAATAAATAAATTTATTTTAATTTGTAATACGATCAAAAGTTATTGCTACCATTGAACTAACTGTATTTAACCATAATTCTCTCTTTTCCAGGCAAACATCTAGTCTTCTCAACCGACCCAGAATCCGTGAAGGACGAGTTCGCGTTCGACAACCCTGGGTTCAGACAGGAGGAGCGCACCGCGTGGCAGCACGAGGCACCGACGCTGCCGCTGGGCGGGAAGACGCATGGTCTCCATGTGGAGTTCACGAAGCCCGAGCAGAGCAAGGATGACTCGCATTTACATGTAAGTGTCACTTACCACAAATAAATGTGGAAAATATCACATACATAGCTCTGAACTCAAAGTAGCTGATCATACACGCTATGGAATCGGAGCAATGTATGTAATGTTGCACACATTTTTTTACTATTTAATAAACATTGAAACTCAACTTTATGACTTTCGTAAAGGTCTATGTGTAAGAAACAGCACTGATTGTCGTTTAAGTTTTTGTTTATTTACACTACATACTTCATCCATTCCAATATCATAAATGCGAAAGTAAACAACTGTCTGTTACGCCTTCACGGCTAAACTACATTACCGATTTTGATAATACTTCATATTTAGTTAGCTTTAAAACTAAGAAATGACATAGACTGCTGAGAGTGAAGGAAATAAAGAATGGAACTGTGTTTACGTATCCCATAGATAGGTAAAACATCGATAATCTATACTAATATTATAAAGAGGTAAAGTTTGTGTGTTTGTTAAATTGTCAGGGGTAATCTCGGAATCTACTGCACCGATTTTAAAAATTCTTTCACTAATAGAAAGCCACATTATCGCTGAGTGTCATAGGCTATATAAAAAAAAAAAAAAAAAAAATTTTTTTTATATAGCCGAAAAAATAAAAGGTTTTTACGTGGTAGTCCGTTTTGTAAAGAGAATCGGAGAAAAACTCATCGTTATACGTGAAGGCCACAGCAGCGCGGCAGCGGCGCGCGATGGTTTCGGCTTATTTCGGTTCGCGTTCGTGCTCACTTCGGAAGAAGGAGGCGTGACCTTCCTTTTACACCTGAGAGGGTAGGTACCCGCGCGGCTCATTCGCGCGGTCGGCTCTTTAAGTCATGGGTCGTACTTGCAAAATCGAGTACCAGGGCTTTCAAGTAAGTCTATCATAAGAAACCAGGTCCTAAAACCAGGGTTCAGAATACTTTCAAGTATTTTCTATCTGCATAGGAAATTGAACCGTGACTTCCTATGAATAAGGAGCACAATCGCGTTTACAAATAAATACCTACATAAAGACGGAAGTTTCTACTTTTATTTAATCCAAGTCCTGTTGGAAACTTGGAAGAAAAAATACTTGCATAGGAAATTGAACCGTAACTTCCTATGAATAAGGAGCAGAATCGCGTTTACAAATAAATACCTTCATAAAGACGGAAGTTTTTACTTTTATTTAATCCGAGCCCTGTGGAAAACTTGGAAGAAAAAATACTTGCATAGGAAATTGAACCGTGACTTCCTATGAATAAGGAGCACAATCGCGTTTACAAATAAATACCTTCATAAAGACGGAAGTTTTTACTTCTATTTAATCCGAGCCCTGTGGAAAACTTGGAAGAAAAAATACTTGCATAGGAAATTGAACCGTGACTTCCTATGAATAAGGAGCACAATCGCGTTTACAAATAAATACCTTCATAAAGACGAAAGTTTTTACTTTTATATCCAAGCCCTGTTGGAAACTTGGAAGAAAAAATACTTGCATAGGAAATTGAACCGTGATTTCGTATGAATAAGGAGCACAATCGCGTTTACAAATAAATACTTGCAAAGACAAACCAGTAAAGTAGAATAGACTTCCATACGAAATTCAAGGTTAAAAATAAAAATCAAATTGGAAATTTGTTCCTTACTTCCGTATATCCGATGTCATTATTTATTATTGTATTTGCTTATTAATTTGAATAAACTTCCTTGGAAAATGTTTTTCTTATATTAGATGATCAAACGAACTTACCTGATGTTCGATCATTATTATATGAAGTGTCTCGTTCTCGATACATGTTATTAACCATGCAGCTACCTCACGTTGGCTGGCAACTATACGCTTTTTCAGACTCAAAAAGTATATGGTAACACTGGCTTTGCTCTCCTGTCAAACTTCATTCCTTTAGAGTCTCATAGGTTATCTCAATTTTACCTAAGGGTGGGATGGGTAGGGAACATGTATCGAGAACGAGACACTTCATATAATAATGATCGAACATCAGGTAAGTTCGTTTGATCATCTATTATACTCAGTGTCTCGTTCTCGATACATGTTATTAACCATGCAGATGTTCAGAGAGATGGTAAAGTTGAGATAAAACATAAAATAATTAATTAGGTATGTTATATACATAAGTACATGCATGCACTTGTGCAGTCAACTCTTAATAGTTAGATGCAATCAATTAACCAAACTAAACTTGAGTTTCTGCTTTGAATTATAATAATAATAATAATAAATAAATGCGGACATCATCACATACATTGCTCTGAACCCAAAGTAAGTAGCTAAAGCACTTGTGTTATGGAATTCAGAAGCAACGAAGGTACCACAAACACCCAGATCCGAGGCAATGTAGAAATTTTTTGGTTTCTACATTGACCCGTCCGGGGATCGAACCCGGGACCTCAGAGCTAGCGACACCTTGAAACCGGTGCGTACGCCACTCGACCACGGAGGTCGTCAAATTATCCTGAACAAGTTCCTTAATCAACAATCCTAGTAGGTAACACAATGTTACAAGATAGCCAGTATTATTGACAGAAAAACAATCAATGTCTTAAGACTCTTCATAGCAATCCTGTGAACATAAGTAACCAGTATTAAGTTTAAATTATTTTGCATTAAGCACAACAAAACCTGGCTAAACTGCTAAATAGAAAAATACTAATCTTGCTATTATTTATCCAGCAGTCTGTGTAATTACATCTAGAACAAAATCTTTTGTCTTAACCATAGGTGTAATGGTATGGCGTGTACTATATGCCCTAAAAAAACATTAGCATCAATACCGCCTACCGAAACAGTACTTTCTAATCCATCTTCTACTAGTGACTGGAGACAGAAAACCAATTTAACTATGTGTGAATGTTCTTCATTCAAAAATGTGATATACTTAGGTAGTTTTCTTTTTTTTTTTTTTTTTTAACTTGTTTCAGTTGTTGCACTGCATAGGTATATAAATTATTTAAAGTATTCTATCTCTAGAATCTTAAGTAAATATTAGGCTGAGAAAATCTCAATTGATCCAAAAAAGCTAAGTAAAAATTTGGCTGCATACAGCCCATTGCCGGGTTTTTAAACTTATCAGTAATGATAATATTGGCACAATCTTAACTCAACTTCACTTAACCCATATTCAGTCATCTATTTATTTTAATAAACATAAGTAAATTATATTTTAATGAAAGAATTTTGTGCCCACTGTGCCGTGCCTAGTGCAAGCAAAAAACCATCAGATTCTTGGTGAGGCTACCAAGACTTACCTAACCATTTCCCTGTCCTCATGAGTCACATGAACACTTCCATTGTTTAACTATTGTGTCTATTGGCGGGACAGTTAATTTGTTAATATTATATTAAGAATTTGATGTTGTGATTCACTTGAAATTTTATTTGGATCCTATGTTATATGACAATTTGAAAATAGTGGTTTAAAATTCACCATATATATATGAAGCTTATCCCTAAAATAGGCATTCTTATGTGATCCCCTCCCCCAATTTTAGAGCCTATTAGCAAAGGGGCTGACTTATGAGTAAAGCACTATAAGCAGAGCCTGGTATAAATACTTTGTTAAGAATGCATAAATCATGGCAAAAGTGGAGTGCCATAGGCCATAGGTCCATACTATATATTTTTTTTTTTTTTTATATAGATGGTCCAGCAAAATTTATAACACTTGAAAATTTGATGTTGGTGATTAGCGTCTATCATCCACGCTTGCCTGATAAGGATTGCAGCAATCAGAGTATGTGTGCTGTATAAAGAGTAATTTAATCTCTGGAGGGAGGACTTAAATAGTTCTAGTCTATACAATTCAATAAACATATATTAGCTTTGATGTGAGCATATTCAACACCGGAGATGCTCCAAAGGTTGTGAAGGCCAACGGTATTAGTTGCCGTTAAATGAGTTCGACTTTATTATTTTAATTTGAATAGATAAAACCCATATAATAAATATTCTTGCCACATCAAAGTAAAAGTATTAAGAACCTCTGGACCTGGAATTTTCCAGGAGGCATAACATATATACATTTCATATTAATTAGTATGCAGTATAAATTAAGTACCCTTTATAAGAATTTCTAAGTTCAAATATAATTTGCAAGACTATTTTATTATTAATTTCCAACCTATTATTCATTCTGTGGGATTTTTCTTAAGTCTTTTGTTTTATTTAACTTAATTTGGATTCAAAAAACCAAATATCTCTATCCTTAGTCTACAGCTATTTATGGATGATGATAGATTAAATATGGGTGCTGAGTGCCACACATTCCCTTAATACAGGATATTATACTTTCGTTCCTCTTGAACTTCTTGTAACAGAATGTCAAGGTATTGCTTATCTCTTGGAAATCTTATATTGCTAGGGATATTATAAGCTATTTTAATTTTGTAATATTGGATGTTATCTCTATCTAGTGTATTTAAATATTAATCAAATACACTCTAATGTCCTTGAACTCAGTTGTTCTTGTAAACATAAATCGAGCACTTCTGGAGGCTTCAAAATCAAAAATTATTTATTTAACTTATACTACAAAGTAGCACTTATCAAACGTCAAAAACTATTACAAAAGAACAGCATCCTAGGGGCTTTGCTTCTCAAACCATCCTATGTAATATTTAAAACAATTATTTTAATAAACAGTTTTGACATTGTTGTACATGCTCTACATGTTATTTTATAATAAATAAATCAATTACTTAGCCCATCACTATAGATCCAGCTTTCTATCTGAATGTTAGTATACTTTAACTACATCATGTCAGTCAATTACTTATTGATAATTATGGTTTGCTTAATTTGTAAACAAGCCATAGGTATATACAATAACATGTGTTAGCATGTCTGTTGTAACTAATTTTCCAATTAACTTTTCCAGATTATAAAACAAGTTTTTAGAAACCAAATATAATGATAAGTTGTTTCTTGCATATCTTTTCCCTGTAATATGACTAATAACTAAAGCCTATATCAAATTAGGAAGTCTAGATACTGAACTGACTAGTAACCTTTCTTATCTTAGACATGCCACCACATTTGCATAATTTTACCCAATTATTTGGTGTATATTACAAACCCTATACCATAGGGTATTATAATTATAAATTATAATTTATCATAGTATGATAAATTATATATTTAAAATTATATAATTTATCATACTGATAAAATAGGTACTTTCCACAGTGTGGATTAACTTTTACTAGAATGCATATGATTCTTATTAACCAATCATACAAATTAATCAATGTACTACTGCTGTCATTGACCATTGATATAGTCCATCATCTTGAAATAAGCTGTATCTACAACCTTATTTATTTATATACATTATTTATCTATTTATTTTTAAGTAATCCTGTTTGTATCATGGTTTTGACCACTAATACATGGTAGTGATGATTTGGTCTATGTCAGGATATAATAAACCTCAATATTAATAAATTTCTGAATGCTGAATGCATATATCAGAATCTTATTCAGCTGATTTAACTGAATTTGATGATGACACAAAATTTTGGTTGTATTACTTTACCAAAGTATATAAATTCATAATAAAGTGATTAATGGCAAAACTCCTCATTGTAGCCTCACGGACCACATACTAGTAAAGGATCTCTTCTACCTATCTCATAGGTGATAAAGTCCAATGATCACGTCAGAGCCTCTCGTACCCCATACGTGTATGATGTCCAATCTAGTATCTTGCTAGCCTTCCGGCGTGACTTACCCCTATGTGGGAACACCAGACATCTCCTGCAAGGCCTTGGTTTTCTTAGCACTGGACTTAAGCCTTGAGGACCAGATCTTCTTCTAATGAAGGTGACCTTGTGACTTTCCATTTGATTGTAAGTTTCTTTATAGATTGGCCACTTTGTTGGCATGTCTTCAACACTTTAATTGTATTTTTATCGTAGTTCCATAAACATATTAGTATTCAGATTTAAACATCTCCATCAGGATTTTACTTGTTAGTAGTGAGATCAATGTCACTTGGTCCTCAGATACATTTTATAATAATAATGATTACACATTACTTGTAATAATATGATGCCCAGTCAGTTATAGTTTTTATTTTGTTTCCGTTGATTATGTTGTCTTGAACTGAGGCTGATATATCCTGTTTGAGCTTGAGTTTATTATAATGAACAGTTTTCAGTAATTGCTTGTTCCACCAAGTTTATCTATTGTCGTTCTTTGAAACCAATGATTTCTATTGCTCAGTTTATAACCAATGAGGTTAACATTTATTGTCTTATACCATATTCATAGGCTTATCAGACAGAGGCTTGTCCAGTACATGAACACTGCACTCATAGTTAGTGTTTCTGAGGTTTAAACAGGATTATCCATTGTAATCTGTATTATAATACAGTTCTTATAGGTAATGCAGCCTGGGCAAGTGATTAATGACAAAACTTCTTATCGTAGCCTCACGGACCACATATAAGAGTAAAGGATCTCTTCCAGCTATCACGTAGGTGGTAAGAGTCCAATGATCACGTCAGAGCATCGCGTACTCCATACGTGTCGACCGGTACGGGGTCCTCCCCGGATCTCTTCAACCTATTTCGTAGGCGATAAGAGTCCAATGATCACGTCAGAGCATCGCGTACACCATACGTGTCAACCGGTAACATTAATCACAAGACAACTTTTTACTATAAAGGTGCTGTATCACTCCTATTATTTGACGAATAGTCATCCTTCTGAACAACAACGCTTACTTTGCGTTCGATTTTATATTTTTTATACTCGTAATACTGTAAAATACTAATACTTTTTCAACAAACACAAAGATACGCAGTATCAGTTGCCACGCTAACGAAAAGAATGAAGTTTGACAGGAGAGCAAAGCCAGTGTTACCATATACTTTTTGAGTCTGAAAAAGCGTATAGTTGCCAGCCAACGCGAGGTAGCTGCATGGTTAATAACATGTATCGAGAACGAGACACTGAGTATAATTTATTGTTAAAATTGGTATTGTATCTGTTTGTTTCCCAAATAAAATAAAATAAAATGAAATAAAATAATTATTAAATAAAATAAAATAAAATAAAAAGCAAGTCATCTTTACAGTGGCTTTCCAACAAAGATGAATCATCGTTCTCGCTCATACTTTTATAATCGAGAACGATGTATTAATATTGCAAACGCAACGAGCGTGCGCCGCTCTCTCTAGGCCCGAACGCGGCCGAAGTGGACCGAAGCGCGGCCACGCCACGTCACGAATCAGCGTCCAGCGAGACTCGGGTGGACTCGGGCGAGCGTCGAGCCCCGACCGGAGCGAGTCCGAGTCGTCCGGCCGTATAAAATACTTTGAAGTCTTGCAAGTATTTCGGGTCGGTACCTGGTGTACGTACTTGGAAGCAAATACCTGGTGTAAAAACCTGGTCGCGTAAATACGTACCTTCCCAGTCTTTACGCAGCGGACGTCCCCAAAATTGAATTTTTCGTAACACACTTTCGACATTCATTAATTTTATTTTCGGTACATTAAAAAAAAAACTTTTATGTTTATATAGTTTTCATTTAATTTAGGTTATAGATAGGCATTAAGTTTGTTTCATGTACCTAGATATTAAATTAGGTTATAGGTATTAAGTTAGTTTCATGTAGATATTAATTTAGGTTATAGGTAGGTATTAAGTTTGTTTTGTGTAGATATTAATTTAGGTTATAGGTAGGTATTAAGTTAGTTTCATGTAGATATTAATTTAGGTTATAGGTAGGTATTAAGTTTGTTTCGTGTAGATATTAATTTAGGTTATAGGTATTAAGTTAGTTTCATGTAGATATTAATTTAGGTTATAGGTATTTAGTTTTTTGCAATTAGGTTAGGTTAGGTTGTTATTTTGAAATCATAACTTCTGTCAATATGCCTAAAAGAAAATCTCAACTGTCTCGACATACATCCCAGACACGAGCGAGACAGAGACAGAGACTCGGAGAGACTTCCTCTGAGTATGAACAGCGCCTTGCGAATGAGACAGAATAAAGATCGCGAGCGCGTAATAGAGAGTCTAGCACCGAAAGGTCTCAGCGACTGGCTTACTCTAGACAGTATAATATGGCAGATACACGTGATAGGGAGTCGAGCATAGAGCGTTCCCAGACTTGGTCTTCATGGAATTCGTTAATCGGAAACTCCGAATTCGTTAATCGGAATCTCGGGAATCTTCTTTCACGAATAGAAAGACACATTATTGCTGAGTGTCATAGGTTATACATATAAAAAACCGAAAAATAAAAAGGCTTTTACATGGTAGTTCGTTTTGCAAAGTGAATCGGCGAAAAAACATTCGAATGAAAACGTTTCTTACGAACGCTGCCTTAACTATGAAAGATATATATTTTTGAACATTATGCCCAACGAAGTGGGCACGGGTCAGCTAGTATGTATTATACTTCTACATTGGTCACATTGGTGCCCTAAAATATTTCCCGCGCAAACTAATCTCTATTGAATGAAATTTCAAATATCATTCAATCATTCATTCGTAAGTACACCAAGCACCGTTCAATTCTACAAGTAGTTGGGTTGGTTGGGTCCTTAAACCTATTTTATAATAAAGACAGACGTTTATTGTCCATTACGCTATCTATATTGAGGGAGTTGATATCGCCAATTCAGATCCATTGAAGCTATTTCGGTTCTAACAAATTGGATGGGATTATCTTTGCAATATATAGGTACATACTTGTCTGTGTGTTTAAATATGTTTTGCAAGTATTTATAAATTGTGACATAGTTTCTTGTTTCTTTTCCTATGACTAATATACCGCCCTTTAATATACCTTTGAGGGGTACGATGTAAAGTAAATTGGCATATTTAGCTTTGTTTTCAGCCATTAAAAGTTATGTTTTTTTAACTATGGGTATATGATATTATTCTGACTAAACATACGACAATATCTCGAAAAAAAAAACATTGTTATAAAACAGAAAAGCCCAAACAAAAGTAATAATCTAGAAACATAGTTTCAAGTTGCCCAAATGGAGCAAAACTTCTAAAATTCTCTACGTATTACGTATTTTACTAGCAAACCGCCAAAAACCGCCGAAATAAGTAACAATACGTGAAATAACTTTCAATTACAACCATTGCGTTATGTAAGGTGCGTGACAGTTGTTACATGACGTAGTATTTGGGCATTGCTGCAAATGTGTTAAGATTATAATGGCGTAGTGATGTAATCGATTCTATAATATATTATCGGTAAATCTGCTGGGGAAAGGCCTATTTACATATATAATAATAATATTAGGACAGTTAATACTCTGCCATCTGATTCGAAAACAAGCAGATCCTGTATAAATATCATGGGCACTAGACTACTGACAAACATACTTACATATTTCTAAATACATCTATATTATAGATAAATGTAACCTAGACACAGAATAAATTATCATGGTCATCACACAAAGGTTTGTCCTGGGCGGGAAACGAACCCACGACATCCGGTTTAGTAGTCACTTACCACTGTACCAAAATAACTAGTCACATATAGAGAAGGCCGGATCACCATATATTGAGAAGTATGAAAATACGTATGACTTTTTTATTTAATTAAAATGGATTACATGGCAATTGATTATTTTTTAATAAATTCCAGAGGTTTCGATAATCCTTACAAGGACCACGGGCCACAAGTCAATAATTTTCATATTTCATTTAATTTCATACAATTTTCATACAATGAACACTTTAGCTCTGCCATTATCTGGCGCGCCTTGCTTTCGACTTAGCTTTCATATTATGCATACATTGCGTCCCCAACAGTTATCATTACACGTATATCGACACCAGGGCTTGCAAATTCTAGCTAAGCTACATAAACAATTTCAAAAGTTTTGTTTAAGTTATGAGAAATGTTAGGAGCTCCTAACAAAAATATTTTGTTGTAAAGATGGGTATAAATACACACGTTCAACTTATAGAAAGCCACTTTTTGGGTTTATAAGAAAGGCTAGGAGTTGCTCAGAGCTTCTACAGGGGATAAATAACATTAATATAATACAAATTATCAATCACCCTAGACAATCATCTAGAGCTGTCATATAACTACAAAAAGTATCGTTAACCAACGGACGAACAAATGAATAACGAATTGCAGATTAATTTGTCTTCTGGTTCAATTTAAAAAGAGAACGAATATCACCGAATTTATTCTCGACGGTTAATGAAAGCGTTACTAATGGCCGTATTCGTTGCAACTAATATGTTTTATCTGAATAATTCACAGATAATGTACGTTTCACAGTTTATATGAGAATTATGTATATTTTGTTATGATCTTGTGATCACTTCAAGTGCATTGCACTACATATTGCGTTGTAATATGAGAATAAACAGTGAGAGTTAATTAGTATCTAACATCGATTTTTTACAGGATATAGATGAAGTTACCTTAAGATTATTAAAGGGATATATTAATTGCCCAAGATATTGTGTAGAGATTAATCAACTGCCTTAAAACATTAAAAGAATTGCTGTAATCACACGGACTCTTGTACTAAGAGTAACTTGCCTACAATGTTGTAGAAACTGATTGATAAGGATAAACAAACGCTAATACAATGGATTAATATGATATGACAATAACAATTTAAAGGTCAAACAATGCACCTGCTTCTAGACGAACACAGTTTGGCAAACAATTATACTTTGAATACTATTACGCACAGGCCATTTTAACACTGCATTGCTTAAAAAAAACATTGTTGGTATGGCACCTATTATATTTAATAAATTACCGAAATGTATAAAAGATCAGCCTTTAAAAAAATTTAAACACCTCCTGTCTTCACTGCTTACTAAGAAATGTTATTATTCTGTTACAGATTTTTTAAATGATGATTTATAACCCTTTTCTACTCAATTTTTATTATTTAATTGTCTTGATCTCATTTAATGATAAGTTTTTTACCCATTAAGAATAATTATAAGCCTTATCCTTTAATTTTGTATGCCAACAGGCAAAATGTACTGGAGCTATATTTTTTTTAAGTTAAGACCATTATTGTACCTACATTTTATGCAAATAAAGAAATTATTATTATTATTATTATTACTTTATATCGTCAATTATAACCGACCTGACAAAGGACTGCATGTGGAAGACGGAGGACCGGGTGTTGTAACGCAACGCGGGAGAGGCTTATGTCCAGCAGTAACCGCGAAAGGTTGAGTTGATTGATAGACGTAAAATAATTGATATAAGAAATAGATAAATAATAAATTCAGGTATAATAAGCAGATACATAATGTAAATAAATAATTAAATAATATTCCGGGACATCTCACACACGCTAAGCAGAGCTCGTTGTATCGTAAGCAGACAACTGATAAACACTTATATATTTCTAAATACATACATATTATAGATAAATTACACCCAGACACAGAACAAATGATCGTGTTCATCACACAAAGATTTGTCCTGGGTGAGAATCGAACCAACGACCTCCAGTATAGCAGTCAGGGTCACTAACCACTAGACCAACAGGCCAGTCAAATGTAGACTATCTATCTATCCCTTTCGTAAATAGATTCTGGGATACTTAAGATTTTCTAAACATGTAAATGAGTAAAGACGAGTAAAACTTGTACATACTGTAGATAAGGTTTAACGCCTGTAGGGACGTTTAGAGAGCTATTATGAAGATCACGAATCGTGATCTTCATAATAGCTCTCTAAATCGAAATTATTCACGATCATGTGTCGTTGAAAATAACTGTATATAGATGGGATGGGAAAACTAACTAGTGACGAGTTGGAAGTAGAGGTTGCAGGTTGAAGAAAACAGCAGTGTCGGTTTAATTTAAAATTGAGTGTTTTAGCTATTCTAAGATTGTACTGAACACAGATCGCCAGCCTACGTTCTGAGAAAATGTGAATGTAAGAATTTATTTTTTAAAATAATTAACGGTAATAAGCAATTGGAGTTGAGAAAATATACCATGCAGTATGTATTTTATCCAAAATTTAAATCCTTAATTGCAATCACGCCATCACAATCATATCTAATAGAGCAAGCGTGGTTCCCTTTTTATGTTCTGTATCTGTTTATGAGGTATTTGATCAGTAGTGGAGAAATTCTAGTAGGTACATAGTTTGGTTATTCGCTTCCTTGTTGTATCCAGGATAGACAAAGTATCCTAGCGTCAACCCTACAGAACTATTTCGATCAACATTCCTACGCGACTCGTTACAAATCGATCCAGTCTGGATTTGCTATGCGATGCGAATGAACTTGTTTCTATGTTCGACGCAAGAGGAATGCAACTAAATATTGCGATATTTGTAAACAACTGTCACTTTGTTATTGTAATGTTTGTCAGTTTTCGTAATGGTAAATTGTTTGAATTGCTTCGAGTGTCGCAAGGTCTCTACGGTGTCTCGGTCTTTTTATATTATTTATAATTAAAATAAGAGACATTTGACGGGCCTGTTGGTCTACTGGTTAGTGACCCTGACTGCTATACTGGAGGTCGTGGGTTCGATTCCCACCCAGGACAAATGTTTGTGTGATGAGCACGATCATTTGTTCTGGTTTTCTGGGTGTAATTTATCTATAATATGTATGTATTTAGAAATATATAAGTATGTTTATCAGTTGTCTGGTTACCATAACACAAGCTCTGCTTAGCTTGGGATCAGATAACCGTGTGAGTTGTCCCGGAATATTATTATATTATTATTATTTAAACTGGGTAGCCATTTATATAAAAATTTATTTGCTGATGTAACAGTGAAACTAACACTTATACTGAAATTACGGCCGCTGAGACAGTGACAGGCAGGGCTCGGATACCGGTATATTTTTCGAAACGGTTTCGTCTTAAATACCTAAAAACCAGTTTGTTTCGGTTACGTTCGAACGGAACGTTATAATAAGCGTTCCGTTCGAACAATAACATTGGAATTGTTCTCGGTTAATAAAACGTTTTTAACCGGTTTTTCTATTTTATTGGGTCCTTCGTTCGAAACAACGAAACTTCGACACGAAAATAAGAATATCACGATTTTAATTCAGTTGGTATTTGACGGCCGCTCGGCTAAGTTTCGTCGTTTCGTTAACGCAAGTAGTTGTAGATCTTATAAATATCTACAAAAAAGTCCGCGACACACTATACCTATCTATGTCGAGTGAGGCACAACAACCATTTTTTTTTAGGTTGAATTTTTTTTGGACTACATTTAAACGCATTTATTTTACTCATGCTATAATCCTTAATGTTGAAATACTTAACAACATACAATTTCCTTCTGATCATAGACCACTGCGAGCAACACTACTACTAAGTCGCCCAATAAAGTGTAGAAAAAACTTCGTAACACCACTTAATATTCCGAAAACAGAAGTCGAAATCAAAACATACATCGAAAATCTAAAGATACATATGAAGGGCAAAGAAGCAGTCTCAAGCGACATCCAAACCTATTATAACTTCTTGGAAAAAGTCTTAACGGACAGTCTGATGTCAAAAAATAGAACCCAAAAAGAACGGCAAAAAATATTTAGTAAAGACACAGACCAACTAATAAAAAGACGCACTGAACTAATACGCACAAATAATAAAACAAAAGACATGAAAAATGAACTTAGCAGAATATATAAAGAAACCAATAAATCAATCAAGAGGGATTACAGAAACCACAGACAAGAAATCATTACAAGAAACATAAAAAACTTTAGAAGTGCCAAAAGAGCATACAAAGAATTAATAACACATAAAACTTGGATACAAAAACTGGAACAAAAGTCAACCGAAACAAAATCAAGAAAAGACCTAATACACCTTGCAACTAATTTCTACAAGAATTTATACCAGAAGAGAAATAACCGTGACATTGAAATACAATCAAGAATCGGAGATGAAACTGATCAGGACCATGTTAAGCCATTTGAAGACGTAGAAATCTACAAACACATAAAACGGTTAAAATCTGAGAAGAGCCCTGGCTCAGATGGGCTATGTAATGAAGTTCTCAAAATAGGAGCACCTATTCTGATTCACTATCTGTTACATTTATATAATATGGTGTTGGAAACAGAAACTGTACCTGAACAATGGTGCACATCAGATATAATTTTGCTTTACAAAAAAGGTAACCCCTTGGACATAGGGAACTATAGACCCATTAGCCTACTAGCAAGCATGTACAAATTGTTTTCATCTCTACTTCTAGAAAGATTATCACAGGATATTGATCAGCAGCAGCCAAGAGAGCAAGCAGGCTTCCGGTCGGGATTTAGCACAATGGACCATATACATACACTAGAACAAATTATTGAAAAATACCGAGAGTTTAACAGACCTCTGTATCTGGCCTTCATTGATTATAGCAAAGCCTTTGACAGCATCAGCCACTGCTCAATATGGAATGCACTACGATGTTCAAACATTAAACAAAAATATATTAACATCTTAAAATTTATATATGCAAACAGTACGAGTAAAGTAAAACTAGAAAACAGAGGAGAAGTTATAAGCATAGAAAGAGGAGTCAGACAGGGAGACCCTCTGTCACCGAAACTTTTCATCGCTGTGCTCGAAAATATATTTCGGAAATTAGACTGGTCAAACAAAGGAGTGCTAATTAACGGATGTTATATAAACCATCTAAGGTTTGCGGACGACATAGTCATAATTTCTGAAACCTTTAAAGATCTAGAAGAAATGATGAGATCCCTTGATGATGAAAGCTCTAGCATTGGCTTAGAAATGAATGTAAACAAAACAAAGATAATGACTAACAGTCATAAAAGGTACATTGAAATAAAAGGAAACAACATAGAATACGTCAACAATTATATATATTTGGGAAAACAAGTATCATTTAACAAGTACAACAATGAAGAGGACAAGAAGAATCAACATAACATGGAAAAAATTTTGGTCACTGAAAGAAGTCCTAAAAGGAAATCAGAGACAAGAAATCATTACAAGAAACATTTGACGTAGTAGAAGTAGTAGAGCGTAGAGTAGTAGAGTCACTCGTACTGATTCACAATCCTACGAGCTACACGGATTCTGCGACAGTTCGGAAACTGCATATGGCGCGGTCATTTATTTACGAGTAACAGACGTAGATAACAATTCTTACGTTCATTTCGTTTGTTCGAAAGCTCGCGTGGTACCATTAAAACGTACCTCATTGCCACGTCTAGAACTCTGCGCCGCAGTTTTGCTTTCAGATCTGTACAAATTCTTTACAGAAACTTATCGGTCTCGTAATCCTATTTCAGCTGTCTTTTTGTGGTCCGATTCCAGTGTTACACTCTCTGGGTTGCGTTCACCCTCATGTCGTTGGTCTACTTTCGTTGCCAATCGCGTGAGTCACATTCAAGAAATAACAGCTATTGAATATTGGCATCACGTGTCCTCTGCAGGCAATCCTGCAGATGTTAGTTCGCGAGGCCAATTTCCAAGTGAACTTCTTCACAACTCGTTATGGTGGGCGGGGCCACGATGGTTTCCCGAGCCGCATGAGTCATGGCCATCTTGTATTGACAGCATTGATAATGACGAGCAGAAAGTTGTTGAGGCCGAGACTCGTAAATCTCCTGTGTTAGTATCAACTGTGCATCCTCGGGAAAAAGATTTTTCAATTATCGATAACTTATTAAATCGTTTTTCATCGTTAGAAAAAATCAAAGCCGCAAAGCAACATTTGTATCGCATAGTCGGTGATCGGGTTCTAACAGTTGAAGAACTTACTACATTATTCGTACAAATCGAGGCGGTTTTAAATTTACGGCCCATGTGCCCTGTTAGTTCGGACCCTAATGACTTGTCAGCGTTAACACCGGGTCATTTCCTTACATTGGAGCCTTTGACCGCTGTCCCCGATGATGATTATTCCAACGTCAAAATTCATCGTCTTCATCGGTGGCAGTTGTTGCAAGCTTTGCAACAAAGTTTATGGTCAAGATGGAAACACGAGTACTTAAATTCACTTACTCAACGCGCCAAATGGACCAAGAACTCAAGACCATTAGGGGTGGGCTCGCTTGTGATCATCAAGGATGACAATCGACCTCCTCTTGCATGGTCACTTGGTAGGGTTACTGATCTTCTTCCTGGCGCTGACGGAGAAGTTAGGGTTGCAATTCTTAAGACCGCTACTAGCAATTCTGTTAAGCGACTCGAAACTCTGTCCTCTACCTATAGAGGATTAACGTATTATTTAACTTAATATTATTAAGTATCGTAGGTTAGGTTGACTGGATTCGTAGTTCAGTAACTATTAAGGTTTAACGTTTTCTTCCTAACTTTTCTATTTATATTTCGTATTTTCGAAAATACCATAGGTATTTTGGTGGGCGGAATGTTTCGTCATCATACAAATTACTAAAATAAGAACGTTTAAATTTCACCACGGGCAACACACGATGTTCTTATCGATTTTCAGCAGTGGCAATCACAACTGTTTTGACAGTTGTAATACGTGCCGTACTCGTTATCCGATTGGTGCTACTGCTGCATCTGTCATGACGTCACTACCGTTAACGGACAAACCGCCCCCCCCCTATCGACAATCTTTTCTTACCATCTTGCACGCGCGCGCACTTCGCGATCTCTCTCAAGAAAAAACCCTTTAAACGCGTCAACTCGACCGATATTCTGCGGAAATCCCTATTCCGAGCAGCTCGTGACCTTCAGCAATCAACTGTAGTCATCATCAGAAATCAATCATAGCGCAGGCGGATCATCGGCAGCAGAAATAGCAGACCAAGGTACGTGCACGTGTTTTAGTTTGTTACTGCTGCATTTACTTAAGAACATCGTTTGTGTGATCATCCAGCCTCTTGGGCTGTCCCAGATGTGTAGTTACTCCTCGTTTCTATCGCGACTGCACAGTGTATGAAAAGATCCGAAGAAGAAGAAGACCGTAAATAGCTAGTATAATAAAATCTCCTATAGATTTTGTGACGGTGACGCCAAAAATTGTTAATTGTGTAAAACTTTAGGCGGGAATTTCTGTCGGTTGTCTCAAATAGTCTCAATTACCACGGCAGAGCACCAGCCAGCCTAGCATGCGCACCACGGCTATTCGTCGACGCTCGTCTCGCGATGTCAGTGCCGTGTGAGTGGGAAAGACATCACGCTGACGAGAGAAAAGTGTCGACAAAATTTTGTCGTGGTGCATATGCTAGAACACCATATTGCAAACTACCTAATTACTCGCAAGTCGCAACACACACAACCTTAATCAATGCGCGACCGCATCGGAATGAATAATTTATCGAAATTTAAACATACCCTACAGAACCCAACAAGTTCATGCTTTTCGCTGCACACTACATGCGGCTGTGTCCTGCGGAATAAACCGGTTTTTTAAAACTCTCTTTTTGTTCTCATTTCGTTTTCGTTCCGAACAAAATGTTGTTCAAAGAACCGTTGAAACCGTTTTAAAAACGTTATTTTAAATAACGGTTCCGAGCCCTGGTGACAGGACGTGGTCAACAGGAAGATGTATCTTTAATGTGGCGAAGAATTTACCGTAAATAAATTACGTACTATCACTATTTGTCCCATAAACGTATAATATCATTCAAAATGATATCATTATGCCAGGTTACAATAAATAATTATTTTATTTCCCCATCAAGACCAACTGGCATTACCGTGTCAGGGGTATATACCACTTTGTTCACCTGAGGGATATCACCTGGGTGAACAATTGCGACTTTTTGGATTATTCGAGTAGACTTATATCACCCATATACAAAATTATATGAACATGGAAATATAAGGTTTTTTTTTATTGTAAATCAGGCATACAAACGTTACGTAAAAACAGTAATAATATTAAATAAAAGACGTGAAATGTAATAAAATCCTTCTATTACCATGTTTATATCATTTTGTATATGGGTGATATAAGTCTACTCGCATTATCCAAAAAGTCACATTTGTTCACCCAGGTGATATGATGATATCCCTCAGGTGAACAAAGTGGAATATACCGTGTCAGGAAGTCAATCTCTCAGCAGCCGAATTATAGGACCTCTTTATAACGAATAGTCAACGCTCTATGTTGTAGTAGCTAGCCGAGCCATAGACAAATAAAGAACGAGTTTATTGCACGCCTCTAAATAATAGGTACTGAGGTATTTAATCAAGTCGAAATAATTAAGAGATTTGGTAAATTAACATTTCATGTTGTATTAATTAAAGTTTCTTTGATAGATTAATAATGATTACAAAAATTCCTTAACACCTACGTAAGCTAATATTAAAAACGCAATTATTACTAAAAACAGGTAAAATAACTTCACGGGTAAACGTGCGTGGAAAAGGCTATTAATACCTCATTAATCCAACATATGATTAAGAAAATATTAGTTTAATGATGACACAGATAACTTAATACTCGTAGTTAAATGTGGTTAATGTTTAATACTTTTTAATGACGAAACTAAGATGACGCTTGTTGACCTAAATCAAGGTTTAAGACTAGATCGTTTAAACAGTGATAAAGCCGTATGGAAGATTCCCTTGCCTATTAATATTGTGTTTGTTGCCTGAGGTTATTAAAAATGGAAAACATAATCTTTGTGATCTTATAATGACCTTTATGTGTGTACGATTAAATATGTTATATGTGCATTGTTCTGTAATTATTAAGTGTGATTTATATTTGTTATTATGTATATTTATGTAATTTAAAGTGATTTTAATTAAAAAGAAAAGTCTTACAGTTACCATTTAAACTAACTCATAAAAGTAGCTAGACTCATAAAATATTTTCACAGGACCTGTTGCTGAAACTTAATATAACATTATGTTTTAATTAATAATAACAGTTGTTGTAAATAACATAGGTGTTAAACATATCCCTGCCCTGATCCCAATTATTTGTGGTCAGCATTCATCTCTACTACTCGTCATCTCAGCATTCACTCCTTTCTTTCCAACCTACAAATAAGTAATTTAAGGAATCCTTTCTAGAAAACCACAATGCCATAAGATACACAGACAAACACGGGTTATTTACAAGTCAAGTGTATTTTCTACCAGATTTAGAACTATCACAAAATGATTTAAGTACTTAAAGATATCTTATCTACTGTAATATATCACACTTGAAACCAGATAAAAGTAAACAATAATACTGTGTTTGTATGCAAACAAAGTATTTTTGATAAAAAAAAAGTGTTTAGTTGCAAATAGAAAAAAAAGAATAATCTAATAATGGGTTTTCCAAGTTTCATAATATTATAATTAACTAACAAAGAAAGTAAAAAAAGTAAAGCCGTTTACAGTATAATATGTTCTTGTTTTTGCTTAGGTATGTTAAAAACATCAATCATAATTATTAATAGTTTTGACGATATTCCATACATAACACTTAAATAATTATTGATTTAATAATAGTTAAAATATGAACGCAGTATTAGTTAATAAAAAAAAGAATATCTAAAGAGAAAATGAATATTAATGTGACCCTAACAATGCATTTTTTTTGTTCTACCCTCATCAATATTAAAACAATAGACTAAACAAGAAAAGCATACATATACATTATTTTTTTTAACATGAACCATGATTGACATTGAATGAACTACAAGAACCATAATATACTAATAAATTATAATTCTTCCGACATATTTTTTCCTAACCTAGAAACTAGTTTCGAACAAATCTGTCAAACCTGACACTTATGTGAACTAACTTTTGATGGCGTATTTTATTTTAATGGTTGCAACTCCAAGGTTGAATGCAAGGTCGTTTGGCCAGCTTAGCTCCAGTGTTGCCATATGGTCAGGCGCTGCCGTATTTGGGGGTAATTTTTGTAGGTCAATGAAGTTTTTTGTTGAATTAACTGTGCAATAACTTGAGTTAATTTAAAAGTATTTTCAAGTATGTACCTTGTGCATTTTAAATAATATGGAATATACTTTAAAAACCTTATGATTAAAGTATGTTGATAGTTATAATTATGTTTTTATACATTATTCAATCAGTTAGAGGATATAATTATAATGTTATTAGTAACGATCAACAATTTAGACTTAGGAATGCATTGCGAAAACCCTAGCTAGCTACATTAAGTGTATTATTAGAAGGGTCTGCTTAGCAATTAGTTATGTTACCGAGGTGTGTATTTGAAATACTGAACAGGTCTTAAGCTAAATCAATGATGAAATTATAATTCTAAATAGTAAATTACCTTTTTCGTAATACATACTACCAGATATTCTTTTCTAGATTACATTCCTACACTAAAGCCAATCTGGAAAGAGAATTGAACGTTATTACTAATTACGCAATTATCAACTTTGACAACATGTGTTTAAGTTCATTTTAGAATGACAAATATTACCGAAAAGGGCCTAAAAGTAATTTGAATGTGATGGAAACTGAACTGTTAGTCATTGAATTAAGGTTCATAATCCCAAAGCACGGTCATTATTTGTTTAAAGTGGCTGATATATAGATAAAATGCATTTATCCTGACCATAATACCTCTTTTGAATATAAATGACATTACTATAAGTAATAATGGCAACACTAAACGGATGCACGAACTCCTTGCTTGTCCGATGATGTCATTTACAATGACGTCACATCATCAACACAAATGATTTATAATAGATACATCAAGACTATAACAGCCAGTGAAATCATCAATAATAGGTACTATAACTATTTCTTTTAAAATCGACTAAATATTTGGCAGAATGGGGTATGACCTTTGCCTGTCCCCGAAGTAATGGAAAATATTTATCTTGTTTTTATGATTGGCAATTAAGATTCCAATGCCTTTGCTGTCTTTTATTATTTTGTAAGAACACTTTGTTTTTAAATATTCTTAGTTTTTGCCTATTACTTTTCTCTATGGTTTTTGATATTATTTTTCTATTCTGTCGGACAAGCGAGTTCAAACTAATTCTTTAGGTAATTTGTAGCAGACTGTTGGTTGGCTGTAACATATAAAGTTACAATAAAGAAAAACATTGACACGAAGACATAACACACGAGAATAATAACTCATAAGCAACAAAATTGTGAAATAACAATAATAAAACGGCTAATAAAAAAACGGCTAGTTGCACGGACTCGCTAAAATCCTCGTTCATTGTAGGGAGCTCTCTCTAATATTTAAAATTGAGAACACACAACTGATTACGTTAGTGAGATATTAAACCCTGACCTACCAGACTACGGAGGCTTGTTAATACCCAGAATAATCCAGAAGGTACCAACTGCACCCCCGTTTGTACGTTCTAGGTACAGAACCCTATTAAATACATAGTATTTAAAAGAATTCACAACTAAGCTGTGGTGACTCAATGTCTACCAAATCTTTCCATCATTTGTCATTGTGCCTTTGCAGGACTCACCCATTCTACCATTCTTAAAAAAAACTGTAGCCTATAGATAACCATATATATCTAATAACTTAATGTTGTTGCAGCGAGCTCGCATCCGTAAAGTGAAGCTATGGGCGCGCGACTTCACGGGTCTCGGGTTGAGATGCGGGGGCGGCGCGAGGGACGGGGTGCACATACACTCTTTGCTGAGGAGCGGGCCGGCTGCTGCTGCCAAGTTACAACCAGGTATGTTATCAATCATCATCTATATAAGATTATTTAAACAGGATCCGTGTCCGTGTGTTGCCTCTTCCCTTTTGGGGAAAGCATAATGGCGCACAACGTGGGACTCATTTATTTTTATGAAGTTATTTACTACCCTCCGGCATAATTAGTTAATAAAAGTATTTTTTTTACGTTTTAATCTGTGTTCAATCAAAATTATAATCTCTAACTGAGTAATGAGCTTATTTGTCCAACTAATGATTTTAACTCGCATGTAATAATTACTAAATAAAATATTTATGTAGTAGGTAATAAAGAAGCTTATTTTTATCGGCCATTTAACACGAGTGTAATGTAGTGGAACTATTGTAATGTCAGCTTATAACGACGTGACATTTGTGAGGTCATAAAGAGGGTAGATTGACTTTCTAGATTTCTAGCTTCAATGTGATTCTTTGCGTAGATTTGTTGTGTAATGAGTACTTTAATTTTATTACAAGGTGCCTACTTTCTTTCATAATTATCAACGCTGAAATCTTATATTAAAATAAAAAATATTGTATTTCGAATACGCAGAATTTTTGGATTTTAAACCAGCCATAGCTGGTCAAAAACTAAGTATATTCTAAGTCCATTTATAATTTTCTAACCTTCGTCACCAAATTAACATATTTTACATTCTTCTAAAAAAAAAAAAAAACAAATAATTTGTAATATTGATAAAGAATTTGGTACATATTTTATAACACAATAACATATGTATAGGCCTCTCTTTTTAAGTATTCTCCGATTCAGAACTAGTCTCATCCAGATTTGACCCAAAACTTTAGCAATTTAGTTGAACCGTTTTTGTCATCCCACTGCTGAGCAATACCCTTACTTTTCACGCACTCTTCGTTCTTGAGCCAGTCGAATCCAGATTCGATAAAAACTTTTGTTATATCGTCTCCTTGTTTTAACTCTCCATTTAACCTTCCAGGTGACAAAATAAAGAGCATCAAGATCGAGTTCTCCGGCACGCCGCTAGAGGATGCTGTGGCCATTCTGTCGCTGGCGTCTCCGTACCCTGTGGAGCTGGAGGTGGCCGAGGGAGGGCGCGCCAGCGGGCAGGGGACCGCGGTGCGACACCCGCTGCTGCAGCGGGCGGGCTCCACCGGCGATGTTAGCACGGTGGGTACTCTTAACTCTTCAACAGACATAAGCAGAAGATTAAGCGATAATAAAAATAATTGATAATAAAAAGCGCCAAAAAGTATGAAAATAAATACTAAAAGCATTAACGATGATAGATAAGTAAACTTTTGGGTTAGTTAGATTTGTAACTTCCATACATTTGAGCGATTTGCCACTAGTTTAGCCCTCTTAGATCTTCATATTGTAGAAATGTCACTTGAATAGGAGGACATAATCTTTTCTTTCAGGAATATATAGAACTACTAGCTGTACCCGGCATGCGTTGCAATGCAATTTTTTCTACCTAGCTCCTGCCTACTACCTACCTACTACAACTTAGGGGTATAAAAATAGATAGTAGCCGATTCTCAGACCTACTGAATATGCATATAAAATTTCATAAAAATCGGTCAAGCCGTTTCGGAGGAGTATGGTAACTAACATTGTGACACGAGCATTTTATATATAAGAATAACGATTATGACGGCTTTAAAAAATTAACTTAATTATTTAATTCTAGTTTTACTTACCTTATATTGAGTAAATGAAAGCAAATATGAAAGGAATGGTCGCAATCTGAGTACTCTTTTCGGAGTTATGCGTGGACAAACATACATGCATACATTATATTGTTTAGAAGTTCTCGTAAGTTATATATACGCGTTTTTTTTTCTCGCGTATGAAAACATCACTATCAAATTTTTTGTCCCACAGTGCAGTTGTTTAAACTTTACATAATACAAGCACAGTGTTTAGAATATACTCCAAACATAGTCAGGTGCATTGGAAAGTAAGAGAACGAAATGCACTTTCTTGCATCCCGCGCTTTCCCACGTTCCAACTGATGCATATTTTCATTTTCCATCTATGTGACTGATTGCACTAACCATGTATGGAGTTTTAGAAAATTTCAGAACGAAAAAATAAACATTGAGGTCTTTTAATTAATAAAATTATAATATATCCGATTGTACATAACTGGTCTCATTTATACATAAATCTTATAATTTTTAGGGTTTTATTATACTATATAAGGTGCTATAAAAACATCTGCCACGGCTTTAATGGGAGGTAGTATTGTGTTTATAGATTACAATAGTATAGATAAATTATTGATTATTTATCATATTTTTTTTCATACAAAAAAAATAACGTATAAATTTGAATTGATTTATTAGTATAAAACCATCCCGTGTCCTAAGCTGTTGCCGCTCCGCACCGAATTCACGTAATTTGTGAACCACGTTACGCAGAATAGAGTCAATGTTAATTTAACAATTTTATTTTCTAAAATTTAATTAACTGTTCCGGGGTACGAAAGTTCTTCACTATTGTAATCTATAAACACAATACTACCTCCCATTAAAGCCGTGGCAGATATTTTTATAGCACCTTATATACATCCTGTGTACCTAAACTCATGTCTATAGCTGAAAACTGGACTAAAATGTGTTGAGTAGTTTAAAAGATCTAAGCGACTTCCTTTTATACTAGAAAGATGCCTTAAGTCTTCCTATTAAATGAATGAAATAATCAATTATATTCGTACTCCTAACTATCAATAAGTATCCAGAAATAAGAAAAAAAGTAACGTCTAAAGCTTCCTGTAATCGCCACAACACCGAATACAAAACAGGTTGCATAACTCGATTCATATCTAATGATTATTCAATGAACCAATAAATCTAATATACGATGCACTACGCAAATCTAGCTAATAAAACTACATTATTGGCAGTCAGCGCCATTTCTTTTTTATAACCCATGAATAAAACAGTCATGCACAACGAATTATGACAGCATACAAATTACTGTAACTGGCAAAGGTAGCCATTTTAAAATTAGTTTATCAATAATATTTTTGATTGATTTTGTTTGGCCATAAAAATTTTGTGTTAGTATATAACTGCTGTGTGACTATTTTCCAATATTAAGGACGATTTTTTTTTTTTTTTAATCTCCGTCGAAAAGGACTTGTTTGACGTCCCAGTCTGTGTGTGTCATCATAGCTTCAAAATGAATGGACCGATTGTGATGAAGTTTATTTTTTGTAAATCCGATGTGACCAAGATTGTCCTCAGCAACAATTACTGTAAATCTGTTAAGTATTTTGAAAGATTTAAGCGATTTTCTAAAGTTTATCGGGACGGTCCTAATTTTTTTATTAAATTTATTAAATTATCTTCTAGTTCGTAAATATAATAACAATTAAAGTACATTGAAGCTTGCCAAAATACCTTAAGGAAGTTTATCGTTTGACTGCGTCGTCGAACTATGTTATCGAAACTCACAATGAATGTTTAGAATACAATCATTGTACGCAAAGGAATGTATGTCTGTGTATTGTACGGCTAAACAATGGTCCGTCTTTGTGACGAACATAGTTTTAGATGATAGGTATTTTATTATAATTTTAGGTCGTTACTTTATCGTGTTGACTGACTGATGTCAAATATGGATGCTATATTAATAGGTTGTGAGGATTGCAAGGATACTTTTAACTACTCATAAACAGTTGAAATGAAAAATAATATTACTTAGTGTTTTACCTCATTGAGAGATTTTACCTGAGTATTTTTGTTTATCTGTGTTTTGATTGAATACTTTAATTTATTAAGCTTTTAAAAACTCATGGCGGTGAAAATGAATAAAGCCATTTTTGACCCATGAAAATTCCAATGAGCTAGTCAAAAATATCCTGTTGTAACATTTTAGATAGTTTAATAAATATTTTATACATAATAAGGCAAGAACCGTGTTCCAGAATAAGTGTAAAAGATTAATCTAGAATCCTAGTCTGTCATAATATTATCATTAAGCTAATTCATACTACATCATACATGACTTTATACAGGAAATACCAATACTACGGAAATAGACATTTAAACTAACTAGTTTATTAGAATGCGAGTTATTTCCTTAGATATGCAGTCACAACGGATATCGATGTTAAACACGATACAAGGGAAATGTCGATGCTCACTTGTCATAATTTACTGTCACACTTCCGTAGATGATTTCTGCGTGAAACTAATTTGAAAGAAGATACTTACTTATATTATATATTAGTTTTTCGGTTACGAATAGGCATGACACATAAGGAGTTGCTATTAAACTAGTCAAATGTATTAAAAATTAGATCTTTCATTTATTTATTTTCAGCCATGATCGACCTACTGCAAGGCGAAGGACTCTCTTTTCTGCTGCGTCTATTGCCGTCCATAATTTGTTCCAAATTGAGCTCTTAATATTACCTAATTATATTTTCCTCTCATTTTAAGTATTGCTATTGAATTTTAAACAAATCAGTTTTATAATTATCTTTCTTTTCTATTTCAGCTTGAAAAGGAAGGAAAGCTACTCCACCCACCGCGATCTCCGAACACTTCGAACTCCAACAACTCAACCCTAGAGACCAAACAGAGTAAGAGCGGCATCAAGAAGATTATCTCCGACAAGATCATCACCTCTACCACTCTAGAACGAAACAAGAAGGAGAAGAAAGATGGCCACACAACCCTCGAGCGAGAGAACGAAAAGAATAGCAAACTAGCCAACAAGGCACGTCACTCTGAAATACCTCCGCAAGTTAACAAACCAGAAAGGAATAAAGGTAGGCATTCAACTGGTGGAGACATTCAAATCATCCAACCAGAAAATGGTATAGCCAGCGTTACTAATATGGAACAAGCAGAGGTCCAGAAAAGAGAGTACGATCCAAAAAGGGGCATGAAATTCGGTATCCGAGTCCTACCACCAAATGTACCTGATGATGGAGTCTTAAAACACAAGAACGTCGAAAATGGCGTCGTTGCCGTCGAAAAGAAATCTGTCGACGAAATAGATAAGCCTGAACCACAACGACCAGCGCCTACTACACAAGTTAAACACGAAAACGAGACAGATCAGAAGAAACCTGTTGTTGCTAAACGCAGGGAAAAGATGGCGCCTCCAATACCGAATGCTAGGAACAAAGCCAACGAATCTGACACAACTGTCAGTCATGAATCATCTAAAGTATCTGAGACATCAATTACTACATCCGTTACAAGCTTTGCGAGGGACGATCTGAATTCTAGTGGAATCAAAAGAGACGAGAATGGAATTCCTCAAGAAATACCACAGCAAATGCTAGACGCGGCGAAAGCTGCTCGCACCAATCGAAAGAGCTCTACAGAATTAATCTATGAGAAAGAGAAAATAGAACATAAGAAGGAAGAAGCACCTAAGCCTAAGAAATCTAAAGGCAAAGCTCCTTCGCCGCCTGATCCAGAAAAGAATAAAACTGATGACAGCATACTCGAACAGTTAAAAAACGTGAATGATTTCTTGAGCAACGAGAAACAACACTCAAGTTTATTACATGACTCCATCACATCACGGTCTTCGTCTATCGTTTCACAGATCAATACATCGACTCCTAAAGTCAATAAAACAAAAACAACTCGTCTTGAAGAATCTATAAACTTCAGTCAAGACGACATCGATGATATTGTATCAAAACCTTTCAAACGAGAAAGCGATTCTCTGAACAACTTCTTTGAAGATTCCAAATCTAACATGTCTTCCAACCAAGATATTCATTCAGTTAGGTCTTTGAACCACAGTGACAAAAGTGAGAAAGGTTCTACGACAATTGAACTGAATAACAGTGATATTACTATTCACAGTTCGCCAATAAATGAAACAGTTCATTCAGTGTCTGATGATCAGTCGATTTTGGATGAGAATGAACGTAAAGCGGCGTCCTTAGGTGACTTGTCTCGATTTGAACTTAGAACGAAGGCTAGTAAGCCTGCAACTGGGACTTTAGAAAGAGCTCAAAGTCTTGACATTTCTGCTGAAGATGCGGAGATACAAGAAAGCACTATATCTCCTAAAAAGAGGAAAGCTATGTCTGTAGTAGAGACCACCTTCTACGATTCTGGCAACGTTGACGTCCTACCTGATATGACAGATACTGATAAAGGCGTTATCATTAAACATAAAGAACCCAGATTAAGTTTGAACATCGCTAAAACATCAGCCATGGAGGGACTTAACACTTTCCAAAGAAATCGCCTAAAGAAAGGATCGGAATTCGGTAACTTAGAAGATGCTATCGTTAAGGGCTCTTCCAGTTCAGTAGACTCTGATAAAAATGAGGAAAGTTTCACAAAACCGAAAGAATTCGAATTGTATAAAGAGGCCGAACATGAAACATCTGATCACCTAGCTAGACGGATAATGGACGAAAATATGAAAGTGCACTTGAAATTAGTGTCCGAATTTGCAAAGTCTACCTCAGATGGCAGCAACATGAGTTCTTTAGAAAGCACGCAGGAAATAACACCAGTTGTCACCGAAACTAAGACACAACCACCGAAATATGAAGAAAAACTCACTATGACGTACGACACGAACGTCCCCGATGATCTGAAAATGTCCCGTAACACATACGTAAACAGTTTAGAGAGACCAAAATCCGATATGATGAAGAAACTGCTCGCCAAAAACCCTATATTAAATGTACTGAGTGACCAAAGCCCAGAAAAGGAAAAGATCGAAGCTAGTACAAGCAAAGAAACCCCTCAAACTGATGCCTTTAAATCAGCAATGCATCAACCAGATATCGTCAACTTTGATTTAAAAACCTCACAGGCAGAGAAAGTCAGAGACTACGATGATTTCGTCAGTAATATCAGAGTAGGATCAAACAACAACAGTCTCAAATACAATAAAAAACTAGAAACCTTTTCAACAGAGTGGACGGAACCCAAAGATTCAAATACCAATGTCGTAACAATAAACACAGAAAAGCCTCAGCCAGTTGAAGAAAATCGTAAGTCTTATACAAAGTCTATTGAGATCGGTGAGCCTACTATACGTATGATGCCACCTGATGTCTTAGAGGGCATAAGACGAAGACACGATGAGAGAGAAAGAACATTATACATGGAGCCAGCAAGTGTCTCCCTAACCATGACCCAAGAACCTGTACAGAAAACCGTAACAGTAAACGTTAACGAGGATGAATTCGGAAATAAGGTCATCACGCAAAACGTTGAGAAAATTTCAACGAAATACATCACAAGTAAAGCAGAAGCTCCGTTGCAAGTTGAACAGATTAGCTTCGGTATAATGAGAGGCGGAGAAATCGATGAAATACAGCTAGAAGATGGAGACGTCAAAGACATCGATAAAAAAGTTCTCGATGAAATCAAAAGGCAAAATCCTAACATGCATTTCACGACGGACGAACCAGCTTTTACAAGAACGGAAACTATTATTCTAAACACGACCGAAATGGACGAAGATCAGGCTAAAGCGTTGATGGAGAAACTCAAAAATGATCCGAGTTTCATGTCACAGAAAACTCCCGAAGAACTATCTCAAATGGGAATACGAATCATTCAGGATCTAGAAGACGTTCAAACATCGAGCGGCGATACAGTCGAACTCACAAAAACTAGATACTCCATAAACCCAACTATAGCAGATGAACAAAAAGAATGCGGTATTGGCAGCCAAGATCAACACATAACAGAAATACAAGTAGTCACACCTCGCACAGAACAAATGCAAAAACACAAAGAAAGTAAAGACAAGATATCGAGCAGACAACGTGCTCCTCCTTACGAAGAACCTCCATTATCATACGAGTTGGACGTAGAACTGCTAAATGATTTCATTCTCAACGAGAGACACTACTCGGCCAAGCAACAAGTGGATGCGTCAAAACGAACGAGATCGAACCAATCGAACGAACCAAAGAAACGCCATTCGGACTTCGATTTACCACGAAACAGTCACATAAAGTTCCGCACAGCAACATACGAATCTCCTAAAGGCACAATAGTGACGAGCACAGACTTAGAAAACCGAAGATTATCACAACTAGACCAACTACAGTTACGGTCCGTCGAACAGTTGGCAAAACCGGCTATTTCCGTAAAACCGAGCAATATACCGGTTAAAGCCGAAAAAAATAAGCCTGCAGTAGCGGGTGTGTCTTCCAAAATACCGGTTTTCACGACACAAAAGTCTTTGAGTCAAGAGAATTTGAGTGATACAAAGTTCTCTTTGCCTCGGTCACCGCCGCCACAGTTCAGCAGTTCAGGAAACATATCTGTGACGTCAATAAAGAGTAGCTCTAGAAGTCCGAGTGGCGGGAAACTGTGAAGCACTTAATGCAAAATTAACCTTATCGGAACAGTTTTAAAGATCATTTCACTTTGTGATTGACATATTTAGATCATTGCACATGTTCAACTAACATAGTAGGTAATGGTCGATTGAGAACAACATTTGATCCAAAAATAAGTTATAAATATGGCATTTTTGAACCAAACGGACACCTCTTAAGTCGGATTATGATACAATTTGTAGTAAGACAAATTAAGACTCATATAGACTTATTAAGAACAAACTTTGGCCATAGACAATGATCATTTAATGTGGTGATCTTTAAAACAATACATAGTGATCACATTTATTGTAAATGTATATTTAATGTTACAAATGTAGCAAATATATAAGTTTTAAATCCTGATATACATATGTTTTAATAAAAATAAATATATACAAGAAATGTATTAATTAAGAGTAGGTTTAAACTTCGAATGTGTCTTATTAAGTGCCAGAAACACTAACAATAATATATTTTTAAATAAAAATATTCTTTTTCAAAATAATGTTGCAATGCCAATGTGCCTTAAATATCTTAAAAAAAAACTATACAGTTTAATTGTCTATTATTCATTTTGACAGTGTAGGTTGTGAAAATATATTAAACTTTTATAAATAAATACTTAAATAATGTTATTTTATGTCACAATTTAATGTTTTATAAAACAAATGAAATAATCATGAGATTGTATAATTATTGTTTAATTAAATGTATGTATTTACCATTTGACATTCCGTCCGAAAGTATTACCAATAAAATATAATAGGTTTACTTTAAGTACTTATTAAGTTCGCAACGGTTATAGCAGAAACAAATATTTCTGGGCCATTTTGTTTTTTAAGTGTAGTTTAGTTTTTGGGTCATTTACATAATGGACTATTATAGGTGATTTAACAAGTTTTTTCTTCTTACAAAATTGTTTAATAGTCAGGCAGTTTTAACCATAGTAAAACGTTTTTTAGATATTATTATGATTAATAAAAACATGAGTTTTTTATTATTTATTTTATAAGGAAATGCTATCTGTTTGTGTGTAGTTTTCTCTGCCAACGAAAAAAGGAGTTCAAAAACTCACTGGTTAAGTTTTTAAATAGTCAAAAATCGTCTCATTTGTCAAAATGGACCATTATGTATACGACCCATAATATTTATTAACATTATGTTTGTTAAAGTTGATTAGAAGTCGATGATAACAGTCTTGGAACAATTACAATTTAACATGTTATTTTATTACAGTTATAAATATTGTATTTTATCCATGTATTATAAATAAATACGAATAAAATGTTGACGTTCGTTTTATTTACTAAAACATCTAACGTAGGTGTATAAATTAAAATGAATTCCAATAATAATATAATTCACGGGCTTGGGGCTTGACGTTTCGACCGGGTTACACCGGCCGTGGTCGCAAGCAGACTGGAGATGCGGTGTCATCCTTCCGTGCACGAAGTTGATGATTTTTCATCTACCCCATGTTTTTCAAGTACCCTACACACGAAACGTCAAGCCCCAAAAAAAGTATTTATGCATGTACGCGCTTATTCCCGTGAATTATATTACAATAAACATGCAGCGCGATAGTTTAAAAGTTAATAGAATTCTAATAATATGTTTGAGAATGTTATAAAATAAATACGATATGATTCGTAGGTACACACTTAAGAAATACTTACTTGAAAACTTATAAACCGACACATAAGTAGTACAGACATGAGCCACTAATAAAATAAATAAAATAAAATAAAAAATGTATATGAATTTGTCTCAACTGGGCCCGAGTCTGCTATTTACGCGTTCGGGACGCCCAGACGCGCACGAGTCGCGCCCGAAGCGGCCCGAGTGCACCCGAGAGGGCCCGAGCGCCGCCGGACGATGCAACTGTTCGCATACTGGCACGGAGTGTAAATAGCAGACTCGGGCCCCTGTTATGAAGTTCAGACACATAGACGCAAAGTAATTAATTGTTTCATTATAAAAGTATGTCGTTGACCACCAGTTGTTGTGGTCGGTGGTCTGTTTGCGACGAGCCTAAATAGCTTGAAACTTGAAAGAGTGACTTTACATTAAAAAACTGTCTAACATTACGTTCTACTGTAAACCACATTAGAATTTGATTCTGGAGTTAGTTATTAAAGAAATCTTTACAATTCCTCTTGCAACCTTTCTTCATAGTTCTTTTAAATTTCGATTTGCATGGGCCTGTATCGCATGCCGTTTTGTATGTAGCAGTACAGGCCTTTTTGCAAGTTTTCGCGGCTTTTTTCAAGCATGACCTCCAGGCTTTTCTTAAGACTGGTTGGCTTTCGACGAAGGTGGAGACGTCTGTGTCGTCGGGATCGTCGGGATCGTAGTCGTCTACGTGATAGAAGTTGGATTCGCTGTCAGTGTCGTAAGAGCGCGAGTCTTCGTACTCATCAGAGTTTGTGTCACCTGATGAATCGGTTTCCGTTGAGTCTGAGGGGCCCGTCCATACCTTTAATCCATTTGCGTCATAATTTGAGTCTTCTGTTTCTTCCGAACTGTCGTTGTGCTGTAAATGATTTTAATTATTATTTATTTGTCTATAATGATTTTTCTCTGGACTCGTTACATTCAGTTTAAGTCAAGTATTTCACAATTTTGTTAATAAGAAAACATGTGTTACAAAATAAAAAATTAAGTAACAAAGTTTACAATCTACGAATAATTAGTCCACTTTTTTAGATAATGATCGCTATTCATTATGGTGTGCTTTTTTTTCATTTACTTTAGTAGAACGAAACTAAAGTTTAAGTCAAACTAAAAGGTAAGAAAATAAAATTACTTCTAGTATGAGTAGAGCCACGACTTTAGACGGGTCCTTCTCTGCAGAGTTGTCTGGGATCCGGATGTCGTCACCTCTCCCTGTCCTTAGAAAGTCCTTCGCATTAGTAATAGTCTGAAAAATATCAACAGATCGTGTTACACAAGAGTATTTTTTTAATGTACTCGTCTGGAAATAATCTAACTGTACAGTTAGCCAGTAATTAACATACACGAAGTCAGGACAATACAAATACCTAAGCCACAACTTTAAATATTTTGGCCTAAGGTTTTATCACAACAAGAGGTTTGGAAATTAAAACTTAAACGTTAGAACTAGAGTGGAAAAAAAAGTGTCTGCAAAAAAAGATATTTAAATTACCCAAGACATATTTCCAGAACATTAATTCTAGCTTAACCTTATTTCTATAAATAGTACACTTAAAATGCCGTGTGTTACTTGATTTCTGATCGGAAAGAGAATTGAGATGGTTCAGTTTACACGAGAAGTAAAATTTTAAAATATTCGTCACAATCTTGACTGTAAACTTAAGAATAATTACAGGCTACAAACATTACAGTAATTAATTACATAAATAAACTTACAATATAAAACAGTAAATATACAACTACAAGTAAATCCATTTCAGTGACTAAACAATGAATATCATGTAGTTTTAAACCATGACATTTTCCAATTAACTTTTCTATTAACTGGTTGATGATTATTTCATGGTTAGAATCAATTGCACCTAGTTTCATAGTGAATAAGTAGTTCTGATGCTATCATATTTATTCTAATTTATTAGTCTAGGTTGGTGTTGGTATCACACCACACCATACACGATGACTGTCATTTTATTCATTTTAGATTTCATTCAGCCATGTTGTATAGTATAAGCAAGCGTGGTGATCAATGCTCGTTTCTTCTCTATAAGGGAAGAGGCCTGTGCCCAGCAGTGGGACGTTTATTGGCTGGCTTTTTATTATGTTTTATTTAACAGAAGATAGTTTACCAAGGCCTACTGTACTACCTACCCAGTAAATGGGTCGTGGAGATGAGGTAGCTAGGCATAATAGACAGTATTATCCCTTGTTTGCTCCGCCGACGGCGGGTGGGTAGGGCGCGGACGAGAACTGCCGTTGTCAGACCTGCTCTGGGGGGGACGCAGAGGGCTGGAACGGGGGTCCCTTAGCCTTCTTTGCACGCGTCTCCTTCTTTGCTGGGTGGGGGTGGTGTAGTGCCATACACTGCCCCCGCTGTCCTCCCTCTGGCATAGGTCATGTCGGGCCCGCCACTAAGCGGGCAGTCACCGGGGGCGTTATGGTGCAAAGACTTCGGTTGGTCCCGTAACGCCGCCACTAAGGCGAAAGATGGCACCAGGTGTTTTGCCGGAGTAGTCGGAGCCTTTTTCAAGGCTCTGGAAGCCCGGACTCTTGCATCCCCACCCCCCATGGAGATGCAAGGCTGGCTCATAAATGAGTTTAACCTGTATAAAAAAAAAAAAAAAAAAAGTATTATCCCTTGTTGACTTTTTAATTATTGTTGGTTCCGTACAAATGTTTTGAAAGAGAGATATTTGCTTTTTTTTATTTTGTGCTCGTATATTCTCCACACAACCAGTCTATTTAAATTAAAGCTTTTAAATTTTCATATTTGCATATACAGGGTGGGTAAAAAATCGTGGATCAAACGAAACAGGGCGATAGTTGAGGTTATTTGCAGTAAAAAATATCTTTGTGGCAGTGCTCTTACTTGATGTCCTTAAAAGTTATGACTATTTGAGTGCTTTTGGTTCTCTTTTTCGTACACCAACTCTTTTATGTATCCCCACAAAAAAAAAACTATCGGATTTAGATCCGGAGATCTCGGTGGCCATTGGATTGTTCCACCTCGACCAATCCAACGATTTGGGTAATGGGCGTTTAAATGTTCTCGGACTACTCGAGGTCGAGGTGGAACAATCCAATGACCACCGAGATCTCCGGATCTAAATCCGATAGATTTTTTTTTGTGGGGATACATAAAAGAGTTGGTGTACGAAAAAGAGAACCAGACGGTGCAAGAATTAAGAAATAAAATCGAGATAGCGAAAGAAAGTGTTAAACGCAACAGAAACGCATTTCGTAGGCTGCGACGTAATTTTATTAGACGATGTCGTATGTGCATTATCGCCAGAGGAAGGCATTTCGAACAATTGCTGTAACAAGATTTATTGTGTTATTATTAAATAAAACTTAATGAATTCGAATACCTGTGTTTGACTATCCTCTGATTTACTTTATTTAGACCTTGCTATGAAAAAATGACCATAAAAAAATAATTTGGCTACAAACCGCTATGTGTTATACCTCATTTTAATCGTCATTAAATAGGCAAGATTTTTTAATACAGGGTCATCTTTTGGTAGTACATTTCTTTTTTACAGTAAGGTTCTAAAGTTACAAATAATTTTTCGTGAGACTTAAAAGATATTGTAAAAAGTGCCAGTACTCATAAATAATGGTACCTACTATCATAAAAGCACTTTTGTGGTGATGATACGTTTCCTAGAAGCAACTAAACACCAGTTATTATTTTAAAATAGGTACCCATTTTACTCCAATTGCCTATTTATCACAAATTTTGGTATTTTTTTCAAAAAGCACTCAAATAGTCATAACTTTTAAGGACATCAAGTAAGAGCACTGCCACAAAGATATTTTTTACTGCAAATAACCTCAACTATCGCCCTGTTTCGTTTGATCCACGATTTTTTACCCACCCTGTAGATATTCAGTCATCATATATATGCGTACTATGCGTAGTGCATATATCGCTCATTTGGAGCGACAGTGACACAATTGCAAAAAATGCGAAATCGACTTAATTACACCACAACAATCACCATAATAATCTTCGTTAGAAGTGAAAACGTCATATTTATAAGTTCCAAAAAAGCCCGCTAGAGAACGAAAAGACGTTGTTGAAATATTGCATTTTCGCGCGCGAATTCCGAGCGACAACGGCAAAACATTCATTTGCGCGGGGCGCCCCTCATAGTGTGCACGTGTCAGGGAGTTACATCGTCTCTAAGGCAAATATGAATTGTACTTTATGACAATTTTAAACTTGCAAAAATAATAGTTTTATAGCTACATATACAACATACAATAGTCATAACTACCAAGACTTTCATTTTCTAGGGTAACAACGACGCAAGTGTAAGTATTAAAATGTTTTTTTTTTATTTTCCCTCAGATATGGACTGATTATTAAAAAAATAAAAAAGCTATTATTGTGCTTAATGTTCAAACTACAAAAGTAAAATAATAGAGGTAGCCATTAGCTGTAAGAAATATATAAAATCTTCATAAGTGTTACGAAAAAATCTTAAAAATGGTGTAGTGTAAAATAACAAATTTGCAATTGTGTCACTGTCGTTTCAAATGAGCGATATATCGATGGTTATTATACTTTGGAAATTACCTAGCTAAGCAGACGATAAAAGAGTGCATTACATTTTTGCAAGAACGAAGAACAAATGATTTGCTTCACTATGTCTTGAATCTGTGCTCTGTATATGATTAAATACCTAATTATTACTTAGGTACAGTATGATGATTTCGACTGAACTCTAAAAATAAAAGCAAAATATAAAATAATACAACAATTCGAACTCTTTTCTTTATTTTATCAACGTCGCCAACTCGGTGGGCAGGTCTTTCCGCGTTTTGGGGACCCGCAAGAATCCTGCTTTGTAGACCCACAAGAGTTACACCCCTTATTATTATTATTATTCTGATTCTTCTTCCATTCATTGCCAGGCGGGGGGCATTTCACAAGATAATCGTAGACCGCTTTGCAGTCTTTTTGACACTGTTTCTTAGGTTTCCTGCATTTCTGTTCGCAATCATTTTTAGCTTGACATCGTTTTCGCAGCGCATTCGCTATAAGCCTTTTATGGGCTTCCTGTTCTTCTTCGTTGCCTTCGAAGTTTCCATTTGTCTAAAATCACACGAAAAATTACATAACATAACATACCATCACGCCTGTATCCCCGAAGGGTTAGGCAGAGGTGTACCAATGTACACCCACAGTTCGCCGGTATGTTTAGGTCCCATGTAATAGGGGGCGAGCCTATTGCCACTAACCGGGCACAAATCCAAACTCCGACCTGCTACTGAGAATTTCATAGAAATACCCAATAACACCTTGGTCGACTTGGGAATCGTACCCAAGACCTCTAGCGTAGCAGTCGTGCTTAGCATCGCTAGGCCAGCGAGGCAGTTAAAACCAAGCAGGCGAAAAATTACGTTAAATAATAACTGTTCCAAGTGCGTTCCGCGAGAAAAAGTTACATATCATACGTTAAAAAATGGGGAAGATTGCAATTTCTTTTAATGTCTTTCAGATGACAAGTTATATTACATGATATAGATATGAGATAATATTACACGTATTTTTTCTGCTTTTTTAAATGATTAGAAACTCACTACGATATATTTTTGTACATTTTGTCATGTTACTATCCCCACTCCTGAATTACTTACTTCTTAATCTTACATACATACATACATATAATCACGAGTCTTTCCCTCGTAGGGGTAGGCAGAGACCACTTCTTTCCACTTGCTACGATCCTTGCTCACTTGTTTCGGTTTGTCCACTTATATTATTCCCTTCATTCATGCTGTTCGGTTTGTGGTACTCTTGACCTGGCCTTTTTTCATTCACACTCGCCTTTTACACTTTTTTCTTCAATCGTGCTTCATTCATTCTCTCGACATAGCCAAACCATCTCAGCATACCTTTTTTAATTTTTGTCTCAACATCCATCAACTGACATACTTCACCCAAATACCATCCATTCCTCCTCTTACATTGAACGTAGCGAAGCGGTTCTCCGTGGGCCACATTTTGCCCCCGCGAGAAACGAGACGTGATGGGTTGTAGTGTGTGTACTCTACAGGGTGGCGAACCACATTGCCACCATTTTGCTTTGCTGCGTTTCTGCAGGATAAGTAATTGGGAGATGATGACGTTGGAAAGGATAACAAGGTAGGACGGGTTATATGATGCTACCATCATGGAGGTACAATTAATGTGACAGCAACAGCTAGGGCAGTCTGGGGTCGCGTACCGTAGTGGATCTAGCCAGTTGTCGGACAGATAACTGGTAGATCCACCCCCTGAACACAATCTTATTAGTTTTTTTTTCTTATTTGAAGAAGCAAATATTATTTTATTCTAACTGACTAAATACACTTTTTCTTTTTATACCCAGTCATGTACCTTCTCCATTTTATATTACCACTTACAGATCAGTATGTCTATTCTGTAAATAATTTCGGTATCGAGCTTCACCTGAGTGAGGCTGAGTGACAATAAAGCTCACTTCAAAAGTGAACCCAATTGGCCTTGATTTAGAATTCAAATTCGAGAATACGTATTTGACATTCACCGCGGATTCCGCTGTCGAGACATGAAAATAATGTTACAGAATAGCACTACAGATTTATTCAAACCAGATATTGTTGAATTTCAAAAAATGCTTTGCTTTATCGTGGGATAAAATATAGTTTAACTTAATTTTAAATTGTTACAATAATTTTAAAGTCTTACCCTCAAAACATTATACAGAACATCCTCATAGTTTTCCCTAACAATGGCTTCATTAATGTATTCCTTAGCGTCAGTCGCCACCACTGATTTAAACTCTTCACTCTGTTCGTCTTCGAAGGCTCTGAGCTCGTTGGCATTTTGTATTACCACGATTAGTGGGGTTTTCGTATCTTCAGTAAAAAGTTGGGACAAAACGCCTAGGGATCTATCTCTGTACCTTGATGCGTGTAAACCTTTCTGGAAAATCAAATGGAGTTAAGTATTCAAAGCGGGAAATTGTTTTTAATGATTACATAAAGGAAAGACGATGGCCAGTGGTAGGTCGCGTCGCATATAAAGATCAATAAAATTATTCATATAATATAATGCTCAAACATAACTCTTTATAGGTCGCGAAAAACATTTTTCCTCTAATACTTATTACTTTTTAGGGTTCCGTACCCAAAGGGTAAAACGGGACCCTATTACTAAGACTCCGCTGTCTGTCTGTCCGTCTGTCTGTCTCCAGGTTGTATCTCATAAACCGTGATAGCTAGAAAGCTGAAATTTTCACAAATGATGTATTTCCGTTGCCGCTATAACAACAAATACTAAAAACCACATAAAATGAAAATTTAAGGGGGGCTCTCATACGACGGTGGTACGGAACCCTTCGTGCGCGAGTCCGACTCGCACTTGGCCAGTTTTTTTATTTTAATTTAGTATTTTGACCCCCAGAAAAACGCGTAAGGTGAACGCGTAATGAAACACCATTCTGAACAGCACTTCGTTTATAGGCCATTCTCCGTGTTATTTTTCTTAAGAAGGTTTTTTTTCAAACATTTCTATCTAAACAACTTATATAAATACTTTTTGCTAAAGTTTTAGTGACAAACATCTGGCAAATATTTAGAAAGGGTATTTTTTTTACGAAATACACGGTGTTAGGGAAATTTTAATGCGTAGTCATATTTGAAGAAGCCAAAATTTGTACCGGAGGTCTAAAGGTTTGTTTTTGTTTCTATTGGTTTCTTGTAAAAAGTAGTTGATTTATATAAGCAGAAGTAGAATTTTAAATATGATTTCCGTAGCAAAATTAAAAGTATGGAAAATGTAGTAGTGAACGTAAAATCCTTACAATAGCTAGCAATATGATAAAATACTGCAGGACGAACCACGATGCCATGTCGATTCCTTATGCAAAACGTTTTGTTTAGGAAAAGTTACACTTTGATGATTTTAATCAACTGCTATCAAGTAAAATATAACAACAATTTCTATTATTTTCAAGTTTATCGTTTCAATAATTAAATTATTCTTATTTTAGCGCTTCAAAACATTGAGAACGTAAAGAATAATTAAGTGAACAAAACTTTATAGAATTTACGTAAAACAAATGAATATTGTAACTTAAATAATTACTTTTATTTACGTCACTGATTGATTAATTTATTTTGTACATAATTTAATTAAAGTAATTGTAATCTGAACGAACTGAATTTGTTGATATTCTTTCCTTGATACCAAATAATTAAATGCATCCAAGTGCAACGATAACCTAAACAAAACTGTGCCATACGTTGCCGAAATGGCAAAGAAACTTGTGCTGCAGTACTTTATTATATTGATAGCTATTGTAAGGTTTTTAAAGACATCTTTATCTAATTAAATAATAATAATGATGATAAAGTTATTAAAAATAAAATATGTTATGAAGAAAATTCTAAAATGATTGTAATATTAGATTGTTTTTTATAATTTATTTTTATTTGATTTTATATTACTTAGATATTTGATAACTAACTTTTTATATACATATAAAGTCAACAAAGTATGTATTTATTTAATTGTATTATTTTAGTCTACATCTATTGACCGCATACTGAAATCTCAATCAGTTTTATACCGCCGTTAAGTCTTATGCTATCTCTGTCACTCCAAGGTGTAAAGTAGCGACAGAAAGACATTTAAATATTAAAGTTAAATGGCGTTTCAGTACTCGGAAATATATCTAATTTATTTATTTATTTTTATTTAATAAGTAATTTATGTACACACAATAGTTTAACAAATAATATTACACATTTAAAAATGATGTACTAAGGTGTTTCACGCTTATGTTCATTTTTAAATGTTCTTTTTTCAGAAGGGTCTCAATTCATCAGTATTCAATCGCAACTCCTTAGGTATAATTTCTGAACTATTGAGTAAGGATTCAAGAGACCCGCTTATCGTAGTAGTCGACACTTCCAAAAAGATTCGAGCATTAGAAGACGATTTGTATGATTATGAAGATCGCAACGCAGCCAACGAATTCGAAGATGGAGAGAACTATATAGATCATGAAAAAGTAAAAGAAAATTATGATGCAGTTTTGTATAACGTTCTTAGGGTAAGTTTCACAATACCAATTAGTTCTAAAGTACTATGCCCAATGATACTTCATTTGTTTTTGACCCCGGAAGCAAAAAAAAAGTGGTGTTATAAAACGTGGCGGTCTGTTTCGGGTTTCGAAATATTTTTAATGTATAGTTATTGATTTTCAGACAAGCAATGTTATAGCAGACGATGGCAGCAATTATTATAGAAAAGAGGCAAAAAGAAAAGCAATCGAAAAAGCAATCCGCGATCGATGTCAGGCTAGAGTGGTTTGCACGGAAAAATGTTCAGCGGAAAACACTGCGTTAAGAAAAAGGTACTGTCAAAAGAGTTGCAAAGCGGTATTCGATCATCTGGTCAAATGTCCTCCACCGGGCAATGAATGGAAGACGAAGAAGCCACCGCCACCGCCTAAAGATTCTTGCGCTAGTGATTCCTGCAAGCCAAAGGATTCTTGTGAGGACAACAACTCCTGTAAGCCAAAGGATTCCTGTGAAGACAACGACTCGTGTAAACCAAAAGACTCGTGCGAGGAAAGCGACTCCTGCGGCCCTACTACGACCACCAAAAGGCCGAGGACCGGAAAGACTTGCCCACCGTCTTGGAAACATTAAAAATTTAAATGTCTGTTGTTGTGTTTATTTACTCCTTAACGCCTTATTTAAATTAGTAATATAATAATCCAGCCTATAAACTTCCCACTGCTGGGCACACGCCTCTTTCCATATAGAGAAGGCACGAGCATTGATCACCAAGCGTGGTGATCAATGCTTGCTCTCTGCGGATTGGCGATTTCAGATCCCAAATTTTGGAATCCAGGCTTCTTCACGATGTTTTCCTTCACCGTTTGTCGGAAGTGTCTTAGAATAATTAAGAAAGGACATATTATTATAACTTTGAAAAAGCCACATTGGTACTTGCCTGGGTTCGAACCTACAACCTTGTGCATACAAATCCGTTCATTGAACCGCTAGGCCACCACGACATCACTTAAATTAGTAAATATTGAATTAGTAAATAGGTACTAATTGCCAATTCAAACTTTTACCCCCTTATTCCAAAACGCGGACTATATAAAGTTCTAGTACCAAACTAGGTATCAACGATGGTACTAAGTAAAACGTTATTACAAAACAAAGTTTATCACTTGTTGTGGTACTAACTATAGTACTAAAGATAAACCAACGAGACCCCTAGTTCAACTATGGGACTAGCTATGGTAACTATGGCAACGACTTCATTTGACGTTTGAGTTGCTGTATTATGTTAATTTGTAAAATACATTACTTATTTTATTTTCTTATGATTTCTCCAAATTATATTTTAAATCAATAAACATGATGGATTTGGAACACACAATGGAGACGGCGATCTGTGAGACGTTGGCAGTGTGTAAATCGTTACGAATTGAGTGATGACGATTTTAGATGCAAGTATAGATTTAGAAAATAAAGAAAATTGTGGTTATTTTAAGTGAGGATTTAGCCCGCGTCCCTCGAGGTTGCCCTTTGCGTCCTAAATTTCAAGTGCTTTGCGTATTACGTAACTGGGCTCGCCATGAACGCTATACAAGAAGCATAAAAATGCAGTGATCTGAAATACGAGAAGATCTGTTTCCTGACGAAAGAGAATAAGAATAAATTAATGAACAGTTATCTGGAAACAAGGATATTCCTAAACATGGAGATATAGTTTTGGACATAAATTTGTTTTTATATTATTGAAATAAAGAGTAATGTATGAGGAGATTCGATCTATTACATTGAATGACTGTTATACGTTTAACTAATTTATATATGTGTTTCATAAATTAAAAGCCCGCTTATATTTTAATCATCTGTACTGGTGTTTTTCTTACTTTCAAATAAAGGTATTTCTAACTGGGATTTTAAAGGGAGAGTGCAAAAAAAATTTTTGGTTTAGGCTGGCTCTACACAGGGCGCGTTCTTCGAGCGCGCGGACAACGCGAGCACTGCGCTTACTTTGTAACAGAGCAGCGCGGTCTCAACCGCTGCTTTCTATTAGCTTAGCGCTCGGAGGGTGCACAGCGTAAATGCCGCGTACCCTCTTAGGGTGTATCCGAATGCGCAGCTCGCGCGCTGCTCGCGTTCAGTTACTGTAATTGATAAGTGCGCTTCCATAGCGCAACTCATGCACCGCTCGCACAGTGCGCGCGAGTTGCTCTTGCGTCTATAGCTCCGTTTGCGAACTCGCGAACAATTTACAAGGTACGCATTCGATGCGCGTTCGCCAGATCTGACGCCTCCAGCTCGACGAATCAGCAAGCCAGTCTCCCGTAGAATGAGACTCGAGCTCAGCGGGCGCGCTGCCGCGCATGCTTTGTTCGCATCGTTCGCGCGCCCGCCTAGTGTGTAGGAGGACTAATATCAACTGACGCTAGTGACGCATGCTCGGGCCATGAAATGGGTTTTATTACACGCAAGTTTTAGAGAAAACTATCAAGATGAATATTAAAAAAGAAAAGAATTAGTATAAGTTTTGCTGGTTTAATCTATTGTAAATAAGATAAAATCAATAATACGCATTCTAGTGTTGATAAATATTTTTTTAAAGCATTTCAAATGTGACTATAATATTCATGTTTTGAGAAACGGAACGTTGCTAGAAATGAAAATAGCATTAAACCTCATTATTCTAAGCATTGAACGAATGAATATGAATGAATCAATGAGATTTTTCGTTTTGAATCTGTGGTCATTATTTATTTCGATAACAAGTTCGGTACTTGCTGATTCTTGCTTGTTCGTCGTTTTGTAATAAGATATCATTTTAGTACTGGAACTTTCGGTAGTACCGTAACAAACCTAGACATGAAAGTCTTGGTTTAGTTCCAGTACTTAAGAGTTTTTTGTAATAAGACGGTTAAAGTTTATAAGAACATACTTACTTGTTTTTTTAATAGAAAATAGTAGTCATAGAAACCTAAACTGCAAATTGCGTTTTAATGAATATCTTTTAATGGCTCCTACACACAGTGCCGGCGGCAGTGCCGCCGGGCGAGCCGCCGCCGGCCAAGCCGTCGCGCGTCGTCACACAAACAAATGCCGGCGGCTCCTTTGTGCGGCTTTGAATGCCGCCGGGCGCACGGCGGCTTGGCCGGCGGCTCGCCCGGCGGCACTGCCGCCGGCACTGTGTGTAGGAGCCATTAGACATGTGTTTTCTACAGCAGTGGACAAAAGTAAACGTTGTTGCTATCTTTGAACGATGAAGCAGAAACAAGTGTAGGACATATTCTGTAACAGAAACATAAAAAACATGCATCCATATACCTACTTAATATTTTAAATGGGTAAGTAGCTAGGCTCGCATGTCTCTGAAGTTTTCACTGCAACACACTGCTGAATTTGATTAAATTTGGTATGGAGCTAGCTCGAACTCCTTGAAAGGATTTTGCCGCAATAATCGATATCCATGTGGCAAATCCTAGTGTAAAATTATACGGTATATGGCACACAGGCCATAAACACTTACGTACAAAAAATTTAGAAACAAATCAGCATGGACAAACCAAGTAAAAGACGATGATCATGTCGTTGAAATGAGCAGTAAACGGAAAATGGTGCAGAGTGGTACGATAGACTGCGGAGAATCTTTAATACAACCGAAGCAAAATAAAAAGATGGTGTTCTTGCAGGAAATGTAACCAAAACCTTTGCGTGACATATTTATTTTACCAAATCATTCTTTACTGTCTCTACGGTAAACAATAAGTAAATAAATAAGTTTTTCATTAATTTACGATATTTCTGGTTTATTTTCGATATCCCCTTATTTTTCTCTGTCCCATAACTACTAAACATACTCTCTAGTGCGGTTCAGGTCGTTATCGGCCTGCCGCTTTTCCTGGTTTATTTCTCATTTAATGTTTGGTAGATTCCGTGGCGAATCGAACCAAAGGAACTTGCTTCCAACTTGGAGCTAGTTATTCTAAAATTAAAAATAATTGATTGATGATTAAACTTGCCACAGAAAAGGTGTTAAAATAGTTGGATTGTTCTTTTAGACCCGGGTGTGACTGTTTACCACCTTATTTCTTAAAGAAGGCTGCGAATAGTATATGCATGTCATTGTGTATTATATTTAATAAATGTATGTCTGAAGGCACCTTCCCAGAAATACAGAAAAAAGCCAATCTAGCTCCAGTACACAAAACAGGATGTTATACCAACTACTAACAACTATTTTGTCGGCCTTGTCGAAAATTTTTGAGAGGCTGGCCCATCAGTAGACTAACGATAGTATTTACAATATTACAATTGAACAACAGCGTGGATTTGTCCAAAGAAAGTCTATAACAACAAATTTAACATGGACCAACAAGTTTAAGCTGCGCGCGCATCTGTTCCTATACATATTTCCAGAAGGCTTTCGACTAGGTTCTTTTGACAAAAATAGCATACAACGGTATAAGGGGTAATCTTCTTCGTTGGATTGCATCGTAAATAACGAACCTATCTCAAAGCGTAGTCATTGAGGGATCCCATTCTACTGCAGTCACCGTTACATCTGGCGTACCACAAGGCTCGATTTTGGGCCCTCATTTCCTCTTTTGGTCCTTGATGTCGTATTCTTACTTTAAAGCCGTAAATATAGCTGTTTATAGGATAAAGAGCCAATGACGTAGGGAAGTTTTAAAAATAATAAAAACTTGAGAAACATAGACCTACTCAAAAGGTGAAGTTAACTTATATACAAAGTCAAATGTTTGAAGCTACTATGTTAACTGAACTGAACTCTATTATGCTACCTAGCAACAATATTAATCATCTAAATAAAAAATATAATACTTATTTACAAAATTTCCTGATTTCGATCTAACTAAAATATAAAGATTTTTAAACGAAATAGCATTACTTATTTAATACCTTTCCTATTTTTATCCTAATTATTGTCTTAAGTGCTATTAAACAATAGTCATTTCTATTGATGTTATCCAAATAAAAATAATAATGCGAGTAAAAATTATTTAAAATTTAATATGTCTCATTTCGGTGACGTCCAGCCCATAGAGAAAAGTAAATAAGCCTGTCAACTTTGACAAGCGGCGTATCAATCGAAAATCACTAATAGCACCGATATTTTTTTAGCGCCTACGAAAAAAATCCGGCCGTTGATCATGATCCTAAGATTGTTAACCGGTTCATTGGTATAAAAGAAATAGAATAGGTATTAATACACATTTAAAACGTGTTATAGTTTAAAATCGACATTTATCTACTTATCGTATCTACGACACTAATCACTTTAAATATAAAAAAATATGTATGTAACTGGAATATATGGTAATATAACTGGAAAAAAGTAGCATAGTAGTATTTAAAAGGCCAAATACACATCATTACTATTTTTGTTAAATAAGGCGCTAAGCATAACACTTATACTATATATATAAGCGTTAATGATAATGAAAATAGAAATCCCTGAAATGATATTAAATGTATGGAAATGACATTCTTTTATAAAGGTCGCGTGATTTACTTTTGTCCCTTTCATTCCATTTGACCGAAAATGTCATTAGGGAATTTGTTTTTTTTCTCTGATTTTAAAGAAACATAAGGAGATTTTTTTTATAATTGTTTGAAGGCCTACAGTGATAAGATGTCATAAAGCAAACATTGTTTCTTGATACCCACAACAAATAATTTTACGTCAACAAAAAAAAAATACACAAGTTTCAAAAACTTAATTATTTCCGTGAATGTTATCACGAAATTAATTACTATCAACAAATAATAATCAAATAATCAGAAACGAAAAGTGTAACAAAACAAATAGTAAAATTAATCATCAATAAAAAATTAATTAAAATTATATAGGGCCTAGAGTTTACTTAGTTAGAATAATGGCAAGTATAGTATATTTAGAAAGTAGACGTCAAGGAATCGAAATGGCGCCTACAGTACCCAATCTTAAGATCCTTCTAAATATAGCATTTGTACTACTGGTCACTGTAAGTATCTTCAATTTTCTTTTAAGAATTTTTGAACTTTCTTAAAATGTTTGCTGCATTTTTTTCTGGATACTAGCTCAAATTACTTCTAATTCCAAAGGATTTTCTTTTAAATACTGGGTTATTCGGTATCCCCTTGGTAAAAATGCCTTTTTGTGACGTTTAGTTCCATCTGCCTAACTTTTCCCCAAACTATGTGTTGTCTACGAATCAATACAAAGTTGCTTAATCCTGATCTGTTCTGGCTTTGTGCCATCCATATACCAGTATTTCCTATTTTAGTGTTCCGTGTCCAGAGGGTGCCAACGGACCCTTTAATAAACCTCCGTTTTCCTTGGGACTGCCTGTCAGAGGCTGTATCTCATGCACTAATATAGGTAGGCAGTTCAATTCAGTGTGCCTTTAATGCCGCTATAACAAAAATAAAAAAGTACATACGGTTACACATTTATTTTGTATTGGTAGAAACCTTTCGTATTTGTTATCACGTATATTTAGGGAATAATTGTGTGATATAAAACTTAAGATATTGTTCATAGAAATTTCTGGTCTACGGGTTTTAGTGAAATTTGTAAATACTTTATTCAATGAGTTTCACGCAGTTGGAAATATTTTCAATTTTTGTCTCGAATACTAGCATTCTCTAAGTTAGAACTATCCACTTAAATATACAATAGAACAAAATATAAATGCATCTTCGTCTATAAAACCTTTTCTTATTATTCCAGATCTTATGAACTCTTATTTGTTTAATTTAACTTTCTTCGTATCATTAACTAGCTGATCCCCGCGACTTCGTCCGCGTCAATTTCTGTTATTATGACCGCGATTAAGAAGTTTTAAAAAAAAGTATTTCTGCGTAAATGATAATTTTAATTAATATTATGTTGATAAAACTCTGTAGCAAATAATTGGCAATAATGCATTAATTTCGACCAAATGATTACCTTAAAAAAGGTTATAGTGAGTCAATCTTAAAAGATAGACATATACTGTCGCAGACATTTTTTTAGATCATTTAAAGAGGAACAATTCTTTCATACATATATTTTGGGTAACTCGAACCGTTTACGCAGCGCACGCAATGGAAGCTTTCAAGTATGAATATTTTTCCCCGTTTTTGTGACATTTTTCACTGCTGCTTAGCTCCTATTGGTCGCAGCGTAATGTTATATATCCTAAAGCCTTCCTCGATAAATGGACTATCTAACACAAAAAGATTTTTTGAATTCTAACCAGTAGTTCCTGAGATTAGTGCGTTCAACCAAACAAACAAACAAACAAACTCTTCAGCTTTATAATATTAGTATAGATTTGAACCGCAGCGCCTTCCATTGCTTAAAATGAATGAAATATAATAACTATGTAAATGATTAGAAAATTCACCTTCCTTGCTATTCTGTAACATTATTTTCATGTCTCGACAGCGGAATCCGCAGTGAGATGTCAAATACGTATTCTCGAATTTGAATTCTAAATCAAGGCCAATTGGGTTCACTTTTGAAGTGAGCTTTATTATCACTTCACTCTCACCTGTCACCGAAATTATTTCTCGAATTTGAATTCTAAATCAAGGTCAATTGGGTTCACTTTTGAAGTGAGCTTTATTATCACTTCACTCTCACCTGTCACCGAAATTATTAACAGAATAGACAGGCTTATGCGGATTATTTGGCAAATTGTAAAGGCATATTATTAATTATTTATTTATGAGTATTGATTATGGATACCGGGTAGATCTATGCTATTTATATTGGATTTAACAAGGGCTTTTGATAAAGTCAACCATCAATTGCTTGTACAAAACCTCGAATCGTAAGGCATCCACGGGACCCTTCTGGTCTGGTTCAAATCCTATTTGGAAGGTAGATTGCAGGTTGTCTCAGTTGGCGTTCTCGAGACTTTGGTATATTATGCCAAATCAGGAGTACCACAAGGCTCGCAACTTGGCCCTCTGCTTTTCATTACATTTATTAACGATCTCACAGGCAATATTAACTGCAACTTTTTCCTCTATACTAATAATCTAAAAAATTATATAAAACTGAGTTCATGTCCCATATAAAACTAGTTCAAAAAGATCTAGACCAAATTAGTCAGCGGTGTAAGTCCAATTGAGTGCTCTGAAGTTCAGAGAAATGTTTCTACATTTGATACTCCAGGAAATTGCTACCATTACTACTTATCCAAGTGTAAAATTAATGATCTGACCCTGCAAAGAATATCTTAGATTCGTGATCTAGGGGTGAATATTGATCAAAAATTAATTCATTTCATTTCATGAAAAGATCAATTCATGTCTTGATAATTCATACGAAGCTAAAACAAACAATGTTCTTTTCAATGCATGCAGTGCAATGCAATAAATCATACGGCCATTTACCATATATTTATTTCATTAAATTAACAGCTACATGCATTAATCAATGAATTATTTTATAAATTCCATTTATTTTTCAGAACATCCAACTGTCATCAACCGGCGAGTACTCTGGCCTCCTTTCCAATCTCTACAAGAAGGCATCCGACCAGAACCGACCTCTCGTTCTCGTTCTAGACAACAATGGCAACCGCAAGGATTCCGGATCCCGTTCCAACTACAAGTCAAGCAACTACAAATCTGACTACTATAAGTCGGATTACCAGTCGAATAACAACTACAATTCGAATTACGGCCGAAATGATTTGAGCAGTTATGAAGACAACAGAAACGAAGATGTACCATACCCCTTCTTATATCTTTATCAATTAGCTCTAAAGGTATCTTTAGTTAAACGCATTGCGTCGTCCTACTTCGGGTGATCAGTCTAATGCAGATGATGAGAAATATGTATTTTAAAGAAAAATACTATTTTAGATATACCCCAAAAGGATTTGTTGTAATCATGAAACATGGCAACCTTTTGCCATATTTCATAACACATTTGCTTCAGCCTTACTTACTCATAATTAAATTTTATAAGAAACTAGGATAGTAACACGATTTCATTTTTCTAATCATTAATTTTTTGTAACCTCATTATTTTATTTTCAGAAAAAGAATGCAGTAAGCAAGTATCAATCAAGAAGCAACAAACACTACTCCAATGACAGAGAAGACAATTATAACAACGACCGTTACAACAATAATAATGCCAACGACCGTAAAAATGACGACTATAAGGGAAACTATAGAAGCAACAACAACAACAGAGGAAACAACAGGGGTGATAATGATTACAACATCAACAACAGGGGAGATAATAATAATAGGGGAAATTACAGGAGTAACAACAGATATGATAAGGATTACAATAACAACAACAGGGGAGACAATGACTACAACAACAACAATAGGGGAGATAATGATTACAATAACAACAACAGGGGAAATAATAATAATAGGGGAAATTACAGGAGCAACAACAGATACGATAATGATTACAATAACAACAACAGGGGAGACAATGACTACAACAACAACAACAACAGGGGCGACAATGACTACAACAACAACAACAACAACAATAGGGGAGACAATAACAATAGAGGAAATTACAGGAGCAACAACAGATATGATAATGATTACAATAACAACAACAGAGGAGATAACAATTACAATAATAACAACAGGGGTGATAATGACTACAACAACAGGGGAGATAATGATTACTATAGCAACAACAGGGGAGATAATGATTATAATAGCAGCAACAGGGGAGATTATAATAATAGGGGATACTACAGGAGCAACAACAGATATGATAAGGATTACAATAGCAACAACAGGGGAGACAATGACTACAACAACAACAACAGGGGTGACAATGACTACAACAACAACAGGGGAGATAATAATAAGAGGGGAAATTACCGAAGCAACAACAGATATGATAAGGATTACAATAACAACAACAGGGGAGACAATGACTACAACAACAACAACAGGGGTGACAATGACTACAACAACAACAACAACAACAGGGGAGATAATAATAAAAGAGGAAATTACAGGAGCAACAACAGGTATGATAAGGATTACAATAACAACAACAGGGGAGACAATGACTACAATAACAACAACAACAGGGGAGACCATGACTACAACAACAACAACAACAGGGGTGACAATGACTACAACAACAACAACAACAGGGGAGATAATAACAAAAGGGGAAATTACAGAAGCAACAACAGATATGATAAGGATTACAATAACAGGGGAGACAATGACTACAACAACAGGGGTAACAATGATTACAACAACAACAACAGGGGAGATAATAATAAAAGGGGAAATTACAGAAGCAATAACAGATATGATAAGGATTACAATAACAACAACAGGGGAGACAATGACTACAACAACAACAACAACAACAGGGGAGATAATAATAAAAGGGGAAATTACAGGAGCAACAACAGATATGATAAGGATTACAATAACAACAACAGGGGAGACAATGACTACAACAACAACAACAGGGGCGACAATGACTACAACAACAACAACAGGGGCGACAATGACTACAACAACAACAGGGGAGATAATAATAAAAGGGGAAATTACAGAAGCAACAACAGATATGATAAGGATTACAATAACAACAACAGGGGAGACAATGACTACAATAACAACAACAACAGGGGTGACAATGACTACAACAACAACAACAACAACAGGGGAGATAATAATAAAAGGGGAAATTACAGAAGCAACAACAGATATGATAAGGATTACAACAGCAACAACAGGGGAGACAATTACTACAACAACAATAACAACAGGGGCGACAACGACTACAACAACAACAGGGGAGATAATAATAAAAGGGGTAATTACAGAAGCAGCAACAGATATGATAAGGATTACAATAACAACAACAGGGGAGACAATGACTACGATAACAACAACAACAGGGGTGACAATGACTACAACAACAACAACAACAACAACAGGGGTGACAATGACTACAACAACAACAGGGGAGATAATGATTACAATAACAACAACAGGGGAAATAATAATAAAAGGGGAAATTACAGGAGCAACAACAGATATGATAAGGATTACAATAACAATAACAACAGGGGAGATAATAATTACAATAACAACAACAGGGGAGACAATGACTACAACAACAACAACAGGGGAGATAATAATAAAAGGGGAAATTACAGAAGCAACAACAGATATGATAAGGATTACAATAGCAACAACAGGGGAGACAATGACTACAACAACAACAACAGGGGAGATAATAATAATAGGGGAAATTACAGGGGAAACAACAGGGGAGATTACGAAAACAAAGGCAACTACAGAGGTGGCAACGATAGAGGAAACAATAGGGGAGATAACGACTATATGGGAAATAATAGAGGAGATTATGAAAACAGGGGAAATTATAGAGGTAATGAAAATAGGGGAAGGAACAGGGGCGATAATTACAACAGAGGTAATAGGGGCGATTATGATGATAGGAATAATTACAGAAATGACGACAATAGGCTAGACGGCTACAGGAACGACAAGGACCGGGTAGCGGGACAGAAAGACAGAATAGAAAATGAACTCCTGAAATCACCTTTAGTAAAAACTCTGTTGAGAATTTCAGACGATTTGAGGCAAGGTAAACCAGCTGACTCTTGTGAATGGAGCAAGGACGTAACTAATAATGATGGTAAGGATAAGCCAAAGGATGAACAAGATGACAAGGATCCTTGCGAGTCCGACGGCGGCTCTTGCGGCGACGATGATGGTGGCAATGGGGACAACCCCAGCACTAGAGGCGAACCGATGCAGGACGAAGATAAACCGAAAAACGATAATAAATGTTAAATAATCTAATTTGAATGGGTCAATTGTTGTTTTTTTTACTTACCATCCTCTAAATCAGAAAATGATCCTATTACGTCATATATCTAACGAAAGACCCATTGGGTCCATCTAGATGGCAGGAGACATTGCAATAGGCTTAGGCGAAGATGGCGGGACGAGTTGGACTCACGGAAATGGCTGAGAAAAAAACAACTCATATTTATAGACAAAGGCCTCTCCCAAGTTGCACCATACTTTCACTCGGTCTGTATCAGAAACGGCAATCGCTGTTTAGGATGCCCCCAGTTCGATGACCCTGATAAGGTATCGGACTAATGGTAGGTAGTGATCATTTAAAAACCATTGGGCAAAACGTTTTTACTTAGCCTTTTATTAAGTTATTTACTGGTTTATAATACCCACCATTTTGATCTCCCTTTGTCATTGTAACGCAAATTATTATAACCACATGGTCAGGTACACATATTTACCATCTTCGAGATCAGGCTATAATGCAATCACTATCTTATGTATTTAAATAACTGCTAGGTTAATTTATTATATTATATGATCATATTTAGCCTGAATTGTCCCACAGCCGGGCAAAGGCCTCCTTCCATTCTTTCCAGACCCCGATCTCTTGATTTTCCTACCAATTTCCCGCCAAGCCGTTTAGTCGTCCCGCCTTCTTCAGGGTATGCCGCGTCCCTATTTAGCTGCTATTGGGCGTCAATCCCGAGCCCTACGTGCCATTGCTCATTTAGCATGATGGCAGACATGTCCGGCCCAGCATGAGCAGCATTTTGAGCCACGTTTATTTGTGTTTGAAGCGCAGAATACTATTTCGAACGCCGTCGGTTTATTAGGCTCCCAGTATGCTGCGCTCCATAGCACGTTGGCAAACCTTGAGTCAATCTCATTTTGGATGTCCGTCAAAGACCAAGTCCTTGCACCACAGGTAGAGTATGTGCAGAAAGAGAACCGTCATAGGATTGAGGGCGCTGCTGTGTTTAATTCCGTATTTATTAAGTTACTAGCTGTACCCGCGACGATGTTCGCGTTCATATCAGTCATCTGTGCGAATAAATATAAATTAGACTGTGGTATAGAGGGTCACCATCACGAACTACCTAGACACCGGCTTCAGAATGTTCTTTTTATATATTTAAAAATTTACAAAACACATGAACACTTCAATATTATCTTGTTTCGCTAGATGAATGTTTCTAAGTAGTCTGCTATACGCAAAATGTATCAGATGTGGAACCTAGAGTTTTGTCACAAATATTGCTTGACACGTGCCAAAAAAAAACAATTTACCGCTTTTTTTCTTTTGCAATAGTATTTCGTTGGTACAGCAGTCCCAGAATGTTGTAATTTACTGTTTTATTAGATGTATAGAAGAAAATGCGCAACTCCATCTATGAATTTTGAAAACAACTATTAACCTCTATTAACCTCGCCAACATGATCAAATTTAAATTATTTATATCCTAAAAGGGCTTACACATATAGTACTAATAGAATTATCTATACTCCGTTAGAGCATTTTCTTTGTACTAAAACTTGTATTATATTATATTTTCATACCTTTTTACTATTTATTTACATTTTTCCGATGAATTTTCAGTACTGAATTGATGCCGACGCTTGACCAATAGATGGCGCTGTATGTCCGGAATAAATTTTATTTTTTTATTTTATTTTTTGTAATAAAAACTATCCTATGTCCTTTCTCAAGTTCCAAACTATGTCTGTACCAAATTTCACACAAATCGGTTCAGTAGTTTAGGCGTGAAGCAAAGACAGACAGACAGACAGACAGACAGACAGACAGAGTTACTTTCGCATTTATAATATTATATATATAGTTTGGATAGTTTGGATTTGGATAGACACTGTTGCGATGATTGTGAGACTATAACATCTGGATATTTATAAAGTTATGTTATAACGCAATATTTTCATAATATATTCTTTTACGGAATGATTTTAATGTTATCATAATTTTAGTTCCTTTTCACGCCACGACGGTTCTCTTTCCGCACAGACTCTACGAACGGGGAGAATACACATGTCCATTAGCTTATGCTTCAAAGACATGGTCAAGGTCAAAGTGTAAATATTTCTTTAACTTTTTAATGGGCTGTTATTTTTAAAATATCTGTGACCAAAACTAGGATTCAAAAGAGGTCCTCAAAATTTAAAACCTTTTAGTAACGTAATTTAAAAAGCTTAATCTATCTAAATAATGTCAATTTGACTTATACATAGTAACAGAGTATAATTTTACACGGCCAAATTTGTTTGTGCTTTAAATAAAAATTTGTGGTGAAATCTTAAATAGCAATTAATAGTGCGCAGTTATAAGTTATCTTTATCCGCTCAGTGACTTATATTTCAAAGATTTGTACATAGAGTTATTTTCAAGCCTATAGCAAAATGTTTTTGTACCTCACTGCGATCTAGATTGGCAATATACATAGTATAAGAAAATGACCGATCCAAAATATGTAAATAACTAATGATATGAATACTATTATAGATAATATTATTATAGATTTTGTGAACACAATTAACCACATTCAAAGCCTTAGTGCCGACTGAAAGTGATTTAAAATGCGCTAACTTTTATGTAGTAACTTTCATAATGTTTACGTTTAAAGTATAAAATCCATTGTACTTTGGCCCAGCAGTGGGAGGAAAAGGGCTGTGGATTATGATGATGATGATGATGAGGATGTTGATGTTGATGATACTTAATTCTTTCAGAAGTTTGGAAGAGATGAAAGACAAAGTACGTCTAGATCTGTCGGAGTAAATACGACTCCAGAATCAGAAGAAGAGATTACCGACGTAAGTACTTTGGTATTCACTATGTTTACAGTAATATAATTCAACGGGAATAAGCGCGAACATGCAATACTTTTTACGGCTTGACGTTTCGACAGGGTTACTCGTCGTTACGTCGTGGTCGCAAGGAGACTGTTTGCGACCACGACCGGTGTTACCCGGGCTATTGTATTGGCTACATACTATATAGGTTTGTGTTTGTTCGAATTGAGAACCTCCTCCTTTTGAAGTTGGTTAATAATACTGGTATGTAGCTGAGGTATTAAGGCCATACAGGGGTTATCTAACGTTGAAAAGCCAAGGGATAGTAAAACGATAGGATCCATCAACGAAACTTTTACAATCAGTCTTATCATAGTATGTTTTACGAATTTGAAGACGAACCCGAAGAATTCAAGACCATGAGAATCATACCCACCCATTTTTAATATATAAAGAGTTTATCTAAACCGATTTAGTTTTCATATAGGATGTATTTAATTTTGTTCTCTTTTGTCCTCAGGAATCATTTAAATCGCGCTCGGTAAGAAGTTATTACAATTACTAATTAGAAAGATTTAAGTCTCATCTAATATAACAATACTAGCTCATTTATCTATCTTCTATATAAATGCAGTGAATGTTTGTATTAAAGCCTCTGATCACATAGTGATGAAACTTTGGCTGGCTCATCATTGACTTCCGGATTTCTAACTAATAAAGACGCGTAGTGCACTTAAGCCGTGACTTAAGTGTAATTAATTACATAACCATTTCTCCAAGCAGCATTGCAATACTATATGCCTATAGTAAAAATTGTACGTATGTTGTAAGCAGCGTTGCCAGATATTTTTTTGGCAAGTCGGTATTTTGAAACTTTTCAAGTGAAAAAAGCGAAATATCGTAAAAAAAGTATATGTATAATCAATTGTTTTTAAAATATTATTATCTACGTTAGTTCCTTAACACATTAATATCGTTTTTATATATGTATTGTATATGTATGTATTTTTAGGAAACAAGATCCTTACTTCGGTAAGATCTCATATTTTTTTAATTAATTAAAATTTACACCCTTCATCAAAGTCTATATAATTATACGCTCTGAGTAAGGCAGTAAGAAAGTAAATTCCTTTGCAGATAAGTCCGTCTCTCCAATCGTACGCGCACGAAGTCCACCAGTACATTATAAAGCGGGACAGCTCTGCGTATCAATACTACCCTGGTACAGAAGTGCTACATTATGACTATATGGAAGAACGACACGACCTGCATAATACTAAGTAAGTTTAATTGTCTTTAACCATAACTATAACTTAAAAAATTAAGAAAATCTAGAATAATTTAATCTACAAACCAATTTCAATATTGACGGGCCTGTTGGTCTAGTGGTTAGTGACCCTGACTGCTATACCGGAGGTCGTGGGTTCGATTCCCACCCAGGACAAACGTTTGTGTGATGAGCACGATCATTTGTTCTGGTTGTCTGGGTGTAATTTATCTATAATATGTATGTATTTAGAAATATAATATAAGTTGTTTATCAGTTGCCTGGTTACCATAACACAAGCTCTGCTTAGCTTGGGATCAGATAACCGTGTGTGAGTTGTCCCGGAATATTATTATTATATTATTATTTATTATTAATATTGAATCACTATTTCAACTAGTTAGTATAAGTTTGCAATAACCTTTTTCTATTTTTGCAATTATAGTAACTGTTTCCATAACGTAACTTAACATACCATCACGCCTGTATCCCCGAAGGGCAGAGGCAGAGGTGTACCAATGTACACCTACAGTTCGCCGGTATGTTTAGGTCCCATGAAATAGGGGGCGAGCTTATTGCCACTAATCGGGCACAAATCCAAACTCCGACCTGCTACTGAGAATTTCATAGAAAAACCCAATAACACCTTGGTCAACTTGGGAATCGAACCCAAGACCTCTAGCGTAGCAGTCGCGCTTAGAACCACTAGGCCAAAGAGGCAGTAACTGTTTCCAGCCATCAATATATATTTACTAAGTACTAAATCTGAATAATGACAATGTTCCAGAGAGCTGTAGTGCAATCCATACAACCGTACATTAGCGTTTGCATTACCAAACGCGTAACCGCTTTGAAATTCTCGGTTACAAACGACGTTTTGGTCGCAAGAAAAATTTATCTGCCGCTGCATATTCTTTTTAGTTTGGTTATGTAGACAATATACCTATTTTTTTAGGGCTGCTGCGACACTCATCGTTTTTCTAATAATAAGTTTTATATGTCAATGTTTGCAGCCTGATTGAGTCAACGGCTCATGTAATAAAGGGCAGTCTTGGCGCTGGCGTCCTGAGCATGCACGAGGCATACATGTACGGAGGGCTCTGGGCCTCATTAGCGATGACCTTCGTGATTGGCTTCCTCTTATATTATGCTATGGCTGTAAGTTTCATCTAACCGTCTTGATCTGTTTTAGTAGAAGCATGCCCAATTATACTTAATAGCGTTTTAAGTACTTGAACGCTAAATTCGCCAATCCGCAACTGAGCAAGCGTGATGGCCAATTCTTGTGCCTTCTCTATATGGGAAAAGACCTTAGCCCAGCAGTGGGACAATAAATAGGTTACTAATGGCTTGACACTTCATGTGGAACAACACAATTTGAGATGTTACTCGTCTTAATTAAATTTTCGATCAAAATTATTTAAAACCACATAGGTAGAGTGGAACTGCTGACAATCTTCTTTTCAATATTTTTTTATGTAGGTACCTAACGCACAAAAAATATATGACAATGTTAAAAAAGTAGTAAATATAGCTAGCAATAAAATAAAAAAGACCAAACACAAAGAAAAGAAATTAAGTATACTTTCTAAGCAACTCATAGAAGAAAGACAAAATTTGAAGTTTCAAACCAAAGAATACAGAGATAAAGATCGAGAGGTAAAGAGAAGCATTCGCAGAGATCTTAGAAACTTCAACATGAAATCAGTCGAATATGCTCTGGAAAGAAACTCTTCATTAAAAATAGCTATAAAGGGCAACAGAACTGGTCGAACCTCCATTAACAGCCTTAAGGACAGTGAGGGTGTAAAACACAGTAATAGAAGTACTATTTTAGACTTATGCACCAAATTTTACAAGAGACTTTATTCCGACTCCTGCTCCGACACTCCAGTGGCTCAAGAAACATATGTATGTTCGAATGATATCCCACCTATATCAGGTTTTGAGGTTAACCAAGCGCTAACAAACATGAAATACAGCCGCAGCCCTGGAGAAGACGGTATCACTACAGATGCTCTCAAAGTAGGAAAACAAACTTTAATCCCACAAATAACAAATTTATTTAACCTCATTTTAAAAACAGGCCAATTTCCCGACCAATTTTGTCACTCCAACATTATACTCATACACAAAAAAGGCGACAAATCAGAGATAGGTAATTACAGACCCATAAGCCTTGTCTCCCACCTCTACAAGGCCTTCATGAAGGTATTAGAACGCCGAATTGTCGATCGACTAGACCAACATCAAGGTCCAGAACAAGCAGGATTTAGACGTGGCCTTTCAACAACCGACCATCTTCAATCCGTGAACCAAGTCATCGAAAAACACGAGGAATTTAAGATTCCTCTGTACATAGCATTCATAGATTTTTCGAAAGCGTTTGACAGCCTGAATCACCACTCAATATTTCTAGCTCTCCATAACCAAGGAATCCCAAAAACATACATTGACCTTCTAAAACATATCTACTACAATAGTACTGCCGCAATAAAACTACACAAAACAGGACCTGCATTTCATATACAAAAAGGAGTCAAGCAAGGCGACCCGTTGTCTCCCAAACTTTTCACGGCCACTCTAGAGGAAGTGTTTTCGTCTCTGGCGGCTAGTTGGGAGCGAAAGGGCATTGTCGTCGGCGGAAGGAGGCTTACCAACCTCCGATTTGCTGACGATATAGTTCTTTTCGCTTCCACTGCTCAAGAACTAGGCACAATGATCCAACAATTAAAGAACGCAAGCTTCGAGGTTGGACTTAGCATGAACATGTCGAAGACCAAGCTAATGACTAATAGCATTAAACATAGGGTAGCGATGGATGGGGAAGAGATCGCATATGTCCAAGAATACCTTTACCTTGGCCAATTAGTATCTTTCCAGGCGCGACAAGATAAAGAAGTTGCTAGACGCACCGAAAATGCCTGGAAGTGCTATTGGTCAATGAAAGAACTAATGAAAGGTGAGCTTCCCCTCACACTAAAGAAGAAGCTCATGGATATGTGCATCCTCCCCATCCTCACCTACGGAGCGCAGACCTGGTCTTTAACAGCTCTGCAAAAGTCCAAACTCGGAGTTTGCCAGCGAGCAATGGAGCGCAGCATTCTAGGTATCCGGTTATCCGACCGAATCAGGAATACAGAGCTGCGCTCCAAAACACAACTCACGGATGTTGGATACAAAGCCGCTTCCTTAAAATGGAACTGGGCCGGACACATCTGCCGCATGGCCGACAACTGTTGGGCCAAAGCGACTACTATGTGGACTCCACAAAACGTCAGAAGACCTCGTGGCCGGCCTAGAAGGAGATGGCGGGACGAGCTTGACTCTTTTTCCATATTATGGACAACAATAGCCCAGGACCGGGAGAACTGGAAGAAGGAAAGGGAGGCCTTTGCCCTGCAGTGGGACAATTATGGCTAAAAATAAAAATAAATAAAATAGGTACCTAAAGTTTTTTTACTTTACAGATGTTAGGCACATCAGCTCAAACAATGTATCAAAGGTTGAGGGTATCAAAACTATCATACCCGGATTTAGCAGAAGTATCCGTTGCGACAGGACCTTGGCATTCATTTAGAAAACACAGTAAAACATTCAGGTACATTTTGAATTGTTGGTCTGTTAAAGTCATATTAGTATAGTATACGTGAATTAGCGCGTCGTTGACAGACGTCAGTTTGCGACTACGGCCGGTGTAACCTGGTCGAAATGTCAAAACCAAAAATTTTATTAGTACGCATGTGTCGAACTAATTCCTGTTAGCTGATATAATATAGCTATATTACTGTAAATATGCAGCGCGATAGTTTAAAGTTTATTAAATTCGTCTATCATACCAAAATCGTCTACAAGATGAGTATTTAATCTGGATTTTATCATTGTTTCAGATACACAGTCGACATGTGCTTATTTTTGGAAATGTGCGGAACATGCTGTGTTTACCAAATCATGATAGCGCATACTTTGAAAAATGTACGTTAAGCTGGGTACAGGTTAATTGCTTTAGATACCTGACATACAGGATAAAAAGGCCAATTTTTTTAACATTCTCCATTGTTGTCCTTATTGCGGAAATAAAAAATATAAAGGGTGTACCAGACAGTCAACAAAGAAAAAAATGATTCCTCAAATCTAGGGGCAGGAAAACCCCCTTGTGTGTTCCGCGATTTTTGATAGGTCGGGTGTTCTGTACCTATACGTAATTGTGAAAATTCGTCGGGGACGTCTTAAAAACATCATAACTTTTTTTCTATAAGATTTTTAACAATTTCTTTGTCCCAATAGGACTATCATAAAATGCCCTTTCATACGACCAACTGCTCCCTGAACAATAAGCTTTATTTTCAGGTATTAGAAGGTGTGACTGCGGACATATCGACGGAATATCTATATGACATCAGACTGTATATTCTTATAACGTCTCCAGCCCTTCTGCTGCTGTGTATGATCAGAAGCCTCAAGTTCCTGGCCCCCTTTTCCATGATAGCAGATATGTTTATTGGTAACATAGTTTCTAATCTTAATAGTCCCGATCAGCTTTATCATAATAAAAAGTAGACACACGGCCCATTCCTGAATAGGCAGAGTCTGTGTTATAGTGACTACTCAACTGGATAGATTATAATCTACCGAAATTGAATGCGTTAAATTGTAAGCAATATGTAAAGGTTTACAATCTTTTGACAGTTCACAATCTCGCGAGATAGACTATAACCTAAATGTTAGCACTAACCACATAACCAAAAAGCCAACCTAAATGTTAAGGAACGTATGTTAAAAATAATAATCCAGCCTATAAACGTCCCACTGCTGGGCACAAACCTCTTGCACTATAGAGAAGGCACGAGCATTGATCACCACGCTTGCTCACTGCGGATAGGCGATTTCATACCCCAAATTTTGGAATCCAGGTTTCCTCACGATGTTATCCTTCACCGTTTGTCAGAAGTTTGTTATTATTTTATTTCCAGCACTATGTGTATTAACAACACTGTACTACAGTATTCGTAGAGTGGGCAATATAGACAGTCGTCCCGCGTGGAAGGACATGCGCGGATTCGTGAGGTTCTGTGGGATATGCCTGTATTGCACCAGTGGCGTGTCAGTGGCTCTGCCCGTCGAAAATAACATGAGGAAGCCAAGATACTATCGACAAGTCTTGCGATGTGGTAAGAACTTTCAGACTGGTGTTAATACAAGGTTTCTATAGTTCAATAAAGGGTTATTATTATATAAAAAAAACCGACTTCAAAATAAGTCTTATATGGTTCTCTTATAGTCTTATAGATCCCACTGTCAAATCTGGAACAAAATGGGACCACACGGGAAGCACCGGCTTTCAAATAAAAAAGAATCATCTAAATCGGTTCACCCAGTCGAAAGTGCTGTGGTAACCAACAAAAAAATATAGTCGATTTGAGTACCTCCTCCTTTTTTGAAGTCGGTTAAGTTGCGTGGCATAACTTTTGAGCACCACTTTACACGTTTTAGATTTCATTGTCCAAAATCCAAAAATCTTTATTTCCTGTGAATCGTTTGTATGATGATTACATGATTTCGATTCTTCGTGTTTTCTTTAGGTAATTGTCTATTTGTCACATAGACATTATAGCTATGTTGTACATTAAGGGGCTGTAATATGGCACTTGGTTTATATGGCGGAGAGATGAAGCATTCTTTGACGACCTCCGAGGTCGAGTGGCGTACGCACCGGTTTTCAAGGTGTCGCTAGCTCTGAGGTCCCGTGTTCGAACCCCGCACGGGTTAATGTAAAAAACCCCACTTTTATACATTGTCCCGGGTTTGGGTGTTTGTGGTACCTTCGTTTTTTCTGAATTCCACAACACAAGTGCTTTAGCTACTTACTTTGGGTTCAAAGCAATGTATGTGATGTTGTCCGCATTTTTTTAATATTTTTTTGCGCTTGATGTTTTTCACGAACTAAAAATAAATACAGAAAAGTTCTTTAGTTGGCCTAATGAAATATTTGTAATTTCAGGAGCCTAAGTAAGATTTACTTTTTATTCCAGGCATGTTTATAGTAATAATATGCGTATGTCTGACTGGATTCTTTGGCTACTGGGGATGGGGTGAAGATTGCCGAAGTCCCATAACTGTCCACATGCCACTTAATGAGTATGTATTATGATATTCAATTACTACTGGATGTATAAATACTACCTTTTAGCAATATTTAGAATTAAAACAAATTTTAATATTTATAAAGAGTCAATTTCTGAAGAATGGTTTTTTAAAATTCTCATGTAACAGGATTTTTACATCTACCATTATTTTAGATGCATAATTATATTTTTTTTTATTTCAAATGAGCAAACTTATAAAGAGTTTTAGAGAAAAACAAAAATAAAAATCTGAATACTTTGTAGTTATCTACTTATTGAATTCGGCCCTTAAGTCCAAAAAAAGTCATATCGTAATTGAAACATAACTGTAAAAAAGAAGCAACTTCAATAAAATTTATAGGGACCACCAGACCTGTGAAATGTACCCTACCGATGAAATCGATCCACGATTATTGGAGATATGGCAAAACAAACACAAAAGAAAACATACACTCAAATTGTGAACCACCTCCTTTTCGGTTAAAAATAGGAACACATATAGCCAAAGAGTTTTTTTTTTCAGATTCACAACCATTCTCCAGTTTCTCTTAATGATGATGCTTTGTTCCACGTTTGCCGTTCAATTCTGGGTACCCTTCAGAATTATCTGGTTTTACATCGGTAGGAGGCATAAAAGGTACATTTGATGTCATCATCCTTTCTGCACCAGAATCACCACTGCTGGGTTATAGCAACTAAGCTAAGTATTAACATTTAAGCGGTTTGTTTGTTGTCTATCCTGCTCCTGTAGCCAAGTTATTTATTCAAGAAACCGCTTAAATGTTAATAAATGTCATTTCATTTGTCACGTGACTTATGGCTCATTTTCACTAATTAGGGCCCGTATTTGGGGCAGGCCGCATGCTGGGTAACGACAAGTGAAATTGCGCCAGTCATTATCTAGCATAATTATTCGTTAGTAGCAAGTGGAAAGGAGTGGTCTCTTCCTACCCCTACGGGAAAGAGGCATGATTATAATATATGTATGTATGTATTATCCAGCACGTGGCCTTCAGCCAATAACCTAACAACGAATGACACGCAAGCGGGCTAGGAACGAATGACAATCATCGGTTGGAGCTTTAACAAAATCTCCTGCACCCCAAATACGAGCCCTTATGACCAGTGAGAACGTTAGCCGCATTCGGTCCCTGCGTCATGTTTTCTTGAAATCTCCCGCAATCCGAATACGGGCCATAACGACTACTAAAAATGGGCCATAACGACTGGTAAAAATGGGCCATTAGACCTGGAAATTTAAGCGATTCGATCAGCTTATGTTGTAAATTGCATGTTTCAGTAAACATATGATGTGGGAAAGATTCTATCGTATACTTATGGCGATGATAGTAACAGGAGTGTCGGTTTTATTTCCTAATCTCATTCCTGTCATGGTTTTTGTAAGTATTTGTCGTTACCTTCATATAAACTTTTACTTTAGAGTTACACTCAATAAATAAGATAACTTTTTTTACGTTGAGGTGCGTCCAGATTTGACGCACGAGCTTTACACGAACAGCTTGCGAGCTACTCGCGAGCTGCTCGCGAGCATTCCGCGAGCGGCGCGCACACGTCTGGCGGACGGCATTATTGACGTTTTTTTGTGCGTTCGCGGCAAGCTCGCGAGTGGCTTGCGAGCTGCTCCTGTTATGCTCGTTCGTCAGATCTGGACGCACCCTTAAAGTTAATTGTTTAATTAAATGTTAAAATTTTTGATTTCAATTCTATTTTTAAATTCTGTATTTTTTACGTCTTAAATTGACTTGGTTTATGTTTGTTCAGGGGATGAAAATGTTATAAGTTCTAGGAGTTAAATCTGGCAAAAAAAAAAATTTATAGCATTTCTTTCATTTCATAATTATATTTTCAGCTTGGACATTTCTTCTTAGGCTTCATAGCTTTTGTGTTTCCCGCCTTTATAGAGCTTATTGTAACATGGCCCGAAGACAACAGGTGGAAAATGTAAGTTTTTATAATGTTATCCTTGTACAGAACATAAAATATATTGCAGTTAGGTTAGAACTGGTAACATTTAAAAGGAACTTTATTAACTTTTGCATGAGCTGTGACTTGAATATTTTGTATTCCCGTAACAGAAGCTTCAAATGCCAACAAAAGAGAAGTAGTTTTTTGATTTCAAAAATAAACAAATACCCGTTTTTTTCAGGATGGTAGTCTCCAAGGACTTATTCATAATAGTTTTCGGCTTACTCCTCAGCGGTTCTGCCTTTTATTCCGTAAAACATTGAGAGAGCTTACTTTTACTTACTAAACAACATGAGTGGAGCAGCAAATTCGATTCCCGTACGAAAAAGCGCCTGAAATCCCAATGAAACTATTTGGACGCTTTTAAACGAACGGAAGAAAGTAAAAAACGCCTAAACGCGCTGTCGTAGGCGTGGACATATTACATAACTGTATGATTTCGGGTAAAAACTGGATATCTTCCACATGCACTCAAAAAACTTCACGAAAGACAATTTTTTTAAATAACTAATAGCAACTCAAAGAAAACGTTATCTATCACAATTTTTGGAATGAAATTTTATTTTGGACCAGAACGTTATGTTTTATGATAATGTATGACGTAGAGGCATAGTCTTGTATTGTTAGGTTTTAGGTCTTGGGCCCTACCCACAATACTGCAAAGACCACTTGTATATTTATTTTATAATATTATTTTGTCAGCCACCTTTGATAGACGTCTGGTTTTGCAAACTCTTTTAATATAGAGTCTGCATTAGGTTGTATAAATTTCAGTTTTATTAATGTAACTCGAATATTTGACATTGTAAATATGTATATAATTGTTTGTTTAATAAAACTATTTATTGTTTATCATTTGTTTTATTTACTTGCATTTAAACTACAGTTGTGTGGAGATTGTGATATATGATATATTTATGAATTTGACTGCCCAAAGTACTTGAGTATAATTATACTGTCTGGTTCTTTACAAGCACTTTCAGGGTCATTTTCCATCAATAAATATTTTTTCCATAGATAAAATTGACGTCTGACAAGTTTTGTATTGAGAACGGTGGAACATTCAAAAATATTCCTCAGATAAAATTATCCAGCATTGGTATCCGGCCCTTAGTTTATTTTTTAAATAAAAATATAAAGGAATATAAAACTGTGTATTTTCTACTCAACAACAACTGCCTCGTTGGCCTAGTGGTTCTAAGCGCGACTGCTACGCTAGAGGTCTTGGGTTCGATTCCCAAGTCGACCAAGGTGTTATTGGGTTTTTCTATGAAATTCTCGGTAGCAGCTCGGAGTTTGGATTTGTGCCCGGTTAGTGGCAATAGGCTCGCCCCCTATTACATGGGACCTAAACATACCGGCGAACTGTGGGTGTACATTGGTACACCTCTGCCTAACCCTTCGCCCTTCGGGGATACAGGCGTGATGGTATGTTATGTTATGTTAACAACAACTCCCACCAACACATGCATATTGGTATACATTCCTTTGTACACCCACTAACAAAAGTATTCGTCGACATAACAGTAAAAAATACCCAAAACAAGTTTAAACAAAACTTTCCTGTTAAAGGACTCTGACCCTGTAATCAAAAACTTCCATTCACAAGTGTTTGTTATATTTAAACGAGAATATTTATGTACAGTACGGCCGACGTAACTTGGCACGTCTGAAAAGAGCTACAATATATCACCGTCTCCGTCTTACACACCGCGCATGTATATTGCATCTCGCTAAAACTACCTTTTATCTCTTTTTAGACGCGCCAAGTTATATTGACCGTACTATATATTATTATGAGTTCGTCAAATGATTAGAGTTTATTGGGACAATCGTCACAATCGATGGTCGAAGGAATATCAATGCAAATTCTATTGGTTGTGTATAGTGGCAACGAGTTTCAACAAGGTCAGGATACGGTATTGTTTTTTCAATTAATTTATTAGGTAACGGGTATGAAAAAGCGAAATTAATTTAGTAGATTTTAAAGCAAAAATTGTTAGACATTTAATTTGATTCTTTTCAAATAATAATAATATCTAGACAAAGCGATTCAAAATTCCAATGGCCCCAAAGACATCATGATTTCGCCCAAAGTGTACAAAATTGTTGCAACAGGTGATATTAGAAATCAATGTGTACATATGTAATATGTGTTAAAAACGAAAAAAAACACATGTTTTTAATTTCTCAATTATTTAACTCACAGACATGAACAAAAACTCATCCTACTCCAGTCTATTATGACTCTGTCCCGAATATAAGTCTCTACGCATGGACACCGCAAGCGCCAGTGTGGGTGCTAATATAAAGTGATGGACATATTATACTGACGACCTCCGTGGTCGAGTGGCGTGCGCACCGGTTTCAAGGTGTCGCTAGCTCTGAGGTCCCGGGTTCGATCCCCGGACGGGTCAATGTAGAAAATCACATTTCTACTTTGTCTCGGGTCTGGGTGTTTGTGGTACCTTCGTTGTATCTGAATTCCATGACACAAGTGCTTTAGCTTCCAGACAAACTTTGGGTTCAGAATAATGTATGTGATGTTGTCCGCATTTATTTATTTATTTATTATTTACCTAAATGTTGGACGACATTCGTACGATCGGCAAATTCATTGACCCACCATATGTTACCTGGGTTTATACTAAACTAGCGACCCGGCTTCCCACGATATCCTGAATTTCTCGAATTTTCTGCACTATAAAATGCATGAAGTATACATAATAAACCTTCCTCTTGAATCACCCTTGCTGAAAACTGCATTAAATCCCGTTGCATAGTAAATAAGATCTAAACGAACAGACAGCATTTTATATCTCTGGTCTCTATCTGAGGTCCCGGGATCCCCGGACGAGTCAATGTAGAATATTACTTTTTAGGCTTTTCCGGCCTGGGTGTACCTGGTACCTTCGTTATATCTGAATTCAATAACACAAGTGTTTTAGCAACTTACTTTGGGTCAAAATAAAAAATCAAAATCAAAATATTTTCATTTCAAGTAGGTCTTTTTAAGCTCTTTTAAAACGTTAAATTACTGACTCTAGTTGCAGTTTCCAAAATGTCATTCCTATGGAGATGAACCGGCAAGAAATTCCATTTAAAAAAGCAATGTATGTGATGCTGCCCACATTTATATATTTTACTAGCTGTACCCGGCTGCTGCAATTTTTCTACCTAGCACCTGCCTACTACCTACCTACTACCACTTAGGGGTATGAAAAATAGATAGTAGCCGATTCTCAGACCTACTAATAACTGCATATAAAATTTCATAAAAATCGGTCAAGCCGTTTCGGAGGAGTATGGTAACTAACATTGTGACACGAGAATTTTATATAAAAGAAGATTAAACGAATATAGCTGTTAACGCATAATTAATGTTACTTATCTTGTTTTTTGTTCCAATAAATGATTTTGATTTGATTTTATTATTTACACTCCATATTTATTCACTTTTAAAATCAGATGAATCTTTGTTTTAACGCCGACAGCCTACAATAAAGGTTATTTGTGATGAGAGAGTATATTTTTATGATAGTCTGGTAGTTTTCAGTAACGCAAACAAACCTGTTAGTGTTGACTAGATAACGCATGTAAATTGTTTAATGATAAGATGATAATACTTTATTATGACCCGCAGTGTACGTTAATGATTTAATCTAATTACTGGCATTACACATACTTGCATATTTATTGGTATTTCTGAATTAAGATGGTCCTGCGTGTTTTATATTATACTATAATATAAAATTATAAAAATTAAAAAAAATATAATAAAAATTTTAAAATAAGATTTTTATTCTTAAAACTTCACTTTACTTGAAAATTCTTACCTTTGGAGTTTCTTGCCGGTTCTTCTCCATTGGAATGACATTTTGGAACCTGAACCTGAACCTGCAACTAATAATAATTTAACGTTTTAAAAGAGCTTAAAAAGGCCTACTTTAAATAAAAATATTTTATTTGATTTTAAAACACACCTAAGAAAATTATATCTACTTATTTGTAAAGATAATAAATTCAATAATATATAGTAAGTTCCATTTAAATAATATATGTAATTACTGTCGTTCTAGGGAAACTGCAGTATTGATTTGAATCCGGTAAGAATGGAAACCGACTTGAACATAGCTTGGGAAAAGGCTAGGCAGAACCCTTCGATCAACAATACAACAACTGGATATCGGGTCACGTACAAAATCAAAGCTAAATGTCCGCTTGAATATACAACCTATACAGTTACATTTGTTTACCAACGAACTGAGAAAAAGTAATTAATCTGTTTAAGTTAATAAAATAAAATAATAAATGCGGACAACATCACATACATTGCTCTGAACCCAAAGTAAGCAGCTGTTAAGCACTTGTGTTATGGAATTCAGAAACAGCGAAGGTACCACAAACACCCAGACCCGAGACAATGTAGAAAAGTGAGTTTCTACATTGACCCGTCCGGGGATCGAACCCGAGACCTCAGAGCTAGCGACACCTTGAAAACCGGTGCGTACGCCACTCGACCACGGAGGTCGTCCAACCTAATTACAACAATGACACCCAGTAATAAAGTCACAAATCGTCAAACATATTAGAATTATTTTACGACCACACATGCCAAGCGAGCTAAAAAAATAAGAGCTCACGTCATCAGGTGTTACTTACCGAGACGTTTGCTTTGCGCCGACCTTATATTTAGTTGTATTTACTATTTGAAATAACATTTACTATTGTCTAGTACCTACATTGTACACTGAAACTAAACATACTTTTGTATAAAGATATATTTTAAAACCGGTACTGATAAGCGTAAAGGACGTTTCATAAATAAATAATGATTAGGAACAAATACTTGTAGAAAAAGTATGCCATCTTATTTAATTGTCATTGACTTATAAAGAAAATAAAAAATATACTCAAACATTATGCAGATGTTTTCAGGGATTTTGCTAAATAAAAAGTATTGGTTTTTAATTTATTTGTACACAACGACAATACTTACAATAATTTCCTCAATTATCATTCTATAACTAATACTTTATTGTTACAGTTGTGTTTTGGCATATTTAATTTTAGGTCTTATAAACATTAAAATAAACGACTTGACTGCCCTGTTGGTCTAGTGGTTAGTAACCCTGACTGCTATACCTGAGGTCGTGGGTTTGATTCCCACCCAGGACAAATGTTTGTGTGATGAGCACGATCATTTGTTCTGTGTCTGGGCGTAATTTATCAATAATATGTATGTATTTAGAAATATATAAGTATGTTTATCAGTTGTCTGGTTACCATAGTACAAACTCGGCTTAGTTTGGGATCAGATGACCGTGTGTGAGTTGTCTCAGGATATTACTATTACATTTGATCTAATCAAAGCACCCGAAGCAATTGCTTTAATATATTGCCTTTTTAAATCAGAAATCAGTCAGAATAACTGCGAATGTAAGCATACAGGGGCCCGAGTCCGCTATTTTAAGTTGGTGAGTGGCGGTTTAATAAACGTTCCAGTGTACTTGTTTTTGTGCCTAATTTTCGTATTTAGATAATTTTAGTTTAATGACAAATGTACACCTACTTGCCACTGTTGTCATTGTAGGATTGCAAGGGACTGTTCCTATCTGAATACGAAAATTAGGCACAATAACAAATACACTGGAACGTATATTAACCCGCCTCTCACTAACTAAGACTTAAAATAGCGGACTCGGGCCCCAGGTCTTTTGAAGGAACCTTTAAAAAAAAATTCAAAAAAAAAAATGTAAATTTTTCACAGAAACGCTACTTGGATAATGTTAATGAAGTTTAAAGTCACATGTTTATAGTTTACCAGCATTTGAATGTATGCAAATCTGAACATCAAAACACAAAATATTCTTTTGTATCTTAAACATAACAAATCTCTCAATTGGTCTGAAATGCCATAGAATTATATGGTTAACATTTTCCTTAATTTTTTTATTGTTTCTCTAATTTAACAGGAAAATGGTTCCAAAACACAACATTGTTTTTTTCTGACAATTAGGCAGTTTTATATCTTCTTGTCTTGTGGAATAATTATCTCGATGATAAAACTAGTTTTAACCATCTAGCGCGTTTATTAGGCATGCATGTTAAGGCAAAGATGTATTATTTATTTGAGCAAATAAATGATAAAGCGTTTTATTTAGGGACCTTTATATTTATTTACCTTGGACTTTGATATGGACTTGTTGCTAACAGTAGTACTTTTTTTTTACTAGCTATTTCTATCCCACTGCAGGGCAAAGGCCTCTCTACCCTCCTTCCATTTCTCTCTGGTTAGGGCCGTGGTCATACATTCCTTATTAAAGAAGTCCAGCTCGTCCCGCCATCTTCGTTTGGGCCTACCGCGATGCCTCTTGCCATTTAGTAGTACTTAGAAGAATTATAATATTATTACATTATAGCCAAAATTCAGTTTTTACTATTCGTCTACTAAAATAATTATGTGAAACCTTCAATAATAATCTTGTGATTAAGTAATACCAAACTTTATGAATGGGTTTTATAAATACTGTAATAAATAGGGTTCAGTTTTATGAGGCTATATGAGATTATAATTTTGTGACTAGCATTAGCATAAATTAAATAATTTGATCTACCTACCATTAGCAAAAATAAATGCAATAAGCGTAAATCCATAACAAAACTCGTTAGCTTTAACTTATGTAAAATTATTATTATTGTTTTTAGGCCTGTTATGAGAAATAAAACAGTTTTTGGTTTTTACCCCAAAAATGTCAATATTTAATAGACTGCAAAAAAAAAGTGTAATGTTTGAAAAATGATTCCTCTTAATAATCTAAGTGCATCGCAATGATTTTGAGACATAATATTTTATGTTAATTACAAACGGAGCGTTTCAAATCAATTGCGATTGTATGTTGTTACCACACGTGACTTTGGAACTCAGTACTTTATTAGCTATATCATAGTTTAATGTGCTTAAAGAATATATGTAAGCTGTGTTTAAAAAAAACAAAAAAAAAACCTAGTGAGTGTTATTTAATCAATTAAAAGACAACATATTACGAATGTTGATAATTAGCATATTTAAACAGGTTAAAATGTAGGTTATCAAATAAAATTAACAGCTACCTTTAAAATATCCAAACGTGTTTACAAAATAAAAAATAACTTTACTTGTGTATCACTTTTTCTGCACTAAAGTGTACGAAAGAAGGCCGCGCGGTGAAGACGTCTGCAAAGAACATTAATTGACACAAGATCTTACTACAGAAGGAAATGGTTGTGTTCCGTGTGTTAATATTGTGAAAGAAAATGGAATTGAATTCAAATTATGTAAGTTTGTTGTTTATATTTTTTGTGGTCAGAAGTGTACTATACTATAAAGTGTCTGTCAAAGATTATGATAACACGACAGAAGTCTTTTTTGTGTATTTTAACTCCAAACATAATTAACCTTTAAAATAATACTTATTCAACTCTATTTCGAAAACTATATACAAAGTGGTAATGACAATACGACAATAAATGTAAACACGGACAGTACTAGTTCATAAGAATAATCCTAAACGGTAAAAAACCGTAGAATCAAAAAAAAATAAAAAATATCAAACAAACTAAATCGCATAAAATTGGACAAGCAGGAGAACATCATTTTTTATTTTTGATGCTACGGTTTTTTTACCGTTTAGGATTATTCTTATGAACTAGTACTGTCCGTGTTTTCATTTATTGTCGTATTGTCATCACCACTTTGTATATTGTTTTCATGGATATATAAAAAAATACGTTTTTGCGTAGGCATTAAGTATATACTTATCAAACTTACTTATCAAGCTTACATATCTAACTATAAAAGTGCCTTTTTAAATTACCTTTGGGTGGCCAATTCCATTGCCATTTTGTTTGGCAGGCCGACCTCACTAAGGAATGCATGAATTCTTTTTGAACTGGACTAGAGCACAAAAACACTTGCCGATACCGCAGTTTTTAGATATCTTCTATACTTATAATAAATCTGTAGAAGTGAAAATTCTGTACATTGAAAATATCAAAAAAATAAATGGCGGGGGGGTGTTACTAGACGGACACCGAACCCAAAAATGTGATTAATAAAAATTTTGTCTGTCTGTCTGTTTGTTCAGGCATCACGCAAAAACTACCGGTTCGATTACGATGAAACTTGGTATAGTTATTCTTTAATATCCTGGGCACCACACTGGGTAGTTTTTATCCCGGAAAAGTGTATACAATAAAAACAAACTTAATTTTGCGGTTCGATCCCTAGACCCGATTACTGTACTAACCGAAAATAATAAGTTTGTCGTATAGGTTACGTCACCTTTAGGGTAGAGTTATTTAAGTTTATTTTTATAAGTCGCCGGTATAAATTTTAATTTTAAAGTATAGGTAACATAGTATATTTGATAGTGTTACGTAGTGACCGTAGGTTATTTTATAATCCTGTTAGGTAGGATTAGTCATTCGTGTAGATATTAGTTTTTAGGGAATTTGCTTATTTATTGAGTTTAGATTAGTAATCATCAGAAATAGGTTTATTTAGGTAGGTAGGTATTTTATTTTCTGTTATTGAGTTTTTTTTTTGTTTAAGTAGGTACTTAGGTTTACTTTTATAAGGCGTAGACCGTATAGATTTTAATTTCAAGGTAGTATATTTGATAGTGTGTAACGAAGGTTATTTTTAGTACTCTTAGGAAGTCATATGTATAGATTTTAGTTTTTAGGGATTTTGCTTATTTATTGGTATATACATACAAGTGTAGGTAGGCGCTTCGTGTTAGGGCTCTTCTATAAAAATAGTCTTGAATATTTCTTTATTTTTAATCCGGATATACTTATAACACGATGCCTTCCAGATTCTGGAAGGCATCGTGTTATAAGCCAGAAAGAGATCTTTCTACCAACTCTTTCTACTACATCGAGACACGCTAGGCGAATGAGACTAGCCAGAGGTATGCTCGATAGATAACGTTCTACACAAATAGCACTTTACACAAAAAACTCATTGATGAGTTTCGTCATCCACGCGAACGTAGTCGCGGGCACAGCTAGTTCGTGAATATAATAAATTTTATAACTTATTAGCCAGTCCATAGATTTTAAGGTAGGTTGACTGTCTAGGCTCTGTATTTGCTTTTATGGACCTACATAAATGTACCAGATCCAGATGTGTACTCGTCTTGAGAGAGCAACAAAACAATTGACTGGCGACAAATTGTATGACGAACGTAGGTATCTGTCATAACAGTAAATATGGACATCATTTAAAATGCTCTGAACCCAAAGTAAGTAGCTAGAGCACTTGTGTTTTGGAATTCAGAGACAATGAAGTTACCACAAACACCAAGACCCGAGACTATGTATAACGTGATTGGTGAGACTATGTAGGGTGGTTTTTTACATTGACCCGTACGGGGATAGCTGGCGACATCTTAAAAGGGGAGTGTAGGCCACTCGACCACGGAGGTCGTCAAATGTTATTTTGGTTTTATAAAGATTATAATAATAAACGCAACGGACAAACATTCAAGCGTATTATTAGTTACTAGCTGTGCCTGCGACTTCGTTCGCGTGGATGACGAAACTTATCAATGAGTTTTTAACCGCAAAATTAAGTTTGTTTTTTATTGTTTATACTTTTCCGGGATAAAAACTACCCAGTGTGGTGCCCAGGATAATAAAGAATAATTATACTAAGTTTCATCGTAATCGAACCGGTAGTTTTTGCGTGATACCTGAACAAACAGACAGACAGACAAAAATTTTTTTTTTCACACCTTTGGGTTCGGTGTCGGTCTAGTAACACCCCCCGCCATTATTTTTTTTTGATATTTTCAATGTACAGAATTTTCACTTTTACAGATTTATTATAAGTATAGAAGATTAAGCCATTCAGCAGTCATGAACGTAGTCCTTACTGATATCATAAATAAAGCAAACTTGGTACATATACCTAATTATTATGACATAAATACTCGAGCGGGAGTCAATGAATCGATTGTAACGTCAAACCAGTGCCGATTCTAAAGACTCCTTTATATTTCAGTAATTGAGTGTGTTATAGATAGATATAAATTCTTTATTAGTAGATAGTATTTATGTATACATACCTACCTAAGCATGTGATTGGCCTGTTGGTGTAGAAGTTAGTGAACCTGACCGCTATACCGGAGGTCGTGGGTTCGTTTCCCACCCAGAACAAATATTTGTGTGATGAGCATGATATTTTTTCTGTGTCTGGGTGTAATTTAACTATTACATGTGTTTCTTTAGAAATATATAAGTTGTACTTTAAAGTTGTACAATAAAGTATATTCTAATCTAATCTGTATAAGTATGTTTATCCTCCGTGCCTTGGAAAGCACGACTGTCGTTAAGTCAATTCTGACAACCAGTCTAACTATGGGGTACTGTGTTACCCAGCAAAATGGTTTGTGGAGGTCAGATAGGCAGTCACGCATGTAAAATACGATATTCATCAATCCGGTAAAACTGCAAGCGGCCCAAAACATAGCTATAGCTTAGGAAAAGGCTAGGCAGATGATGACCATTGACAGTCAGAAAAGGAACAAACTTGAAACTTGATAGCGCTAACCCGCAATGGAGTAATGGTCGTTCCTTCTTTTCGTAAGAAGATGTCTGTGCCCAGCGCTGACACATTTTTAGGTCGGTATTACATGGAAGTTGTCTTAAAGAAAGATACATTTATACAATACTAGCGACCCGCCCCGGCTTCGCACGGCATCCGGAATTTCTCTACTTTCTGTATTATGCATAGGGTTGCCACCTTTTTTTTGAACAAATATAGTATTTTTTTCTAAAAAGCCGAAAAAATATAGTACTTTAGGGAAAATCAGAAAAAAAAGGACAAAGGACATGGCCGGATTTTGCCCTGAGAATGAATTTTAGAAAAACTAATGTACAGCAACTATTAAGATATGAAAATTCCTTATTAAATATACTAAAATTAATAGCCACAATTATATTTCTCTAGAACTTGCGAATAAAAATGCCAAAAAAAAAATAGTGTGCTCGTTGATGTTGTGTAGGATTCTGCCCTCAGAATGAAATAGAAAAAATAATTGTACAGCAACTATTAACATATGAAAATAACTTATTAAATATACTAAAATTAATAGCAACAATTACATATCTCTAGAATTTGCGACAAAAAAATATACCCAAAAATATGTTTAACTGATCTTGTGTTTGTACTGTTTGTATGTTTGAACTGCGCGCGCACCCGTACTCCTTTCCGTCTGTCAATGAAAGTGACAACCGCAGTCATAACTAAAAAAACATATTGAATGATTGGTTTCTGTTCAAGAAGTAGTAATTATTTTCACATTTTACCAAGTTCACTTACGAAACAAATTCGATAAGTATTTCTTTAGTGAGTAATTAAAAATTAAAATAAAGAGGAGCAAAAAACCATGTCTTTTTATGTTGTCATAAAAAGACATGGTTTTTTGCTCCTCTAAATAAGCAAAATTCATCATAAATGATGAAGAAGGTTCACATAGCGGAGTACTGGGATACCCATCGTGTGAATTTGTTGTGGGAGGCTCTGTTATGGACTCGGTGGTACACCAAACTCTTGAAGAAAACAGTGCATAAATGTATATAATACTTGATGACATTGAAAGTATCTTGTCTGAGTAATTATAATGATGATTTTCTTTAAATATCTGTAAAACAAGTAGATACAATTTGTATACAACCAAATGTAATCCTACCGACTGCTAACCGAAATAAACACTTTTCGGGGCTAAACTTCTTGAGGTTCACACGCACTATGCGGTTACCCGCAATGCGGCTAGCCGTCCGGCTGACCGCAAGCACAATTATGTATGAACGCTTATGGTTGTCTTGCATTGTATAATATTCTACAAGAACAACCATTATAGTGTCGTTTGAATGTATTATAAATGTAATGCTGTATGTAATCCAATAATAATACATTGTTTAGTGTACAAAATAGTTTTATTTAAACGCTGCAGCGTTTAAATAAAACTATGGCCAATTAGATCTTAAAATAAAGAATAAAGATTTACCTATTTTAATGTTTTATTGCCTATTTATTTGTATATTTTTGACCACTTCGCTTTTTTTTATATCATAGGCTAGGCGTCTAACTAGATACTATAATATTATATTACCAATATATAAAGAGTTCTCCATAGTCATCTCACTGATAGATAGTTAGGACTAATTAGGAAGAACGAGAACCACCAAAAACTAGATTTTAACTGTAAAATATATCAACAACATGTTTTACTTGGTATTTCGATTTTAGACCCTTTTTCCATAAGTTGACTTACGAGTGTTCCATTTATTGAATAGAATTCACTGATTTTATTTATTATTGTTAGGTATTGTATTTCTCCTATTAATTTGGCTATAAAACTCGGAACTGATACTCATTGCTATTTAAAAAAATCTAGGCGCTTAACAAGAAAAGAACCTATTTACCGGATCTCTCGCAAGTTCCCTGACCATGAAACCTATACTATTGTATAGACAAAACCATAAGCTTTAATATGAGAAACGTTACATCACTGTACATGAGTATTTTTTTCAGGGCATAGCTCCATACTAATTCCGGCCATGTCATTTATTTTTAAGTGTTATTTATTTTTCCATATAGTCTTGCATAAAGTACACCTTGCTCCATATTTGTTATAAATATCGTCTTTGCACCATGGGTGCTCCAACTCCCATTCCCTTTTTGGAGCCATTATAGCCCATTATTTTTGGAGCCTTTTATCTTTTTTTAGATTTTTTTTGGGTGGCGTGCACGAACCATCATCACTTTCCATTTTGACTTTATTTTGAAAGTAGTTTTAGATTTTAGTTTTTATCGCTTAAAATTGGCGGCATTCAACGACATCTTATTGACAGTGACAGTTGAAGTTTTGTTGTCACGAAAGCGTTTCGTTCTGAAATTCCCCGTGCAACGCTGCGGGTACGTTCCAGACTTCTAATCACAGTTGATTGAAAAAAAAAAACACACCAAAAAGTGCGACACTCTAATTGGGGATAAAAATATAGTATTTTTCGTACTATATCATTTTTCTATAATATATAGTACAATTGACTGAAATACAGTACGATACTATATTTTATAGTACGGGTGGCAACCCTAATTATGCATAAACCTGCCTTTTGAATCACTCTATCTATTGCTGGAAACTGCATTAAAATCTGTCGAGTAGTTTAAAAGATCTAATCGAATAGACAAGGAAAGCGACTTCATTTTATATACTATGTAAAGATAATAAATATTTGCCGTGAACAATGTTATAAAAAGCCATTCCTTACACGTTGAATAATAAAATAAACACGTGTTTTACAGTTCTTTCACCTACATAACTAAAATTTAAACAATATTTAAATAAGATAGGTATTGTTTTTATCATTCATATTCTCACAATGATGTTTTACCTTGTTTTACTAACATTCTAACGAAGACAGGTTTTATGTAATGTCACGTGATTGATAAAAAGAAAGAACATAGTTGTGTGATGCAACCCTTTGCTTTAGTCAGAGATAGGTCATCTTAAAAACTGCAACTAGGCGGACCCTTTTTAACCGACTTCAAAAAGAGGAGGTTCTCAATTTGTTTGTGTGTACTTTTTTGTTTGTTACGCGATATCTACGGAAATTCTCTTCTTGGCTAATACATAATTCGCTGAGGATTACGCGAGTGTTGGATATTGAAATTAAACAACTTTTACAGATATTTTTGCGGTTTATATTTAGGTTTAAGGTACCGACTGTTCGAGATCTTTGCAGGTATCATGGTCAGGGGCAGACTGTCAAAAAAAGTCAAGTAAAATCAAGTAATTTTATTATTGATCAACAAAATGAACAAAAAATAACTATTCGGAGAAGATAATATAAAGATTAGGAGCTACGAAATAGCCTTTATTATTATTCTTGATTTAATGTTCTAGGTGAACCACACGATGGTTGAGGAGTTGGATACCTCTACAAAGCCTCCGCCACAGCCTCCCCCAGGCCCCAAGTACGTGATGCATTCAGAGAAGGATAGCTACGATTTTGTTGCACACAGGTGCATTGCGAAACCTACCAAGTAAGTTAAACTAAACCTTATAAACGTACAAGTTTTTGAGAATAAAAGTCACTCTCCAAAAGACTTCAAAAAGACGAGGTTCTCAATATATATGTATTTTTTGCTATGGCAACTGTAGACCGATTTCATTTTTTTTTTCTCATCGATAGGTAATAATAATAATATTCCGAGACAACTCACACACGGTCATCT